>JADMNL010000027.1:303295000-303970000 GCA_016271365.2 Neoceratodus forsteri | reverse complement strand
GGAGATGTGGACAGATGGTTCCTCTCCTCCCGAGGAGGAGTGTGAAGAAGCGGAGGACCTCAGATTCAGTGGCTGATTGCTCTGGGAGAGGCTGGAACACCTGCCTGTCCATGGCCCTAACATAAGAGGGAAAATGACCAGTCACTGCCCTGAATTGCTCCCAGGAGAGAGGTCCGCTAGGACAAAGAATGCCTGGGAGGGCAGGAGAAGGTGGCAGAGGAATGGGGCACATCTGACAACAGGAATTGACTGTCCTCTGCCTGGGAAAGACAGCGCACCTGGAGCTCCAAGGGAACAGGGAGCTCTGGAAAACTTAACAGCCGATAGCTGGTCAACCATACTGGAACTGCCGAGGCTGTACCCTGAAGATTCCCCCCTGTGAGGTGACCGGGAAACTCCAAAAGGACGGTCCCCTACCTCCAAAGAACACGGCCCTGTCAAGGAGACCGAAAAGGAAGAGCGGAGGTCCACACTACGACTCCTTCCTGAACCCGGGTGGGTCCCAGAAAAGGGTCGCCATGTCGAATCCCTACCCCTTGGAGTCCAACAGAGCCCTTCTCCTCGCAAACGCCAGCCTAGGCAGCTGACAACTCTGGTCAGCCCTCGAAGGGACTACCCAGGGAGTAGCACCCTCTCCTCCCGTGGGTGCTCTGATCGACCCCAAAGTCTGGCGATCCAGGCACACCACCTGAGGGGGTACCACCACTGAGGGGTCAGAAAACCCTCAGAGGCCAGGCTGCAGAGCAATAGTGGCTTGCACCACTGCCTGCTGGTCAGCACCCCTGACCCTGAAGCAACTGTCCGCTCCTCAGAAGGGGCAGGTTGCGTTCAGTCGAGGACACTACCAGGGTGTCCACGTGAGCGGCCAACTCCAAAGAGTCAGGACACCTGTCTGACTCAGAGCCCGCCTCCACTTCCGAGGAGGTGGAGACCGAAGTCCAGTGCGAGACAGTACGCGGACGCCCACTGCCATCCTAACCGAATGGAGTACCAGTCCGGGTGACTGCACCAGAGTCTGTGCCGGAGCCCCCAACCGCACTGCAAATGGTGCACGAAGAAGACAGTGCCAAGGGCGGAAGCAGTATTGGAGCTGGTGCCTGTCACGGCACTGTCTTGAGGCGAGAAACAGTCGAGGACGGCGCCGGAGAACCTCCCACGGCACCATCAGCACTATCGGGGCTGTGAACAGCGCCAACAGCAAAAATGGTGCTGAGCGACAGACTGGCGCCGACCATGACGTCATCGGGGCCCACGGCACCACGAATGGTGCAGAGGCCCAAGACGGCACTGGACGGCGCCGACCCAGGCTTCTCAGCCTGAAGAGCCAACACCAGGGGAGCCTTCACACCCAAAGGGACGAAAGACTGGGCCTCCTGCACAGCGGAAAGGGCTTCTACAATAGCGAGGCTACTTGGAGCAGAAGCCTCCTCCTTCATGGTCCGTACAGAACTGCAAAGGGACCTGGAGGAAAGGCAGAGAGACTGTGGCTTAGCCTGACGAGTGCGCGCTGGTCCCCGGAAGTCAGCAGAGCTCGTCCAACTTTCCACACGCATTGCTCGATGACACGATGGTCCACGGAGAAGAAGGCGTTGAACGAATCCATGTAGTGACACACGAGGCAACGGTCATGTTGGTCGGCGACGGAGTATTTTTGGCCGCACGGGCACCATCACATAGGGGTCCATCCCGTCTTTGAAGATTTCTTGGCCCCCAATCGAGACATGACCTATGGTTAAACAAGCTACACAAAAAGACTCAATGTCACTAACAAATAAAGAATAAGAAAAGTCTTACCAGTGGCATTGAATGGTGGCGAAAATGGAACCAGTAGGATAGAGAGACGGGGTTGAAGATATTTCAGTGTCGGTGGTTACTTGGTGAAGAATTCGGGGAAGGCTTCTTGATCAAAGTAGGCCTCTTGCGCAGCTAGCTTCCCATGAGGTGCCACCTCTACAGTGGGAGACAAACTGGCAGGAGAGCAGGGTCGACTACATCTAACGGCCAACCCGTCAGTGCCACGCAGTGCGTCGGCCTTGAGGGCGGCACCGATGGTGAGTCGACTGCGCCCAGCCAAAAAAAAAGCTCCCGTGGGGTCGTGACCTCCGGCCACATTACCCAAAGGTGATGAATGGTGAAGACTGACACACATAAGATCAGGAAGTTGTTATCCCTCTGTACAGACAGTTGGGGAGACCTCATCTGGAATACTGTGTGCAGTTCTGGAGACCCCATCTCCGCAAGGACATAGACAGGATGGAGGCAGTTTAGAGGAGGGCAACTAAAATGGTGCAGGGTCTGCACCAGAAATCATACGAAGGGAGACTAAAGGAGCTTAATATGTATACCTTCAAGGAAAGTAGGGAGAGGGGGGACATGATAGAAACATTTAAGTACCTCAAGGGAATAAACAAAGTCCAAGAAGGCAGCATCTTTCAGAAAAAAAGTTGTGCAAGAACAAGGAGGCATAATCTGAAGATGGGGAGGTCGGCTCAGGGGCAATGTGAGGAAGTATTTTTTTCACGGAGAGGGTGGTGGATGCATGGAACGACTTTCCTGAATAGGTCATAGGATCAAAAACAGTGGGGGAATTCAAGAACGCATGGGACAGACAAAAATATTCTAGCGGGGGCGGTGGGGTAGGAGGAAGTAGGCTGTTGGATAACTAGGATCTGCAGCTTATCCAATAGGTAGGGAAATGGGCAGGCTGGTTGGGCCAAGTGGTCCTTATCTGCCGTTAAAGTCTATGTTTCTACGAGCACAAGGAGGACCCTGGTCTCCCTTAGTATCAGAGGTGCTCAGAAGTGGCCCCGGGAAAAGCCCAGAGACCTTACCTTGGCACCCCGTGTGAGGCCTCATCCGAAGTGGGGTGGGTGGGGCATGAACTACCCCATTTCAGCACACGGACTTCCAGGGAGAGTTTATCCATTGAGAAGCACCCATCGCACCATATCATGGTCTGGTCCAAGATAGGTTCACCACTTTGGATGCCGGTCCCATACAGCAAGTAGTCCTCACAAGGGCACTAACGCATGGGGGTGCTGCCTTTCCTTTTCTTCTGCCCCTCTGAGGTTGTCGTACTGATGTCTAAGTACTAAGCGCGGAACTGGGATGAAAAACAGTGCCAAGAACTAAGAAGTGTTTGGTATTGAAAAACTGCTACAGCTGCAGTGACCCGAAGAGAAAACTGTGATGAAGCAATTCTACAACTCAGGCTGCTCCCACAGTGCACACCTGACAGCGGGAAAACTGAACGGGGGCAGGGGTATCAGTTACTGGCTGGCTCACGTGTACTACGTCACTATGGTGGCCTCATGCGCAGCTCAGTCACTGACAGAAGTTCTCTCCTAAAGCCCGCAGGATCCCAGCACCTCTGCCCAACACCCATTAGTGTGACTAAATGGTGAAGACCGATTCCTGGAAGATGTTTACACTTTACTCTTAGACATTTCACATAGTTGGGACAGTGGACTTGACATACAGAAATAGGCTTTAAATAACCAGCATGATTATGATGTCTTGTTGCTATGTTAGTAAACTGTGAAGAACCTACTCAAGGCAGCGAATCAGAACTAGGGTTAAGTGCTACAACACTGATGACTGGAAATGGGTATAAAGCTAACAGGTGAATATTCACAGACTAGACAAGGTGGAGAAGGCAAGCCAAAGTTCAGCAGTCAGACACAACCATCTTCAAATGTGGTAAGAACAGACCACTGCACTACAATTATACATTCATCATTAGTCACTACAGCTCTGTGCCTCCTTACAACACTGAACCAATATCTAGTCTGGTTATCTGGCAGCACAGTGGAAACTTGTAAATCCAAGCAACACATTTTAGTAGAAGCAGTGTGCTAGCTGTAACACCTGTTGTGGCTACCATCGACAAAATTATGACTTTCAATTAGTATAGTGTAGTCAGAATTTAAACATTTATGATGGACCACCAGCTACACATTTCTGGATTGGGGGGGGGAATGAAAATTACGTACCTACCGTAATTATGATCTTTCTGTGTATCTTCACCATTCATCACTGTTGGGTACTTGGCCGGAGGTGGAGCTGCTCGCACCACTGGCGCCCGCCCCTCAAGGCCAACGACCGCGTGGCGCCACGGGTTGGCTGTTAGGTTACGCGACTGCCTGCCTGCCAGTTCTGAGTCCCGGAGAAGTAAGAGGAAGGGAGTGGAAAGTGGGACAAGGAAGTCCAAGGGGCAGAAAAAAGAAAAGATATATGAACCAAAAGGAGAAATAACGACAGAGGACAGAAAGGGAGAAAAGTTGGAAACTAAAGGGATTGGGGGCAGCAATCTCTGGAAAAGGAAGAGGGAGGTAGGGTGGGTAAAGAATTTGGGGGGGGTGGTAAACATCCCAGACTCTGGTCCATCTCCACATTACATAGGAACTGCAAGGAGCAGCCAAAAGCTTTCTGCCAGAATTCAAGGCACAGAATGGCTGGCAAACACTCAAGATACAGAGTCTGCTATTCTGGAAGAAGGACAGGGTACAGAGAATTAACACTCTCAAGGAACGGTTATTGGTGAACAAAAAAGGGAAAATTATTTTTTATATTATATATATAAATAAATAAACAAGGAGAAATAGGTTGGACGGGAACAGGGAGGAGGAGAGAAAGGATGGCAACTGTCAACTCCCACCCCACGGGGTGGAGCCAAAGCACTGGAGGAGTGCCCCCCCATAATGTCCACTCTCCCCAGAACATTATCCCCCTGTGTGCCAGTTTTACCCCACTCCTAAGAAAGAAGAGGGGGAAGGATGGGCACAGAGAGGGAGGGCGACCTAGAGACTGAGGCCCCAGGGGGGATGGAGGGTGGGATCATGATGAATGGTGAAGATACACAGAAAGACTGCCACCACGGTAGGCAATGCAATTTTCGTGATTATCTGTGTCAATCTTCAACATTCATCACTGTTGGGTGAGTACCGAGCCCCCCTGAAGGGGGTTTCTTTTACACCCTGAGGGACAAAGTCCCTTAGCTCTAAGAGGGAGAACCTTCAGGGCCTGGAGAGGCCCGAGAGTGGGGAGAGTAAGACGAGGTCCCCCGGAGGAAGGAAGTTGCCCCGACAAGCGCAGTCCCACTCTACGGGAGAAGAGATAGGGTCTCTGGCGAGTGGAGTTAATCAACCTACGCCGGGCCAAGGGAGACAGCCGGGAAAGACGCAGCCATGCCGTCCGCCTAGTGCAGATCGCTGTCCCTACGACCCTGGTAGCTACCTCGTTGGCATCATAGGATGCCCTCGCCTGGTGCCTTGCTAGCTCCAGGCCACGCACAGAGTTCAATAGCTTGTCTGGTTTGCTCCGCATCAGGCAATGAGGCTAGGAGCTGACCTAGCCTGGACCACAAGAACCTGTCATAGGCTGCATAGTGGGCCTGATGTGCAGAAATGGAAAGCAATAACCGTGCCGAGTAGGAAGTCCTCCTACCACAGAAGTCAAAATCCGAGGAGTCTTGATCTGGGGCCGGTCACGTGAAGGGCACGAAGTCCATCAGGAGTATCCAACCGCGCCAATCCAGACTGCGGATGAGGCATGGAACCTGGAGACTCGGAAGGCATTACCTCTGGCTGAGATCCCTTGGGGCAGGGACTCTTGAGAAGGGCCTCTGCCAGGAACGCAACGACGCCTCCCAAAAAGGGAGCAGGCCAGGGTGGCACCACAAGGGTGGCCTTGCCAAAATCGCCTAGAAAGACGTGTGCCAAGTGCTCAGGATTGCTAATAGTGGCAGGTATGAGGTGCAAGTCCTCCAACATCCTCACAAGGAAGTGCCGATATTCAGCGAGATCAGCAGCTGGAGGGATGTGGATAGAAGGTTCCTCTCCCCCAGAAGAGGGGGATGAGGAGCTGAAGGGCACCGGCTGTTCAGGGGGTGGCTGCACGGGGGGGGGGGGGGTTTGAAAAGCCTGACTGTCCATCGCCCTAACGTAAGCTGGGAACCGAGCAGCCACTGCTCTGAACTGCTCCCAGAAGAGAGGCCCGCTAGGACCAAGGATGCCTGGGAGCACAGGAGAATGTGGCAGAGGAATGGGGACGGAGCAGAGAAGAGATGTCGGCTGACCTCTGCCTGGGCTAAGGAGCAGACCGGGAGCACCCGCAGAAGAAGCTGCCACAGAAGACCCCACAGCCGACAGCAGAACAACCCTTTCGGTACTGCCTTGGCTGCGCCTGGAAGAATCCCCCTGTGAGGCGACCAGGGCCGTTTAGGTCCAGAAGGACGGTCCCCTACCTCAAAAGAATGGGGCTCTCTCAAAGAGACTGAGGAGGAAGAGCAGAGATCTGCACTACGGCTTCTCCCAGAGCCCAGGGGGAACCCCGGAAAAGGCCGCCATGCCGACCCCACGCCCCTCGACCCCTCAGAGTTCGAAGGAGCCCTCCTCCTCAAGAGGGTCAGCCTAGGTAGCCGACAGCTCTGGCCAGCACCCGAAGGAGCTATCCAGGGCACAGCAACCTCCCCTTCTGTATTTGCTCTGATCGGCCCCAAAGTTGGGTGATCTAGACACACCACAAGTGTGGGTACCACTGCTGAGGGGTCAGTGAACCCACCAAGACCAGGCTGCAGAGCAATGGTGGCCTGCACCACTGCCCGCTGGTCAGCATCCCTGACCCCAGTCTCGGTAGCCACCGACTCCACCTCAGAAGGCGGCTGACTCTGGCTTGTCAAGGAGACTACTGGGCTGCCCACCTCAACAGCCAACCCCAAAGGGTCAGACTGTCCGTCTGACTCAGCAATCGACTCCGCCTCCGAGGAGGCAGAGGCCCTGTGCCAAACCGTAGGACGACGCCCACTGCCATTTTTGCCAAAGGGGCCAGAACCCAAAGCCGTACCCGAACCGGTACCAGTGCCCCCTACAGCACAGGGGGCACGACTCCAGCCTGAACAGGAGCTCCAGAGTCGGGACCAGCCACGGCGCCATCTGGCCCCACAGCGCCACAAGCGGCGCAGAGGACGGCACCGCCCGGCTCCATGGCACCGCGAACGGAGCCGAAGGCAGAATCCGACGGCCCCAAGCCCTGAGGACACGGCGCTGTGGTGAGATATGGACAAAGACAGCACTGTAGCAGCTCCCACAGCGCTCCTAGCAGTGTCAGTGCCACAAATGGCTCTGAGAGAAGCCGCGGCGCTGCATGACAAGTCTGCACAGACGACACCGACCCGGGCCTTGCGAACTACGGGTCTGACACTGGGGGAGCCTTCACCTCGGAGGCACCGCCACGGGAGCGCTTCCGCCCGCCCGAAGGAGAGCGGATGGGCCTCCTGTGCCACGGAAGGAGCCCGGCAACGGCTAGGCTACTAGAAGCTGAGGCTCCCTCCTCCTCGGTGTGTGTAGAACCGGGAGGGGACCCAGAGGAAAGGCCGAGAGAGTGTGGCTTGGCCCGACGAGTGCGCACCCGACCCCCAAAAGTCGGCTGAGCTCGCTCCACTTTCCACACGCGCTGTTCGATGACCCGGCGGTCCATGGAGAAACAGGCATCGCACGAATCCATGTCGTGAAGCGGGCCAAGACGCGAGAGACACCGGTCATGCTAGTAAGTGACGGAATACTTTTGGCCGCATTGACACCGTCGCATGGGGGGCCGACCCGTCCTATAAGTTTTCTTGCCCTCCGACCGAGACAGGACCTATGGAAGGGGGGAAAAAACACACCAAAAACAGACTCGATGTCGCAGAAATATAAAGAAATGGAAAGATCTTATCGGGGGACGCTGAGTATGGCAAATCAGAACCGGCAGGAACCGACGGACTTCGGCACCAAAGGAAATATAGAGACGGCGTCGATCTAGGCCTCTAGCGCAGCAGCTCCACAAGAAGTGCGACCTCTACGGCGGGAGACAAAGAACTAGCAGGCAGGTGGAGTTGATGCAGCCTAACGGCCAACCCGTGAGCGCCACGCAGTGCGTCGGCCTCGATGGCGGTGCCAATGGTGCGTCGGCTCCACCTACCTCAATTAAAAAAAAAAGCTCCCGCGGAGTCCTGACCTTCGGTGAAGTACCCAACAGTGATGAATGGTGAAGACTGACACAGATAAGATTAGCGCATTTTCACTCAAACAAGAACACACTGCTATCTTGCTGGTGCAGCGGTGGCGCTACTTCCTGTGGCACTGATGACCTGGGTTCAAAAGCAAACTCAGGGCACTGACCAGGTTAAGGAAGATCGACTGTCCAAGAGACTGCTCTCCTCCTCCTCTGGGGAAGGGGGGGGGGCCGGGGACTGTGGAGCCTGTCTGACACCTGTCCCCTGGCAGAATCTCAGGGAAAGGCAGTCTTGGATGATACAGCAAGGGAAGCATGGCAGATGTCGACACATGGCATGCGTCTTCATGTCACTGCATGCTATGCCCCCTCGGGGAGTCAAAGAAGAAACTGCAACCAGCAGCAAGATGATGCCGGGCACCTACAAACCCCGCACCTGACTGGCTAGGCCCCGCCAGCAGAACTGGATTCTGACTGATGCAGAGGGTTGGGGAACCCCACCATCAACCCACTCAAAAACACCGGCAAATAAATACATAATAACATAACGGTGTTAGGAATAATATCCAGAAGTGCCATTATCCCAAAATAATGTACATTCTGGAGTACCTTACTGCAATTATGAACAGGCTCCATCGACTTTTAAAGTTAAACCAATTAATGAGGTTCAGAAAGTTAAGCAGTTCTGACCTGTGATATGAGATCTCGCACAACCCCGTAATGCAAAGCATCATGGGATATATATGCAAATCACCATGAACATTTAGGCTGGTTCTGCTTTAAGCAGGAATATATGGTGCCAAAGGGCCTCTCAAACAATCTGCAGAGGGTGAAACAGAAGACACAGGCATGTGTTTCGTCCTAGACAGGACTTGGTGCCTCGCCTGTAACTCACCAGAGAGATGAATGAGCGTGTTTTGCTGGAATAATGTACTGAGGAATCGTATTTCTTGGTTTATTCTTTACCTTTTAGACTGCAGTATAAACACTATGGTTTTGGGGCAATAGCCAGCCTTCTGTTAAGAAAAACTGCTGTTAGCCATTGAAAAAAATTCATCTTGGACAGGAGATTCACTACATCAGGGGAGAGCAGCGGACTGATTAATTAGTATGCTAAACCCTGGGACATATGCCCCCCCCCCACCCTGACTTCTAAATGGATATAACTCATTGAAAAGGGATTTGTTATTCCCGATAACTGAAGTCACCAGGGTTGCACATTTCTCTCACGTGGAGGGCAGGTAAAGCAGCTGTCTTCTCTGCGGAAGCCAATGTCACTTCCTGGTCAGTGACAAGGTGCGTGTGTGTGTGTGTGTGTGTGTGTGTGTGTGTGTGTGTGTGTGTGTGTGTGTGTGTGTAACTGCTGGGTGACCTGCACTCCTTTTCCTTTAATGCTGAGCGCCTCACTTCTACAGCTTGCCTGGCCCCCTAAGGATACTGTTCTAACAGTTTGCCTTAACAGGTTACACTTAGACTTTGGGACTCACCGAAAAGTGAAACATGTTTTTTTTGGGGAGGGGGCTGTGGAGCCCAAGCTTGGTGGACACTTGAATCTTAAGCTCTGTGTCTTGTTACTTAATTGGTGCTTAAACTATTTTTATTTGATTACAAACCTACATCTTGGGAGTTGCAGCCTCGTAGACCAACATGGGCAAGTCTAGAACCGCACAACACGTTGGGGAGAGTGAAAAAGATCAACCAAAGTCAGGGATCTCTGGACCCAGCACCAGATCTATGCCACAGGACAACAATGCAGAGGCGGGACAGGGTTTTAAATAATTGATTAGCAGTTTTTTTCTTGGGACAATGCTAACTGTACAGAAAGTATTTATATAGGTTTTCTAGAAGGGTTATGTTTGTTAAACAGTGAGGCAAGTGCTATGCATTTTCACAATGTTTTAGCACTTTTATTAGCAAAACGCTAATCAATTTTTGGACTCAAATAAATCCCTGTGGGAGCTGAGGAAACACTTCACTCTTTGGCCACCAAAATGTAGGCACTTCTGGCATCGGGTTCTGCCATGAATGGCAAGTCTAATGCCCTTACTTCCAGCATAATAACAGTCGAAACAACTATGGAGGGACTTAAAATTGAGATGGAGGACATGTGCAGGCAGATAAAGATATAGTGCTGCATCTACGCAGTATGCCAAGAAGGCTAAAGCTACTCAGAGCTGGTTGGAAATCTTGGAAAACCCAAGTTCGTTCAGTGAACGTCAGGTTTACTGGCATCCCAGAAGGAGCACAGGGTTACTACCTGCCCATTTTCCTGAAAGACTGGTTGATGGGGCAGTTAAAAGATTTATCGGAGACGTTGACAAGGCAGTTGAAAGATCGATCGGAGACCTAAGAGTGGCCTATGGCTTTCTGTCTGCAGCCCCAGGGTGATGACGCATCAGGAGCGGTTTTGGCTACCATGGATTCCACGGCTACTTGTGACAATCTTTTACACCTGTCAAAACGCTATTACCCACTCTTACTGGAAGGCAAACCTGTCCTCTTTCCTGATATTTGCTTTGCCACATGTCAATGACGGAAGAAATTTGATTGAGTAAGAGGGATCCTTAAAGATTTAAATATCACGTATGCAATTCATTTTCCTGCAAAACTTAATGTAGTGTATCAGGACAATGTGCATGTGTTTACTGCTCTGTCTGATGTGGACAAATGGATGGCCCAACTCCAGCAGTCATGATAGAGCCAGGAAGAATCTGTAGATGATACAGTCATCGGTCTGGAAGAGGGCTGAACATTTTTCGGTTAAATGTACTTTATTGATCTTATACCCTATTGCCTGGCTCAGTATTTTATTATACTGCTGGGGCACATTTGTACATCTCCAATTTCTGTACTCGTTTAAGTGCCTTTATTGGTTGCTCATCAAGGGGTGCGTGTTTTCTTGTCCTGTTATTCTGATGAGGGGGCCTGATCATGCCCGTTTTATGAATGTTTGGCATATTTTATAACCGGATGCAGCCTATAGGATTTATGCAAGTTCTGGTTTCCAGCTGTATGAATTTTTATTGTTCTACATGCGCTGCTAAGGGAGCGTAGTTTAATTTTAAACTTATAATCAACTGCAAGCTCTTTATTTTAGGGTTTAACTGTATCTTATCTTTTTACTAGCAAATGTATAAATTTTACAAGTTTTACAGCTTGTTTCAAGTGCTCATGCCTAGCATTTTCTAGGTACTTACCAGTATATGCATGGCACCATGCCCTTTCTAGGGTAGGTGATATTGGACTGTAAGCTGGACTTTCGATTATATTCCTTATTTGCCACGTGATCATGAGTGAAAGTTACACTGCCTATTCGAGGTTTATCTCGTTTCATTCTAATCTGTTAGATTACCCCTCCACTTGGAGATTATTCAGGAGATATAGCTATATTATATGGGACTAGCGCACTGTCTCTGTGTAATTACGATGTTTCCTGGACACAATGAAACTGTATTTTGTCATTTTCAAAATGAATAAAATATAAATAAAAAAATGGATTCTCATCTGGGCCTATGCTGTTCCCCTAATGTATCTTGTCCTGCTTCATAAGGCAGCTAATGAGATACTATAATGGTTGACCTTCCTTGACAGTTTTGGGGCCCAAAAAAGCAGCAGAAAGCTTCAACCCCAGCCCTTGTGATCCAAACAGCACTGATCAGGGCTCAGTACTTGTGTTAAAGATGTATTTAAAACAGCAGTGCATGTTACGGGACAACTGTAAACTTATTACTTTTTTTTTTTATGCATTCTGGATCTTATCAGGGTTTTTAAGAGCCCCCCCAAAACACACACTTTTGTCTGGTTTAGCATTTTATTTTGAGTTGAAATAATTAAGAGGAACATGCATTTTAAAACAGCCACCATATTTTCTTTCGTATTCTTAGTTGTTTCTGTACAACAGTTCAGTCATGTAAGAATTTATCGTAACAGTTGATCTTCGACAGAGGCTCTTGCAGTAGGCAATAACCATTAGGACCGAGCTACCAGGTGCTAGCACCACACGGAAAACTTTAGCTAGCAGTGTATAGCAGAGGACTGCCCCCAACGTCATACAAGCAGCGGGTCCCCACGCCTGCCCTCCAGTTCTCCTGCCGGAGACCTGAAAGGTGCGTCAGGAGAAAGGAGTGGGCTCCTGGAGCCAACAGAAAGGCTGAAAAAGAATAGCAGCAAGGGGAAGGAGGGAGAGAAAAGCTTACCTACTGCAAAAGCCTCTCTCGAAGATCTACTGTTACATTAAGTTCTTACGTAACTGTACTATTTTACTCCGAGAGAGCTCTTGCAGTAGGTAATAACCATTAGGACTGAGTCCCAGGCAGTGAAATTCAGACAAAGGCCGAATACGGGAGGCTGGAAAGGTCTGCAGTAGGTGCATGATAAAGATAGGAGGCCCTGAAGGAAGGTTAGTCCAAAGCCTGCCCTGTGCTGAGAGGCAATGTCCAGACTGTTATGCTTAGTGAAGGTGTGGACAGAACTCCAAGTGTCTGCAGCATAAATGTTCACAGCAAAAATGTTTCTGAAACACACAGAGGCAGCTATGCCTCTGGCCGAGTGCCCTTTTAACTTCAGCACAGCGGGTGAAACATGCGTGAGGAGTTTTTCTGTGTCTGCATTTGCATGTCTGCAAACTTGTACTCGTCTGTTACCGCTGTATTTTGTATTTGACAAGTAAAATAAGATTATTACCATCTTCCTCGTGTGGAGAGTTTTTTTGTGTGTCCCTGTGGTGTGCAGAGACTGTTTTGCTCATGTATTGTTTTGTCTCAGAGCACCCATCCCTCTATGCGGCTCTACTCAGCTCTTCCATGCCCTTCAACGTCCCCTGGAAGGGGCTTGTTATACTTCTGACAAAACAAAATGCAGTTTACCAACCATTTAGATTAACACTGTTTAGAAACTGCTGTGCCCTTTCTTTAGGGTGCAAAGGAAAACGAAAAGCTGATCCACTTTGCAGACTGACTTCATCCGACTTGTTTAGTAACGCAAAATTCTGTGCACATCTAAGGCGTGAAGACTTGCCTCCCCTTGACTGGAATACACTGGTAAGTGTATAGTCTGACTCAAAGTAAACTCAGAAGCTACCTTCAGTAGAAACTCAGGATTTGTACGCAGAGCCACCTGGTCTCTGAAAAATCAAATAGGGCTCCTTGCACATAAGAGCCTGAAGTTCGGAAATACTCCGAGCCGAAGTAATGGCAACTAAAAAGAGTGCCTTCTATGACAGATAGCGCAGGTCGCAACTTGCGGCTGGCTCAAAAGGAGGCAAGACTGAGTTTCTCGAGAACAAAGTTCAGATCCCACAGGGAACAGGTCCTCACCGGGAGTTTCAAATGGAGTACCCCCTTCCCCTCCAACTAAGCTAGGGTTTTGCTGTTCCCTGGGGTGTGACAGGCAGAACTGGCAGACAATTGGACCTTCATACTAAGAAACTAAGAGGCAGAAAGGCTGAATGCCCATATGGCCTCGGACCTACAAATAATATCTTGGCAGCTTGTTTGATTTCATGAATATGTCAAGTCTGTTCTTAAAAATGTAGTTGTCACTAATGATTGCATTTGTAGGCAACTTATTCCAGGGTTTGACTATCCATTGTGAAAAATAGTGGGCTCTTTTTTTTTTTTAGTTTTATACCTATTTCCAGATAGTTGCAGTGGGTGGCCTCTGGTATTGACCCTGATTTAAGATCTAGACCACTTTCAACAAACAGGTGTTCATCATTTTTATGAGAAAAAAACAAGGAAAATTTGAAAGATTTACTTATTGAAATGGTAGCCAAACTGTAGCAGCATTCCGGAGGTCCGACGTGCGCAGGTCGATGGCAGGAAAGAACTGGAGGGCGGGCATGGGGATTACTCCTTATATGACATCTGGCCGAAGCTGGTCACAGGACGTCAGGGGCTGTCCCCCGCTACACACTGCTAGATAAAGTTTTCCGTGTGGTCCTAGTTCCTGGCGGCTCAGTCCTAATGGTTATTACCAACTGCAAGAGCCCTCTCGAAGTAAGATCTTTCTTTTACACCACTTTTCTTGTGACCAGTGTACTAGTTAACAGACACCGGCTCACTGACCTTATGGGACAAAAACCTATGTTGAAAAACAGCATGGAATAGTGGTGAAAGCCTGGGGACAGCTGTAGTAAATAACTGCTCCTTTTAGAAATTTCAAATTTAAAATAACATAATAAAGCAGATTCAAAATGGGTAAAAAAGGGCATACTGCATGATAGGAGAAAAAGGGGTGATCTACAACACAATAAAAAGGAACAGATACACAATTTACCTAGTAACATGCACTGCAGGCATGTCGCCACAACCAGGTCAAACGGCTGCCTCTGTAACCTCTGAGTCAGAGCACAGGACTGTGACCCTGGAGATCTGGTTACAACACCCCACAGAGAGAGCAGACATTTTCAACTGTTGCTTCACCCTCAGCTATTACCGGAGTGGTGACCATCGGTGGTGTGGAGCTGAGCAGCAAATCTGCACTAAAGGGAGTTCAGTACTTGAAAGAGAACTGCAGAGTATGCTCATAGTACCCTGACTTGTCATCGGTGTTGGCAGTAAATGGATCCAGAGTCATCGGTCAGGGACACACTGTCTACAGCAAGTTTTAAGATGCACTCTAACAGAAATAAAGGCTCAAAACTGTTCCACTAAAACCTGCTCCCAAATGTGGCACAGAAAAGGTTTGATATTTCTAGTTCACGAGGAATTCCCATGAAAATGAATGCTATTTTGTTGCAGTGAGAAAAGAACTAATGAGATGTACTGGAAATCAAACCCAGGCCCTTGGAATACCATCCTGCTGCTCTAACCACCGGGACAGTATTCTGGAGGCTTGGGTTCAATTATATGTCACATTATTTCTTTCTCACTACAATTTGTGATTTAAATTGCTTAGCAGTTGCGAATATTGCAGCAAACAAAATCTAATTGTCATTTTATTTAAAAGACCTATCTCCCAATTTTGCTAAATGTATTATTAACAACCCCCCCCCCCTTTTTTTTTTTGCACTGATGAGCAAGCGAGGGTGCAATACTGGAACACTAATTACATAGCTGGATTTTTCAAGTCACAACTGCACAAGAGCTAGGTTCTAGAGAAACCAATCAGAAGCAAGAAACGCTACATGGGCTACTACGTTAGTTATTTATTCCAACAGCCAGCTACTGACAAAGGCCTTAGAGCAGAATCCTTGACTATGTTAATACAGACAAAATGTACAAAGAATTAGAGTTTGTCACCTTCTCCTGTATTTCATCAACCTGCAAGAAAAGTCAACAGGGGTAAGTCTTCTGACAGGACGTGAAAGGAAAAGAAAAAAATAACACCACCAGTAATAAGTGTAAGGAGGTGTTTAAAAAAAGTGAAGCCCCTAGGTGTTTTCCAATGTGCTGGCCTAGCAATATAAAGCAACAACTAAGCCATTCAGTGCAGACAAACGAGCAATCACCATGGGATTTGTATTAATTTGGCAGAGCTCCTAACAACTAATCCCTCTACCCATTCAAAGAGTCTCTCCTGTTGCTACTTCCTGTGACTCTTGCTCCAAATGCACCTGTGGGCCCAATGGCATCCTCCCCCTCCACAGTCAAGCAAGGAGAAGGACCTACGGTTTTCGAGGCCCTCTGGGAACACTGAGGGTAGCAATTTCATTTGCTCAACCAGGACCAGCACGGCTATTTTTTCCCTACCCCTGTCCTGCAGGATGTGGCGAGGCCCCCATTTATGTACACCTGCTTGCTGGCACTTGCCAACATGCATCACCAGGGGATGCTCAGGCAGTAAAATAAACACTTCCCTCTCTACCTCCCTGGAGACGAAGCGTGCCTCAAGAGCCACAACCTCCACCTCCTGTGGGGTTCTCAGGTTTAGTGTGGCTGCCATGGGAGTGGAAATAGGAGAAAGGGTCTGCTGGGGGTCCTTCTGGCAGCAGCTACCGTGGACAGCACAGGCAGCAGAGGTTGGCAGAAACGCCTGTGGACAGGCGTTGAAGTCCCTGGTCCAGGGATAAGAGATTCCTTTCAATATGCCTTTTTCGTGGTGACATGAAATTCTTGTCACTCCCCTTGACGTGCTCCAGTTTTCCTGCTGGGTTCCATTCCCTCAACAATCCCTCCCAGGGTTTCTCCTTGTCCCAGAGTTGCCCCTCCCCGAGGTGATTATTTACAGAGTGTATTGTTCGGATGGTGAGGGGCTATCACAGGGTAGGCATTTGGTTTCATACTGCGCTATGGTAGCAGTAGGTATTTTTTTGCCGAGCGCTACCATTGTTTTTGGCGTTTTCTATTGTGTTTTTTTTTTGTCTGAGCTGTTAGTGTATTCGATGGTTTGACCCTGTGCCAGTTCTCAGGTTTGGGTGCAACCTTGGGCTGCCAGCACAGCTAACTTTATATCAGACCACCTATTCCTTTTCTAAACTTCTTCTGTACTTCAACCACTGGAGCTAATACAGCTGCATCCTCCTCCTCCGGCTGGGACAGCAGGAGAAGGACTGCCTTTCACAGCCTATTCCATAGCACAGTCTTGGTCGGCAGGCAGGCGGTGTGTAAATTTCAGGTGGACAACACGTTCTCTCCCTGGGAGATGACTGGTTTTCCTCTGTGACATGGTCAGCCTTGAGCAAATGTGGGATTTCAGGGTTGTATGCAAACACAAGCAAGGCCACTGCCCCACTCTGCCAGCCTTACACACTGTGCTGTTTTATGTAATTGCCAAGCACCACGACCCCATGGGAAACAAGATGCTAAATGACAAAATTACATATTTACCTTAATCCTTGATCTTTTGGAAATATCTTCACCACTGATTCGCACTAGTGGGTCTGAACCAGAGATGCCAGGACCCTGCGGAAGCCAGAGATTTTCAGGTGGGCTGGCGCCAAGATAAGCTGTGCATGTGCATGGCTCAGTGAGACTGAGCTTGTGGGTGCAGGCTTATCTTGGCACCGGCCCTACATCCCTTCAGTAATTTTTTTTTTTTACTGAGGAGGTGCATCATAATCCAATGAGAACATATACACTTAACCTAAGGGCATAAGATAGCCCTGGTGACCCGTGTAAGAAGGGTCAGCAAACCAGTAACAGTGTTTTCACAGCCCAAACCAAGCATAAAGGGGTGAAGACAAACAAAACATACTTAAGTGAGCCCAGGGGATGGTGGGCAGGCTTGTAAATCAATGGTGAAGATACTCCTAGGAAGACCAAGAATCACAGGGAGTATGTAATTTTCATGTCTTCCAGGAATCAATCTTCACCACTGATTCACACTAGTGGCTTGGAGTACCAAGCATAGAAGATCCCCTGGAAAGGGAAGTAGGAGCCAAGGGCTCACTCAGGAAAGTAATCCATTCAGGATTGTCTTGCTGAAGGTGGTATTCTGCCAGGCATGGGAATCCAGGTCATACGCTTAACAAAACTGTACATTGTGCTCCAAGATGCAGCTCTGCAAATATCACAGATAGACAAAGAGCGAACTTCTGCTAGGGATGTTGCAACCGCTCCAGAGGAGTGGGCAAGCACCTGGTCCTTCAGCTTAACCTGAGCCATGGCACAGCAGTGGCACAGGCAGCTCACAATCCAGGCAGAAATGCACTTGACTAACAGGCTGCCCCTTCCAACCAGGATCATAGAAGACAAAGCTGCTTGGACTGCCTGAAATCTTTAGTTTTGTCCAGGTAAGATCTAAGGACCCTTTTAACACTGCACTCTCCCCCATGTTGGAAGCTGGCAAAGCAGCAATGCAGCACAAGTGGCTGATTTAGATGGAACTCCGACACCACTTTAGGTAGGAACTTGGGGTGTGTGCAGCAGTTCTAGGAGTGGCGTATGTTGTTCACACACACTTCTTGGCATGTCCTTTTCCCCTTTAATTCTTGCCGTAAGGTCTTCAAGCTGGCTCCTCCCACCCACCCGGGTGGTATAACCCTCGTCTCCGCCCCATGATGCCAGATCTTAGCCCGCTGGAAGACAGGTTTGTGCATTGCAGCCGGGGAGGCTGGGTGGATCAGTGTGGATGAACAACACATACCACTCCTAGAACTACTGTTACAGGTGAGTAACCTGTTTTTCTAGGGACGTGGATATGTTGGTCATCCACACTTCTTGGCAGATTCCTAGCAGTTCTCCGGGAGGAGGGAGGCAAGGCACACACACCCTACTTTGGGAACAGAGACTGGAGAACTCAGGCCCCAAACCAGCATCTCAGCGGGACTCAAGGTCGATGTGGTAGTGGGTGATGAAGGTGTTTGCTGTCTTTCAGGTAGAAGCCCGGCAGATTTCCTGGATAGGAATGTCCTTTAAGGGTCGAAGACTGAAGACCCCCTTTGGACAGAGACCAAAGGTAGTCTAAAATGCTAGCCACAGGGCAGGACAGAGGGTCCAGGCCCTTGCACTAACAAATGGAAAACCTTTTCCATCTGAAGGAGTAGCACTTCCGGGTCAACTCCTTTCCAGATGCTTCCTCAACTGTGAGTACATCCTGGGAGACACCCAAAGTCTGGAACTCTAGCCACTCCGGTACCAGGCTGTCAGGTGCAGGGACTGAAGGTCCAGATGGAATACCTTCCTCTAATTCAGTGGTTCTCAAATGGTGAGGCCAGCCTCCCTGGGGAGGCCCCAACCTGTTCCAGGGGAGGCTCGAGCAAGTCTGAAAAAGCACTGCATTTAAATTTTGTGTTTTATATATTTTGTGTGAAGAGATGAAGCAAACTGAAAGAGGATAATAGTAGGTAAATCTTATGTATTTATTTACTAATAAGTGACAAGAGAAGGTGAATGAGCCGAGGCTCTTTTCGGGTGTACTCGGGGAAGGGTAGGGAGTCAATACATTTCAAAAGGTAACTGCAAAACAATCAAGAAATACACAATGAACAATAGTGCAAATAAATATGAACAATAAACTAACAATGAGTGGTGGTAATTGATCAATTTGTAGCCGGGTGGCAGAACAGCCCAAATACAAGGGTTGAACATAGGAGTGCTAAGAGCAATAACAGGAAGGAGCAAAGTAATCTCTGAGAAGTTGCTTAGAAGCAGGGAAAGAGGGGAGAGGCAAAGTATATAGGAAGGTTATTTCATATAGAGAGGAAACAGAGAAAGTAGTCTGACCCATGAAGGTACAGCAACAAGGGTAACAATGGTTCAAGAATAAAAATAGCATAGCAAGTAGGCTGGCCTGTGGGGTTTACAGTAAGCTGAATAACATTTATTTATTTTATTTGTTATTCAGATAACGCCTTTGAGCACAAGAGCTCTTTTTCAAAGGTTCCACGTCAGTATACGACAAAGAACTGAATGTGAGCCAAGTACTCAAAGGGGTTTCAATTTATTTATGGTGTACTGCGCAAAGTACAGTATGTTTTTTTCCTTTGGGGAGGCCCAAGATTATTTCAGTTTTTGGGCGAGGCTCAAAATCTTTTCCATGGATTTGGGGAGGCTCACTGTAACAAAGTCTGAGAACTACTGCTCTAATTGACTGAAATCAGGTCCGGGTTTGCTGGAAGACTCCTCGGGAGCCTGTTGCTGAGGCTGAGGAGATCTGGATACCAGAACTAGCGGGGCCAGTCTGGGGTTACCAGAATCACCAGCACCCTGTCCCTCCTCACCTTGAGAAGCACCTTGTGGATCAAGGGAAAAGAAGGGAAGGCACAGAAGAGGCCTAGGGTCCACGGCCTCAAGAAGGCATCCCCCTGCAGTGAACCCCGCTGAGGGGGGCGGGCAGGCATGAAACAGCCTCAGCTTGGTGTTTTCCCTGGAGGCAAACGGGTCCACCATCGGTTTGCCCCAGTGGGAGAACAGGCTGTGAGCTACCTCTGGATGGAGAGACTCATGGGATGTCTCGCATACATGGCTGACAGCATCCTCCAGTCGGTTTGAGGCTCCTGTCACATGGATGGCTAGGAGATCTGTCTCCAGTCGGCTCACGAGTGTCCAGATACAGAGCACTTCCCTGCACAGCAGCCGAGAGTGCATGCTGCCCTGTTTGTTGAGGTCGTACATGGTTGTAGTATTGTCCATCTAGACTTGAACCACTTGACCCCGATGCTGCTGAGCGAATGCTGACTGTGCCAGTCTGACCGCTCTAAGCTCCAACAGGTTGATACGATTATCGAGATTCCTCAGCGGTCCAGAATCCTTGGGTCCTGTTCCCCACGTGGGATCCTCAGCCCATGAAAGAGGCATCGGCTGTGAGGACAACTGTCGGCTCGGGGCAGACAAACGGGATCCCTTCCTGCAGATGGTCTAGGACGGTCCACCACTTGAGGGCATTCCAAATCCTCTGGGTCACAGTGATCAGCTGGTTGAAGTGACCCATGGACCCTGCTGTTCTCCATGTGGATTCCCCAGCTCATGAGAGAGTCACTGGTTGTGAGGACGACTGTGTGCTTGGGGCGGACAAATGGGATCCCTTCCTGCAGATGGTCTAGGATGGTCCACCACTGGAGAGCGTCCCACATCTTCTGGGTCACAGTGATCAGCTGGTCGAAATGACCTAGGCACAGAGTCCACTGGGTGGCCAGCTCCCAGTGAAGGGGGCGCATCTGCCACTGGACCCATCAGACCACAGTGGTACAGGCCGCCATGTACCCCAGAAGGTGCAGAAAGTCCTGGGCAGAGCGAAGTGCCCAACCAGAAATGACTGGGCAAAGGAGGAGAGAACCTCCACCCTGTCCGCTGGGAGCCGTGCTCTGGCTCAGCAAGAGTCGAGTTCTGCCCTGATGAAGCATATCACCGGTGATGGGAAGAGCTCAGACTTGGACTCGATCAGGAGGCCAAGTTGAGTGCAGGTTTGGAGGGCCAGGTCCCTGGACCTCTCCACCTCTTGCTGGGCGGAACCTGCTAATAGCCAATTGTCGAGTTAAGGGCATACTCTCACCCCTCGACACCTAAGATGGGCTGCCACCACTGCAATGCATTTGGTAAAGACCCATGGGGTCGATGACAGGCCAAATGGTATGGCTCAGAACTCGTACAGGGTTCCCTCTGCTCTGAAGTGGAGGAACCGCTGGTAAGACGGATGGACTGGGACATGAAAAAACGCATCCTGGAGATCCAGTGAGCAGAACCACATGTTTTGCTCCAGGGATGGTATGATCTGGGACAGAATTACCATCCTGAAGGTGCGTGGCCTGAGAAACTGATTCAGGTCGTGCAGATATAGAATGGGGCGCCAGCCCCCCCGACCGCTTGGGAACCAGGAAGTACCCGAAGCCTGGGTCTGCTGGAGGATCCACCACTGGAGCTACTGCCTCCTCGAGGAGGAGCTGAGCAATGTCGTCTCAGAGACACAACTGAGTGTGGGTGGATACCCTCTCCTCCCGTGGGGCTTGGCTTGGAGGTACTGCTCGAATTCCAGAGGCAATCCCTGGCTGACCACTTCTAAGACCCACCTGTCCATGGTAACAGCGGACCAGAAGGAAAGAAAGTGGCGGAGCCGGCCCCCCACAGGAGGACCCAGAGCTGGCATGACTGGAATAGGGGCGGCAGCCCCCACCCAGTCACTGGGAAGGCTTGGAGGCAGAGGGTCCAGGGCATGAACCCCGGCCTCCCTTACGGGCCAGGGAAGGTCCAGGCTTGGGCCAGGGGCGCCAAGCTTGAGCCTGCTGCTGCTGATCCCCTTGAAAGGAGGAATGCTGGGCCACAGGGGGAGAGTGCCAAAAAGGCTTCTTCTGCTTCTTGGGACCAGAAGAACCCTTAACAGAACTGGCGTCCAAGGTGGCACTGGACTGTTCAATGCGCTGAAGGTGACCAGCTACACACGGGCCGAAGAGATCGGTGCCCAGGAAAGGCACATTATCTAGTTTGTGTTGAGTATCCACCAAAAAGGAGGAGAGGCTCAGCCAAGCCCTGCGGCAAGAGGCAACTGCGGCTGCCAATGAACCGGCACACGAGTCCCCGATGTCCAGAGACATCTGGAATGGTTTGGCAACAGCATGGCCTGGTCCCAGACCTGCTTAACCGTGGTCTGCAAGTCAGCAGGAGCTTGGGAGGACTTCTCCAGGCGACCCCAGAAGGCATGCCGTGAGCGAGTGTGCCAATGGCGAAGGCCGAGCTTGCTCGAAAGAGGCCTAAAGACTAGGCCGCATAGACCTTCCGGGCAGTGTGATCCAAATATTTGGATTCCTTCTCAGGAGGTCTGTTGGTGTCGGTAGAACTACCAGTACACCTGAACACGGAGGCAGTCACAAGGCTCTCGGCCGAAGGGTGCTCTGTGAACCCCGCAAGGGACCCCATGGGCACCACATACTTGTGGGCCATATGGGCAGACGGAGCTGGACAGGAGGCAGGGTGCTGCTGAAGTTCTAAGGCCAGAACAACAACAATGGCCTTGGCCACAGGAAAGGCTTCCATTGGGGTATCCCCTCTCGAGGATTCAGTGAAAGGGTACTCTGGATAGGTTCCAGGGGCATCCCTGTAGACTCACAGATGAGGTGAACAACGGCCTGAACATCTTTCATCTCTATCCCACCAGCTGATTCATCACCCCCTGGATGAGAATGGAGACCAGTTTCATCCGAATCCGAGGTATTCGGATACAGCGGTCAACCGCCCACATCACCTTTGACTCGCCAGGGGTGACAGTAACAGAGACACCAGGGAAGCCCGGTGTCTGGTCTACCTTCCTAAGAAGGAGCCCCTCTCTCAGGCTGCTTGGACAGTGGTTCCACCCAAATCAGTGGAGAGACAGGTTTAGGCCGAACTGGAGCTTTCGCTGGCTCCGTGGGTGGAGGAATGGACTTAATCAGCTCCAGAGGAGTCTGCTTCGGCCTGGGAGGTGAAAGCCAATTAATGGCCGGAGTACGCTTGTGCCTGGATATCAGCTGTTGCCACGAGGTCCTCATAGTGCCGATGGGGCTTCCGCTGGAGCCTCTCCTCATCCGAGGTGGACGAGGACGATCGATGGTGTTGCCTCTTTTTAGAGTGCTTATGGCCCTTCCTCGGCCTGTCAGTCGAGAGACACCTGTGGGACCAGTGACTTCCTGGGATCAAGGACCACTTCCTTGGTGGGATTCCCAGCAGGCTAGGTCTCCTTGCTGGGGAAAGCAAGGACCGAGTCCAAGAGAGGGAGGAAGTCGTCGACCAGAGTCTGCGACAGGGGGTCGCCTAGGTCGAGAATGATCTCAACGTCGTCGACTGACACTTCAGTCGACTGGCCAGATGGCAAGGCCGAGAAGCCAGCGGTCGAAGAGGCGATTTCGACCGAGGTCGAAATGGCCAGTTCCTGAGACTGAGATCTCTCCTGATCCCAAGAGCATCTCCATCGAGACAAAGATGGTCCCGGATCCTTCTCCCACTTATGGAACCGAGGAGTGCGTGCCCGCAGGACTCTCACCCGTAGTCAGGAGAGAGTGGCACAACTCTCAGAAGGAACCCGAGAAGATGGAGCCCAGGTTGAGCAGAACGAAGAAGCTCAGAAAGGAAGATTCCGCAGCACGAGCCGCTTCCTCCACAAATTCTTGCATGCACTCCAACTGCTCGGCAGATCCCGTGGCCGAGGAAACCACCCACTGGGCCTCCTTGGAGGTCACCGGCAGGTTCTGTTTTTCGGGCCTCCCCAGCCTAATGCATGCAAGACAGTCTTCAAGGACATTAGGTTGGAACGTGAGGCAAAACTCACATGTTGTGGTGTCATGGCCAACACCCCAACAATAAACGTACGTGACATGCGGATCGGTGCGCAAAATCTTCAGGCCACACAAACACCGGCAAAATCTGGGGGAAGACTTGTGTTCCATGATCAAGGAAAAACAATCGCAATCGTTAACTCAAACAAGGCGAATTTTCGGAATAACCAAAAGTTTTGAAACCAAGGCCTACAAAATGCGGTAGCATGAAGGAGGCAACCTGAATCTGCCAGCAGAAAGGAAGACTGGATGTCACGCAGCGGAGCTGATGGTTATACCACCCAGGTGGGTGGGAGAAGCCAGCCTGAAAACTTTCTGGCTGATTTTAAGGGACAGGGACTCTGCCAGTAAGTGTGGATGAACAACATATCCACAATCCTAGAAATGAAAATTACTTGCTCATCGTAATTCTTGATCTTCCAGAATATCTTCATCATTCATTGCTGGTGGGTCTGTGCTGGAGGCACCAGAACCCTCCAGGAGTGTACAGCTTTAAAATTCTAGAGCCAGGAGACCGATGTCAGCGGCGCCCATGAGGTGGATGCATGACTTGGCGCTCACGTGCTGTCTAGTAACAGATGCTGGCTCCCTGGTTTTCTTAGTTCTGTTTAGCAGGAGAGGAAACAAGGGTAAGAAAAAAGAAGGAATGGGGCAAGGTTGCCCAAGTGATAGAAAAAAGGATACAGGATATACAAAGAACAAAGCAATAAAACTAGAAAAGAGAAGAAAAGGTTGGGCAGGAGGGCCTAGGTAGCGGGTTTAAAGACAGATAACCAAGACAACTGCATGGGGGTGGGAGGAAGAGTGTAGTGGGGACCTTGCGTTCTCAGCAGGAGAGCAGTGCTTTCAGAAGGGTTGGCTTACTTTCAATTGCAGGGAAATGTAACTATGCTTCCTTGCAGATTATACGACTTCCAAGCAAGTCAAAAGTCCCAAAAATCCCATATGACCAAGCAAAGTACGGGGTTAGTTCCTACGGAAGGTTGCACTTTCCTGAAAGACAGAATTACAGTAGAGCTATGAATCCTGAAACTGTTACCAGCAAGGATTCTCCACCTACAGAAACATGAACTGCCGAAGGGTCAGGGCTCAGAGATCCCATATAACCAATTCAAAAATATGGGATGCAATTACTGAAAGAGCCCTGCTTTCTTGAAGCATGGTAATAAGAAGAGCCGGAGCCCATGACTGTGCTACTATCCAAGGCTCTCGAACCGAGAAGACATCTATGAGTTCAAAGCTAAAGTACAGTTATGTAAGAACTTACTGTAACAGCAGATCTTCGAGATGAGCTCTTGCAGCAGGTTACACCGTTAGGACTGATGCCAGCAGGAGCCAGGACCCCACAGAAAACTTCTAGCTAGCAGTATATAGTGGGGGACTGCCCCCCAACGTCCGTCTATGTTATAAAAGGGGCAGTACCTTAGCACCACCTCAGTTCTCCCACTGGAGACCCCGGCATGCACAGTGAATGGATAACCTAGGTGTTCTTCAAAATGAAAACAGTGATGGAGAAGCAGTCATCAGGGGAATGGAGGGAGGGAAAGCAGCACCTGCTGCAGGAGCTCCTCTTGAAGATCTACTGCTAAGGTAAGTTCTTACGTAACCGTACTCTCTCACTTCGCAGGGGCTCTTGCAGTAGGTTACACCGTTAGGATGGAGTCCCAAGCAGTAAAAAGGACTGACCCAGATTAGCTGGCAGGAGGCAGAGGTCACTGTAAGGCTTTCAAGAAATCAAGCCCTGCAGGACTGCCAGTCCAAAACCTGCCCTGTGCCAAGAAGCAATGTTCAGATTGTAATGCCTAATGAAAGTATGGATAGAACTCCTCGTGGCCGCTGCACAGTTGTCAGTGATGCACACAATTCTGAAGGATGCAAACAGGGCCTGGTAAAGGCTGAGCTCCTGATGTTCTCCACCCTCTGCTCTCTCACTCCCTACCCCCCCCCACACACCACTTCTCCCATGCCCTCCTCTTCCCAACACAGCTGCGATTTATCCCTGTGCTCCTCCAGGTCTCCCCTGCTCCCTTTCCTCCTAGCCCCCCGACTCCCCCCACCACGCACTCCCCTGATCCCCACCTGCCAATCTGCC
Organism: Neoceratodus forsteri; assembly: GCA_016271365.2. Classification (NCBI taxonomy): domain Eukaryota; kingdom Metazoa; phylum Chordata; order Ceratodontiformes; family Ceratodontidae; genus Neoceratodus; species Neoceratodus forsteri. The sequence continues at coordinate 303,944,294 of JADMNL010000027.1, read as the reverse complement.
CATTCATCTAGGTAGGTGGCCCCCACCCTGCTCTGCTCCCCATAATTGCCCCACTCACCTTTCTACTCTGAGGACAAGGCCTTGGTAGTTGAGGCTGCTTACTGTTACCTGCCACCCCTCTGCTATGTTGCCATCCTGAAATACAGTTGGTACATTACTCCTTTCCTTGTCCTACAGCTGTATTTGCCTTAGTCTGTTCATTGTAGTGTGTTATGTTGTACCTATGGCTGCAGAACCCTGTAAATAATCTAGCCTGTTGTAAGTTACTTTGTGTATTATTCTAACGTCCCTGTACATTGTTGTAATTTACCCTGTGTATTATTTTAATATCTCTGCACACTGTATTGTGTCTACTGACGTGGAACCTTTGTAAATGAGCTCTAGCTCAAAGGTTGTTTCTGAACATTTAAATAAAGTATTAAAATTCACAAATAACGTTTTATTTTTCTCAATAACCGTAAAATAATAAAAAAAAATTATTCAGTACAACTGTTTACACAGGCAGTACAAACAGAGAAAACCAAATCCTTCTTCTGAGGGCATCTCAATTCCAAGTTTTAGTCTTGTGCGGTCTCTCGCTCTTTGTCCCCCTAGCAAAAATATTGCTGCTCTTTTTACAAGTCTTTGGGAACTCATTAAGACAGCCTGTTTCTTACAGAATGTTCTTGTAAGTTTCAATGCAGGTGCAGGAGAAAGAACATAGTGACCCAGAACTTTATTTTGAAAGTCAGATTTACAACCTTTGAGTCAGGGACTCATTTACAAAGGCACCTCATCGCAGGGAGGGTAGACATGGTTACAGTGTGAGATATAAACAGTGGTAACATACAGGTGCAATACAGATAAAAAGAACACAATACAACAGTGGTTTACAGGATAAAGTTACATGCAGTAAATAGCAATTGTAAAAAAAAAAAAAAAAAAAAGAGGCAAGCAGTCCAACGGACATTGTCAAGGCTATGGGCAAGAAACAGGGAGGGACCACAACATTAGGTTCATTAAGGGCAACTACAGCTTCAGGCGGCAAAAAGGTGGTTACGGAGAGCGACTTTAAAGGGACCAATTTTGGTAGACTTAGTGACAGAGAGCGGGAGGGAGTTGAACCAAATGGGGGAGCGGTAGTGGAAGAACCTTTGGGCTATGGAGGTCTTGGCACGAGGCACCAGAAAGGTGGCCTTAACTGAGATACGGGTGGCAACGGATGGGGATGCAAGCCGCAGGGATGCGGTGACCCGGGGAAGAGTCCTGGCAGGATTTTTGCAAGTAAGCAGGTTTGGTAGCGCAGGCGCTCCTCCAAGGTGAGCAGGTTGGCGGTGGAATAGAGCAGGCAAGTATGGGTGTGGAGGGATGCACTGGTCAGGAGCCTGCAGGCCTTGTTTATCGAGGTCTGGATTATGGTGAGGGCAGTACTGTCGGCCGCAGCGTAGATAGGTAGGCCATAGTCCACTAGGGACAGGATGAAGGAGTTGATGGCCAGTCGGAGAGCGGTTTGGGGGAGGCAATCTCTGTGGAGATAGAGAAGGCCAATCCGAGAGTTTATGGCTGAGGACAGGGTATTGATGTGGGTGTGAAATGTAAGAGCTGAGTTGAAGGTGATGCCCAGGTACTCGTAGGACGACACGTGCTCGAGAGGGTGAGCATTACTGGTGAGAACGCACAGGGAGGCATTTTTGACCTTATTCTGGTGATGCGAAAAAAGAATAGATTTTTTTTTTTTTTTTTTTTTTTGAGGTAAATGACCAGCTGGTGGCCAAGGAACCACTTTTTGGCTTGGTTGAATGTGTGCTGCAGGGATTCCTGTAGAGATGCAGGGTCAGGTGGGGGGCATGGAGAACCGCATCATCGGCACAGAGTACCATATTGGCCGAGCAGAAACTGGGGAGGGTATTGAGAAATAGGCTGAACAGAACGGGGCCCAGGATGGAACCCTGGGGGGACCCCCGTGCGAATGGGCAGGGTATTGGACAGGGTGCCGTCTACCTTCACGCACTGTGATCTGGCAGAGAGGTTACTGGTGAACCAAGCCAGTGGGCCAGGGGAGAAGTCAAGTTGGTGGAGGGAGTCAAGTAGGAGGGGATGACAATGTCAAAGGCCTTGGAGAGGTCAATGAACACTGCACCCACAACATGACCAGAGTCAAGAGCAGAGTGGAGGTGCTGGGAAAACTCCAGGAGGGCTGTAGTGGTGCTGTGTCCGGGGCGGAATCCATGTTTTTCTGGACACAGCAGGTTGTATTTGGCCAGATACTCAGAGAGCTGAATGGCCACTATTTTTTCTAGTGCTTTGGAGAGAGAGTGGGGAGAATGGAGATGGGCCTGAAATTGTTAGGGGAGGTTCTATCTCCACTCTTATGGATAGGGGTGATTTCTGCGATTTTACAGGCACTTCGAAACTGACCAAGACATAGTGACCGGTTTAAAAGGTTGGTGAGAGGGGCTAGTACAGTATCTAGGATTAATCGCAGAATCCTTGAGTCCAGGGGATCACAGCAGGGGTTGTTGCTAGCTAAGGCTTTTGCAGATGAGGTCTGGCTTCAAGGGGTGACATGACATGCAAGTGGGGGCGACCAGAGGTGGGGGATGGAGGCAGGGATAGGGTCGAAAAAGTAGTTGGGGAGGACAGAGCTTGGATCTGAGAAAGCCATATTGAGGCACTCAGCTATGCGGGGAGGATCAGTAGTGACGGTACCTTCTATAGAGAGTAGTGATGGTGGGGGGAGCGGGTCTTACCATTGAGCTCTTTCATATTGTCCCAGAAGGCATGGGATGAGCCCCAAGTGGATTCAAGGGTGGCCTGATAATATTCGACCTTAGCCTGCCTTATAGCCCAGGTGCACTTGTTACGTGCTGCATTATAGGCTTGTCTGTCAGCCAGTTTGCCTGTCTCAACAGCAATACGCCAGAGATCATCTCTTTGTTTCAGTGTTTGGATGAGGGATGGGGAGATCCATGGGGCGTTGTGTTTCTTGGTACGGATTCTGGTCGGGTGGCGTGGGCAGGGGGGCAAAAAGGTCGCAGACCTTGCAGAAGGCGCTGGAGAAATAGGCTAGGGCAGAGTCGACATCCGTTGCGAGTGGCAGAACTGACCTCTTGTTTACAGCGCTCTGCAAAAGGCTTAAAAACTGCATCTCAGGTTAAGCCCTTGAGTTACAAATAGTTTTCTGCACTCATTTCAACGGTATAACTATATACAGTTTTAAACAAAGGGATCCCAGTTTCACGTACAGTTTTACACACAGATTCACATACATTTTTTATAACTGCAGATATGCGGGGGGGGGGGGACAGAAATAGCAAGGGAAGGCACGGAGATAAGAGGATTGCGAAACTGTCGTAGTGATCAGTTCTAGGCCTCACAAGAAAATTCTGTTGCGCAACCAGACAGAGGAGAGAGGATAGAACAACCTTTGCGTTAAATTCTTTCTACATAACAAATGGCGCAGGGCCTTATTCAAACCTGTCACACAGGGCTTCCATTATGAGCATCTCTGACTCTCACTCCCTCCCAGACAAGTTCCAGCCCCTGGAGCCATCTCCTGTAATACATTTTAGGCCTACTACTATTAAAGTTAACAAGACCCTCTGGGTCCCCCGGTGTGTGTACACAGGTAACCCCAAAATCCAATCCTCAAAGGTCAGGGGGATAAGGACTCCACTGATAGCATGTACTGTGCCTTGTAAAGCTTTCCAAAAATCCCCTAGCTCTGGGCAACCCCAAAAAATATGCCAATGACTCCCAGTCTGGCTGCAAGCTCTCAAACAGGCCATCAATTTAGTAGCACTATAATGTTATGTAACAGTTGGGGTGCGAAAGTACTGAATTAGCACTTTCCAAAAAAAACTCTCGCCACAATGGGGCCGAGGTGACCTTCCAACCCCATTTCTACCTGTGGGTGTCCAGTCAGTCTCACTAACACAGATAAACAGTTTTTTTGATGGCTCAGGTGTGGTCCAAATAATTGCAAAGCACCCGACGGACACCCAGGGTATGTAGTAAGGCCTCCACTGGGTTAGAATACTCTGGGTAATACACTGGAAAGTGGATGTCTTGATTCAGAGTAAACTCAGACACAACGTTAGGAAGAAACTTGGGACTGGTTCTCAAGGACTCCCTTGTCCTTGTGGAAAACTAAATATGGCTCTGTATACATTAGAGCCTGAAGCTCAGAAATTCTTTGAGCAGAAGTAATAGCAACAAAAAAAGTACAGTTATGTAAGAACTTACCGTAACAGTAGATCTTCGAGAAGAGCTCTTGCAGCAGGTAATACCATTAGAACTAAGGCCGCCAGGTGTTAGGACCCCACAGAAAAATTTTCTAGCTAGCAGTCTGTGGCGGAGGACCGCCCCCGATGTTGGCTCCGCTCAATGTCAGACGTGGTGCAAAGGGGGCGGTCCCCCGGCGCCACCTCAGTTCTCCCGCCAGAGACCTGGCTGAAAATACAGATGGAGAACTAAGGAGGATCTCCAATCCCCAAAGAGAAGATGTAATATTTGCCCCCGGGGCTAGGTGGGTGAGAAAGGCACCTGCTGCAAGAGCTCCTCTCGAAGATCTACTGTTAAGGTAAGTTCTTGCATAACTATACTATCTCACTTTGAGGGGGAGCTCTTGCAGCAGGTAATACCATTAGGACTGAGTCCCATGCAATGCCTAAGGAGAAGCCCAGATCAAAAGGGTGGAGGACAATAAAAAACTGTGGAAATCAGGAGAAAAGTCCCTGAAGGACTGCTACGCCGAAACCTGCTCTCCTTCTAGAAGCAACATCCAGACTGTAGTGCCTTACAAAGGTATGCACTGGACTCCAGGTAGCGGCTGCACAGAGGTTTGCTGAAAATGCATTTCGAAGGGAAGCAAAAGATGTCGCCACCCCTCTGGTGGAGTGACCCCTCACTGGTCCCGGTGGGGGTTTGTTGTGGTGCTGGTAACAAAACGTGAAGAAGTGCACGAGCCACTTAGGGTTTGTTTTGTGACTGGTGCTCTAAGATTCCTGTGGGCAAAGGAGACAAACTGGTCTGTCTGTCTGACCGAACTGGTCCTAGCTAGATAGTAATGCAAAATTCTGTGAACATCCACAGTATGCAACAATGGCTCCCCGTTGTTCAAGTACTCTGGGTAATAAACTGGTAGTTGGATGTCCTGGTTCAACGTGAACTCAGACACCACCTTTGGTAAAAACTTTGGGTTTGTATGCAGGGATGCTCTGTCCCTGTGAAAAACAAGATAAGGCTCTTTGCACATCAGAGCCTGCAGCTCGGAAATCATCTGGGCTGAAGTAATGGCAACTAAAAATAGTGCCTTCCAAGAGAGTAGGCAGAGCTCACATCTAGCAGCTGGTTCAAAAGGTGGCAAGGTGAACTTTTCTAAAATGAACAGATCATCCCAGGATGGTACCGGTCTCTCGGGGGTAAGGGGGGTTCATTTGCAATATACCTCTCAGGAAGGTCTTGCAAATGTTCAGCTGTGCCCGACTCTTCCCATCTAGTGGTGCATAGTAAGCTGACAGAGCACAGAGATGCACCATAATGGACGAGTAACTGAGACCCAAGTCCGACAGGTGGAGAAGATGCTCCAGCACAGATTCTACCAGACCACCCAGGGGATCCAGAGAACGGGAAGTCGCCCATGAGCAGAAATGCTTCCATTTCATGACGTATGTCACCCTGGTAGAGGGTTTTCTTGCTGCCACGAGCACCTCTGTCATTCTAAGAGATATTCCAAACCTATCCCATGCTAAGTCCGCAGGAGCCAAGTATGCAGGTGCAAGGACTGGAGGTTCGGATGGACTAACGTCCCTTGCTCTTGGGAGAGCAAGTGAGTGGAGAAGGGCAACAGAACTGGCGGTTCCGATGCCAGCTGTTGCAACAGCAGGAACCAAATCTGTCAAGGCCAGAATGGCGCTACCAGTATCATCCTTGCCTCTTCTGCCAGCAACTTGAGCAGGACCCTCTGAAGAAGAGGGAAAGGAAGGGAGGGAAAACATACAGAGACCTCCCTGTCCATGAGAGGGACAATGTGTCTTGCCAGAAAACACCAGGCCTTGTATCTAGCGAGCAGAAACTGGGCAGTCTGGCATTGTGTGGGGACGCAAAGCGGTCCAGTTCTGTCTGACCCCACCTTTAGAAAGGTCATCTATGACTTCTTTCTGTAGTTACCACTCGTGGTTCTGAGACAAAGTGCGACTTAAGCTGTCTGCGAGGATGCTGTGGATGCCTGGAACATGGACAGCCATGATGTCCAGCTGGTGATCCACCGCCCAGGACCAAACTGTCACTCATGTGCAAAGAGCCTTATTTGGTTTTTCACCAAGACAGAGTATCCCTATGGACTAATCCTAAGTTTCTGCCTAAGGTGGTCTTAGCTCTCACCCTTAAAGAGCTAGTGTACTGCTTGGAATTAATAGTGATTTTCAGATGCAGTCAGCTATCACTTCCAATATCTGAAGTACTTTTTTTATTTTCTGTTTGGTAATCAAAAGATTTTCCATCTGGCAGTACTGGGGCGATGGGTGGAGCAGCACTCTGCCTGAAGGAAAAAAAAAAAGTAAGTTCTATTCCTCCCACTACATCATCAGAAATGAGACAAAACACCTTGATGCACCACAATCATTGCAGTCTAAGCAGTGACTCTCAAGCTGCCAATCAAAATGTAGGAAATTGCGACATCACTAGTAACCAGGGAGAGCCAGTCCCTGCTGCTTCATGTGAAAGTGAAACTGGACAATGAAAAATGGTTCTCATTGGTTACTAGTGATATAGTCAGTGTGGTCTCAGTGCTGATGTAGTAGGAGGAACAGAACTGACTTTTTTCCTCCAGACAGAGTGCTGCTCTACACATCAGCCCAGTACTGCCAGGTTGAAAATCTTCTAATTAGCAAACAGAAAAGAAAAAAATATGAGCTATAAGAAGTGATAGCTGACTACATCTGAAAGTTACAATTAATTGCAGGCAGTTTCCAGGAAGTACACTAGCTCTTTAATCAGGACATCAATCTACTAGTGTACTTCCCCAAGTATTCTAATCTAGGAGAGGCCCTGTTGCGCACCTTAGATGTGCATAGTTGTCTCCGATACTACCTGACCAGAACCAAACAGCACCGAAAATCGGACCAGCTTTTTGTCTCCTTTGCCCACAGGATGATGGGAGTTCCTGTTTCCAAGCAGTCGCTGTCCAGGTGGCTCATTCACTGTATCGGGTTCTGTTACCAGAAGTGCAACAAACCCTTATCGGGCGCGGTTAAGGGTCATTCCACAAGAGGGGTGGCTACCTCCTTTGCGGCCCTAAAAAAATGTGTCCACCTCGGCCATCTGTGCTGCAGCTACTTGGAGCTCCATGCACACTTTCATCAGGTGTTATAGCCTGGATATTGCATCGAGGCGAAGAGCAGGTTTTGGTCTGGCAGTCCTTCAAGGACTTCTGTCCCAGGTTCAGGTTCTATTAAGGATTTCTACCTTCCCTCCTCCCAATGGTGTGGGATTTCCATTATTGCTTGGGAATCAGTCCTAATGGTGTAACCTGCTGCAAGAGCTGTTTCTCGAAGTAGGATAGTACAGTTACATAAGAACTTATCGTAAGAGTAGATCTTTGAGAACAGCTCTTGCAGCAGGTACTTTCCCTCTCACCATCCCCGCTGGAGGTAGATTCTAATTCCAACATCCTTCTCCTAGGATCAGGTGTTCTCAGCATCTGATTGCCATTTGATGGCGGATCCTCAGCCTCCTCTTCTGATGTCATCCAGTGGCCGGGAGTCTCCGGTGGGAGAACTGGGAATTCTGGGGGACCGCCTCCTTATGTACTGTGCCAGACGTTAGGGGCAGGACCGACGTCTGAGGTGGTCCCCGCTGAATACTGCTAGCTAGAAAATTTCCGTGAGGTCCTGGCACCTGCCAGCTTCAGTCCTAATGGTGTAACCTGCTGCAATAGCTGTTTCTCGAAGTAAGATTTACTTCTACTGCCCTGTTGTTCAGAAGGCCTTCTACCTCGGAAGCAAGAAGGTCGGACAGCACCACTGACAGCCTGGGCTGTCGTTTGGGAGGATGATCCGGAGGGGTTTCCGAAAGATTAAGAGAGTACCCCTCGCAGATTATTCTGAGGACCCGTCTGATGTTATAGATTTCCACTGGTTGTAGAAGTGAGTCAGACATCCTCCCACTGTTGAGGAGGAGTCTCCCTCGGGCAGCTGAGGTGAGAGACTTGGGCCGGAAACTCTGAAGGTGGCACTAGGAGCTTTTGGGTCTTGTGCCTTCTGTTGCGCTTCTTTTGAGGCCGAGGGTTCTGGTTTCTGTTAAAACCTCCTCTGTCTTTGCCCCGAAAGGACTGACTGTTGTGAAACTGGTGCTTGTTTCCAACCCGCCCTCCCCCCGGAGGGGACAGGCATAGGTCTGGCTGTCTTAATGGCAGACCTAGTCTTCTGTGTGGCCTCTAGTGCTTGCTCCACCTGAGGTCGAACAGATACATACCGTCGAAAGGTAAGGCCATGACTTCCTGCTGGGCATCATTCGTGAAGCCTGAAGTACGCAGCCAAGAATGGAGACAGGTGCAAATGCCAGCTGCCGCCCAGGAATCGGTATCTAAGGCATCTATTGCAGCTTTAACCTGTTGGGTCATTGGACTCGATACCCCTAGTTATGGTTTGAAGTAGCTCTGAGTTAACCTCTGATTTGGGCAGAGCTTCCACCACTGCTTTGAGCGAATATTGAGAAAAATAGCCCTGGTATGGTAGCTGGCAATGTGCATGCCCAGGGTTGTGGCAGCAAAGACTCTCTTACCGGAGGTGTCTATCTTGCGAGATTCTTTGTTTATAGGCCAGGCTGTAGATTTCTGAGGTAGGACAGCCTTATCCTCTGCCACGACCACTATGGCATCAGCAAAGGCTTGTGAAGCTAAAATGGGGGCGATCCTTGGGAGGGGCATACTTCCTATCTATGGACTTGGCTACGGAAGGAATAAAAGCCGGACTCTTCCACACCATTTGTAAAAGGGTCTCGAAAGAGAGCTGTACCGGAGAGGTTAATTCCATAAGTATTTCTAGGAAATGAAGATATTGGAGATGCAAAAGTTTCCCAGGATTGATTTCTGTGGTCTGGAGAGTGAGTAGAATTTAAATTCTTGAGCACAGACTTAAAGGAAAGGGTCTCGACAACAGGCTCTGCAGTAGGATTGATCCCTGCCCCAAGGGCAGGTGTCAGCATCCACATCATCACCCAGGTGAAGATCTGGATCAGGCTCAAAATCATCTCCTGACAGTCCAGGGGGAACTGTATAGACAGGAAAGGAGTGAAAATCAGCAGGAGGAAGAGAAGAAATAATCAGAGTCGAAAACCCCTGAAGACCAAATGGCGCCGAAGAAAATGGTGCAGAGAACAAAGAAGGAGCAGTCATCGGAAACTGCGCTGCACATGGCACCGACAGAGCGCAGTGCCGCAGACTGTGCCAACTGAGCCCCCGGCGGAGAACTTTGCACCGCAGACGACGGCAACGTCATAGGAGTCAGATAACTGTGATTGGAAGAAAAAGGAACAATGGCAGGAGATAGAGGCATTGATGTAGACCCCTGTGCTGCAGCTGTGTGAGAGGGATAGACAGCCGAGCACAGACTCTACCGCACCGAAGGTGCTGCTCGACTAGGAAGGCCCAACCACCCCACCCACCTGTCCGAAACCGAATGGCCTGAAGGCCCCAGTGTCGGACTGGCCGGCTCGGGCAGTCAAACCAACCTTTGAGTCCTCTGCTCAATAAGAGCAGTCCACTGGTGAAACTGCTCATCGGAAACTCCTCTAATAGGCGGACAGGAGCTCCAGTGTTGAGGAGGTCGGCCACCAGAGACAGAAACCAGCGACTCCGACAGAGGTAGAGACCAGCGCCTGGCCCTGATAACCGACTGTCTATGCACAGACATACCAGGGGGCGACCTCGAGTGATGTCATTTCTTCTTTGACCTATAAATTGAAGCAGAACTTGAGGCCGAACGGTGCAGAGAATGGGACCGTTTCCGTTTATGCTTCCCGGGGGGGGGGTGTTACCGCCCATCTCCCTGAGCACTGGACAGTCCGCTGTTGGACCCCCCTCTGGGGAGGGTGGCAGACCAGACCCGGCCTGGCTGACTGAACAGCTTTCATACGAAGTCTCCCTACAGTCACCTGACCCCGCTCATGGTCGACTCTGTCAATGAAGGACTGAAGACTTCTCTTATACAAGTTAGACTTAATAAATTCAGTACTGATTCGAGATAATATACAAAACAATAAACTTAACTAAGATGCTAGTGAACTTTAACTCCCGGAGGATGAGCGACGTAGTTACTGAAGCGCACTCGACAGCGGGGAAAAAAGGAACTGAGGCGATTGGAGGGTCAATGCCGAGACAGTCATTACCACATGTGCCAGGCTCGCAGAGCCGCTTTCTTGCGGCTCCATCTCAGGCGCCAGTCCTCCTGAAAAGTTTGCTCCCACTGGGTCCTAGTGCCTCCGGCATACTCCCATTAGTGTGAATGAGTGGTGGAGACTTTATGCCCAGGAAGATCACTCAACCCCAGGCATCAAACTTAGCCGAGTCAGACTCTGGGGAACGGCCTCGTACTAGCCACCTATGCCCACAGAGGGTGTCCGGGAGCTGGACACCAGACGTTAGGTGCGACATGGCTCCTGGAGATGCCATGAGTGCACAATACCTGTGCTGGGTGTCTCTTACAGCTGTAGAGAGGGCACTGGGATGGAGCCAGCTGTGTTTTGATGCCTCCACGAAAGGCCTAGTCCACAGAGGCATGACTGTATAGTCATGACTATACTCCGCAAGGAAGGACAGCATCAAATGAACAGGAGTGCGGCCTGAAAAGTAGGGTAGTCGCAGCTCCCTCATCATCAGAGGACAGATGGAGGAAAGAGTCCTCTTCCTCAGATGAGGAGGAGCGGGACTCAGAGGGTGGCGGTGCGGGGTCTCGGGCTGGAAAACAGCCTGATACAGTGCCATAAGTTACGTTGGGAAGGCAATCACCGATGCCCTGAATTGGCCCCGTAGGACTTGAAATGCCTGGGAGAGTAAGAGGGTTTGGCGAAGGAGCAGAAACTTGGCAGGCTAGGCCAGATCCTCTGCCAGAGCTACGTGAGCGTACAGGCGACCTTGCCCAAGGGGACAGCCTGACAAACTTGTACACCTGGGAACACCTAACTGCAGAGAGGTAGTCCAGGTGGTGCCGGGGAAGAGGAGGAACCCCCAGGCAAGGAAACTGGAGCCGTAAAGGTCCCACAGGGCGGACCCTATCCCCACCTATGACAGGCCGAGACGGTTCTGGGAAGGCCAGAGGACCCAAGTCAGCACTGCGATTTCTGCCAAATCCACCAGCCACCCTCGGCATTGAGTGAGGTGCCGACCGGGACCTACCATCTCACCACCTCATTGGAATAGGCTCTGTTATTTGGGGTAGGCCTAAGCACAGAATCAATGTCAAGAACCTGAGCTGAGGGGGAGCTGGCGCTGCAAGCAGCAACAGAACCTCCCCTGGCACTGCAAAGGGGCGCCAGAGTCAGACCCAGTGCCAGAACCCGACCTGGCACAGAAGGCGGTGCCAGAACCTGACCTGGCACTGGCCCCTCTCCCGGCATCCGGAATTGGCACTAGGGCTGTACCTGGCACCACATGACAGAACAGGGCTAGCGCTAAGGCCGGCACCAGGCTATGAAGCAGTCAGGGGAGACGCCGAGGGCAGACATCTAGGACTAGGCCCAGGAAGGCTTCCTTCATCGTCAGAACCCAGAATTCAGTTGGGACTATTACAGTCCCCATCCCCTGGGTCACCCGACTGCTCAGGGGGCCAGATCCAGAAAATCTCCACCGGGCCACTGTCTCTCAAAACTTTTCCTCTCCTACTGCTGCAAGCGGCATCAGGAAGGGACCCAGCAGTGCGGGCAGCGATCCCAAGAAGCCCACCAGTGTAGGCCCAGCATATACTTCCAACCTTACCAGCAGGGGCATCAGGCCTCCGAGGAGGTCCTGGACTTGGATTCTTGGAAGATCCAGAAAAATACATGCGTACTGGCAGCCATCAATGGTGGTGCCTTTGGTTCCCTCACCATGTGGATCCCCACTGAAGAGATGGTGAAGGGAGTAGAGACTGGGACTAGGGGTGCTTAAAAAAAAAATTATTGCCTGAAGCAGGCAGAGACAATCACCTGTGGCCAAAAAGCTATATGAATAAAGAAATTGCGCTCACTTACTTTTGTGAGGTATTCCCTCATGACCTGGATAAAATAAGGCATTGCAAAGTCCAGGATGTTGTGCCTCCATGCCAATTCCAGGACCACATCTGGGTGCAGGAGATCGTAGCATGTGAAGAGACAAGCAGCAAAGCACTCCTGTTTGCCCTCCTCCAGGAACCACTGCAGCAACTTCTCGGCTAACTCCATATCTTTGGACTCCGCAGCATACAGCATTGCATCCTGAAATTCCAAACACATATATGTAATGCTGCAATCTTTTCTGCAACTGTCTTCTCTTTTCAACTTGAACAGGTTAAAGGAAAGTCACTTACCAGAAACTCTTGATCTTTTGGAGTGCCTCCTCCACAGAGCCATGCTTTTTAATCTTAGTAATGGAGGCACTTGGACCCAGGAGGAACCAGAAACTTGCGGCCATGGCATATACATATGGTGCTAGGTGCCTAAGAGTATAAAAGATGGAACTGCCTCAACCATTTCAAACAACATGAAATCTTGCTATATTATGACATATGCAGTATAACCCCAGGTTAGAACTGCTCCGGAGGTGAGAGAGTTAACTTCCATGCAGAGCATGGAATCTTGAGCTCGAGCTCGGCTGAACACTCTGTCTGTTGAAGCTCAAACAAACTGTCAGATTCTTTACTCCGCCTCACTGAACAGTCGCTCCGGAAATTCCTCCTGCTGCTCGGTTTGTTTGTCGGTTTTAAAGTGTAATTCTCGGTTTATTTTACCGAAATTTAACAGCAATCGTCAGTTCAAGCTCTGTCTGTGGTATTGTAAGTAACAGATAGGCTTATTTATTATTTTTTCTTCTGTGTGGAACTTGTAAACGTCTTTTTCGGTTCGGTTTGAACCGATCAGAGGGGTTTAAAAATTACTTTCTAGCCCTTTAGAGTGTGGTTCCCGGTTCTTAAAAAAAAAAAAAAAAGATTTTATTACGTTTTTTTCCACGACCCGTGACACGGTTGGAACCGATAAGAGTCTTGCTTGGTGGATTGCCATTAACGGGCAAGTTTTGGTTAGGCTGGCACTATGTCTGAGAAACCCAAAAGAAAAACCGGACCCACTGGGTTTCAGCACTGTGGCCTCTGTTGGGAAGCCTTTGCCAAGGCTGACCCACACACCATTTGTGTATATTGTCTGGGGTTTGACCACCTCAATGCAGACTGCCAGATTTGTAAGAATTTTCCTGCTGCCACCGTGGAAAAAAAGAGTTGGTAGGCTCAGGGAAAGGGAGGCCAAAAAGTCCGCTGACCCGGATGGCCAGCCCGGTTCGGTTCCAACCGAACCTGAGGGAGTGCCCTCTGACCAGGGCGATGCTTCCTCGGGCAAACGAAGAGCCAGCTCTGAGGAGCCGGTTCCAACTAAAAGGGCTAGAAGGTCAGCTAGTTTGGGGCCAAAAGTTCTTTCTCCAACCGCTGAGGAAATAGCCAAAGCTATCCAAATTGTCCAGTCTCTTTCCCCAGTTCCATCTGAACCGGCACCATTGGGCAAGCGCCCGTTTCGGTCAGCTCCCTCGGTTCAAGATTATGATTTTGAAGATTTTTATGAACCAGGGGAAGGGGAGGGGAGGGGGGTACGAGGAGAGTGAGTGTGATTTTGATAGTCTGGATGTGCCCATTGAACTGGACATCTCTCCAGACAGACCATCAGGAGTATCCCCTCCCAGGCTATCCGAGTCCCCTTCTCATTTTTTTGTTTAATAAGAAAGTTGCCGACACTCTGCTACTCCCTGTTGAGGAAGCTGTTGATCAAGAAGAGCCTGATTTTGTGGAAATGATGGATATTACAGAGTCTAGGAGACTGTATATTCCCTTGCAAAAATCTTTTAGGAAACAGACAGTATAAATTCTGAAAACTCCTCATTCTATCCTCCCTGTGGATAAAAGGATGGACAAGAGGTATGCTTTATCAGGCTCTGATACAGAGTTCCTATCTCAGCAGCGCAGCCATGTGGGGGTAGTGCACGCTGCAGCCTGTGACAAGGCTAATATTCCTCTAGCCTCTCACCCTCCTGAAAAGGATTCCAGGAGGATGGATGCCATGGCAAAAAAGCAGTACATGGCAGCATCTTTGGGACTCAGGCAAATTATATGGCTTACGCAGCTAGGTACCAGAAATCCAGGTGGGATACTGTTCTGGCCCTAGCAAAGCAAGCCCCTGAACAGCTTGCCAGGGAGCTGGAGCAGGTGGCTGCGGACGTTATTGAGGCATCCAAGGTGCAATTTCATGCTGCTGTAGACTAATGATGTTTCATCTAGAGTTATGGCTACATGTATCTCTTCGCGGAATGGCCTGGCTCAGATGTACTGCCCTGTCATAGGATACCCAGTCTAAGGCTATGGATTTTCCTGTTGTGGGAAATTCTGTTTGGGAACAGACAGAATTATATGAAGAAAATGGATGAGTATAAGACCACCTATAGGAGTGCACAGGCCAAAGAAGGAAGCCACTCCTCAAAGGCAGCATGTCAGGGGCAGGGGCAGGCCTTTTCATCGGCCGTTTACCAAGCCAGGCCTCCTCTCTCTTATGCCCAGAGGGGTTCTTTAGAGGAAGGGGTAGAAGGGGCTCTAGTAAGCCTGCTTCTACTCCTCAACCCAAACCCCCTGCAAAACAGGCTCCCTGATGGGGTAGCCAGGGCCGATTCTCCACTACCGGTAGGGGGCAGGCTGGCTTACTTTGTCCAGGACTGGAAGTCTTTAACATCAGACAAATGGGTCCTGGAAGTAGTAAGCCAGGGACTGGTTCTCAGCTTCAAAAAATTTCCGAAGATGAGAGACAGATCTTTTCCACCTGCAAACCCATCAGAGGCACTTGCCCTGGAAGCAGAAGTTTCTGCCCTCCTGGCTCTCTGAGCCGTGGAAAGGGTTCTACCCATACACCAGGGCAAAGGGTTGTACTCCAGGTACTTCCTAACCCCAAAAAAGACAAGAGAATGGCGGCCCATTCTGGATCTCAGGTATCTAAACAAGCACCTTTTAAAACCAAAGTTCAAAATGGTGACCCTGGGGATATTTTTACCCTCTTTAAGGCCAGAGGACTGGCTAGCCTCCCTGGACCTCAAGGATGCCTACTTCCATGTTCTCATCAGAAGCTCCCATTGAAAGTACCTCAGATTCAAACTGCCCTCAGGCCATTACCAGTTCAGAGCAATGCCCTTCGGCCTCCTCGGCTCCAAGGGTGTTCACAAATGCCTGGCAGTAGCAGCTGCTCATTTAAGAAGGCAAAAGATTGCCATCTTTCCTTATCTGGAGGACTGGCTCATTGTAGGCCAGTCTCAGAACAGGTCAAACTTCATTTACAAGTAACCCAGCACCTGCTTACATCTCTAGGTTTCCTTCTCAATCTTCCAAAGTCAGTTCTGGAGCCTGTCCAGCTTCTCACCTTTATAGGCGCAGAACTGAACACAAAAGAAGCCACAGCCTTCCTTCCTCTGGAGAGAGCAAGGACCCTGGTGTCTCTGGCCTCCTCTTTCACCCTGCAAGTCTCTTGACCAGCAAGGCATTTCCTACAGCTCCTGGGGCACATGGCTGCTTCTACAGCAGTAGTGCAGGGAGCCAGATTTCAGATGAGGGACATTCAGTTCCATTTGAGAGCCTTTTGGTCTCAAAGGACGGATCCCCTAACCAAATTTATTCCAGTGACTCGAACCCTGATCCAGGCCCTCCAGTGGTGGCAGGATCAGAACAATCTGAGACAGGGGGTTCCCTTCACTCCCCAGTCTCATTCCTTGACCCTTACTACAGATGCATCCCTCTTGGGGCGGGGAGCTCACATGGGCGACCTTTCCACCCAAGGGCTGTGGTCCCCTCAGGAATCTCTGCTCCACATCAATCTGCTGGAGCTCAGAACAGTTTTTCTAGCAGACAATACCACTACAATGTGGTAAATCAACAAGCAAGGGGGCACTCGGTCTACGGCCTTGTGCACCAAAGCAATGAAGTTGTGGTCTCTGGCATATTCTCTGAACGCCTCCCTTACGGCAGTTCACCTCCCAGGCAAGGACAATGTCCTAGCGGATGCTCTCAGCAGGATTTCCCAGGGCCATCACAAATGGGCACTGGATCCCTGGTACTGGGTAATATTTGCCAGATAGGGCACTCCATAATAGATCTCTTTGCAGCCCCAGACAATCACCAACTTCCCTTTTTGTTGCAGGCCCCCAGTGTTGGGCTCAGTCCCTCTGGATGCCTTCCTTCTCCAGTTGGGAAGAGTTTCTCTGCTTTTCCCCTTCCCATTCTTTTCAAAGTGCTAGTCAGAATCAGATCTCAATCCTGCAAGATGATACTGCTCGCTCCAGATTGGGCCAGGTAGCCCTGGTACCCACTCCTCATGTCCTTAGCAGTCCACCCTCCCTATGCCTTCCCAGGAATCACAACCTGTTAACCTGTGCCCAGGGAGAGTTTGGTATCCGAACCTCAAATCTCTCAATCTCAGGCTTGGCTCTTGAAAAGTTAGAGTATTAGCTGACCTACACCTTTCTCAAGGTGTATTGGATATCTTGAAGGCCTCTAGGAAGCCTTCCACCAGGAGCTACCTATAATTCAAATGGAAGAGATTTTCCATATGGTGTGCTGGTAAACATATTTCCCCAGAATCTGCTGGTGTGCCCACGATCCTGGATTATTTAGTGCATTTGAATTCCTTGGGGCTGAGGCCAGCTACCCTAAAGGTGCACTTGGCAGCTGTGTCCGTCTTCTTGTCAGCAGGTAAGCCCTCTTCTTTATCAGCTCACCCTGTGTTCTCCAAGTTTTTTAAAGGGTTGCTTCACACCAATCCCCCGTTCAGAGATCCTGCCCCTGCTTGGGATCTTAATATTTGCATCGCTCGGCTTATGCAACCCCCTTTTGAGCCATTGTCTTCAGCAGAGCTGAAGTACTTGACTTGGAAAACTGTGTTTCTAGTAGCCATCACCTCTGCCAGGCGCATAAGTAAGCTACAAGCCTCGTCAGTGGAGCCTGATTTTATCTCCTTCCATAGAGATAAGGTAGTCCTCAGGACTAACAGGAAGTTTTTGCCTAAGGTGGTTTCAGACTTTCACCTTAATCAATCCATGTCTCTTCCTGTGTACTTCACTGACCATTCCTCCTCTGGTGAGAGGAGACTGCATAGTTTAGATGTCAAAAGAGCCCTTAGTTACTATATAGAACGTACCAAGGGTCACAGGTTCGAATCCCTCCAACTGTTCCTCACTTATGGTGAGGTTGGTAAAGGGTAACCTGCCACTAAAAGATCCATTGCCAGGTGGATTGTCTCTTGTATCCAATTCTGTTATGAAAAACTGGGTAAGGTTCCTCCCTCAGGCCTGAGGACTCACTCTACCAGAAGTACAGCTGCGTCTCTGGCTGCTGCCAGGGACATTCCTATCCTAGAGATATGTCAAGCAGCTACCTGGAAAACCGTTCACACTTTTCCTAAGGATTATTCCTTGGATATCCAGGCCAGGAGTGATGCTCGATTTGTCACAGCTGTGCTTCACAGCCTATTTCCCAAGTAGGTTCTGTCCCTCCTCCATGGAGGTACTGCTGTGTAGTCTGCATATGTCATAATATAGCAAGACTTCATGTTGTTTGAAAAAACAATTACTCACCTTAGTAATGTTGTTTCTTCTAATGGAGTCTTGCTATATTATGACCTCCCCCCCAACCTGCCCCTCTCAGAACCTCTGTTTTTGGGATGTGGGTGGGCAGTGCAATGTTGGCACTTCTTTGATACCCACTTTATGTCATCCTTCTTGGGTGCTTAGGTGTTATGCTTAAGTTTTTCTTGAATCCCGAACTTGAGTCTTTGTTTTGGGATCAAGATCAAAAAGGTGTTTTGTAGTTGGTAGCCAGCGGCTAGTGTAAGTTTCGACTTCCATACAGAACCTTAGTGAGTTTTGCTCGTAAAGATGTGACAGTTTAAGTTTGAGCTTCAACAGACAGAATGTTCAACCGAGCGCGCGCTCAAGATTCCATGCTCTGCATGGAAGTTAACTCTTTCACCTCCGGAGCAGTTCTAACCTGGGGTTATACTGCATATGTCATAATATAGCAAGACTCCATTAGAAAAAACAACATTACTAAGGTGAGTAATTTTTTCTTCTGTACCCCCCCCCTTTTTTGTAACCGAGAGGACAGCTACTAAGCAGGAATAAAGCTAGTAGATTTAGCAGTCCCAAGAGAGAGGTACACTATGAAGCAGAAGTACAGAAAAAACAGGTTACTCACCTGCAAAAGTACTTCTTGGGAGTGGTATATGATGTTCATCCACACTGTCGGACAGCTGCCTTTCCCCATTAAGACTGGCCGGAAGGTCTTCAAGCTGGCTCCTCCCACCCACCCGGGTGGTAACTCCCTCGGCTCAGCTCCGTGACATCAGATCTTGCCCGCGTGGAAGCCAGACCGGTGTGCCACTTGCCAGGGGAGGTCAGGTGGGTCTGTGTGAATGATCATCATATACCACTTCTGGAACGAATACTGCAGATGATTAACATGTTCTTCTAGGGACGTGGATATGGTGTTCTATCCACACTGTCTGGAGACTCCTATCAATTCTCCAGGAGGAGGGGGCAAGGCGCACACCCCTTTCTTGGGAAATAGAGACTGAAGAACTAAGGCCAAAGAACCAGCATCACGACATGACTCAAGGTCGATGTCGGAGTGGGAAATGAAGGTGTGTGTGTGCTGACCTCCAGATTTCCTGGATAGGGATGTCCCTGGAAGCAGCCAATGACGCAGTGGTATGGTGGGTGGAATTAGCCCTTAGCCCTTCAGGAGGCTCCCTACCTGCCAACCTATAGCAGAGGTCGATGCAGGATACAATCCACCTGCCAATCATCCGCTTAGCTGCCGGTCTGCCCAATGCGGCTTCAGTGTAGGCGACAAACAGCTGGAGAACCTCTCCCCGAACTCCAGCCATGCGCTCCTTCTAATAGGCCAGCACTTGCTGCAGGTCCAGAGTATGGAGCCTGTGCTCAGCCTCCGAAGTGTGGTTGGTGAAATACACCAGGAGATTAATTGCCTGATTATGGTGAAAACTGGACACAACCTTTGGGAGGAACTTTGGGTTGGGGCGAAGGACAACCTTGCCCTGTGGAAGACAAAATAAGGAGACTCCACCAAAAGCGCCTGGAGCTCACTGATCCTTCTGGCTGACACGATAGCCACCAGGAAGGCAGTCTTCCACGACAGGTAAAACATGTCACACCTGTGCACTGGTTCGAATGGCTTGCCCATGAGCTTTGTCAACATCAGGAACAAGTCCCAAGGTGGAGGTAGTTCACACACTGGAGGGGAAATGTGGTCAAGGCCTTTAAAGAAGCACCAGACCACCTTCTCCTATGCCACCGACTGCTGACTGGCCCATGCCCTGTAAGTAGAAATGGCTGCCAGATGCACCTTGAGGATCGTTGACCGAAGGCCCGGCAGAGAAGGACCACAGACAATCAAAGATGCTAGACACTGGACAGGACAGAGGGTCCAGCCCCTTGCCCTGACTCCAAATGAAGAACCTTTTCCATTTGAAAGCATAGCATTTCCTGGTTGACTCCTTCTGCGATGCCTTGACAATGATGAGGACAATGTAGAGATCCAAAGCCTGGAACTCTAGCCACTTAGGGAACAGGCTGTCAGGTGCAGGGACTGAAGGTCCGGATGGAGTACCTTCCCCAGACTCATGGAGAGCTGGTCTGGGCAGAGAGGAAAACACCTCGGAAGCCTGCTGCTGAGGCTGAGGAGACTGGGGTACCAGAACTGGCATGGCCAGTCCGGAGGCACCAGAATCACCTGTGCCTTGTTCCTTCTCACCTTGAGTAACACTCTGTGGATCAAGGAAAATGGAAGGAAGGCAGGCACAGAGGAGGCCTGGGGTTCAGGGCCTCGAGAAAGCATGTCCTTGCAGCATTCCCAGCTGAGGGGGCGGGCACAAGAAAGCCTCAGCTTTGCGTTCTCCTGGGAGGCAAACAGGTCCATCTGAGGGGTGCCCCACTTGGAGAACAGACTATGCACTACCTCTGGATGGAGAAACCACTCATGAGACACCTTGCCCGCGTGGCTGGTTGGAGACACTGGCAACATGGATGTCCAGAAGATCTGCCTCCAGGTTGCGCACAAGGGTCCACATGCGGAGGAGCTTCCTTGCACAGAGGCAGGGAGTGTGTCCCACCCTGCTTGTTGTGGTAGTACATGGTCGTGGTGTTGTCCATCTGGACCACCTGACCCCGTATGTGAGGAGCAAAGGCAATCAGCCCCAGTTGAACTGCTCTGGGCTCCAGCAGACTGATGTGGCATCAGGACTTCACAGCTGTTCAGAGGCCACGGACTCTTGAGTTCCCCCAGGTGGGCACCCCAGCCCACTAGAGAGAAGTCAGTCAGGATGACCATCAGCTCTGGGTGGACAAACGAGATACCTTTCTGCAGATGTGCCGGGACTAACCACCACTGGAGTGCATCCCACATCAGTGGGGTCACAGCAACCAGCTGGTTGAAGTGACCCTTACGCACGCACCATTGGCGTGCCAGCTCCCACTGCAGAGCGTGCATTCTCCAGCAGTCCCAACAGACCAACTGGTGCAGGCCATGTAACCCAGAAGGCGTAGGACGTCCCGGGCAGGGCACAATTGCCCAACTTGAAATGACTGGACAAAGGAGGAGAGAGCCTCTGCCCAGTCTGCCGGGAGCCAAGCCCTGGATCTGCAACAGTTGAGCTCTGCTCCAATGAAGCTGATCACCTTAGAGGGCACGAGTTCCGACTTGGCCTTACTCATCAGGAGGTCAAGAGAAATGCAGGTCTGGAGGGCCAGGTCCCTAGATCTCTCCACCTCCTGCCTGGAGGGACCCACGATCAGCCAGTTGTCCAGGTAGGGCTAAAGCCGGACCCCTCGGCGCCTCAGGTAAGCTGCCATTACTGCAATGCACTTGGTGAAGGCTCTGAGGGCAGATGACAGGCCAAATGGCATTACCTGGAACTCGCAGAGGGTTCCCTCCGCTCTGAAGCAGAGGAACAGCCAGTGTGAGAGACTGACTGGGACGTGAAAGAATGCATCCGGCAGATCCAGTGAGCAGAATGTGTTGTGCTCTAGAGATGGCATGATCCAAGACAGAGTTACCATCCTGAAGGTGTGCAACCAGATGAACTTGTTCAGGTCATGCAGATGGGGCACCAGCCCCACATCAGTTTTAGTACCAGGAAGTATCTGGAGACAAACCTTGGGTGTTCTGGAGGGTCCATAACAGGAACCACAGACTTCCTTGCGGAGGAGTTGGGAGATGTCATCCCAAAAGGCTGAGAGAACGTCTGCAGAAATCATGTCCTTCTATGGAGCATGGGCTCGGCAAGGAGGGTGCTGCCCAAATTCCAGGAGCAGACCCTGACCGACCACTTTGAGAACCCTCCTGTCTGTGGTGACAGCGGACCAGGCAGAAAGGAAGTGGTGGGGTCTGCCCCCCCCCAAAGGGAGGACCCAAGGATGATGTGATGGGCATGAGGGAGGCACCCCTTACCCCATCACTGGGTCGGCTTGGAGGTGGAAGACCCGGCTGAGGCGCCACCAGGACCTCATCCCTCCAGGCTTACAGATGACTGAGGCCCATTGACTTTGGCCGAGGTTGCCAGGCCTGAGCCTGCTGCACAGCCAAGGGCTGGGCTGGTTTGGCCACAGGAGTGGAGGTGGAATGAAAGGGCTTATTCTGCTGTTTGGAGCCCTTGGGGTTCATCTGAATGGATGTCACAGAGTCCAAGGTGGCACTGCACTTTTTGTGGGTGAGATGCCCCTCCACCCCGGGCCCGAACAGGTCAGTTTCCAGGAAGGGGACATCTGCCAGCCTGTGCTGGGTGTCTGCCATGAAGGTCAAGATCCACAGCCAAGCCCTGCAGCACATGGCCACTGCGGCCACCACAGACTGGGCGAAGGAGTCCCTAGTGTCCATGGCTGTCTGAAGCGGTTTTGCCACAGCCCAACCCTGGTTCTGGACCTGCTTGACTGTGATCTGGAGGTCCACTGGAAGATGAGGGAGCACCTCATCCAGGGTGCCGAACACGGCATGAGAAAACTGGGCCATCAGGAGGGCCGAGCTCACCTGGCGAACGCCGAGCAAAGAGGCAGCATAAACCTTTTTCGCTGAATGGTCCAATTTCTTGGTGGTTTATTAACGTCTCCTACGTTGCTGGAGCGCCGAAACACAGAATCTGCTACCAAGCCCTCTGCCGAGGGATGTTCTGAGAACCCTGAAAGGGAACTGCACAGTTGTGGGCATCTGAGCTGACAGCGCTGGTCAGGAGGTGGGGTGCTACCAGAGCTCGAAGGCAGGGACAAGGATGGCCTCTGCTACAAGGAAGGCTCCCCCAGAGGAGTCACCCGGTCCAAGATGTTGGTAAGCAGGTACTGAGCCCACTTCTGAAAAGGCTCCATTTTGAGACCCGTGGATTCCAAAATAAGACGGAGAAGGCCCATGAAGAAGGTAGCACCTTTGTCCATCAAGTGATTCCCCTGCCAACTCCATGTCCACCGGACAAAAGTGCAAGAAGGAAACCTCAGACTCCAAGGAGATGAAGAGGGGTCGACCGCTCGAATCCCCGCTGACCCTCAACGGATGATCAGGGGTGACAGTGACAGACAGCCGATGGGGAACACCCGAGACCGGCTGAGACTCCTTGGTTGGAGTGCTGGTTGTCTGCTTTTTCGAGGGTGGCTTCACCAGAATCGGCAGAGACGCCGGAGGAGGCCAAGCTGGGACCGTTTTACAGTACTGCTCCTGCAGAGGAAGAGAAGGAGACTGCCTCTGCGGCAAAACCCAGGTGATGGCTGGAACAGAAGCTGGAATGGGCTTCATACCAGCGAACACCAGTTGCTGCCACATCAGGTCCTTATAGTGATGAGAACTTGTGCTGAAGCCTTCCCTAACCCAAGGAGGATGAAGAACAGCAGTGCTGCCACTTTCTCAAGAGTCGAGAGTGGGAGTGCCGATGTCAAGGTGAGACGCTCGACTCATGGGAAAACTACTGAGACTAGGACCTTGACTGCCATGCCAGGGGGACCCTGGGTGGGCTTCAGAGGGTGTCGGCGAGAGCAGAGACAGTGGGTCAGCTGACTGATCTGTCCCTCCCTGGGTCCGAGTCAGGACCAGAGCCCTGGACAGAGATGCATCAGCCTCTTCAGGTGACAACGGGTCTACCAGTTCAAGAAAAATATTGACTGGAAGTTTGACCTACATCTTGGCCAACTGACCTGATGGGGTACCGTGGAGCCGGTGGCCTGGGCTGAAGATTCGACCGAAGTCAGATCTGGAGAAGCACGGGAATCGGAAGCCCGAGAGCATTCCTGATCCCATGATTGATGGCAAGTCTGTTTTTTGGCCTTTTTTTTAGATTTAGATTTGTGTGCTGAAAACAGGCCCTGACCCTTAGTCGGGACAGCCTGGTACAAATCCATAAACGCCTCCGTGAAGGAAGTGCCCAAAGAGAGTGGCAAAAGGCCAAAACTGAGGTGGCCTGACCCGCCACCTCATCGAAAACCGCTAGTTGTCTGCGGACCCCGCAGCC
The DNA here is from genome assembly GCA_016271365.2 of Neoceratodus forsteri. Taxonomy (NCBI): domain Eukaryota; kingdom Metazoa; phylum Chordata; order Ceratodontiformes; family Ceratodontidae; genus Neoceratodus; species Neoceratodus forsteri. The sequence continues at coordinate 303,920,564 of JADMNL010000027.1, read as the reverse complement.
AAGGAAACCACTCTATGGGCATCCTTAGATTTGACCAGAGGGGTGCCGTTCACTCGGACAGCCCAAAAGTAAGTGGGTGTAGCGGTCCTCTAGAATGGATGGGTGAAAGGTATGACAAATGTCGCAAGCCTCGGGTTCATGCTCGTGGCCCAGGCAATATACGCATGTGGTGTGTGCGAATCCGTCCAGGACATCTTCTGCCGGCAGCCGCACCTCTGGAATGCTGGAGCAGACTTCTCGTCGTCTAGGTCGGTCGGTGGGAAGAATAAGCTGAAGACAAAGTATTTTTTATTAAACTGGAAGTAAATACGAAGATTCATTAAAGAGCCGTCTCTGCGTGAGAGCGGTAAGGAGGGAACCTGCTTCTTCCAGCAGAAAGGAACATCTGGCGCAGCTGAAAGAGTCATCACTCAGGTGGGTGGGAGGAGCCAGCTTGAAGACGTTCTGGCCTGTCTCAAAGGGGAAAGGCAACTGCCAAACAGACAGTGTGGATATATCATATCCACGTCCCTAGAACACAATTTGTTGTGTGTGCATAAATAAATGTTTTATTTACCCATGTCTACAAATTTTGACTGGGTCCACTTGGGTGTATGGGTACACAAAATGGAATATCTCAGTCATAAGTCACATCTGAGTCAGGTTTCTTTTACATGAAAGCAGAAACACCGTAGAAGATAGAAATATGGTATAATGTAATATAAATGGAACGACTACTTTGTCAGAGAAAACGCCATGAAGTCTACTAGAAAATTTAGCTGAAAAAAAAATCAGCAATTTTGGAAATATTTTCCTACAATAATTGCAAATGCTGGTCCATACTGTAAGGACATGATGACAGAGAGACTTGTTTTATATGACTAGCCTCAAGGTGCACAACTGGTACAAATTTCAAACCGATCGGAGCAATATTGAAGATTCTAGATTATATTTGGTAAAATTTCCACTTTTCCAGATTTTTCTCATATTGTTTGTTTACGTTGTACTTATTTCAGTGAATTTCACAACTTGTACAAGTGTTTTGACAGAGAAGTCCTCTTGATTGTGGTACGGGGGTGGGTGGTGCCTCTTCTTTCCAAAAATGGTGGCCTGCAAAATGTAGCAACAGGTGTCAGGTCCAACCCCCATTCAGGAAAGCACAGTTACGCAGGAACTTATTGTAACAGTGGATCTTTGAGAGGAGCTCTTGCAGCAGGTAATACCCTTAGGACTAAGGCCAGTAGGCGTTAGGACCCCACAGCAACATTTTCTAGCTAGCAGTCTGTGGCAGGGGACTGCCCCTGACGTCAGCTGCGGTATAAAGGGGGCGGTCCCCCGGTGCCACCTCAGTTCTCCCGCCAGAGACCAGCTGAGAATATAGATGGAGAACTGAGGAGGATCTCCCATCCCCAAAGAGAAGATGTAATGTCATGTGATGTCCCCGGGGGCAAGTGGGTGGGAAAGCCACCTGCTGCAAGAGCTCCTCTTGAAGATCTACTGTTACGGTAAATTCTTACATAACTGTATCATCTCATTTCGAGGGGGAGTGCTTGCAGCAGATTATACCATTAAGACAGAGTCCCAAGCAATGCCCAAGGAGAGACCCAGATCAAAGAGGGCTGAGGACAAACACTGGTAAATTAGGAGAAGAGTCCCTGGAGGACTGCTAGGCCGAAACCTGCTCTCCTTCTGGAAGCAATGTCTAGACTGTAGTGCCTCATGAAGGTATGCACTGAACTCCAAGTAGCAGCCGCACAGGGGTCTGCTGAAGATGTCACCACCCCTCTGGTAGAATGACCCCTCACCGGTCCCAGCAGAGGTTTGTTGTGGTACTGATAGCAAAAGGTGATGCAGTGCACTAGCCACCTAGCTAGGGTTTGTTTTGTGACTGGTGCTCCAAGTTTCCTGTGGGCAAAGGAGACAAACAACTGGTTGGTCTGTCTGGCAGATCTAGTCCTAGCTACAGAGCAACATAAAATTCTACGTACATCCAGAGTATGTAATAATGCCTCCCCGTGGTTCGAGTATTCTGGGTAGTAAACTGGTACTTGAATGTCCTGGTTCAACGTAAACTCAGACACTACCTCTGATAAAAACTTTGGGTTCATACACAGGGCCACTCTGTCCCTATGGAAAACTAGGAAAAGCTCTTTACACATCAGAGCCTGCAGCTCGGAAATCCTCCATGCTGAAGTGATGGCAACTTTGAAAAATGCCTTCCAAGCGAGAAGGCGGAGTTCACAGCTTGCGGCTGGTTCAAAGTGTGGCAAGGTGAGCTTCTCTAAAATGAACAGGAGATCCCAGGATGGTACTGGATCTCTCCTGGGGGTTTCATATGCAATATACCTCTCAGGAAGGTCTTGCAGATGTCCAGCTGTGCCAAAGTCTTCCAAACTAATGGAGCATGGTAAGCTGTCATAGCACAGAGATGCACCTTTATAGATGAGTAGCCAAGATCCAAATCTGACATGTGGAGGAGATACTCCAGCACAGATTCCAACAACCTAGGGGATCCAGAGAACAGGAAATCACCCATAAGCAGAAACGCTTCCATTTCGTGACGTAGGTCACCCTGGTAGAGGGTTTTCTTGCCGCCATGAGTACCTCTGCCACCTAAAGGATACTCCAAACCTATCCCTGGCTAGGTCCGCAGGAGCCAAGCATATAGGTGCAAGGACTGGAGGTTTGGATGGACTAATGTCCCTTGCTCTTGGGAAAGCAAGTGAGTGGAGAGGGGCAACAGAACTGGCGGTTCCGACGCCAGTTGTTGCAACAGTGGGAACCAAATCTGTCAAGGCCAGAGTGGTGCTACCAGTATCATCCTGGCCTCTTTTGAGAAGGCAGTAAGAAAGGCTGGGGGGGATACTGGGATGCATAGGGAGAGGCATCAATAGTAGGAAAATACAGGTTACTCACCTGTAACAGGAGTTCTAGGAATGGTATATGTTGTTCATCCACACTCATTGGCAGTATCCTTGCCGCTTTAAATCTTGCCGGAAGGTCTTCAAGCTTGCTCCTCCCACCCACCCGGGTGGTATAACTCTCGGCTCCGCCCCATGACGCCAGATCTGGCCCGCTGGAAGCTCAGGTTGTGCGTCGAAGCCGGGGAGGTCGGGTGGGTCGTGTGGATGAACAACATATACCATTCCTAGAACTCCTGTTACAGGTGAGTAACCTGTATTTCTAGGGACATGGATATGTTGTTCATCCACACTCATTGGCAGACTCCTAGCAGTTCTCCGGGAGGAGGAGGGCAAGACGCACACCCCCATATACTTACTTGGGAAAGAGAGACTGGAGAACCGAGGCCCCAAAACCAGCATCCCGGCGTGACTCAAGGTCGATGTGGTAGTGGGTAATGAAGGTGTTTGCTGACTTCCAGGTAGCAGCCCTGCAGATTTCCTGGATAGGGACGTCCCTGGAAGCAGCCACCGTTGCAGCAGTATGGCGGTAGAATGAGCTCTTATCCTCTGGGAGGCTCCATGCCCGCCAACTTATAGCAGAGATCTATGCAGGAGGTTACCCACCTGCTTATCGTCCGCTTGGCTGCAGGTCTGCCAGATGCGGCTTCAGCGTGAGTGACAAACAGCTGGCGAACCTCTCCCGAATTTCAGCCGTGCGCTCCTTATAATAAGCGAGCGCCCTTCTAGGGTCCAGAGTATGGAGCCTATATTCGGCCTCCGAGGTGTGATTGGGGTAGAACACCGGCAGAGTCAACACCTGGTTAAGGTGAAACTCCGACACCACCTTCGGAAGGAATTTCGGTGGGCGCAGGACAACCTTGTCCCTGTGGAAGACCAGGTAAGGAGACTCGATGGAAAGCGCCTGGAGCTCTCCCATCCTTCTGGCTGGCGTGATAGCCACCAAGAAGGCGGTCTTCCACGACAGGTGAGAGAGACACACCTGTGCATAGGTTGGAATGGCTTGCCCATGAGCTTTGCCAGTACCAGCAGTAGATCCCACGGAGGTGGGGTTCCCGCACTGGAGGAAATGTGATCAAGGCCTTGAAAAGCGCCAGACCACCTTCTCCTGCGCTCACCGACTGCTCCGCCCGCCACCCGTAAGCAGAGATGGCTGCCAGGTGCACCCTTAGGGTCGCCGACCTAAGCCCTTGACTAGAAAGGGACCATAAATAGTCCAAGATGCTTGCCAAGGAACAGGAGGAAGGGTCCAAGCCCTTGCCCTGACACCAAATGGAAAACCTTTTCCATTTGAAGGCATAGCATTTTCTGGTCGACTCCATACGGGACGCCTCAACTACATTGAGGACCTCGTCGGAAAGACCCAAGGCCTGGAACTCTAGCCGCTCAGGAACCAGGCCGTCAGGTGCAGGGATTGAAGGTCCGGATGGAACACCTTCCCCTGATTGACTGAGAGCAGGTCCAGGCGAGCTGGAAGCTGCCGCGGAGTCCTGGAGCTGAGACTGAGGAGATCTGGTACCAGAACTGGCGAGGCCAGTCTGGGGCTATCAGAATCACCTGCGCCTTGTCCCTCCTCGCCTTGAGAAGCACCTTGTGGATCAAGGGAAATGGGGGAAAGGCGTAGAAGAGGCCCGGGGTCCACTGCCTCGAGAAGGCATCCCCCTGCAGCGAGCCCTGCTGAGGCGGGCATGGAACAGACTCAGCTTGCGTTCTCCATGGAGGCAAACAGGTCCACCTGAGGTGTGCCCCAAGGGAGAACAGATGCTGTACTACCTCGGCAGGAGAGACCACTCGTGGGATGCAGCCCCTATCGGCTCAGGGCATCGGCCAGGGTGTTGGAGGCTCCTGCCACGTGAATGGCTAGGAGATCCGCCTCCAGGCTGCGCTACAGTGACCAAATGCGGAGGCTTCCTTGCATAGAAGCATGGGAGCGTCCCGCCCTGGCGGTTTAGATAGTACATGGTGCGTGGGTATTGTCCGTCTGGACTCGGACCACTTGACCCCGGAGGAGCGGACAAAAGGCGGTGAGAGCTAGGCGGACCGCTCGGGCTCCAGCAGGTTGATGTGGATCGGGACTCCCAGCTGGGGACCAGAGGCCATGAGCCGTGTTCCCCAGATGGGCACCCCAACCCATCAGAGAGGCATCGGTCGACAGAGACCGTCGGCTCGGGGCGGACGAGCAGGATGCCTCCTGCAAATGATCTGGAACGGTCCACCACTGGAGGCTTCCACATCCCTGTGTCACGACACAAGCTGGTCCAAGGGATCGCATGTGTGACCACTGGCTGGCCAGTCCCCACTGAAGGGACGCATGTTCCAGCGGCCCAACGGACCACGCTTGGTACAGGCCGCCATGAGACCCAGGGGCGCAGGAAGTCCCGGGCAGGCGCAGTGCCCAACCAGAAATGATCGGGCAAGGAGGAAAGAACCTCGGCCCTGTCCGGGGAGCAGCGCTCTGGCTCGAGAGATCGAGCTGCGCCCGATGAATAGAATCACCTGCTTGACTCGGGTTCCGACTTGGCCTCGTTGATAAGGAGGCCCAGTTGAGAGCAGACCTGGAGGGCCAGATCTCTGGACCACTCCGCCTCCTTCCTGGAGGAGCTGCTATCAGCCAGTCGTCCAGGTAAGGGTACACCCAGACCCTCGGCCACAGGAATGCTGTCACCACTGCCATGCATTTGGTGAAGACCCTGGGAGCTGGAGACAAGCCGAAGGGCATGGCTTGGAACTCGAAGAAGATCCTTCCTTCCCGAAGCGAAGAATCTCTGGTGAGACGACGGATGAGGGCGTGAAAAAACGCGTCCTGCAAGTCCAGAGAGCAGAACCACACGCCTGCGTTCCAAGGATGGTATTATCTGAGCCAGAGTGACCATCCTGAAGGTTCGAGACCTTAGGAACTTGTTTAGGCGTGTGGAGTCGAGAATGGGCGCCAGCCCCGTCGCTTTCGAAACCAGGAAGTACCTGGACACAAACCCTGGGTCTGAAGGAGGGTCACCACCTCTCTTACCACCTCCTTCTGGAGGAGGAGGCGATGTCGGCCGGCAGAGCCGCCAGTGAGGCTGGGGATCCGAAGCCCCGAGGCGGCGGCTCTGAAGGGTGGTGCCTGCTCGAGATTCCAGAGGCAGGCCTCTTCCACCACCTCCAAGACCCACCTGTCCGTGGTAACAGCGGACCAAGTGGAGCGGAGTGCGAGCCGTCCCCGAGGGGGACCCAGGGCAGGTGGCGGGATGGGGCGACACCCTCAGCCCGTCACTGGGCAGGCTTGGAGGAGGACGGCCGGGGACCTCCTGGGCCCTTTCTCCTGCCTCCTGGTAGAGGAAGCGGCGGCTTGGGTTTGGGATGCCAAGGCCGAGCCTGCTGGCCCTGGTGGGCGGGCAGGGGCACAGAAGGGCGAAAGGAGCTTAGGCTGTGGTTTTGACCTTTGTCCTTCTGGCGGAAGAGACCGAGTCCAAGGTGGCATTGGACTTCTCGATCCTCTGCAGGTGACCTTCCACCCCAGGGCCGAAGGGTCAGTCCCAAAGGAACATCCGCCAACTTGTGCTGGGTATCCAGTAAAGGTGGATATCCTCAGCCAAGCCCGCCCGACGCATAGCCACTGCGGCCGCCACCGATCTGGCACATGAGTCCCCTATATCCAAAGCAGTCTGGAGCTGCTGTTTGGCCACTGCCCTGCCTGGTCCCGCACCTGCTTAACCGTAGTCTGCAGATCGGGGAAGATGAGGGATGACCTCATCAGGGGAGCCCAACAGGGCATGAGAAAAATGTGCTGCCATGAGAGACGGCCTGAACCAGCCTGAGAAGGCGAGAGGAGGCAGCGGCGACTTTTAGCCCGACATAGTCAATTTCTTGGACTCCTTGTCAGGAGGTTTGTCCACATCCCTGGCTAAGCGCGCTGGCGGAAAAGCTGTCGGTAACCAACCCCTCAGCAGAGGGGTGTTCAAAAACCGGACAAGGAACCGTAGGGACCGCATACTTCCTGGCCATCCTGGCCGGGCGCAGGGCAGGAAGCAGGCGCGCCAAAGTTCCAGTGCGGACCCACTATGGCCTCGGCCACCGAAAGGCCTCCGGCGGAGAATCCTCGGTCCAGAATCTCCGTGAGGGGATACCTGGCCCGCTTGGAACGGGTTCGAGCTCCATCCCGTAGACTCCGAGATGAGCCAGCAGTCCTAGAAGGACGACGGCTATCGTCCATTGACTGACCTCCTGAAGACTCCAAGTCCAGTCGCTGGAGAAGAAGGAGGAATCATCTTCGACTCGGAAGAGTCCTCAGAAACTGCCTCTGGCCTGAGCCACCCTTCACCTGCAGGTCGGTCGGGAGTGAGGGTAACTGACAACGATGGGGTAAACCCTTAGCCGAACGAGAATCCTTGGTCGGAGCCCCAATGGTGGCTGTGGAGGCGGAGGTTCCACGAATCGGTGGAGCAGCTGGTTTTGGCGAACAACCGGCCTGAGTATAGCTCCTCGGACAGAGTCGAGGTTGTCGGCGTTCGGTGACAGCCACTTAATGGCGGGAAGGCGCGGTCGGCTTATTCCGGCCAGGAGGGCTGTTGCAACATAAGGTCTCGTACCGTCGGCGTAATTCACGCCGAAGCCTCCCCTCATCCGAGGAGGAGGACGAGGACGAGCGGCGACGCCGCTTACCGCGGTGCCGAGACCGAGACCGCCTATGACGGTGGGAACGGCTGGACCGCGAAGAGGTCCGAGACCGAGACCGAGAGTCCCGGAATTTCCGGGGTCGGTGCGGGAGGTGTCGGCCGGAACCGGCACTCCCTTCGGCTCGGAAGGTCCATCCGAGGGCTCCGGAACCGGAGGCACAGAGCGAGCCCACGGGATCCTCAACTCCTCCGGGGCAAGGAGAGGGAATCTCGGCTGCTAAAGGCGACAGCCGTCAATGGGTCGAGAAAAATCTGACTTCATCAGTGGAGTCTCGGTCCAACTGACCTGGACGGGGACACCGTGAGGCCAGTGGCGAAGCCGAGTGATCGACCGAAGCCGACGGACGACGGCCGGGAGAGGGACCTTCCGCTCCCAAGAGCGCCGACGGAGGACTTACCCTTGTCCCTCTTTGGACCGAGAATAAGGTCCAGCAGGCACGAGCCCTTCTCCTTTAGTGGAGAGGACAGACAAAGCTCATAAAAGAACCGTGTAGGAAGAACCCAGAAGCGGGATAAAATGCCGCGGCCGAGAAATCTGACGCGCGCCGCCTCCTCTTCGAGAGCCATCCGCTCGAGCTGATCCGCCAGAAACCGCCCGCCGCGTGACACCGCCGACCGGGCCTCCTGGACTTCACCGAGAACGCTCTCGGGACGGCCCAGTTGCAATCGGGCAGCACGGTCTTGAGGGCATGGGCGAAAGATGAGCACAATTACCGAAGCCTCGGGTGACGTGCTCAAGGCCTAAGCAATGAACACACGTGGAGTGTGGATCCGTCCGAGACATCTTCTGCCGCATGGGCATCTCCAACCGAGTCGACGGTCCATCGTGAGCCGCGAGGGATCGAAGATGAAGTCTTTTGCAAATTTTTATTTTAAATCCGCAAACGGAGAAATAGGAACCAGTCAAACGCAGAGCGCTAAGGAGGAACCTGAGCTTCCAAGCGTAAGGAAGATCTGGGCCATGGGGCGGAGCCGAGAGTTATACCACCCGGGTGGGTGGGAGGAGCAAGCTTGAAGACCTTCCGGCAAGATTTAAAGCGGCAAGGATACTGCCAATGAGTGTGGATGAACAACATATCCATGTCCCTAGAACAGGAAGTTGCTATCCCTCTGTACAGACAGTTGGTGAGACCCCATCTGGAGTACTGTGTGCAGTTCTGGAGACCTCATCTCCACGAAGACAGAGTGGAGGCTGTCCGGAGGAGGGCAGCCAAAATGGTGCAGGGTCTGCGCCAGAAGACATATGAAGAAAGACTAAAGGAGCTTAATCTGTATACCATTGAGGAAAGAAGGGAGAGAGGGGACATGACAGAAACTTTCGAGAACCTCAAGGGAATCAACAAAGTCCAAGAGGGTAGCATCTTTCAGAAAAAGATGTGCAAGAATAAGGGGGCCAAATTTGAAGATAGAGGGAGAACGGCTCAGAGGTAATGCGAGGAAGTATTTTTTCACTGAGAGGGTTGTGGATGCATGGAACAGCCTCCCTGAGGAGATCGTGGAGTCAAGAACAGTGGGGGAATTCAAGAATGCATGGGACAGACATAAGGCGGTCCTAGTGGGGGGTAGGAGGAAGTAAGCTGTTGGTTAACTAGGATCTACCGCTTATCTGTTAGGTAGGAAAATGGGCAGAGTAGGTGGGCCAAGCGGTCCTTATCTGCCATCAAATTCTATGTTTCTATGTTGCCTGCAACTTGAGCAGGACCTTCTGAAGAAAAGGGAGGGGAGGGAAAGAATAAAGAAACCTCCCTGTCCAAGAGAAGGACAATGTGTCTCGCCAGAAAACACCAGGCCCTTGATCTAGTAAGCAGAAACTGGGCAGTTTGGCGGCGTGTTGGGCCGCAAAGAGTTCCAGTTCTGGCTGACCCCACCTTTCGAAGTGGTCGTCCACGATTTCTTGCCATAGTTCCCACTTGTGGTTCTGAGATCGACAGCAACTTAAGCTGTCTATGAGGATGCTGTGGATTCCTGGGACATGAACTACCTTGATGTCCAGTTTGTGATCCACCATCCAGGACCAAACTCTCATCGCTTCTCTGCATGGGGGATACGAGTGTGTATCCCCTTGCTTGTTGAGACGGAAGACTACTGGGGTATTGCCTGACTGGACCAGTAGAGGTCCAGGAAGGAACACCCTTTGGAAAGCTTGAGGGGCATATAGGATGGCTCTCATCTCCAAAATGTTTATGTGGAGAGCTCGTTCTGTTGAATTCCAGGAGCCCCTTGTCTGATGCGATGCAAGATGTGCTCCCCATTCCAGTCCCAATGCCTTGATCGTGAGGGTCTGCAGTGGACTGGGTTTCTGAACGGGAACCCCTATGCTCAGCTGGGCTGGGGTGAACCACCAGATCATGGATGGTCGGACTGCGTTGGAGATCCAAACGGGCTCTTCCAGCTTGTCTGTACCTTGATCCCATTAAACCTTGAGGTGCCACTGTAGAATCCTTATGTCCAGATACGAGAACAGAACTGTCACAATAGCTGCTGCCATGTGACCCAACAATTGTAGAGCCACTCTTGCTGGAACTAAGTCAGAGTCTTGTATCCTGACAGCGACCACCCTTAAACTTGTTGCCCTGTCTGCGGGCAGAAACTTTCTCCCTTGGACTGTGTCCAGGACTGCTCCAATGTATTGCAGCCTTTGAGTTGGCCATGGTTGTGACTTGGACAGATTTAGGGTGATGCCTAAAGTCTGGAACAGGCTGAAGGTGTCGTCCAAGGTTCTGTTCAAATGGTCTTCTGTTGATGACGCAAGAAGCCAATTGTCCAAGTGGGGTATAAAAAATTACCCTTTCTCCTGAGGGCTGCTGCTATGACTGCCAGGCACTTGGTAAGGGCCCTTGGTGCAGAGCATAGGCAGAAAGGCAGTGCCCTGAACTGGTAGTGCCCTCCTTGGAAGGTGAAGCATAGGTACTTCCTGTGGAATGGCAGGATCCTGATGTGCATGCAGGTGTCCTGCATGTCCAGTGAGCAAAGCCAGTCTCCTTGCTGGAGCACTGGTAACAGGCTCACCAAGATCACCATTCTGAACCTTTTGTATTTGATAAAGGTGTTCAATTGACTCGGGTCCAGAATGGAACGAGGGGTCAGTCTTTTTCAGGACAAAGAAGAAATGGGAATAATCCCTTTCCCCTTTGAGCAACAGGAACCTCCTGGATGACTTTTATCCAGTAAGGACTATATCTTTGCCCACAGGAGTAATGCATAGGAGTGGGAGGGGACTGGTGGGTTGTCCAGTGGAAACTGGGTTAACGCTAGGGAGTATGCTTTTTTCTACCATATGGAGGACCCACTGGTCCGATGTTATAATGGACCATCTGGATAGGTAGAAGGAGAATCTCCCTCCTTCCACCTCCCCCTGTACTGGCTGTGGTTGGGGGTCGGGGGTCGGTAGAGAGTCATGCAGTGCTGGAGGGTGTAGGCAGGGGAGGTCTTGGTGCCTTGGGGTTTTTTGGTCCCTTGGCGTCTGAAGGGACAGGGTGGCCTTTTCTTTCCAGCCCCGAAAGGATGGCGGGCAAGGATTATGGCTCAACCAGTACATTCCGTGAACTTCAGACACAGCTTCACCGGAGAGCTGAAGCCGGTGATCAGTTTTTGGTATCCTGACTGAACAGGACTGGTCCTTGGAAAGAAGCTTCCAGGATAGCATCCTGAAGATCCTGTCAGAAGCCCGAAAACCTGAGCCAAGCATGCCTCCACATGCAAATGCCTGTGGCTGCTGTATCCACAGAGTCATAAGAACTACTGAGAACATGCTTGTCCCACGTCCATGCCAGACTGAATCACAGCAAGGAGCTCCGCCTTGCCCTCCGAATCTGGCTGTGCTTTGGCCAGGTCTGTCGCCTTTGCCCACAGGGATTTTTGGTAAGTGACCATGTGGGCCAGGAAACTGAGCGACCTGACAGTGCAAGTTGCTGAAGAGTACACCTTGCACCCCATCTGGTGCAGTTTCTTTGATTCTGGGTCCGGTGTCTGGGCACTCATGTGGCGTGGTTGTTGTGTCCTGCTGTGAGCAGCTATCAGGACCATCGAGTCTGCCCTTGGGTGTTCTCCGAGAAAGGCTCTACAAGACCCCAAAAGGGGAGCCCTATCGGCCTTATGAGGAACTGTAGTCGTAGTGGCCTGGTGTCTCCAGATGGATTTGGTCACATTCTGGAATGGCTCCACTAAGTGAGGGATGAACAATGGTGTTGGATGTGTGGCTCCTAAGAATTTGGCCAGCCTGCACCTTTCTGGGTCCAATTCTTCTGTGCCCCATTGATAAAGCGCCTGAATATGGCGCATAATATCCAAAAAGGATGGGTCACCCGGGGGTGACCTTGGGGAGTCCCTCAGATTTGGAAATGGAGTGGGGAGTTAGTCTTCTGAAGAGTCATCTGTAGAAGAGTCCCCTGCGTCGGTAGCAGGTGCCCGCTGGATGAGGGGATGGACGAAGGATGCCTCTTGCGGCAATCTGACCCTGGCTTCCACCTGTCCACTCTGTCCTGAGGCTAGCCCTTTGGCGGCAAAAGCCGTTCAGGAGTGAGGTCATACTGGAGGATTCAGGAAAGCCAAGAAGGCAAGGCCCATATAGGCTCTCCCCGTCCATATCAGTGGAAGTAACGTGTTACCAACTTCAGTAGAATACTTATCCAACCTATTTTTAAAAGTACACACATTTTCTGCCTTTGCCCTTTACCACATCAGCAGGTAATTAATTCCACATCCTTATTACCCTATACTTAAAGCCATGCCTTCTCACGTCAGTCCTGCTCCTTCCTTCCAACTGTCTAGCATGCCCTCTTAAATTGTATGTATTCTCCTTAAGTACCAATCCCAATTAATTTCTTAGATCCTCCTGTTTCGACATTTTATACAACAATAAATCCCCCCCATTGCCTGTCTGGTGCCCAATGACCAAAACCCCAATTTTTTCAATTATCCTCATATGATTTTTCCCCATGCTCCACCAGCTGCCGAGTCCGCTGAATCATAAGCGGCTCGGAGAACTTGGGTCCCCATGTCTGATCCAGTCTGAAGGAGATTAAGCAATTCATCCTTCTTATCGTCATCCGAAAAATCCTTCATAAGGTCTTGGCCCTGTTACCAAAGGGCATTCTGAAACCACCAGATACAGAGACGGTTCCCTGGGCAAGCCTGCGTCCTCCGTGTCACCTGTCTGGTCGTCAGGCAGAGTGGTGACCTCTTCTCCAGAAGATCCCAGACGACCAGTGTCAGTCGGTGTCGGTTCTCTGACCAGTTTGGTGGGTGTCGGGTCGGTCGCCCTCTTAGACTCAGATGTCCGTTTAAGGGACGTCCGCTCCGTCATCTTCCTTTCCGGTGCTTTTGGAAGTTGGGAGACTGACCGGTGGTCGGTGTCCTGGTGTCAATCTGATGCACCACTAGATTTTAAAGAAGACTTAGCCTTGTGCCGGTCTGAGGATCCAGGCCAGGAGGCGGAGTCTGGCGCCTGAGAATCCTTGGTCTTAAGCAGGTGCAGTGAGGCTGAGGAGCCCCCTGAAGACCTTACCTTGATGGGAGAGGACTGGGAGCAAACTCAGGATGGCGACTGATCTGACCACGTGGAGCTGGAGCTGGCCCTAGACTCTGAGGCCCGGCTCGGGGATCTCGACCTACCAGAGTCCCGATGCTTGTCCCGGTGCTTCCCTGATTTATGGGAGGATTTCCCCTTGGAGAAAGGTCCTTTCTCCATCTGCTTGAGCTTCTCTCTGAGAAGGAACACCTGAAGGGCCTTTTGGTGGTGGATCCTGGTCCTGCTATTGAACTGTTGGCAAATAGGACAGGCCTGGGTATCGTGCTCTGGGCCTAGACAACTCATGCAGGCAGTGTGGTGGTCGGCAAATGGGATCTGCTTGCCGCAGATGCACTTGGAGGGGTGTCCTTCGACAGAAGGAGGAGAAGTAGACGGAGTATTGCAGAAAAAAATAATTTTTGATTGAAAATTTTATGCGTCGTTCATCTGTTCAGGTGTCAGTGAGGCTGATGCTGGTGAGTCGACGGCGGGAAAGAACTGGGAATGCTGGGGGACCGCCCCCTTTTATGTGATGCCTGACGTCGGGGGAGGGGCCGATGTTGGTCCCCTGCTGGATACTGCTAGCTAGAGTTTTTCCGTTGGTCCTGGTGCCTTCCGGCTTCAATCCTAATGATGTAACCTGCTGCAAGAGCTGTTTCTTGAAATAAGATCCACAGGTTACACCTGCAAACAAGGTCTACCAAGTAAAAACACTTTTACATAAATAAACTAAAATGTCACGAGTTCTTTATATATTCGTCTTTTAAGGCTGCTGGCATCTCATGATGATGCCTATAGACCACATAAGTAAAAAATGCTATTTAGATTTTCTAGTGCTCTTTTGGTTGACAAAAAGCTGCAAGACACAAATTACCAGCAGATTTTCTGCCAACCAGACAGAGTTCAATATACTGTGAGCTACTGAGGAAGTCACTGTGATCGATGCTATATTGTCCTGTTTTCCTACCTTGTAGAGACGATCCTTCTTGCAGAGCTCAACGCTCTGTTTCCAGCGGTTGTTACCCTTGTAGAGGTAAGCTGCGATACGCCTAAATTCAATCAGTTCATGTTTCTCCAAGCGTTGAGCGAGGCTGATGTTGTCAAAGTTATCATAGGCATCAATAGATGCACGCAGACCCTATCATAAACACACAAAAAAGGAAATTAGGTCCCTGGGTATTGTAATACTTTCTCAACTTATAACTGTAAGGGTCAGGGAGAGAAGAGATGCTACTTCATCAACAGCCTCAAAAAAAAAAAAAACATCTGCTACATCACTGAAGAGGACGAAAGAACAGTTACTTACTGTTAACACCAGATCTTCAAGAAAGTCTTCTCCATTGAGCCACACCTTTGGAACTGTAAGTCATCGGCATCAGGGCCACTCAGATACTTTTGCTAGCTGGGGGCCGTTCATGACGACGTGCAATGTCACTGCCTATATAATCGTGGGTGGCCCCACTGCTCCTCTGTTCCCCGCCTGAAATAAGCTCGGAGGGCCTCTTACATGAGGAACCAGGAGACCAGGCTAGTATCAGGCACACAAGCAGAGACATAGGACTGGAAACACAGTATACATCAGGCACTTATGGGCACCTCCGCCAGTCGATACCTCAGAAAGGGGGAAGGACAGTAGGTACACTGTGGCCCAATGGAGGCATAGGAGCCGGGTTCGTAAAATCTTTGGTGGGGCTCAAGGGATCAAAGCCACACACCCTGGTCCAGGGGTCAAATAAGAGCAAAGTCCCCTGTACGGTAATGTGGGGATCTGGGGGTTAAGCCCCTGGCTTCAGGTATGAGAAATAATCTCTGAAATTACTATTTCTTCCATGATATAGGCACAGGGTTTCATAGTTGTCAAGGTGGGCTGGTACCCAAATGAGGAGACTCAGTGCTGGAAATTCCGGGAATTACATTGGGCCTTCTAGGGCTTAGCACCTATAAAGCTCTGATGAGCACACAACATCAGTGCCATTGACTTGTAATGGGATAGGGTGGGGGAGGGCCTAGTTTAATGCAGCAGTGCATAACAGCGGTGAAAACTTTTCCCTATAGGCTATACTTTATTTTATTTTATATTGCCGCTTATCTCCCGACTTGTATGATACATTTTTTCCAGCACATGGAGTCTGTTTTACCACTTTTTTTTTTTTTTTTTTAAACAGTTGAAATAATGAAAGGAGAGCTCCTTTAAAAATACATGGCTTAGACTGGGTTTTCATCAGTACTCTCTCTAGCTTTTACACACCTAATGTTTAATACCACTTTGTGCGCGTTATGAACTAGCATGCAGCAGACACAGCTCCCTTACTTTATGGGACAAAAAATGTGGAGAAACAGTTGAGAATATAGTACTGGTAAAACCTAGTTTGAGCCATGTTAAAAGAAGTACTCCTTTAGTCCTTTCAGTATTTCAGATGTGACAAAAAATGCTAAACAAGACACAAAATGGAGAAAGAAGTGCGTCATACAAGTGGGAGATAAGGGGTAACCTAAAACAGAATAAAATGTCACCACAGTCATACACCGCTGCTTTAAAATTAAGACCATCATCATGGAGTCATGCACCCCCCAACCCCCACCCCCACCTATCAAATCTCATTAAGTATATTTCCATTTCTGACACTGGGAGAGCTCTCTTCCCCGAGACATAAAACAATTTTTTTTAAATTTGGAAGATTATCAGTCACACTTTCAACTTGATCTTTATGTTGCTGCTGAACTGTTTTGTAACAAATATTCATTCACCATTAAGCCTGGACTAGTGACACATTAGCAGGAAAGTAAATTTTCCCAGTTTACCACTAAGGTTCCCATCATGACAGGGTTGCAGTAACTGTCCTTTATCCAGTTATGAGCACATCAGTTTAACAAATACAATAATCTAAATCTTTCTGACAATAAAATTATTAACATACTAACATACTATTTGCCAGCAGATTAGGCCTTACGGTCTATCGAGTCTGCTCGAACCTAGATCCTTAGTTGGGTGCCGAGACCCTCCCATCCCTTGTGCTCCAGAAACTCCTATCATCCATCCCCACCCCCCCAGGACAGGCCATCATCTGATACATCCACTTTCTGTGTCTGTCCCACCCTCTCTTGAAGCCCTCCACTGTGGATCTCTGAACCAGCTCACCAGGAAGTGCATTCCAAGGGTCCACCACCCTCTCAGTGCAAAACCTCCTCCTCTTTTCCCCCCTCACCCTTCCACCTTCCAACTTCAAACCATGCCCTCTGGTGATACCTCCCTGCTTTATTCTAAAGATCCCCTCCATGTTTACCTTATTTATTCCCTTGAGGTACTTGAAGACCTCAATCATGTCCCCCTGTCTCGCCTCCCTCCAATGAAAACAGGCAGAGCTCCTCAAGTCTGTCCTCATAAGTCAAATCCCTAGCCCTCATATCATCTTTGTTGCCCTCCTCTGTACCCTCTCCAGGAGCTGTATGTCCCTCTTCAAGTGTGGTCTCCAGTACTGTACACAGTACTCAAGGTGTGGTCTAACCAGGCCATTGTACAGTGGCAGAATCACTTCCTTGCTCCTAGAGGTGATCCCCCTTACGATGCATCCCAACATCCTGTTTGCCTTGCTAGCTGCTCTTCTGCACTGCTCAGAGTTATTCATACATGTAGCCACCATGACCCCTAGGTCTTTTTCCCCTATCGAGGCCTCCAGCGCCTCCCCTCCCAGGGTGTACCTGTGTTTAGGGTTTCCCCGACCAAGATGCAACACCTTGCATTTGGTGATATTGAAATTTAATTTCCATGTGTGAGCCCAGCTTTCCAGGGTGTCAGGTCCCTTGCAGGGCCAACCTCCCTCTTCTCCCTCAACTACTACTCCCATCTTGGAGTCATCATGAATAGACTCATTTCACCTCTACCCTCCCTGATGTCCGATGTATGCTTAAACAGGATGGACCCAGGACCGAGCCCTGTGGTGCCCACTACCTACCTCTCTAGGTTCAGGAGCTCCCCACAGACCACTACTCTCGAGTGTGTCCAGCTAGCCAGTTTTCAATCCAACTGACCATCAAAGGGCCTACTCCTAACCCCATCAGTTTCTCCACCAGACCATTGTGGGGGACAGAGTCAAACGCCTTGCTGAAGTCCAAGAATAATACATCCACAGGCTTACCCCTGTCCAGTTCTGATGTTACCCATTCATAGAACTCCACAAGGTTGGTTTGACATGATCTACATGGCACAAACCCATGTTGCCGACTATCCAGACCTCCCACCTCCTCCAAGTACACCCCCAATCGTTCCTTTAGTATACTCTCCATTAATTTTCCCACCACCGAGGTCAAACTGATGGGTCTATAGTTCCCTGGTACTTCCCTCGACCCCCCTTTATGGATTGGTACCACATGTGCCTCTCGCCAATCCCTAGGTACCCTCCCTGTCTCAAGTGACCTGCTGAAAAGCTCCGCCAGGGGTGCAGCCAGTATGTCTGCCAATTCCCATACCACTCTCGGATGAATGCCATCCGGCCCAGGAGATTTCTTTCTTTAGGGCCTTGAGGGCTAACCACACTCTTTTGGCGGAGATAGCATCATCCGTCCCCTCCACCTTACTGGTCTTTTTATCCTTATCCAGATGTGACACCCCTGGGGTACCTTTCCCTCCCTCTTGCTCCATTTCTGTTGCTCCCCTGATCCCACTCCCTGCCACTTCTATCCCCTTCGTGCCTTGCTTTGTAGATACCCCATCCCCCTCCCTAGTGAACACAGAGGCAAAGTACTCGTTAAATACCTCTGCCTGGTCCCTCGCCTCTTTCACCCACCCTCTTTCTGATCTCAATCTGCTGAGATGGCCCTTAGTTCTTCTCCGCTCCCCAATGTACCGGAAGAACCCTTTCCCCTCCATGTATCCCTGTGCCAGCCGCTGCTTTTGCTGACTTTGCTCCCCTCACCATACACGGGTGACTTTTTCTAGATGCAAGTTGGTACATTCATCCCTATCCCTCTTGTTGTTTTATATTTTTGTAGGCGCCTTCTTTCTCTGACTGCTACCTGTACCTCACTGGACCACCAGCATGGTTTATGTGACCTTGCTCCTTATGTTTCAACTTAGCGCAGATCCTGACTACCTCATGAAGTCCCGTTTATGACCTCCATCTCCTTTCCACATTTGTCGTTGAGGTAATCCCTTCAAGTGATCCTTGAGAATATTTCCCATGCCCATAAAGTCTTCCCCTGAAGTCCACTGCCAGTGTCCCAGATCTCACCCCACTCCCCCATGCTTATTTGAAACCAGACAGTATTGTGGTCACTCCTCAGTCAGGGGTCCTGTACAACCATGTCCCTACCAGATCCCCATCTGCCAGAACGACATCCAGGACATGCCCTCCCTTGTGGGCTCCATCACATGCTGTGTTAAGAACACATCCTGGAAGCCATCCAGCAGCCTCTGCTCCTTGGCCACCTTAGGACATGGTTCCCCAGTTTGTACCTGCATATTAAGGTCCCCATCAACACCACTCCTTCCCTTTTGGACCACACTGGGCAATGATGTTGTCCAGCAAACCATCCTCTAGAACATCATTCATTCCGGGGCCTATATGCTACTCCCAGCTTGACCTTATCTCCTGCTGGGGATATAGGTGACCCATAAGGCCTCCACGTTTCCCTCTGCCTCTTCTACCATAGCAATTTCTATGTCATCTCTAATGAACATAGCCACTCCACCCCTCTGCCCTCCTTTCTATCCTTCCTAAGCATAGTGTACCCCGTACATTTAGGTCCCAGTCATGGTTTTTGTTGTACGTCTCCGTGACTGCGCCACATCCACCCCCAGACAGCATGGCCTGGAACTCTGGCAACTTGTTTCCCAAGCTCCTGGCATTTACTAACCAACCCCAACCCCTTATCCCTGATCCTCTTTGTCGAACCCCACCCAGATTCCTTATACTTCCATCCTCCCCTGAAACCTCCACCTGCAGTCTGTCTCCCGGGCTTGAAGGCTACTCCCTCATCTGGAGGAGGGCTTGATCAGCCCTCCCTTATCCCCCTTACAAGTTTAAACCCTACCTTCCTTGTATGTAGTCAGCCATCCCCTGTTTAAGGACTTCCTTCCCTAATGGGGCAAAATGAAACCTGTCCTTGGCATACAGTCCCTTATCCTCCCAAACTCCTTTCCAGTTCCCTTACACCCCCAACTCACTCTCTTCACCCCACTTCCTGAGCCAGTCATTAACCTCTGTGAGCTTCACTTTTTTCTCCACTGAGGCCTTTGGTACTGGCAATATCTCTGAAAAGGAAATGTTGCATCCATTATCCCGACAGACTGACAAGTTCTTGGAACCTTGCTTGGATTTCCAAAATGCTATTTCCCTCTAGATCATTAGTTCCCAAATGCACCAGAAAATCCGGTTTCCCTCCACAATCCCTAACCATTTCATACACCATGAACTTTGCTCTGTGCACTGTCAGCCCAGAGATACCCACTACCTTCACCTGGCTATGGCATCCACCCCCCTGTCCCTCCCACTGGATACCCCTAATCATCGAGTCTCCCAGTAACAGAACCTTAGCACCACCATCATCCTTATGGTTACCTCCACTATGCCCTCTCAGCCCCCTTCCCCTTTATTCATGATCTCAATTTCATGGAGTCTTCCTGCCTTATTAGAGACCCCTTGTCCCCTCCCTTTCTGCCTCCCTCGTTATTTTGCCCACTTAACTCAAACCCCTCTGAATAGGTGTCCCTTTAACCCTCTCTTATCTGAACCATTTATCCTGGCCCTGATGGTTTCCCTTCCCCCCTCCACCATCCTCCCTTGTATATGGTACCCCTGCCTCCAGAGGCTCTCTGTGGGTCCCTTTAGCTAGGGTCCCATCCTTGGTACTGACCTCCCTGCTGAAGGGGCCTCCTCTCCACCTCCTTGTCTCCCAGTTTCTCTCCAATCATGCTCTCCTCCCTCATGTCTGGAATATGTTGCATCTCCCCATTTGCTTAACATATATGTTTCCCCTTCTCCCTCTGGGACTATGTCTATCCTTTCCACAGCTGGTCTACGTGCCCTATGGGTATCCGACTCCCTCCCCGGCCTCTGTATAAGTTCCTCATTTCCACCAACTTCCCCCCTCTAGGTTGCTTAGTAGCTCAAATTTATTGTGACACTCTATGTCAGCCTCCATCAAGTAACCAGAGTTTCCCCTGACTGCATCTCTAAACTGACCCTCTTCTTCCTCTCTTGCACTGTTCACCTTAGGAGCTCCTTCCCACAGTCTGCTGTTTTAGGCTTCGCACAACAGCCCTCCTGACTCTTCCCCTCTAGTCTCTTTGTATTCAGAATGTTCACCCGTATGCTTTCCCTTAGCATCAACTTCCCTATCCAAGGGTCCTCTGTCCCTAATATCCCCCTCCTGCTTACTGTAACATAACGTCCTGTAATTTCCAGAGCGTTGCCCCAGCCCCCTCAGCCCCACCCTTCTGCTGCCCATATCCACACCCTTATCCTTGGACACCCCCAGCTCCCCAGCTTACTCCTTAACCAATATACTCACTCCTGATACAAGATAGTTGTCTAGTGGGCAGCCTCCCTCTCGGGCCCAATTTAGAATTATTGCCATCCCACAGCCTGAGCAGCCTACAACCCTTCCGAAGATGCCTGCCATGGTGGAATATGGCCACCCTGATTACCCCTCTGTTTATAATAGCACACCCCTTTCTCAGTCCCTTTCCCTGGAGTACAGTTTCTCTCTATACTGACTGCAGTTATTTACAAACCCAATTTCAACCCCACCAATAAAGTTCCCAAGTCTCACAAACACATACAGTCCAGTGTGTGTTCGGTCCCACTAACAGTGTGTGTAAGCAGACATCAGGTACCGTATGATGTCACAGACCCACCAGCTCCAGTTGCTTCGAATTTCAGTCCCAAACAGAAATACTCAGCCCTTCAATCCCAACCCCCAGTGGCTTTTCAGTATTTAAGAAAGCATACAAAACAGGGTGGCTGGGAGGGCTCTTACCAAACACCAGGCAAACACATTTAAATTTCCCTCTAATTATCCCTGCCAAACAACTATCTCCAAAGTTACAATATCACAGCCCAAGTAACAGTTCTAATTCAAGGTAATAATTTTTAACACATAGAACTAATTTCACTTACAAACTATTCAAATATTTCAGTTAAAACAGAATATAACGGCATCCCTCTTTCCTACCAGCTTGCTGTTTAAGCTCCCAAGTGAACAATGAAAGCCAAGGTAATTCCTGTTTAAAGACAAGGTAATTGCAGCTAATGTCCCCTCCCCCTAGCACCAGGCAAACACATTTAAATTTCCCTCTAATTATCCCTGCCAAACAACTATCTCCAAAGTTACAATATCACAGCCCAAGTAACAGTTCTAATTCAAGGTAATAATTTTTAACACATAGAGCTAATTTCACTTACAAACTATTCAAATATTTCAGTTAAAACAGAATATAACTGCAGCCCTCTTTCCTACCATCCTGCTGTTTAAGCTCCCAAGTGAACAATGAAATCCAAAAGAAAGAACAAAACCTGTTTCAATCTGCCCTTTATCATCATCTAATTATTGTATTCATATAACCAGCGTATCGCATACCAATATGTACCAGAGTACAAAAATATATGCAGCTCAAAATATTACCAGCTGTCCCAGTGCGGTCAGTTAAAAATACAGACAACACACACAAACACACGCCACAGACCTCATACAATAAAATATTTGAGATCTGTACCACTGGAGGCTCAGTTTTAGAGAACAGAAAAAAAGCTCATCATGTTATTGCATAAAGTGCAGCAGCATCTGTGCAGGACGCCAAGAAATTACAACCCTTTCAGGTTCCCACCGGCATTTTTGAAGACAAAACTTATATTTATATGAATATGACAGCCATCTCAATCTCAGCCCTAACAATCGATCCCAGTTAACTGCATAAGTGCTCATAGTGATGAGACTGGTAGTCTGGCACACAACACCAAATCCAAAAGAAAGAACAAAACCTGTTTCAATCTGCCCTTTATCATCCTCTAAGCAAGTGAGCAACCTCTAACTACCCGACTGGATAACCTGGCGGTAAGTCTCTGCTTTTTATATCTCATGCTCAGTTACAGTGCGAGA
Source organism: Neoceratodus forsteri (assembly GCA_016271365.2). NCBI lineage: Eukaryota > Metazoa > Chordata > Ceratodontiformes > Ceratodontidae > Neoceratodus > Neoceratodus forsteri. The sequence goes on along the minus strand of JADMNL010000027.1, from coordinate 303,898,404 downwards.
AGTATGAGGATGCACACCCAAGATCAGGAACTACTTAGGTGGTTTGGTCTACAAGTGTAATATACCCATACCCCGCTACAGCAAGGAATGCCACAGAACATAGCCTAAAGATGAGGAGATAACACTGAGAGCCTTGGAGGTACTTGTCACCAGGTTCTCTAGCAGCCTCAGCATGCTGAACCATATCCTCGTTCATCAAACCACAATACGGGACATGACAAGTGATTATTCCCTTACAGCAACACACTTCAGTTTAATTGTAATAACTTTTCTAAACAAAAGCTTATTGCAAAGCATATTTACATGCCCCTGAGAGTGAGTGACAATAAAGGAGTAATGCATTTCTGGAGTGCTTGCAGCATCTTGTTATGCCTCATGTCTTACAACTACCCAAGGCTTGCATTATTCCCTTAAAAAATCACACACACTGCTGTTTATTATTAGCCCTGCCACAGATAATTTGTTTTTGATCTTAATTCCTCCAAAATAAAACAAATATACATTTTTTTTGGTTAATCATTCTTCTTACCCTGGCCCTGGTCTGCCATACACGTCCAGGAATCCCGCATTCTCCGGCTGCCATCCAGATCGCCCTGGCTCCTAGTTGGGCCCCCAATGCATACCCCCGCAGCTTGCCCCCCAAGGCGGGGCAGAAGACAGGCCACCCCCCCTTCTGTCTCCGTTGACAGAATCCAGTAACTGCAGCGACACACTCAGAGCCGGACGTCCCCCCGAACGGCCATCAAGCAGCCGCAACTGCTGCCATTTTCCCTGTTCCTGGCTTGGCGTAAACTGGGGTGTGCAATGACGCCACCAATGGCGGGAGCGCGCAAACATCCACACGCACTCCCTCCTGGCATTGTGCCTCAAGTTCACCCCCTTCCATGTAGTGCCAGCGCACCACCCCCAGCCTCCACCAGAGGTCGCTAGTGTGCTGACAACTGGTGACCCCCCCCTTCCCCGGAGAGGGAGAGCAGTCCATGGATGCTCAATCCTTCTCCACCCCTGCCGAGCTCAGTCTGTTACCGAACCCAGGTCGCCAGCATGGGGCGAGATATGGCGTCCAGCGCCACAACCCATAGCGCCACTGGGCCAGCTCAAAATAAACAAATATAAAGGAAGTGTGCATTCTGACTATGTTTCTGTCATCTGAAGTAACTACTGACTCTCCTGAAGCTCCAGGAAGTGGGAAGACTAACAGAGCTGTTAAAGGATAGTGGTCGTTTAACAAGAAACCCCCAACCCTCAAAGCTGTATCGCCCGATTTAAGCTTTTGAAGCGGCGAGACATTTTTTCATCAGAAAGCAACTTACTTTATTTTAATTTGCAAAGTCCACGATGTCCTATCATGGCGGACACTGAGCAGGTCCATTTCCTAAGAAAATTCGGCACCACACTGCTTGCCTCAATACAAAAGTATTGAGGCAAGTGGTGCGGCGCCGGATTTTCTTGGCTCCGAGTCCCCAAGGGGCAGGACCACCGACTCCTCTGGTGCTCTATTTACAATTTAGAGGGGTGACCAGGGAGCGGAGGGAGTGCTCCTGTGGAGCTGGGAGGCCTGGCATTGGACGTGGGGACCAACCACTGGACCTGCCATCGCCTATGAGGCGCTCCGGGGATTTTCGCTTATTCTGTCCCCCAACCCCCGCGTAGCTCGGTCATGCAATGACGACCAGTGTCTGCCGAGCTCTGCCCCATTGCCTTCCAGCAGTGTCGCGTACTTCCTGGCTACCCCCAGCCATCGCCAGGGGTTGCTCAGGAGCGACGCTAACCTATCCCCCTCCCCGCAAGGGAGGCTGACCACATAGGCGCTTCATCCCTACCCGCCCCCACACCCCCATTTCCTGGGCTCGTGCTCCAACCTAGGTCGTCGACGTGGCGCAAGGTGAGGCATCTAGAGCCTTAAAAACCCTCAGTGCCACTTGGCCGGCCAGGGGTTTCTTGTTAAACGAACGCTTTCCTTTAAATGTAAGCTAACCTTCCTAAAGGATACAGGTACAAGAGCACAGGATTTTAAGGGTTATCCATAACTCCAGTCTTTCCCCCCAAACTACACTCAGGAATTGCAGGGAGCTTATCTTATGGCAACCATGTCGTGAACATCTACAACCTTGCCCCATTCTGTACTCTCTACAATCTTTTTTTTTTTTAAATTCAAGTTTATTGCATATTTTGGCGCAACTTTACATTAAACAAATCTCTTGTCCAACTTTTCCTTTTTTAAAAAAATAAATAAATAATTCCATCTAATTCAGTACATCTTGATAAACAATATTCCTTATTCAATATTTCTTTACATCACCTCATGCATTTAACATATCTTAACCTTTTTCCTTTTAATTTTAACTTCTTTTCTCTCTTTTATTTTTACTTTTATGAGGAGCACCCCCGAGGCAGCACCACCTTATCATTCAAATCAACAGCCCTTTTCAGTGTATTCTGTCCTCCCTTCATTCCAGTTCCTATGGTCTCAGGCCATCACCCATGGGGTCCACCGCCTACAAAGACATGTGTGCTCAAGTTTATTTAATAAGTAATTTCCTCCATATCTTTAATTTCATTGATAGTTAATGCCCAATCTTGAGACGTGGGAATTCACTGAGCCCCACCTCTTAGTTATGGCCTTATGCGTGTGACGATTGAAAATATTCCACAGATAAATTTTATCTGGCCCCTTAATCTCTGCCTAATCCCAAAATTAAATTCCTAGGGCCTAGTGTAGCTTCAATAGACCAGATCAATCTCATTCTCTGCTCCACTTCGACCAATAACTCCAAGTTTCGACATGACCAAAACACATGTAAATAATCTGCCTTTTCCGCTCCACATCCCGCCGCAGCATTCTCCCGAACACTTTTTGTCCCATTTAGACTGTAAACTTGGTGCAGTGAAAAATCTTAACCTGACCTTCCAGCTAAACTCCCTCCACCTCAGGGACGCTGTGGTCCTAGAGGCCAGTTCCAGGGCAGAGGTCCACTCCCTGTCATCCCCCATCTCCTGTTCCCATCTGTTTTTAGCCTGGAGAGTCTGATTTCCTCTACCATCTCTCGGGGCTGCATATAATTTTGAAATCAGGCCTTTGGGCCTTTGTGAGTTCAGAATTTCCTATAACATTTATGAGTCCTGACTTGCACCTTTGTTGCTTGTACTGGTGCTGTAATTTATAGATATAATTTCTTATTTGTAAATATCTAAAGTGGTCTATCTGTCTCACCTGGTAGACTCCTTTATTTGTTCAAATTCCATAACCATATTTCCTTCCAGAAATTGACTGAGCGAGGTCAGACCTAATCTCCCCATCTTCTAAAGGTGAGGTCCTGTTTATTTGGAGAGACCCTGGATCCCAGGCAAACCATCTCAATGGCCATAGCTCTGCCTCTAGGTTATGTTTGGACCATAATCTTTCAAGGCCCCAGGGTGTTTCCCACTGACATAAGGAATATGCTTTCCCTTTTAGGTTGGAGTTCCGGCATCTATACCCTTGCCCAGCGGAATCCGTCCGTCAGGTTTCCTCTATTAATTTCCAGCAGCTGAATAATGTTTTGATCAACCAGGCCAGGGCCCATCTAAGCTGAGTGACCAAGTAATAATCCTCTAGATTAGGGACATTTCGCCCCATATTTTTATTTGTTTGGAGGATCGCGCTCTTGATCCTCGGCCTTCTATTGTTCCAAATATATTTTGACAAGGTTCTCTGCCAAATCTGAAATTGTTTTTTATGTATTTTTATCGGGAGACACTGAAAAAGTTATAGGTACTTAGGGAGTACGCTCATTGCTACTGATTGCAGTCTCAAGTATAGGGGTAATTGCAAACTCTCCCACCTTATAATATCCTGCCTAATTTGGGTTGCCACTGGGTTGAAGTTAACCGAATATAACATATTTAAATTTTTGGGGATTTGAATACCCAGATATTTCATTTTCCCTCTATTCCAATTGATATCTACAGTTTGTCTTATCTGTGGGGGAGGGTTGTAATGAAATTTCAGAACCTCCGTCTTATTTTTATTTAAGGTGTATCCCGAATATTGGCTAAACTTACCTATTATCGACCACAATTTAGGTAGGGATTTATCCGGATTAGTGATGTATAGGAGGATATCATCCATATAGTGAGATTTTATGTTCTTCTCTATTAATCTTCACCCCCTCCACCTCGCTCGCCTCTTATGGCCTGGGCCAGAGGTTCTATATACAAGTCAAAAAGGAGCGGTGAGAGAGGACACCCCTGTCTGGTGCCCCGTCCCAAATCAAACCGCAGTGAGACGCCCCCATTCACCCGTACATAAGCTCTAGGAGAGGCATATATGGCCTTAATGGCCCCTAGAAAACGAGAGGGAAAACCCAATTTATCCAGAATCAAAAAGAGGAAGCCCCAATTAACTTTATCAAACGCCTTTTCAGCGTCCATACTCATAAGGCAGGTAGGGATACGCTTTTTGTTAATAAAATCAATTATATTTATCGTCCTTCTCACCCCCTCCGGTGCCTGTCTACCTTCTACGAATCCTGTCTGATCTGGGTGTACCAGATCCCCCAGAAATGACTGTAGTCTTTTGGCTATTATAGCCGTGAAGATTTTATAATCTACATTAAGGAGGATATTGGTCTATATGAGCCACATTCCATGGGTCCTTTCCTTCTTTTGGAATCACTGTTATAGTTGTATAGTCCATGAGGGAGGAATCACTTCCTCCAGCCATATTTTGATTATGGACCGCGCAAGCATCGTAGCGTAATTCTGTTTTAAAAGTTTTATAAAATTCCTCCAAACCCGTCCGGCCCGGACATTTACCTATCTTAAGCTCATTCACCGTGTCTAGGATCTCCTGCAACGTGATTTGACGTTCTAGAACCTGCCTCTGGGTCACTGTGAGCTTAGCCAACTTTAATGAATTTAAGAATTCTGAAGCCTCCTCCATGGGTGTCTAACTGTGGCCGGTATAAATCTTTATAAAAAGTGACCAAAGCTTCTGCAATCTGTTCCCATTTATACGAGGTCTGACCCGTTTTGGGATACCTGAGTCTTAAGACATTGGCCCTAGCTGCCTGCTGTTTTAGTCTATATGCCAGGAGACGTGTGGCCTCGGTCCCTCTCATAGTAGGCCTGTTTATAAATAAAAGAGCTTTCTCAATTTCTAAAGAATGTATTCTCTGTAGCTTACATTTTAAGTTCTTTATTTCTTTTTCCCTTTTCCTACATACTTTAATTTTTTGTAGTTCCTCTAACTTATTATTTGCCTGATTTAGCTGTTCCCTTTGCCGTCCATTTTCCCTCTTCTTATATGTGGCTATTGAAATGAGCTTACCCCTAACCATTGTTTTTACTGTGTCCCATAGTATCTGAGGCGTAGTGTTCGGACCGTCATTTATATCTACCGTCTGTTTTATTATCTCCCGTATTTCCTCCTTTACTGCCTCGTCTCTGAGTAGACTTACATTCAGTCTCCACTGCGTCGGTTTTTTAGTTAGCTGTAAGTCAATTTGTGCATATATGGGTTTATGGTCCGATAAGCTCTCAGCGCCCACCCAGACCGACTCAAAAGTTGTTAGATCTTTCTTATATGTGAGAAACATGTCCAATCTTGAGTATATTTTATACCTGGAGGAATAATATGTATAATCACGCGCTATAGGATACTTTTCCCTCCATATATCGACCAGGCCTGTGTCCCTCATAAGTCTCTTCATTTGCTTAGCAGTTCTTTCTTTAGGTGCTAATATACCTGAGGTCGTATCTAAGGCCCTATCCATGATGATATTCCAGTCCCCCGCTGCAATCACAGTACCCTTAGCCTTTTCTGCTAATAACTTAAATAAATCTGCAAAGAAGCTTATTTCTGATCCTGGTGGGGCATATACATTCAGCAGTGTAACCTGCATATCCTGTATGCGCCCCCTCACCATCACATATCTGGCCCCGGCATCCATAATTACTTCCTCCTCTTCAAATGGAAGAGAAGACGCCAGCATAATCGCCACCCCTCTTTCTCCCTTTCTCGGGAGGCATGATACACCATTGGAAAGTCCTATTTTTAACTTAAGAGCCTCCTCATGGGTCAAATGTGTCTCCTGCAAAATTGGATCTCACACTTCTGCCTTTTTAAGAATTTCTGAAGTTGTTTTGTTTTGCGGATGATTAATACCATTTACATTGAAGGATCCAATCTTGGATTTATTTCTATCCATGGTTTAAAATCTCTAATTTTTGATGTGTTCCAAATCCCTCGACGTAATTAAGAAATGTACCCTTCCCCACCTCCACCCTATTTCCCATCTGCCTCGAGGATGCTCCCACTTTTCTTTACTTTTTAATAGGCCCATATACATATTCATAATCCTTTCTGCGCCTCGTTTACACTCATTCCATATTGTCAATCTGCTGGCCTAAGCCACCAGCTGGTTTGGATGTATTTAAAACTAACATAACCAGTGCCCCTCTGAAACGTGAGGGGCTCACTTAGACAACCATAGTAACAGTAACTCGAACATTTAAACTGTACGTATATCAAAAAAGTTAACAAGGTTTGCTTTAGACAATCAGATATTCCCCCTTCCCCCTTGTCTCCCCTTTTTATTAATTTCTGATTAATTTTTTTGAACCCCAACCATAAGCCAGGGTTCTCCTTTGTAATTCTTTCACTTCCTAGGTCAGTCCGAGTCCCTGTCATAGGACTGGATTGCATCCCTCTCGGGACACCTCGCCCTGTAAGCCGTTCTGGGCTTTTCCCCTTAAGAGCATCTTTGTTGGGTCTCAGCCCAGTACTCCGAGGTACTCATCCACGCCAGCACCACTAATAGGCAGGCAATGCTCATCCTAAGCAGCATGGTGCTCCACTCAGCCTATTTCTCCTTAAAAGGCGGTGTCAGAGACTCCATTCAGCCTTGCTCAGCCCACCAGCCCCTCCCTACCCCCTTCCCCACCCCCTAGGGCACTGTTTCCCCCTTTCCTCCCGTCAGATACCCACCAGTTCCCAGCGCCAACCCTCTTTTCTCTCCCACCCGACATAACCAACGCTACCCCCAGCGAGTCGACCCCACTCCCCCCTCCAACTATGCAATGCCTCCTTTACCATCCCACACTCTACCTTCTCCACCCAGTATGTAACCCCTCCGTCCCCAACCACCATGATTCAGCAATCTACCTCTACAAGAAGTGCAAAAAAAAAAAAATTTTTTACCCATAACCCCCCACACGCTCGCACAGCCCCAAAAGCAAGATAGGGGTATCCACTCTCACAGATATACCTTTCTTGATACCCCTATTCGTTTGTATACTACAACATTAAGATTCTCAGAACCCCCGCTGGCTTCAGTTTGCTTTACCATTTGTAAGTCTTTACACGTCCCTGACCCTTTTTAGACAGATTGAGTCCCCATTTACTACTGCATTCCATTCCTTACAGTTCTGTATCCTAAGAGCGCCTCTCAATCACCCGGCTCTGTCATCAGGATCTCCCTTGGTGATAAGTCCGCCATTTGCGCTGCTGAAACATAGGATTTAAGGAGTGCTGTAACGTCTGCTCTGAGGTTGGTGGCTTGTGGATTGGCGTGTTTCGTTAGAGCCTTGGCCACTGACCACGCCGGCGCCTCAACTCCTTTTCCAGCCTTTCCTTCTCCAAACCTGGTACTGAAATGCCCAGCTCTTCCAGATATGCCCGAGCCTCCAACAAATCTTCGAACACTTTAGCCCCTTGTTTCGTCTCCATTCGTAGGCGCACCGGGTACATCATCTGTGCCTTTAAATTTCTGGAGCGGAGCTGTTTCAGGACTGACCACATGGCTCTTCGGGCTACTGGCACTCCGGCTGTATAATCATTATCCATCGTTATTCTATGAGTGCCCAGCATAATTTTCTGTTGTCTCCATGCCCGCTTGAGTAACACTTCTTTTGTGGTATAACTGGTCATTTTGACAATGAAGGATCTAGGGCGGGCGTTAGGACCCAGAGGACGCTGTGCGATAGCACGATGAGCCTGATCCATGGCAAGATCCAACTCTGGGGGGAGATTCAGCAACTCTGTTAACAGCTTTTGCAGGTAGGTTATGGTGTCGGCAGCTCCACTTTCAGCACCCTCCGGTATGCCATAAATTCGGAGATTCTGCCTCCTACTCCGACCCTCCAGATCATCAATTTTTGCCCTCATCTCCCTTTCCCTTGCCAGGAGGAACAGCAACAAGCGATCGTGTCTGTCGGCCTGATCCAAGACTGTGTTCATCCCCAACTCCAGCTGGTCCGTTCTGTGCTCTATTTTTTTGATGTCTGAGCGCAGCTCCGTCAAGGAGGTATCTATTTTTTGGACCGTTCTCGCCGTTTGCAATATCGAGGCCACCAGCTGCGAACACTCCTCATCTGGCCCCGCATCTCCCGGCGTGGTTTCTCCTCCTCGGTAGGCCCCACTTGTTTGCCGCTCTTTCCCTTGTAACAGCATCTGTAGTTTTGTACTGGGGTCTGCATGTTCTTGTTGGCTCCTCGCTTCTATCTAGTTATTTTGGCTGGAGACTGCATCATGTATAGCGTGGATGCCAATCGATTTTTTTATTAGGCTGAGATGGGCTCCGTTTCTAAGCTGCCATTCGGGCTGCTGACGTCACCGGAAGTCCTACTCTCTACAATCTGAAGGAGAGAAGCATCTGAACTCTAAGGGAACCTTAAAAACAAAGTATTTTGCTTCAGCATCAATCTGACAATCCGCACACTGTTCTGAGTTGGCGTCTCATGCCTGGCATGCTGCTGTACAGCAGGAGGAGTTAGTGAACAAGATGATGCTCAGCTCAGCTGTAAAGCATTTTTTTGTACAAAAAAACGGCAGCTTTGTTTTTGCGCCCCCCCCCCCACAAAAAAAAAATCAGGTCAAGCTGCAAGTTTGCATGCATGTCTCCTGAAGTGATCAGAAAAGAATGCATGCCAGAAGAGCGCCCAGGTTCTCAACTCTCACCTTTTTATTGGGAACGTGTGCATAGGAGAGATGATCCCCTTCCCCCTCTGGGCCTGCCTCTTCACACTGCTGGACAGGGCTGGCAGCAACACAACACAGCCAGCTCTCTCCTCCCATCACCAGGGTTCGGCTCCCTGCCTCCCTTCCTTGTCCCCGCCACCTTACCTGGCTACTGCTGGCTGGCCTGTGACTCCAGTAGGCTGGGGCTCTTGATGGTTTTGTTGGCCAGGGGTACTGTGGAACTACCATCACCCACAGTGCTGCTGATCTGCCCTCTTGTGATGCTGGAGGACTGCTCCATGCTCCCCTCTGCTGACAGCTGCTGGACCGGTGTGTGGTGGGGGCCACTGCTGCTGCTGAACTGACTGTGGTGATGTCCCGTTCCTGTCCTCCGACCTCTGCTCCTATGGTGCGTGTCCTCCTGACCTCCTCCTCTGATTGTCTGCCACCTGCATGCCACACTTCCCGGACCCAATATGCGATCGACTGCTCCCTTGTGGGACTCATGCTCCTGCCTCTAGTCTGGTCACACACTCCCTTGCGCCATCACACTCTGCGGTGTCGGACAGTGTCGTGCCGGTAGTGGTCTGGATGGATGTCCCTCTGCGCTGCTGCCTCAGTCCTCAGATCACACCTGCCACGTTGCCATGCCGGAATGCCTCCTAAATCGGTAATTGCTCACTTCGCCGCCCACGTCAATTTAAAATCCTCCGTTCTGCTGCCCAATCACATTATCCGCTCTGTTCTTGGGGCACATGCGCCTGATGTGACTCCCTGGGTAAAAGAAAAAGGACTCCAGTTTGCCTACAGCCCCTGCGAGTAGCTCTATCTTTTTTTTTTTTTTAGCTGCTTGAATGTTCGCTAAGGCTACGCGACTGTGTGAATGTGTGCACGTTCGTGCTGCTTTAATGATTCTGAAATACAATTTTAATGACTGCAGCCTTTTCTTCATGTCCTAAGGGATGGTTTCTGCCTAAATCGCATTCTGCCTTCTTTTGGAAGACAGCAATTAGCTCCTTGAAGTTGTTGCAGTCAGACAGTAAAACGCTAAGCCGACGGCTTGGAAAGATACAGCCGATGGCTTAGTCTATCGGAAGATAGCAGCATTTTGTCCTCCCCGTTCGTTTTTAAACACTAACTCAGGCTTTGCTGTTTTGCTGTGGCTAGAGTTAAAACCAAGGGGTTACAGTTGTTTAGGAAGGAGAATTGTACTGCACAATTAAGTAGGCAGTTAATATAAGCTTAGTCTTGCAGTGGGATTTTGTCTCTGTGCTGTAAATAAAGCTGCATGAAAGGCTATAAAACCTCTCTACATGAAGCTAGGAGAACCCATAGGAACTCAAGGCCCGAGAACGCTCGCAGTCTCGTGACCTATGGCAGGACTTTTTGGAATTAAGAGTCCCGCTTTGAGGATTTAGAAGATTTCAACAAATGGGAAGGGGCCTCCCCAAGGGTTAGAAGGGAATGACAAAGGTCCCTAAATGCCCCTTTAAATGAGACACCAATGCCCACCGTAACAAGGGTAGACATGGACAAGGCGCCTGCTGTGGCCTGGGCCGCAGTCTTTGAAGGCGGCAAGATGCTCAGCCGAGCCTGCTGCAGAAGAAACACACAATTAGCATCCTTGGCGTGAACTGGAGGGTCCTGTTCATCCAGATTCCCCAGGAGGAGACAGGCATAATGGTCATCCAAGGTGAAGGGGTGGAAGGTATGACATAGGTCGCAAGCCTGCAGGTTGTGCTCCACACTCAAGCAGTACACAAACACAAACATGGGTGTGCAGATCAGTATGCAACATCTTTTGGCCGCAAGGGCACAGTTTAAAGCCGGGACCCGGATTTCAGTTCACCCGATTCTATTTTTGACCAAAAAAGCTTGAAGACGTGTTTAAAGATTAGGGCTCACACTAAGCACGGAGTTGTGATGGAGGGAACCTAATGCTTCCAGTGGGAAGAACGATCTGACATCTTGGGGTGGGGCAGAGGAGGATACCACCCGAATGGGTGGAAGGAGCCAGCTTAAAGACCTTCCGGACATTCTTAAAGGGGAAAGGATTCTGCTAGAGTGTGGACAGTACACAATATCCAAGTCCCTACAAACTCAGATCCTCTTATGGAACAGAATAAGGGCCTTGGTTTGAAAAGTCGGGGCTAAAGAAAGTTTCTGTCGCTGTCCTGAGAGATGATGAGGTGGATGTGAGACATCCTCCTCCACATCCTCTGTGGAGGGAGGGTCTTAGAGGGGGGGTGGATAGTAGACATTCCAGTACAGAACATGGCCTCAGCAACACCAGCCCCAAGGGACAAGGGACCAGTGCCAGAAGCAATGCCGTAATGGTCTCAAATCCAGTGCCTGGGAGATTCTCGGTACCAAGGGTGGTACCAGAACTGGCACAGGGACAGGCTCAGAGAGGCCCAAACCCAGTGCCAACACCATCACTGGTGACATAGCCAGCACTGATGTGACTGGCAATGGTACGTACTGCAGCCAGTCCCAACACTGCATACTGAATGGGGGTGTGGCCAGTGGGAAATGAGTCTGTGATGGAGCTGCTGCTATAGCCAAAAGCTCTACCTGGCTTGAGTGCCCTATCTACGACTGCAGTTCCCCCGGCCTCTAAGAATCAGGGAGTGGCTCTGCTGGCAGAGGCAAACAAGCCACACGCCGCACCCAGTGCTCCATAACAGCTGCCCAATTGAGTACCCACTTACAAACAAAAAGGGGTTCCCAAGCCAGAGACCACGACCTCCTTGTACCAGAGGCACCCCCACACCTCCAGACACAGATGGTGCCAGTAAGCCGACTCCAGGAGACTGAGGATCTCACACCAGACCTCGCAGGGGGTGACCCCGAATTGTACTGTTTCTTCCCCTTCCAACAGGAAAGGACAGAATTCAAGGCCCAGTGGCAATGACAACCTGATCAGGACTGGGAATGGGCCCATTTCTTTTGGTGCCCCTGGGAGGACTGTCCTTCTTCCCGTGCACAGGACCGCCCATTGTCCGAACCATTCCCTGGAGGGAAAAGTGGACTGGACATGGCCCCACTGTCAGAACAGCTTGCCTGACAAGGCTCTGTACCACTGTCCTTCATGCCAGTCAACCGTTTACTCCACAGGAAGCTGAGACACTGAGAAACTTCTATAAAATCACTAACATACCATCAAATAAACAAGCTTTAAACACTAAAACTGAGATGACTAAACGATCTTGTCTTACAGACGTGAAGTTCTGACTCTGACATTGTCACTAATGCGCACTCTATGGCAGGAAAAAGGGAACTGAGGCAGCTGAGGGCTGGTGCCCAGACAAACCATGCAGCACCAGCCAGTCTTGTGGTGCCACACATATACACAGCTTACCTCAGCACCAGCCCTCCTGAAAAGTTCTGGCTCCTGCAGGGTCGTAGAGCCTCTGGCTAAGACCCGCTAGTGTGAATTAATGGTGAAGACTGATTCCAGAGAGATCCCTCTACCCATCAGTACTTTGAACTGCAAACTGGCATTGAAGCCTTGCCTACCTGATAGTCCTCCTCCTCTGTAAGCAAGTTATTCAGAGCCTCGTTGACTGCTTTGTTGTTGTGATTCTGAACTGAACGCAAGTATGGCTTAACCAAAGGCAACTGGTTCACCTGAGAAACAAAAACACAAAAGTTGTTTCACCTGTGTTTAATACACAGCTCCACCTTTTCATCCCCATGCCTGTTTTGCAGCAATGTGCTCCTGCCATTCTTAGATTTTCCACCAACTAGCTCACAGTGGCTTTGGACTCACCTTTGAGAAGTAGTTGACTGCCCTGGTGTGATCCAGCCGCGGAGATAGCACCAGTAGGAGATCATTGATTAGGAGAGGCTTGTAATCCAAATAGAACTGCATGGCTTTGTAGTACAGCTCCACATTGGCCACCTGCCATGAAAAAAAACACCATTATAAACAGAAAGTTATCTACAGAGCACACCCACCCCGGCCAGAGTTTTACACAGGACAGGCCAGAATGCAAAGAAAATACAGGTTACTCACCTGTAACAGGAGTTCTAGGAATGGTATATGTTGTTCATCCACACTCATTGGCAGGTATCCTTGCCGCTTTAAATCTTGCCGGAAGGTCTTCAAGCTTGCTCCTCCCACCCACCCGGGTGGTATAACTCTCGGCTCCGCCCCATGACGCCAGATCTGGCCGCTGGAAGCTCAGGTTTCAGCGTCAAGCCGGGAGGTCGGAGAACAGTGGATGAACAACATATACCATTCCTAGAACTCCTGTTACAGGTGAGTAACCTGTATTTCTAGGGACATGGATATGTTGTTCATCCACACTCATTGGCAGACTCCTAGCAGTTCTCCGGGAGGAGGAGGCAAGACGCACACCCCAATACTTACTTGGGAAAGAGAGCTGGAGAACCGAGGCCCCAAAACCAGCATCCGGTGACTCAAGGTCGATGTGGTAATGGGTAATAAAGGTGTTTGCTGACTTCAGGTAGCAGCCCTGCAGATTTCCTGGATAGGGACGTCCCTGGAAGCAGCCACTTGCAGCAGTATGGCGGGTAGAATGAGCTCTTATCCCTCTGGAGGCTCCATACCCCGCCAACTTATAACAGAGATCTATGCAGGAGGTTACCCACCTGCTTATCGTCCGCAGCTGCAGGTCTGCCAGATGCGGCTTCAGCGTAGGTGACAAACAGCTGGCGAACCTCTCCCCGAATTTCAGCCGTGCGCTCCTTATAATAAGCGAGCGCCCTTCTAGGGTCCAGAGTATGGAGCCTATATTCGGCCTCCGAGGTGTGATTGGGGTAGAACACCTGCAGAGTCAACACTGGTTAAGGTGGAAACCACACCACCTTCGAAGGAATTGGTGGGGAAGAGGACAACCTTGTCCCTGTGGAAGACCAGGTAAGGAGAGACTCGATGAAAGCGCCTGGAGCTCTCCCATCCTTCTGGCTGACGGATAGCCACCAAGAAGGCGGTCTTCCACGACAGGTGAGAGAGAGCACACCTGTGCATAGGTTCGAATGGCTTGCCCAAGAGCTTGCCAGTACCAGCAGTAGATCCCACGGAGGTGGGGGTTCCCTTGACTGAGGGAAATGTGATCAAGGCCTTTGAAAAGTGCCAGACCACCTTCTCCTGCGCCACCGACTGCTTCCCGCCCGCCCGGTAAGCAGAGATGGCTGCCAGGGTGCACCCTTAGGGTGCCGACCCAAGCCCTTGACTAGAAGGACCATAAATAGTCCAAGATGCTTGCCAAGGAACAGGAGGAAGGGTCCAAGCCCTGCCTGACACCAAATGGAAAACCTTTCCATTTGAAGGCATAGCATTTTCTGGTCGACTCTACGGGACGCCTCAACTACATTGAGGACCTCGTCGGAAAGACCCAAGGCCTGGAACTCTAGCGCCAGGAACCAGGCCGTCAGGTGCAGGGATTGAAGGTCCGGATGGAACACCTTCCCTGATTGACTGAAAGCAGGTCCGGGCGAGCTGGAAGCTGCCGCGAGTCCTGGAGCTGAGACTGAGGAGATCTGGTACCAGAACTGGCGAGGCCAGTCTGGGGCTATCAGAATCACCCGCGCCTTGTCCCTCCTCGCCTTGAGAAGCACCTGGATCAAGGGAAATGGGGAAAGGCGAAGAGGCCCGGGTCCACTGCCTCGAGAAGGCATCCCCCGCAGCGAGCCCCGCTGAGGGGGCGGCATGGAACAGCTCAGCTTCGCGCTCTCCCTGGAGGCAAACAGGTCCACCTGAGGTGTGCCCCAATGGGAGAACAGATGCTGTACTACCTCCGGAGGAGAGACCACTGTGAGATGCAGCCCCTATCCGGCTCAGGCATCGGCCAGGGTGTTGAGGCTCCTGCCACGTGAATGGCTAGGAGATCCGCCTCCAGGCTGCGCACGAGTGACCAAATGCGGAGAGCTCCTTGCATAGAAGGCTGGAGCGGCCCCGCCCCTGGCGGTTTAGATAGTACATGGTCGTGGTATTGTCCGCCTGGACTCGGACCACTTGACCCGGAGGAACGGAGCAAAGGCGGTGAGAGCTAGGCGGACCGCCTGGAGCTCCAGCAGGTTGATGTGGCATCGGACTCCCGGGACCAGAGGCCATGAGCCCGTGTTCCCCAGATGGGCACCCAACCCATCAGAGAGGCATCGGTCGATAGAGACCGCCTGCTCGGGCGGACGAACGGGATGCCCTCCTGCAAATGATCTGGAACGTCCACCACTGGAGAGCTGTCCATCCCCTGTGTCACCGACGGCATGCTGGTCCAAGGGATCGCAGCGCAGACCACTGGCTGGCCAGTCCCCACTGAAGGACGCATGTTCCAGCGGGCCCAACGGACCACGCTGGTGCAGGCCGCCATGAGACCCAGGAGGCGAGGAAGTCCCGGGCAGGGCGCAATTGCCCAACCAGAAATGATCGGGCAAAGGAGGAAAGAACTCGGCCCTGTCCGCCGGAGCCGGCTTGGCTCGAAGAGAGAGTCGAGCCTGCCCGGCGAATAGAATCACCTGCTTCGCTCGAAGTTCCACTTGGCCTCGTTGATAAGGAGGCCCAGTTGAGAGCAGACCTGGAGGCCAGATCCTGACCACTCCGCCTCCTTCCTGAGGGAGCTGCTATCAGCCAGTCGCCCAGGTAAGGGTACACCGACCTCGGCGCCGAGGAATGCTGTCACCACTGCCATGCATTTGGTGAAGACCCTGGGAGCTGGAGATAAGCCAGGGCATGGCTTGAATCAAGAGGGATCCTTCCGCCGAAGCGAGCGAATTCTGGTGAGACGGATTGATAGGGACGAAAAAAACGCGCCCTGCAAGTCCAGAGAGCAGAACCACACGCCGCTGCTCCAAGGATGGTATTATCTGAGCCAGAGTGACCATCCTGAAGGTTCGAGACCTTAGGAACTTGTTTAGGTCGTAGGTCGAGAATGGGCGCCAGCCCCCTCGCCGCCGGAACCAGGAAGTACCTGGACACAAACCCTGGGTCTGAAGGAGGTCCACCACCTCTTACCACCTCCTTCTGGAGGAGGAGAGCGGTGTCGTCGACTTGCCGCCAGTGAGTTGGGATCCCGAGCCCCCGAGGGCGACAAGGCTCTGAAGGGTGGTGCCTGCTCGATTCCAGAGGTAGGCCTCTTCCCACCACCTTCCAAGACCCACCTGTCCGTGGGTAACAGCGGACCAGGCGGAACGGAAGTGCCGAGCTGCCTCCACGGGGGATTCAGGGTAAGGTGACGGGAATGGGGGCGACACCCCTCAGCCTGGCTACTGGGCAGGCTTGAGGAGGACCGCCGAGGGACCTCCTGGGCCCTTCCTCCTGCCTCCTGTTAGAGGAAGCCGGGCTTGGGTTTGGGATGCCAAGGTCGAGCCTGCTGGCCCTGACGCTGTTGGGTCAAGCTGCCGGGGCACAGAAGGACCAAAGGCTTAGGCTGTGGTTTGCGGCCTTGTCCTTCTGAGCGGAAGAGACCGAGTCCAAGGTGGCATTGGACTTCTCGATCCTCTGCAGGTGACCTTCCACCCCAGGGTCAAGAGGTCAGTCCTCAAAAGGGAACATCCGCCAACCTGTGCTGGGTATCCCAAGTAAAGGTGGATATCCTCAGCCAAGCCCGCCGACGATAGCCACCGCGTCCGCCACCGATCTGGCACATGAGTCCCCTATATCCAAAGCAGTCTGAGCTGCTGTTTGGCCACTGCTCTTGCCCTGGTCCCGCACTGCTTAACCGTAGTCTGCAGATCGGGCGGAAGACAGAGGGATGACTATCCAGGAGCCCAACAGGCATGAGAGAAAATAGCCATGAGGACGGGCTCTAACTGGCCTGATTAAGGCCGGAGGAGGACGCAGGAGACTTTTCGCCCACATAGTCCAATTCTTGACCCTTGTCAGGAGGTTTGTCCACATCCTCGGCGTTGCCGGGCGCTGAAAACGCTTGTCGGTAACCAACCCCCAGCAGAGGGTGTTCAAAACCGGACAAGGAACCTGGTAGGGACCGTGATACTTCCTGGCCATCCTGGCCGAAGGCGAGGGCAGGAAGCAGGCGCTGCCAAAGCTCCAGTGTCGACCCACCATGGCCTCGCCATCGGAAAGGCCTCCGCCGAGAATCCTCGGTCCAGAATTCCGTGAGGGGATACCTGCCCGCTTGGAACGGGTTCAGCTCCATCCCTGTAGACTCGAGATGAGCCAAGCAGTCCTAGGAAGGACGACGGGCTATCGCCCATTGACTGACCTTCTGAAGACTCCAAGTCCAGTCGCTGGAGAAAAAGGAGGAATCATCTTCGGACTCGGAAGAGTCCTCGAAGAGCTGCCTCTGGCCTGAGCCACCCTTCACCTGCCAGGTCGGTCGGGAGTGAGGGTAACTGACAGTCGGGTGACCCTTACCGGACGGAATCCTGGTCGGAGCCCCAATTGGTGGCTGTGGAGGCGGAGGTTCCACCGAATCGTGGAGCAGCTGGTTTTGGCCGAACAACCGCCTGGGTATAGGCCCTCGGATAAGTCGAGGGGTTGTGTCGGCTGCTCCGTGACAGTTACTTAATGGCCGGGATGGCGACGGGTCGGCTATTCCCCGCCAGGAGGAGCTGTTGCAACATAAGGTCTTGTACCGCCGACGACTTACGCCGCTTCCTCATCCGAGGAGGAGGATCAGGACGAGCGGCGACGCCGCTTTACCGCTGTGTCGAGACCGAGACCGCCTATGACGGGATCGGCTGGACCGCCAAGAGGTCCGAGACCGAGACCGAGTCCGGAATTTCCGAGGTCGGTGCGGGAGGTGTCGGCCGGAACTGCACTCCCTTCGGCTCGGATGGTCCATCCGAGGGCCCGGAACCGGAGGCACAGGCGAGCCCATCGGATCCTCAACTCTCCGGGGAAACCGGGAGAGGGGAATTCGCCGCTAAAGGCGACAGTCGTCCAATGGGTCGAGAAAATCTCGACTTCATCGGTGGGAGTCTCGGTCAACTGACCTGGCCAGGGGACACCGTGAGGCCAGTGGCGGCCGAGCCATCGACTCAAGCCGACGGTCGACGGCCCGGGAGAGGGACCTTTCCCGCCTCCCAAGAGCCGCGACGAGGGATTCACCCTGTCCTCTTTTGGACCGAGAATAAGGTCCAGCAGACGTAGGCCCTTCTCCTTTAGTGGAGAGGGACAGACAAAGCTCCTTAAAAGAAGCCGTGTAGGAAGAACCCAGAGAGAGCGGGATAAATGCCGCGGCCGAGGAAGATACGGCCCGCGCCGCCTCCTCTTCGAGGGCGACCATCCGCTCGAGCTGATCCGCCGAGCCCGCCGCCGCGGACACCGCCAACCGGGCCTCCTTGGACTTCACCGGAGGGAAACGCTTCTCGGGACGGCCCAGTTGCAATCGGGCAGCACGGTCTTCGAGGACGTAGGCCGAGAAAGATGAGCACAGGTCGCAAGCCCGCGGGTCGTGCTCAAGGCCTAAGCAGTGACACACGTGAGTGTGATCCGCCGAGACATCTTCTGCCCGCATGGGCATCTCCGAAATCCGGGAGTCGATTTGTCCATCGCAGCCGCGAGGGATAGAAGACTGAAGTCTTTTGCAAAATTTATTTTTAAATCCGCAAATGGAGAAATAGGAACCAGTCTCAAACGCAGAGCGTTAAGGAGGGAACCTGAGCTTCCAAGCGGTAAGGAAGATCTGGCGTCATGGGGCGGAGCCGAGAGTTATACCACCCGGGTGGGTGGGAGGAGCAAGCTTGAAGACCTTCCGGCAAGATTTAAAGCGGCAAGGATACCTGCCAATGAGTGTGGATGAACAACATATCCATGTCCCTAGAAGTGTAGTTACATAAGAACTTACCATGAAGTACAGTTACGCAAGAACTTATGGTAACAGTAGATCTGCGAGGGTATCTCTTGCAACAGGCCACACCTATGGAACTACTGCCGTTAGGCAGCAAGACCACTCGGAAAGTTTTATAGCAAGCTGCCTATCTGGGCCCGCCCAATTCGAGGTCACCCTCCGACGTCAGCCAACCCTTTAGGAGTGGGCAGCCCGCACTCCCTCTTTAGTTCTCCTGCCGGAGACTAGAACGAAATGTCCCCTGCTGGGGAACCCGTGGAGGTACTGAAGGTTCCTGCCAACATGGAAGTAAAAAGGAATCCACAGGCTACAGAAGATCTAACAGGTCCCGGGGGGGGGTAGGAGGGAGGGAATCGCACGGCCTGCTGCAAGAGATCCCCTTGCAGATCTACTGTTACGTTAAGTTCTTGCGTAACTGTACTATCTGACATTAGGGGCATCTCTTGCAGCAGGCCACATCTATGGAATGAGTCCCAAACAGTTCTGACATCAGAATAGCCAGTCTGGGTGGCTGGAACTAAGAGACTAAGACAGTAGGCCCTGTAGAACGGCTAGGCCGAAATTGGCCCTGCGCCTTGAAGCAATGTCCAAACTGTAGTGCTTGGTAAAGGTGTGAACAGACCTCCAAGTAGTTGCTGCAAAAATCTCTGCAGCTGAGACATTCCTGAAACAAGCAGCGGAAGCAGCCATACCCCTGGCGGAATGGTCCTTAACATCTCCAGGAAGTTCCCTGCTGTACCTTCTGTAACAAAAGGTAATGCAGTTGGCCAACCATTTGGACAAACACTGCTTTGAAACAGGGGCGCCCTCTTTCCCAGGGGCAAAAGAAACAAATAACTGTTTGAACTTCCTGTGATCCTTGTACAGTGCATATAGTAATGCAGAATTCTACACATATCTAATGTGTGCAGCAATGCTTCCCCTGGACTGGCATGCTCTGGAAAATAAACAGGCAGGTGGATGGATTGGTTTAAAGTGAACTCAGACACCACCTTAGGAAGAAAGTTAGAATTAGTATGCAAAGACACCCTGTCTTTGTGAAAAATCAAATAAGGCTGCTCATACATGAGCACCTGTAGCTCTGAAATTCTTGCAGCAGAAGTAATAGCAACTAAAAATAACGCTTTCCATGACAGAAAGCATAGCTCATAACTCACAGCAGGCTCAAAAGGATACAAGTTAAGTTTTTCCAACACAAAATTCAAGCCCCATGGAAGTATGGGATTGCAGATAGGAGGCTTCAGGTAAAGAATGCCTCTCAAAAAAAGTACATGACAGTTTCAACTGTGCCATCGTATGGCCATCAATAGGCACATGGATAGTGGGGAGATGGCAGACATGTGCACCTTAAGAGATGAGTACCCCAGACTCTAGTCCGAAAGGGACAGCACGTACACCAATCTGATTCACAGAGCCAGCCCGGTGGTGCTGGAGGTTGAGGCACTTAGTCACTACACCTCATGCCATTGGGGGGCAGAAGAGGCTCTGTCATCCGGCTTGCTGACTGCGGTGGTTGGAGGGCAGTATGGGTCAGGAGACACGTACTGGTGTTCACACATCGGAGGGGAGGGAGGACAGGGGAAAATGTGGAAAGGGAGTTGGTAGGCTCCATGATGGCCCGTCGCATCCCCATGTTGCCCCCAGCTTCTGAATTGTGCTCTGGGGGGGGCAGGGGAAGAAAGATAGCACTCTCCTCCATGGCCCCGCCATGGGGGAACTACGGGAGTTGGCATGAGCGGAAACGTGCAGGCCGGAGAATGAGTCCCTCTGAGGGAGGGCCATAGCCACCTGCCATGCATAAATAAACAGAAAAAAATAATTTGATTCACAGAGCATGTGGAAGGGTCCAGCTGGCGTGAAGCAAACCAGAGCATAAAATGCTTCCACTTCATAGAATAAGTGGTGTTGTGGAAGGCTAGTTCTAGTTCTAGGAATGGTATATGTTGTTCATCCACACTTCTTGGTATGTCCCTTTCCCCTTTAAATCTTGCCGGAAGTCTTCAAGCTGACTACTCCCGCCCACTCGGGTTGTAAATACCTCCGCTCTGCCCCATGATGCCAGATCTTAGCCTGCTGGAAGCAAGGTTGTGCGCCGAAGCCGGGGAGGTCGGGTGGGTGCGTGTGGATGAACAACATATACCACTCCTAGAAAGTACTGTTACGCAAGAACGTACCGTAACAGTAGATCTTCGAGAGGAGCTCTTGCAGCAAGCTATAACATTTAGGACTATGCTGCAGGCACTAGGACCCTCAGGAAACATTTTCAGCCAGCAGTATACAGCAGGGATCTCCCCCCGACGTCGGCCCTGGTACAAAAGGGGGCGGACCCAGCTCCACCTCAGTTCTCCCGCCAAGGCCCACAACAAGCCCTGACAAGGGAAGGAGATGAAGTGACTGTAGGAGATGTAACTGAAGATGGATCTGCACACCTCGAGGGGGAAGGTGGGTGGGACAGTAACACCTGCTGCAAGAGCTCCTCTTGAAGATCTACTGTTATGGTAAGTTCTTACGTAACTGTACTATCTTACTTTGAGTGGGAGCTCTTGCAGCAGGCTATGACATTCAGGACTGAATACCAAGCAGTCCACGCCAAAGAAGCAGACGACCCCGGGAGGTGGAATATGCCGACTCCAGAGGCCTCAGGACAAAAGTCCTTGCAAAACAGCCAGGCCGAAGCCAGCTCGGCGTCTGGAGACGATATCCAAGCTGTAATGCTTGACAAAGGTGAGCATAGAGTTCCAGGTCGTAGCCGCACATATGTCCCTGATAGAGACATTTCTCAGGGCGGCGAAAGAAGCAGACATTCCTCTAGTGGAGTGACCCCTAACCAGGCCCGGTAGGGGCTTATTGTGTTTCTCATAGCAGAAAGAAACGTAGTGCACTATCCACTTCGATAGCATCTGCTTGGTCACCGGTTTACCCAAGCATTGTGGTGCAAAGGCCACAAAAAGCTGCTCCGATTGACGGTGCGCAGCCGTCTGCTTGAGGTAATACCTCAATGTCCTGCGGACATCCAGTGTGTAAAGGAGAGTCTCCCCTGTATTGGATGGGGAAGAAAAACACACGGGAAGGTCAACCGACTGGTTGAGGGTCAACTCCGAGACCACTTTTGGAAGAAACTTAGGATTTGTTCTAAGGGAAACCTTTTCCCTGTGGAAAATTAAATACGGCTCTTTACACAAAGCCTGAAGTTTGGAAACTCTTCGAGCTGAAGTAACAGCAACCAAAAAAACAAACCTTCCAAGAAAGGTAACGCAGCTCACAATCCGCTGCTGGTTCAAAGGGAGGGAAGGTGAGCTTCTCCAAAACAAAAAGGAGATCCCGGGGTGGGACAGGGTCCCGAATGGGAGGTCTCATGTGTAGAATCCCTCTTAAAAAGGTGCGGGCGACATCTAATTGCGCCAACGCCTTATCTCCAATGAGAGCATGATAGGTGGAGACAGCCCACATATGCACCTTGATAGAGGAGTAACTCAGGCCATTATGTTATAAAAAGAGGAGATACTGCAACGCTAAGTTCACTGGACAATTGACGGAGTCCAAATGTTGTGACGAGGCCCACAGACAAAAACGCTTCCACTCCATAGCGTAAGCGGAGCGGGTGGAGGGCTTTCTCACCGAAACTAGGACTGCCGCCACTTCCGGGGAGACCCCGTATCTGTTTTGAGCTACATTTGAAGGAGGCAAGCGTGTAGGTGCAAGGACCGAAGGTCCGGATGGACCAGCAAGCCCTGTTCCTGGGACAGCAACTGCGAGCATATGGGCAGTGGAACTGGAGGCTCTGTGGATAACTGCTGCAGCAGTGGGAACCAAATCTGCCAAGGCCATCTGGGGGCTGCGAGAATCATGCGGGCCCCTTCTGCCTGCAACTTTAGTAGGAGACTCTGAATGAGAGGAAAGGGTGGGAAGGCATAGAGAAACCTCCCTTCCCAGCAGAGGGAGAACGCGTCTGGCCAGAAAGCTCCAGGCGCGTACTCTCACGAGCAAAACACTGGCAGTTTGGTGCTGCGTGGTGACGTAAAGAGGTCCAGCTCTGGATGACCCCACTTGTCGAAGAGCTGATCTGCTACGGATTGAAGCAGCTCCTACTCGTGCGCTCTGGAACGAGACCCGCTTAGGTTGTCGGCCAGACCGCTGAGGACTCCTGGAACGTGCACTGCAGACAGCAAAATGTGCCGCTCCAGCGACCAGTACCAAACTCTCATCGCCTCCCTGCAAAGGGGATACAAATGAGTACCCCCTTGCTTGTTGATGTAGAAGACGACCGCCATATTGTCTGTTTGAACCTGAAGAGAGCCTGGCACCAGGTCCTCTTGAAATGCCTGTAAGGCATAGAGAACCGCTCACATCTCCAGTACGTTGATGTGAAGGGATAACTCCTCGGGTGACCAAACTCCTTGTGTTTGGTGAGCACCCAGGTCCGCCCCCCACCCCAGGTCCGATGCATATGTTCTAAGAGTCTGACCTGGTGGCTCCGGACGAAAGCTGACCCCTTTTCTCCAAGTTTTGGGGGTCCATCCACCAAAGCAAAGTTCTCCTGACTGACTCGGAGATCCTGACCATGGAGTCTAGATAGTCATAGCCTTGGTCCCATTGTACCCTGAGCATCCACTGTGGGATCCGCATGTGAAGGCGGCCAAGGGAGTTACAGGGATGGCCGCCGCCATGTGCCCCAGTAGTCTGAGGAAGTTCCGTGCTGGAACCTGAGGAGTTATTGAGATCCCTTCGGCAATCTCTCGCAGGCGATTACCCCATCCTGGGGGAGGAAGGCCATGCCCTGGATAGAATCCAGAACCGATCCAATGAAGACAAGCTTTTGACTGGGCTCTGGGGACGACTTTCGTAGGTTCAGGGTGATCCCCAGCTCTCGGAATAGAGTACAAGTGTCTCCGAAGGCGTGAAGCAGGCCTGTCCTTGACGGGGCTGTAGGTAGCCTATCGTCTAGGGATGGAAACACGTAGTGTCCCATGCGCCTCAGAGCCGCAGCCACCACTGCTAAGCATTTGGTAAAGACTCACAGAGCGGAAGAGAGGCCAAACGGAAGAACTCGAAATTGGTAGTGTTCCCCTTGGAAGTGGAACCTCAGAAACTTCCCGTGGGGAGGGAAGACCCCGATATGCATATACGCATCTTGCACGTCTAGGGAGCAGAGCCAGTCTCCTTGGTGCAGCAGAGGAAGTAGACCTGGAAGGGTCACCATCCTGAACCTTTTGTACTCTATAAAGAGATTGAGAGAGCTGAGGTCCAGAATGGGACGAAGATCCTGTGTCTTTTCTGGGACCAGGAAGAAATGGGAATAAAACCCCTTTCCCCGCTGATGCAAGGGGACTACCTCTATTGCCCTTTTTTGCAAGAAGGCCTGAATCTCTCCTTCTATTAGTGGGATGTGGGAAGGAGGATAACGGGAGAGCTTTGGTGGAGTATTTGTGGGAAACTCTGAACTCCAGCGTGTGTCCTCTCCTGATGACATCTAGGACCCACTGGTCCACAGTAATCGACTTCACCCTTCGAAATGAAGGGAGAAGCGGCCCCCGACTGTCTCCCCTGGGTCTTCTTGCGGAAGGGGGGGGGCGCGGAAGGGAGTCATTGGGCTGAGCCGGGTGTAGGCAGAGAGGCCTGGGAGGACTTGGGCCCATGGGTAGGAGCTCCTCCAGGCTGCTGGTTACCGGACCTCCAATGGAAGCCGCCTCTCTGCCCCTGCTGGTTACCATGGGCATGACCTGGGCCACCTGAGGGCTTACGAAAAGGCCGTCCGTTGTCTTCGCTGGCCGCCACGGTACATCTGACGGACCGACCAGATAGACTTGCCCGACTCTTGGAGATGAGAAATCAAGGCTTCCGTCTCCTGCCCAAACAGCACAGCACCCTGGAAGGGTAAATACCTGATAACGGCCTGCAGATCCCGGTGAAAGCCAGAGACTCTTAACCAAGCGTGGCGCCATAGGCACACCCTGGAAGCGGCTGCCCTGGCTACCATATCTGCAGTGTCATACGAGGCTCTCAGAACATGGGAGCCTACATCTGAACCAGACTTCATGATATCCAGAAGCTCTGTCTTCTGATCAGAATCTGGAATGGCCTTCTACAGCTCTTGTCCCCTCTCCCATAGCGCATTCTGGTACTGGACCATATGTGTCAAGAAGTTGAGGGACCATATGGAACAGGTGGAAGCAGAATAAACTTTCTTGTCCAAATAGCGAGACTCCGGGTCGGGAGGCTGTGAACTGAGGTGTTTCGGCTGCCTGGATTTATCATGGGCTGCTGTGATCACCGAGGAGTCCGCCTAAGGGTGTTCAGCAAGGAAGGCTTCTGCCCTCGGGGCCTTGTACAGCCTATCCGACTTCTTCGGAACAGCCGGGACTGAAGCTGGATGTTTCCAGGTGGTCCGCATGAGGTCCTGGAAAGTATTCACCAAGGAGGGACCACCAATGGTTTCGGCTCCTTCTGCCTCAGGTACTTCTCTAGTCTCTGGCATTCTGGGTCCAAGTCCTCAGTCTCCCACTCGTTGGAGGCCTGGATATGCCTCACGACGTCCATGAAGGTGGGATCGTCTAGAGGTGAGTGAGGCTGGCCTTCTCTCCTGGGGACCTCTGCAAGCTGAGAGAGGAAGATGACGAAGATGAACATGAGGGAGATAGACTATAGGATCTTGAATAATCTGACCTCTCCTAATGACCAGACTCCCACTGTCATCAGTAACTGGAGGACCGACGTCGGTCCAAAGACAGACTCCAGTCCCGGGACCGACATCGGGAGCGTTCCCGTCTAGAAGAACAGAAAGGACTCCGAGAGCGAGACCTAGACCGACAATGGTCACCAGATGCCGTGGAACGTCGTCTGTGGTCTCCGGACGGGGTGCGGGAACGAGCCTTGGAAGGAGGTGTAGGCAGCTGCTCCGGTGACTTCGGCAGGGAAGGTTCACCTCCTAGCTGTGGTTTATCCGGCGGGTCCGGCACCGGTGTCTGGGCCAGCAACGGGGGCTTGGACCAGCCCCACCAAAAGAAAAACAGCTCCTGCAGCTCGTCCTTCATAAAGATTTCGGCCACTCAGCTCAGAAAGGAAGTCTCCTGAACGATGGCCCATGAAGGAGAGCCCTCCTGTGGGCCCTGGGAAGGGGGGAGAGGAGGACATGGCCGACTGGGACGTCAGCTCTTCCACGGCCAATCCCTCACCCTTTGCCCCTTCAACTGGCATCTGTGGTGGTACCGATGACGGGGTGCCGGAGAGTCCTTGGGCTCCGGAGGCGCACCTTAGCAGAGTGGCGCGGTGCCTTGGGAGGAGTGGGGCCGAAGCTCACCTCCAAGGGCTTTGTGGTAACCTTAGCGGGGTTATTGGCCTGGCCGGCTTCTCCTCTGAAGAACCAGCCTTAGTCTGAGAGGATTTTGGACGCTCTCCTGATCCCGAAGGGCGGGCCTTCTTGGGAGAGGGCCGTGAGAGAAACCCGGACCGGTGACGGGACAGACTACGGTCTTTACTATGGCGCCTTTTCTCCTTGTGCTTCTCCTCGTCGGAGTGCAGATCCATTTTCTGCTCCAAAAGAAAAGCCTTCAGGGCTTTGAGACGACGGATGCGGGTCCGGCTAGTAAAAGCCTGGCAGGTGGAACAGGCTGCAGTGTCGTGGTCCGGACCGAGGCAGAAAACGCAGCGGTGATGGCCATCCTTGGCCGGGATCTGCCTCCCACACTCACACGTTCTGGTGATGTTCCAGCGAGGCAGACGATGGGGAATACATCTGTCGGAATGACTACAAAAACTGCTGAAAACAGTCTGACGTCGGTAATAAAGGAAAAACAGTCGAAACAGTGAAAAAGCGGGTTTCTTGAAGTTCTGCTGAATCTGGCAAGCCAAGATGATCTCTCTTCATGTGTGGGACGCGGAGGGAAAAGAACTGAGGTGAAGCTGGGTCCACCCCCTTTTGTACCCAGGGCCAATGACGGGGGGCCGGCGGGGGGTGGCCCCTGCTGTGTAAGAAGTTTTCTGGATGGTCCTAGTGCCTGTGGCATAGACCTAAATGTTATAGCCTGCTGCAAGAGCTCCCACATGAAGTAAGATCCAGCATCCCAATTTGACTCAAGGTCGATGTGGTAGTGGGTAATGAAGGTGTTTGCTGACTTCCAGGTAGCATCCAGACAAATTTCCTGGATAGGGATGTCCCTGGAAGCAGCCACCGATGCAGCAGTATGGTGGGTAGAATGAGCTCTTATCCCTCTGGGAGGCTCCTTGCCCGCCAACTCATAGCACAGACCTATGCATGATGTAATCCATCTTGCAATAGTTTGTTTGGCTGCAGGTCTGCCAGAAGCGGCTTCAGCGTAGGTGACAAACAGCTGGCGAACCTCTCCCCGAATTTCCGCCGTCCTCTCCTTGTAGTAGGAGAGAGCACGTATAAGGTCCAGGGTATGGAGCCTGTACTCGGCATCCGAGGTGTAGTTAGGGTAATATACTGGCAGAGTTAACACCTGGTTAAGGTGAAACTCTGACACCACCTTTGGAAGGAATATTGGGTGGGGGCGCAGGACAACTGTCCCTGTGAAAGACCAGATAAGGGGAGTCCACCAAAAGTGCCTGGAGCTCCCCTGTCCTTCTGGCTGATGCGATAGCCACCAGGAAAGCAGTCTTCCACAACAAATGTGAGAGCTCACACTTGTGCATAGGTTCGAATGGCTTGTCCATGAGCTTTGCCAAAACCAGCAAAAGATCCCACGGAGGTGGAGGTTCACGCACCAGAGGGGATATGTGATCCAGGCCTTTGAAAAAGCGCCCGACCACCGTCTCCTGTGCCAATGTCGACTGACCGGCCCGCGTTCGGTAAGCGGAAATTGCTGCCAGGTGCACCGTAAGGGTCGATGACCATAGATCCCATTTGGAGAGACACCAAAGGTAGTCTAAAATGTTAGCCACAGAGCAGGATAAAGGGTCCAGACTCTTACTCTGACACCAAATGGAAAACCTTTTCCATCTGAAAGCATAACATTTCCTGGTCGATTCCTTACGAGATGCCTGCACAACTGTGTAGACATCCTCGGAAAGACCCAGAGCCTGGAACTCTAGCCGCTCAGGTACCAGGCTGTGAGGTGCAGGGATTGAAGGTCCGGATGGAATACTTTCCCCTGGTTTGCAAGAGATGGTGTCATGCACGACACCCAAGCAATAAACGCACGAGAGGTGGGGATCGGTGCACGTAATCTTCTGTCCGCAAGGACATGGGCGAAACCTGGGGGACTACTTGTCCTCCATGTCCGATGCACTCTGATCAGAATCGTAAACTCTTACGAGTTTCAAAGAAAGCAAATGTGGCAAAAAACGTCAATTAGAATCCAGGGCCTACGGTACTGCAGAAGTAGTACGAGGGAACCTGAATCTTCCAGCGGAAAGGAAGATCTGGCGTCATGGGGCGGAGCAGAGGTATACACCACCTGGGTGGGTGAGAGGAGCCAGCTTGAAGACTTCCAGCAAGATTTAAAGGGGAAAGGGACATGCCAAAGAGTGTGGATGAACATCATATCCACGGTCCTAGAAAACTCATTCTGCCTCTTAAATAATAAGACGACTGAGCAGGGGAGACAAACTACTTTTCAGTGGTTTGCTGCTGAGAGGCACACAGCCCTTGTAAGCCTGAATGACCTTAAAGTCCCGTGCAATTTTTCAGGAGTTGGCAGGCTTTATAGCAGGCACAGAAGTCCCTGAATGCTGTCCCACAGGGGGTTCTGTGTGCTTAGTTTTCTTTGATTTCTTTGAGGGAACCGGGGAGTCAGCAGGTTCAGCAAGCCTCTTAGGAACTGCTTGTATACTCGTCTCAGGGGTAGCAGTTACAATAGTAGTAGTAGTAGTAGTTGTGGTTTCACCTACAGTAATTTAGTGTCGGCTGGTCAGAGCTTGGGGACCCCTGGGTGGTGATAAGTTTTCTCTTTAGCCTTATCCAAGCATTTTTCAATAGTTTTCTCAGGACATGTATGCAGATTTCACTCTGCTTTTAATGTTCATGTCTTAGCAAAATTTCACCACACTCGATACATGGTTTGAAACCGGGATCACCAGTCCCCCCCGTCGGTTTTTCTAACATTCTCAATGTAAAACCGATAAAAGTTGCAACAGCCAAAAAATGTTTTACATTTTAAGTCTATTTAACGGTTATGGTTGGTTCCGGAACCGATGAGGAACTAATCGGACACCGGGA
This sequence comes from Neoceratodus forsteri, assembly GCA_016271365.2. Taxonomy (NCBI): domain Eukaryota; kingdom Metazoa; phylum Chordata; order Ceratodontiformes; family Ceratodontidae; genus Neoceratodus; species Neoceratodus forsteri. Next base: position 303,869,507 of record JADMNL010000027.1, on the reverse strand, counting down.
ACCAAGGTAAAAGTGAACTGAGGCTACTGGTTCAGGAACCAGTATCAGCAAGTCTTAAAACAAGTTAAATTAATAACATTAAACGTAACTAACAGAGTTTTTTAGTCAGAAAACTCCGATAAATATAAAATAAACCTCAGTTTACCCCCGGTTACACTGCACCGGGAGAAACAGAGAAAACTTACAATTTAAACACAAACTATGGTTTAACTTAAAATTACAAAAAATAAAAGGCAGCAAATAAGATGTAAATAAAACTTATGTATATATTTTATAAATTTTCTCACGTCAGAACAAGATGATGAGCAGAGGATCTCCGAGGGTCTAGTCTTGACAGGCGGAGAGAAAGAGTGAGAGAAATCTGAGGGGTTTAGAACCAAGGTAATTAGCAGAACGCAGCATTTGAAAACGTGGCATGCGAAGAGATTCCATCATTTGCATATGTTCCATTTCTCTGGGCAACTATCTTAAGGGGCATTGCAAGAGTTATGAATACCCTAGTATTACTGGGGTTAGAAAACTAGGATATGCAGGTAAGCATACTGCATGTCTTATTTGGTTTACTTGGTAGATATGGACAAAAGGGAGCCGAAGTACATCAGGATTGTCCCCCACACCTTGTGGGTCATATTCCTAAATCTGATTTAACTGTAACCATTTATTAAGGTAGAGCCCATGTTCCTGGTAGAGTAGTGGCAACAGACCCGGGAGGGACAACATGTGAAACCCTTTTGTACTCCATGTAAAGGCTGAGTGTGCCGAGGTCCAGTAAGGGTCGGAGGTCTCCTGTCTTTTTGGGGACCAGGAAGATGTGGGAGTAGTACCCCCTTCCTGCCTGCCTCCGAGGAACGTGATCTATGGTGGATTTGAAGTAGAGCCAAAATGTCCTCTCTGATGAACTGGATGTAACCCTGTGGGTAATGAGAGTGACCGGGAGAATTTTCTGAAGGTCTCCTGCCTCCTACCGGCTCCTTTGGAATGGTTGATGGGTGGGTGGGGGAGCAGGTCATGAGTCACAAGGTGGATGGTGGGTGAGTGTTGCCCCAGAAGCTCTGAGACTTGGGGAGGAGGTGTTGGAACCCAGACAGCCTGCGTTTGGTGGGCTACTGCCTCTGTTGGCGGCAAAAGGGCTACTTAGGCTTCAGGTTGGTATGATAGAGGGAGTGCACTGACCAAAGGGCCTCTCCTCACTCCTGCAGGTCAGTCATAATGTCCTGGACGTCCCTTCCAAAGAGTCCCGAGCCCCTGAAGGGAGCATCCAGGATGGACGCTTGGACATCCTAGGCAAATCCAGACACCTGCAACCAGGAGTGTCTGTGCCGACAAACCACCATTGCTGTGCTTCTCGCAGAGGCATCCATGGCATCATGAGTTGCATGCAAGGTGTGATGACAGGTGATCTCTGTGGTCTTGACCGTTTATTCAGTTTTGGTCCTGGCCTCAGAGTCTGGCAAGTCCTGAAATTGAGCCTTCAGCTGGCCAAAGATGGACTTCTGGTAACAGACTATATTGGCAAAGTAATTCAGCGCCCGCAAGGCCAAAGCAGAGGACGAGTAGACCTTACGGCCAAACTGGTCCAGTTGCCTCGACTCCTTATCTGGAGAAGAGGTACTCATGTGCTTCGGCTGCTTGGAGCCATTGTGAGCCACACTGATGACCATCGAATCAGACTTTGGATGGTTTGCTAGGAGGTCTTTCCCCTCTGGGGTGTGATACAATCTGTCCATCTTCTTTGCAAAGGCCATGAGAGACGATGGCTGCTGCCAAATAGTGGTGGCAAGGTTGTCATAGGGCCCCATTCAAGGGGAGATGAGGAAAGGAGTGAGCTCTGGAAGGTTGAAATGCTGAGTATACTTCTGATGCCAAGGATCCTGTACCTCAGTCCTCCAGCCACTGGCCTCCTGGATTTTCTAGACAATATCCATGAAGAAGGGATCCTCCAGAGGAGACTTAGGGGTCTTCATGGGTTTAGGCTCCTTTGGCATAGGGGACTCTGAGCCAGAAGGAGAGGGAGAGGAGTCTGACTAAGAGTCAGACGAAGGGTTTCTGTCGGAAGACCGAGATCTTTGATGGGTGACCTCTCTTTGAAAGGTCCTCCCATCACGACCCTGAACTCCATACAGTGCTTGCTGTGCTGCCCGCAGTGGAAGGCGAGAGAATCAGCATTGATAAACAGTGGGCGTGGGAGTAGGCGGACTAGCATGGGAGGCATAACCGACTGACGTCGTTCCAGTTCTGAGACCAAATGGTTTTTGGCCCTGTGCCACAAGGACTGAAAGAAAGCCCCGTAATCCACCTGAGGTTGTGGAGGGGGCGGTGGAGCAGGCTGGTATACTGGCAGTGTGTAGACCAGTGGATAACCAGGTGTTTGGTACCCGGGTGATGGATAACCCAGTGAAGAGTTTGGATAACCCTGTGTCTGGTACCCTGACGTAGGATAGCCTGGCATGGGGTAGCCCACCGAGGGCCACGACAGTGGAGCAGAAGGGCCTGGCTGAGGACTCAAAGGGAGGCAGAGGGCCCAGGCTGAGGGTTATCCGGTGTTGGGCCCACAGGAGGAACCAGCATTGGCCTGAGGTGCCACGGGTGCCTCGGGCATCAGGGACGGAGCCGGAGTCCCAGACGGGATTGAGGGCTGGCAGTCCGTGAGGCCCCCCCAGGGTGTCCAATGTAGGGCTCGCTGGTGTTGACTGTGCAATCGGGTCAACTGGCAGCGGCTCCTCTGGCTCTGAGTGGGTGGCACACTCAGGAGGGCCCACTGGGAGCGAACAAGTGTCCCGGAAAAGGGTTGGGGGGGATTCCCCTCAGGGAGCTGCAAGACGCTGGTTCAGACACCCCAGGTTGGACCTCAAGATGGGGTCTGATGGGAGTGCCGAGGCTGTGCAGACATCAGCCAAACCAACGTCAGACTTACCAGCCATTCCACCAGAGTCAGACCCAAGAAAAGGTTTGATGGGACTGAGGGTGGCCATCTCTGAATCCCCACTAGCATCCATGCGAACTGTGATCAGCTCTCCAAAGGCTGCTCCCAAGGAAGCGGAGAAGGCTTGGCCGGAGAGATGCTCTCCTTACTGGAAGACCACCGCTCGGTTCCGGCTCTTGTCCCGTCTGTGCTTCTTTGGTTTCAGGGAAAAGTAGGAAGCCTACACCTGCTGCAGCTGCTTTTCAATGGAAGCCAACTTTTTCTTTAGAAGATGGGCTTCCGGAGCTTGCTGAGAGCATTTCCGTGTGGCCCGGATGAATTTCTGGCAGGCTTCACAGCCCTCTTTGTTCTGGTCAGGCACTAGGCAGATTAGACATGCAGCGTGGCCATCTTTCTCAGGTACCTGCTTGCTGTAGGCATGCTTGTTTTTGTGGGACTCTGACAGAGTTGGTGAAGACATGCAATCCGATGCTGAACTAACTGAAGTGAAAAGTAAGAAAATTTGAGAGCGTATACTTATCGAAAATGGCGGCAGACTGTAGGAGTGCTCCGCGAGGTCCGACGTGCACAGGTTGATGGCGGGAAAGAACTGGAGGCGGGCATGGAGACCACCCACTGTATAGCGCCGGGCCAACATTAGTCACGTGACACCGGGTGGACAGTCCCCCGCTAGACACTGCTAGCTAAGTTTTCCATGTGGTCCTAACACCTGGAGGCTCAGTCCTAAGTGTTACTGCCTACTGCAAGAGCAGTCTTGAAGTAAGATCTAAACTGACCAGCATGGTAGAAACATTTAACCACTGCAGACTGAGACGTTTACCTGGGTCAATAGCTGAAAGCTAAAAATCAAGTGCAGCATGTATTAATTTTTTTTTTTTTTTGAAACAAAGCCTGGAAAGACAAATCCTCTTGAGAAACAGGAGGAGGGTCAGAGTCCAAAGAGTTCCGGCTATCACCGCCCTCAGAAATAATGAGTTCGGGGTCAGACTAATCCCCTTCCCCAAAAAGGAAGATCACGCTGGGGAGTGGATCAGAAGTTCCCCACAGAAACACAGATTCCGTCGGCAGGAAAGGACCTTTAGGCCCATCCAGTCTGCCCCTTGTCCCTGCCTAGTCTATCACCAATGACTCTGGCTGGTCATAGATGTTACTCCCTCTCCCTTTCCTCTACGCCCTGTGCCTATCCCACACATGCCTGAAGCTCCCCCCAGTCTTTGCTCCCAAGACCTCCTCTGGAGGGCTATTCCCGTCATCCACCCTCCTCTCCATGAATAAGTATTTCGGCACATCTCAGACTTTCCTCCTCTTAGCTTCACTGCATGCCCCCTTGTTCTAGTGCCTTCCATTCTCTGAAACAGACCCTCAACTTGCACCTTGTTCACCCCTGTGAAGTACTTGTAGGTTTCAGTCATGTCCCCTCTTGCTCTCCTCTCTTTCAGGAAGTACATGTTGAGTTCCTGCAGCCTTTCCTCGTATGGCTTCTCACGCAACTCCTTCACCATTTTGATTGTCCTCCTCTGTACCACTTCTACTCTTTCAAAGTCCTTGCAGAGGTGCGGCCTCTAGAAATGGACATAGTACTCCAGGTGGGGCCTCACCAGTGAGCAATACAATGGCAGCACCACCTCCCTCCTCCTGCTAGAAATCCTTCTCCCAATGCACCCCAGCGTCCTGCTAGCCTTTCCCACTACTTTGTCACACTGGGCTCATATGCAGCATATGGGTCCCACAAAATGGCGGATGAGATTTCGCTAGTGAGACTTCCAACACTGCCGCCCTTACAAACAATTAGAAGTAGTTTTGGTCAATATAATATTCTACTTGTGGTGGGAAGGGGACATGGGGAGCACAGTCCCACGATCTGTGGAAATCTAGTCCACCATTTTGACAGGACCCATAAACTGCAACTGCTCTGTCACATTGCCAACTACCCTAAAGCCATCAGATAGGATGACCCCTAGATCTCCTCCTTGCTTGGTGAATGTAAGCTCCACTCTCCCCGCCCCCCCCACATCTTATATACAGGCCCTAGGATTTTGCAGCCGCAAGTGCATAATCTTGCACTTTTTGGCACCGAAACCCAGCTGCCACTACTAGACCATTCCTCTAGTTTCCTCAGATCCTTTTGCATTCTCTACACCCCTTCCTAAATATCAACACTGTTGCAGATTTTTGAATAATCTGCAAAGAGACACACCTTACCCTCAAGCACCTCTGCAATGTCGCTCACGAAGACACTGAAGAGGACCAGTCCCAACAGTGAACCCTGTGGCACTCAACTAGTCACTCTCTTATTGCCTGAGTGGCTACCCAGTTACTGCCACCCTTTGCCTCTGATCCTTTAAATCGGTTCAATACCCAGCTCGTCACTTTCTCTCCCACCCCCAGGCTGCTTAGTTTCTTAACTAGCCTCCTGTGTGGCACACTGTGGCACAATGTCGAAAGCCTTACTGAAGTCCAGGTAGGCCACATCCACTGCTGTCCCTTGATCCATCTCCCTGACAGCCCAAGCAAAGAAATCCATGACATCAGTTTAACATGACCTCCCGCCTATGAAACCATGCTGCCGGTGGTCCTGCAACCCTTTTGCCTCCAGGTGCTCCACAAGCCTTTCCTTCAGTAGTGTCTTCATTAACTTAGTCATCACTGATGTGAGACGGACCAGCCCGTAGCTGCTAGCATCCTCCCTACTGCTGCTTTTATGCAGAGTGACCACACTGGCCTTCCTCCAGTACTCTGGAGTTTTCCCATCTCCAGTAAGGAGTTACAAAGTGCTGCCAGATGGGCAGCAAGCCCTGTGCTCAGCTCCTTTAGGACCCTTGGATAAATCCCATCTGGCCCCATCGCCTTATTCTCCATTAAGACTTTCAATCCCTTCCAGACCCTTTCCACTGAGAATGGTGTCCACTTCCCCCTCTCTCTGTTGCTTACCACAGTATGCTGGTCCATCCCCTTCCACCACCATCTACCGTGAAGACTGAGCAGAAGTAATACTTCAGTGCTTTAGTATTTCTGCTTTCTCTTGATCTTCCTCTACACAGTCCCCCCTTCCCGATTCTCACTATCCCTCACCTTGTCTTCCTCTTTTCGCCCACGTATCTGCAGGCAGTCTTGTCCCCTTTTTTGACCTCCTTAACTATCTTCAGAGACCCGTGTTTTTCTTAAATAGGAAATAACAAGAAATAAGATATTCAAGGTATCAAGAGAAATGACACCTCGCGCTACGCCAGCAATCTGGGCTCAGGAATGGACTCAGGGTTACCTGGGACCGGCGGAGGGCCGGAGGATTGGGATGCTCCTCCACCAGGGGTGGGTTACCGGGGGTGCCTCGTGCATCCGATGCTCCTGGGGGCTGGTGGAAGCATGGGCTTACAGGAGGCAATGCCGGCTCTTCGGAGCTGGGGAAGGGAGGACGCTCTGGGCACTTGGCAGTGGAGTGTGTCAGCACACAGTCTGCCTGGACACATGTCCTTTGTGCCAGTGTCCTTGGGGGCTAAGGGGAGAAAACGGGAGGAAAAAAAAAAAAATCACATACAACCCCGGACCCCCCCAGCACAATGAAGCTGGGGCAGGGGCTGCCTTGAATAGCCCAGGCAGGTGGAGTAGGAGGGGGTATGAGGCCTCCTCCAAAAGCTGTGGGAGCCGGGCAAGTGCACAAGAGAGAGAAATGAAACAAAAACAAGCACACAAAAAGAGTTAAAAAATGTAATTTTGGGGGGCCAAAACTAAAATGCTTGCAGCAGTTGTTTAGGCTCCATTTTTACTACAGAGACAGGAAGTGGCAACTGAACGGTCCAATTCACAAAACCTTTCAAGACCACAGCATGATGCTGCTTAACACCAAGTAGTACACCAAGAATGCGATTTCTAGTGAGTACAAGGTCATTTTGAGGTATCGTATGAATGTAACTGCGATAAAAAATAAAACTATATTTTCAATGAATTAAAAAACATGAAATACAAAAAGAAAAATGATAAATAAAAATAATTTCACAGGGCTCTCTGTCTTCTCCTCTCAGTGCTGTAGCCACCCTCACTCTCCTTCCTGTGTGCCTTTGTTTTGCCAGATTTAGCTCCCTGTCTTCATCCTTCTGGGTCTCCTTGTACTTTCTAAATGCGGTTTTCTTCTCCTTTGTTAACTTTGCCACCTCCTTAGAGAACCATAGGGGCCTCTTAAACCTCTTTCCCTTGCTCACTTCCTTCAAACAGTATTCTGCTGCATGAGCTATACCCTCCTTAATTTTTCTACACTGAATCTCCATTCCCCCCTCTTGTCTTCCCACTCTTCGAGGCATTCTCTGAGGCAGTTTCCCATTTCTGTAAAATCTGCCCTCCTGAAGTCCAGGACCCTCAGAGTGTGTGTGTGTGTGTGTGTGTGTGTGTGTGTGTTTCTCCTATCTGTATGCCAAACCACACTGACTTACAATCCAGAATGAGGCCTAGGCAACACTTGCCCCAATTTACGAGGAGCCAGCACCATTTCCAGAACCGAGTCCAGAACCGGGAGTAGTTCAGAGAGGCCTAAACTTGGCGCTGATGAGCCAGCTGGCACGGATGTGACTGGCAAAGGCACCGTGACCTGTTCTATGGCAGTGGCACTGAATTAGAGTGCGGTCAGTGGGAAAGGAGTCAGTGGCATAGTCACTGACAAGGGCCTTAGCCTTTACAGCACTCAGAGCATCAGCACTGCAGCGTCTGGTCATTACAGCGCCACATGCTGGATTCACCACCCCTCCCCCGTTAATATAATTAGAACGGGGCGGGGGCAGACCCCCACCAAAAGAGAGGACGGTGACATATACTTGGTGCTGTAATGACTGAGCACACTGCCGCCGATGCTCTGAACAGGTGGAACTGGGCCCTGGAGCTGTTACTAGAGCCAAATATTCTACCTAACCTGAAGGCCCCACCTTTGACTCCAGTGCCACCAGCCCCAAAAGGCCAGGGACTGGTTCTGCAGGCAGAGGCAAATGAACCAGACTTTGTACCCACTGCTCCATAAGACCTGCACAGTGGTGGAAGTGCTCACCGGAGTACCCACTAATAGACAAGGAGTGACTCTGGGCACAAGACCGCATCCTCCCATAAATGGAAGCCCCCTGTGATGCTGACCGCATAGGACATCAGCCTCATGGCAGACTCTGCAGAGGGTGACCTCGAGCAGTACCACTTCTTCCCCTTCCTACAGAAAGAGGAAAAACTCTAGGCTGAGCAGCACCATAACCCTGACCGGGATGGAGCCCACTTCTTATTGTACTTCGTGAAGACTGTCCTCCCTCCTGGGCACAGGACCAACCTGTCATCAGAAACTGCTCCACCCCCAAAATGGGAAAGTGAGCTGGACATGGCCTCACTGCCAGAGCAGCCTGCCTGAGGAAGCTCCCTACTGTCATCGTCCATGGCCGTTGACCACTGACTCAACAAGGCTATGAGAGACTGAGAAAATGTTTTGTAAATTCACTATACTGACATAAAAATAATTCTAACTTTAAACACTAAAAACTGAGGAAGATATGAATGCTGATGTTGTGTAGATAGGAAGTTCAGACTCACAAAAGGCGAGCGACGTTGTCGATGAAGCGCACTAGTGGTGAGAAAATAGGAACTGAGGCAGTTGAGGGCTGGTGCCTAGGTAGGTCATGCAGCGCAAGCCAGTCTTGTGATGCAGCATGTGCGCACAACTTACCTCAGTACCAGTGTTTCCGAAAAGTTCTGGCTCCTACAAGGTCCTATCACCTCCGGCTCAGAACCCATTAGTGTGACTCAAGGGTGAGGACAGATTCCTGGAAGAGCTCCCCAACTCCTCCTTGTAAGAGCATAGCAGGGCTAGAAATATTTTTTTTGAGATACCTGTCCATGGGACAGGTGGGATACAAATTTTGCCTGTCCCACAAACATTTTACCTCTCCACACTATTTATATAAATGTTGAAGTAGCTTATGGAAAAAAGTAAATGTGAAGATGAAAGAAAACAATTGTTGCCTTTTTTTGGGGGGGGAAGGGGGAGACACTTGACATGTCCGACACTTTTAATCTTGCCTTTTCTGCTGTTTTCTAGCAGTTTTTGTCCCCCAAGAGCCCTGAAAATGGCAGTTTTCAGCAGCGCACTCTCCCTCTCTCCAGTCCCTTTCTCGCTTGCTGGGACACTTCAGCATTGCATGCCTTTTTCTATTTTTTTTTTTCTTATTTATTTGACCCCTCAGAGCCCTGAAAAGGGCTGTTTTCAGCAGCACTCCTGCTGGAGTCTCTCCAGTCCCCTATCTTGCTGGGACACCGAAGCCCAGCTCTGCCTGCCTTTTTCTGCTCCATCTTTTTTTGTCTTAATTTTTTTTCCTCCCCCTAGAGCCCTAAAAGGGGCTGCTTAAGAAATCCTCTCGTCTCCTTATCTTGCCTGGTGCAGTCTCTCTCACTCCAGTCCCCTGCCCCCCTTGCAGGGACACTGCAGTCCTGCCTGCCTTCTCCATTTTCTTTTCTTCTTTTGGTCCCTCAGAGCCCTGAAAGTTTTATTTATTTCTCTCCCTGCTTCTTAAAGTACTGCTTGGCTTACAGAGCAAGAGATCACAGAAAATGGCTTTTTTTCTATCTCTGTCTCGACTGCCCTTAGCCTGTACCACTGTTCCTTTACAAGCTCATCAAAGGGCTTAAATAAGTGATCACCCTGACAAGATCCATCTGCCACCACAGTGCTTTGGTGACATGACACCCAGAGCCCTGAAAGGGCTGTTATGAAACGAGCTGCTGATGCTTGTCTCGTGCTGCTCTGCAGACTGCTAGACATGCAGGAGGTATGCGGCAGTGCAGGTGAGCAAGGAACATCAACTGCTCCTACCTTGATCCTAGACACGCTTTTAAGCATGCATAGTTAGTTATGTGAGTTAGTCCTGCCAGCGCCTTCACATTATGTTGCCTACCTTGACAGTTGGGAAGACTGCTGAGCCCGCCAACACACCATGAGATTGGGCAAAGACGGACTTTGCTGATCACGTGATGTCATGATGTGCGTGACTTCCATCTTTACCTCACCTCACTCATTACCTGCCTCCTGGGTCCTAGTGTCCCGCATGCTTCCAGGATTCATGAAACTCTGCATGAAACTATCTGTCTGTCCCAAGGACAGGCAAAGAGAAAAACGGCTGCCCAATTTAAAAACCGGCTGTCCAAGATGGGCGGACAGAGGGTTATTTAGAGTCCTGGGCCATAGGATCTTTTACTTTTACCTGGACAGTGACCATATAGGCAGAAAGAACCTCTGTTTTAACATCTCAGCCAATGGACAGCACCTCACCAGTGAAGCACCCCCCCTCGTGCTGCACTACAGTGTCAGTTATGTCATTACCCCAAAGTACCTGGTGTGGGGCTAGAACCCACCAACATCTAATCTTTTGGCCCCAAAGGTGATTGCACTACAATATAATACACATGACTATGGAATACCATGCCTTGTCAGTGTAGCCTAGTGGTTAGAGGGCAGAGCTATGAATCTGAAGGCCCAGGTTTGAATACACTAAGCTGCTCCTTTAACCTCCTCCTTCTGCTAATGTAGCCTTGCTGCTTGAATTTTCCAGCAAGCCTTAAATGGCAGCATTATCCTTCTCATTCATCTCCTGGATTGTGAAGTGCTTTTGATAGTCTGTAAGAAAAATGCTATATTAAAAAAACTCTCCTTTTTTGGTCTTAAAAAGAACGGAGGAAGGCAGAATTTTCAATAACTGGGACTTAAGAAAAGACATTAGCAACACTAAATATCACACATTCACTTTCTGCAATGAACCCCCACAATAGCACAACCTCCAACTTTTACAACAGTAAGGGTCTTGTCTGTGAAAAGGACACGGAAGGAGGTGGCTGTAGGGCTTCTTACCTTGGCAATGATGTCCTTGAACTGTACTTCCTTCCAGGCATCTGTGGGGTATTTCATCATGGTGATTATTGCATTGTCATATTCTTCGTTACTTGTCATACAGGAAGACCAGTTCAGCCCACAGGTGGGCCTGCTCAGCAGCACGAAGCACCTGGGAGGAAGCACAGCACACACTTCACATTCTAGATACAAGTTCTGCATAGTGCCCTACTTCTTTCCATTCCAAAATGTCACATTTTATTTATTTATTTGAGTTTTGGTAACCGGGTAAGTCCACTGAGACAAAGTACAGTTACATAAGAACTTACCGTTACAGTAAATCTTCGAGAACAGCTCTTGCAGCAGGTTACACCATTAGGACTGTAGCCGTCAGGCGTCAGGACCCCACGGAAATCTTCTAGCTAGCAGTCTTCAGCGGGACCACCTCCGCCGTCGGTCCTGCCCCCGACATCAGGCGTAGTACATAAGGAGGCAGTCCCGCCAGAATCCCCAGTTCTCCCACCGGAGACTCCCGGCCGCTGGATGACATCAGAAGAGGAGACCGAGGACCCGCCATCAGATGGCCAAGACTAAGGACAGACTCTCCCAATCCGAAGGATGGGTGTTAGGTAGGACCTACTTCCTCCAAGGGGGAATGGTGGACGGGAAGATACCTGCTGCAAGAGCTGTTCTCGAAGATGTACTGTTACGGTAAGTTCTTACGTAACTGTACTATCTTCTTCGAGATACAGCTCTTGCAGCAGGTTACACCATTAGGACTGATTGCCAAGCAATGGCAACATTGTAAAGCCATTGGGAGGAGGACAGAGGGCGATTAAGACCCCTTCTGAGCCTAAGACAGAATTCCCTGGAGGACGGCTAGGCCGAACCCAGCCCTTCACCTTGAGGCGATGTCCAGGCTATAATGCCTGATAAAAGTATGCACCAAGCTCCAGGTGGCTGCAGCACAGATAGCTGAAGTGGACGCATTTTTCAGTGCTGTGAAGGAGGTAGCCACTCCTCTTGTGGAATGGCCCTTGACCACTCCTGGCAAGGGTTTTCTGCGTTTATCATAACAGAAAGAAATGCACTGAATAAGCCAGCGTGAAAGGGTCTGCTTCGAGAAGGGGGACCCTTTCATCCTCTCAGTGAAGGATAAGAACAGCTGCTCCACCTTCCGGTGCTGTTTGGTTCTGGCCAGATAATATCCGAGACACCTGTGAACATCCAGGGTGTGAAGCAGTGCTTCTCCTCGATTGGTGTACTTGGGAAAGTACACTGGTAAATCAATGTCCTGATTAAGGGTAAGGGCTGAAACCACCTTAGGCAGAAACTTAGGATTTGTCCTCAGGGATACCCTGTCCTGGTGAAAAATTAAATAAGGCTCTTTACACATGAGAGCATGTAATTCGGAGATTCTTCTTGCCGAAGTAACAGCAACTAAAAACAATGTTTTCCACGACAGAAAACGTAGCTCGCAATCCGCGGCTGGTTCAAAGGGTGGCAGTGTAAGCTGCTCAAGGAAGAAGGGCAAGCCCCAAAGAGGGACAGGATCCTTAATGGGCAGCCTAAGGTGGAGGACCCCCCTTAGAAAAGCACGAGTAGCATCCAACTAGGCCACGATGCGATGGCCTATGGGGGCATGATAAGCTGAGATTGCACAAAGGTGCACTTTGATCGAGGAGTAAGCTAGCCCGGATTGAAAAAGGGAAAGCAGGTACTCCAGAACCAGCTTCTCAGGACAGTCTAAGGGCAAGAAACTGCGTGCTTGAGTCCACAGGCAAAACCTGCGCCACTTCATGGCGTATGTTGCGTGTGCTGCCAGTTTTCTGGCGGCAGAAAGTACATCTGCCACCTCTTGCGAGACCCCGTGTCGCAACATGGCTATGTCTCTAGGAGCCAGGCATGCAGGTTCAACGAATGTAAGTCCGGATGAACTAGTGAACCCTCCCCCTGAGACAACAGGTGGGAGCTGATTGGCAGGGGAAGCGGAGGTTCCCGGGACAACTGATTCAGAAGCGGGAACCAAATTTGCCTGGGCCAAAAAGGCGCTATCAAAATAAGCGTCGCGTGCTCCCTACGAAGCTTGAGAAGGACTCTCTGGATTAACGGGAAAGGAGGGAAGGTGTAGAGAATCTGCCCGCCCAGGAGAGGGACACACGTGCCTCGCCAGAAAACACCAGGCTCCTGGATCTAGTGAGAGCAAAATTGGGCAGTTTTATGCTGGGATGGGGATGCGAATAGATCCAATTCTGGAGTGCCCATCTGTGAAACAGATCCTCTGCCACCTCCTGTAGGAGTTCCCACCGTGTACCCTGGCCTGGGAATGACTCAGGCTGTTCTGCGACAGTGCTGTCCACCCCGGGAACGTGAACTGCAATGAGGTTGCGCCGTGTCGTAATACCCATTCCCACACCCTCATGGCCTCCCCTGCAAAGGGGGTAGGAGTGCAGGCTCCTTGTTTGTTGAGGTAATACATCACCACAGTATTGTCTGTTTGTAACAGAAGAGTACTCGTGGAATCTCCGACTGAAAAGCTTGCAGGGCATAAAGGACCACCCTCATCTCCAATATGCTGATATGGAGAAGAGATTGCTGGGCAGTCCATGTTCCCTGAGACCTCACCCCGTTCAAGTGCGCTCCCCACCTCAGCCCTGAGGCGTCTGTGGAGAGGGTGATCACCGGGGACGGCGCTGCGAAGGGAACCCCCACAGAGAGGGTTCCCGGATCTAGCCACCATTGTCAGTCCCGAACCACGGTCTTCGTGATTCTGACTGGATGCTGCAGATGGTCTTGCCTTTGGTCCCATTGCACTCTTAACATCCACTGGGTTACCCACATGCGGAGTCTTGCCATCGGGACTGTTGGAATGGCCGCAGCCATGTGTCGAGCGAGGCGAAGGACCAATCTGGCTGGGCCGGTCTTCTTCCGGATAGGTCCCTTATGAGGGATCGGATCGTTCGCTCTGTCTTTGGGAAGAAAAGCTTTCCTTGGTGTCCAGAACTGCCCCTATGAACTGCAGTTTCTGGGGACGGTACCAGGAGAGACTTCTCAGAGTTGATTAGAATGCCCAAAGACTGAAAAGGGCCTGAGTATGCTGAATGGCCATCAGCAATGCCTCTCTGGAGGAGGCCATGAGAAGCCAGTCGTCCAGGTATGGGAACACGTAGTGGCCCTGCCTCCTCAGAGACGCTGCCATGACCGCCATGCACTTGGTGAAACCCTGGGTGCTGATGACAGCCCGAAAGCAAGCACTCGGAACTGATAATGGCGGCCGAGAAACTCGAAGCGCAGGAACCTCCTGTGCGCTTGAGCAATAGGGATGTGCAGGTAAGCGTCCTGCATGTCCAATGACAAGAAAGCGTCCTTCTTCAGCATGGGGATTAGTCCCAGAAGGGTCACCATGCAGAAACGCTTGTAAATGACCGACATGCTGAGGTCGCTGAGATCCAAGATTGGACGGAGGTCTCCTGTTTCCTTTGGAACCAGGAAGAAGTGTGAATAGTAACCTGCTCCTCTCTGGTTCCCTGGAACGTGCTCCAAAGCTTCTTTCTGTAGAAGCGTGAGCACTTCCTGCCATATAAGCAGGGCCTGCTGACCCGAATAACGGGAGAGCAGAGGAGGCCTTGTGGGGGGTTTGTCTACAAATCCTATATAATGGCCTTTTTTGACCAACTGTAGCACCCACCTGTCGGTGGTGATCGACTGCCACCCTGGCAGGTGGTCTGCGATGCGACCCCCGACCTTTGTTTCCCGTTGATCCTGAGGAGGGGCGGGGGCCGGGAAGGAGTCATGCTGTGGCAGCACTGGATCCTGCAGGTTGGGCTGACTTAGTAGCTCGTTGGCCTCTGCCTGAGGATGTCAGCCTGGGCTTTCCGAGAGAAGGAACCCCTCTGTTGCTGGCCGGTACGAGGTTGTTGCCTCTGGATCCAGCTGAAGCGACTCTGGTTCCTACGAAGGAACAGAGTCTAGATCTGTACATGGCATGGACAGATCTAACAGCCTCTCCGCTTTCTGCAATTTGGTGATGACCTTTACCGAGGCTTCACCAAACAAAACTTCGCCATGAAAGGGAGCGTCCATGATATTTTTCTGGACCTCCGGGTAATCCCGAGACACAGAGCCATGAGCCCTCCGAGACACACGCCTGAGGCTGCCGTCCTGGCCAAGAGTCCGTAGAGTCATATGTGGCTCGGAGCACCTGGGTCCCACTGCCTGAACTCTGTACTGGAGGAGCTGCAGGAGTTCCTCCTTTGGCCACCATCTGGCAATCCTCCGCCAGATCCTGTCCCTGTTCCCACAATGCGTTCTGGAACTGAACCATGTGGGTCAGGTAATCAATGATCTAATGGCGCAAGCCACTGCTGCATACGTGCGCCTGCCCAGCACGTCCAACTGCTTGGACTCTGGGTCCGGTGGCTGCATGCTCAAATGTTGCGGTTTCTGAGACCGGTCATGAGAGGCTGTACTGATCAGGGAGTTGGCCAGAGGATGGTTAGCCAGGTACTGGTCCTCCCTTGGGGCCTTGTACAGTCGGTCGGCCTTCCTCGGCATTGCTGGGGTCAAATGTGGACACTTCCACGCTGCCTTGGTGAAGTCTACAAAGGTGTCCACCAAGGGTGGCACTACCACAGGCTTGGGGTCTTTTTGCCGAAGGTAGCGGGCAAGGCATAGTCTTTCGGGGTCCAGTTCCTCGGCATTCCATCCCATGTTCTCTTGAATATGTCTCTATTTCGGAGAACGAGGGGTCATCCGGAGGAGACCTAGGGAGGTCGCGTAGGTCCGGAGAGGGGATACTGATTGGTGAAGGAGACCTGGAGCATTCAGAGATGTCAGATCTGGAATCCTCCGTGGACGGTGAATACCGGCGTCTTCTGGGTCTCTTGGGGCTGGGTCACCCTGAAGAGGATCTTGACGGAGGCCTTCTCTTCTCCAAAGATCTACCCCTAGGAGGTGCTGCTGGCTCTGGGGGGAGGGGGAAGGTGCTCGTCCTGCTGACCCCCTGGGTGAAGGAGGGGGTGCAGGTGTCGGTGGTGCAGCGGGTGCGGGAGGAGGCTGCGTGGTGACCACATCCTTTCTGATGGTGTCCCACCAGAAGGTGAAGAGCTCCTTCACTTCTGACAAGTTTAGGCCCGACGATGGACCGGGCGCCGGTGGCCTGTCGTCGGGCTGGGTGTCAGCTCCCCCGGGGGTATCTGGTTCTGGAGAGGGCTCCCGTGGGAGTTAGACGGGTCCGGAATCGCCCGCCTGGTCTTCGGGCTGGGTAGACTCCTCCTCCGATTGTGCCTCCCTACCGACGTTGGTAGGCGGTGGTGTGGTCCTCCTGACAGCGGTATCCGACGCCGGTTCCCCTGCCGGCGTCCTGGGGCTGAATGCCTGACCGGCGACGGGTGACGAACGGTCGCTGGTTCCCTGGAGTGCTTATGTACCTTGGCCGACGTCTGGTGGGTCACGCCTGGTCCGACGTCCGCTTAACGGAGGGTCAGCCTTGGTCTTTGCTTGGGGTGGCGCGGCAGGGAGACTGACCAGACGTCGGAGGCCAAATGCCGGAAGACGACTTTGCGACTCCCCAGACCTGGATGAGGCCTTATACGAGGAAGCGGGCTCTGAGGTCTTGGCAGGCCGCAGAGAAGAAGAAGAAGAACCACTGACCGATTTGACCACAACCGGGAGGCTGAGAGTGGCCCTCGACGGAGAGTGGTCTGACCTTGGAGCCGGAGCTGCGGGAGTCCGACGCCTGGAGTGGATCTGTCTCACCTTCTCCCAGTGCTTCTCATGGTGCCTGTGTGACTTCCCTGAAGATTCGCCTTTGGAGGAAGGTTCCATGGCCTTAAGTTTTTCTTCAAGGAGGAAAGCCTGGAGGGCCTTCTGTCGGGCGGATTATCGCTCGCTGTTAAAGCCCTGACAGAAGGAGCAAGCCTGGGTGTCGTGGTCTGGGCCCAGGCAACGAACGCAGGCCAAATGAGGGTCTTTGAAAGGAATCTGCTTCCCACAGGCACACTTCGAAGAATGGCCCTCCACTGAAGTTGGGGAGGACATCAGATGAAAAAAAACGGCTGAAGAGTAGATTTTTTCCGAAGATTGATAAGTTTTCCTGGTCACTGCGCGCTAGACTAACCGAGAGGTCGAGACATGCAAAGTCGACGGCAGGAAAGAACTGGGATTCTATGGACCGCCTCACGTACTACGCCTGACGTCGGGGGTGGACCGACGCCGGAGAGGGTCCCCGCTGAAGACTGCCAGCTAGAAGATTTCCATGGGGTCCTGACGCTTACAGTCTTATCAGGGAATTTGTTGCAAGAGCTGTATCTCAAGAAGATCTGTACTATCTTACTCAAGAAACAGCTCTTGCAGCAGGTTACACCATTAGACTGATTCCCATGCAATAATGGAAATCCCACACCATTGGGAGAAGGGAAGGTAGAAATCCTTAATAGAACCTGAACCTAGGACAGAAGTCCTTGAAGGACTGCTAGACCAAAACCTGCTCTTCACCTCGATGCAATATCCAGGCTATAATGCCTGATGAAAGTGTGCACGGAGTTCCAAGTAGCTGCAGCACAGATGGCAGAGGTGGACACATTCTTTAGGGCCGCAAAGGAGGTAGCCACCCCCCTTGTGGAATGACCCTTGACTGCACTCAGTAAGGGTTTGTTGCGCTTCTGGTAACCGAACGTGATACAGAGAATGAGCCACCTGGACAGCGACTGCTTGGAAACAGGAGCTCCCATCATCCCGTCGGCAAAGCAGACAAAAAGCTGGTCAGATTTTCGGTGGTGTTTGGTTCCGGTCAGGTAGTATCGGAGACACCTATGTACATCTAAAGCATGCAACAGGGCCTCTCCTCGATTAGAATACTTGGGGAAGTACACTGGTAGATGTCCTGATTAAGGGCGAGAGCTGAGACCACCTTAGACAGAAACTTAGGATTAGTCCGTAGGGATATCCTGTTTTGGTGAAAAACCAAATAAGGTTCTTTGCACACGAGTGCATGAAGTTCAGAAACTCTTCTGGCCGAGGTAATAGCAACTAAAAACAACGTCTTCCAAGTAAGAAGACCTAGCTCGCAATCTGCAGCTGGCTCAAAGGGTGGCAGCGTAAGCTGCTCCAGGACAAAGGGTAGATCCCATGGCGGAATGGATCCATAATTGGAGGTCTAAGGTGGAGAACACCTTTCAGGAAGGCTCGTGCCGTGTCCAACTGAGATATGGTGCGTTGGCCTATAGGAGTGTGATAGGCTGAGATAGCACAGAGGTGTACTTTAATCGAGGAGTAGGCCAAGCCTGTCTGAAAAAGAGACGAGGTAGTCCAGGACCGACTTTTCTGGACAGTCTAGAGGCAAACCCCGCTTGAGCCCACAGGCAAAATCTGCGCCACTTCACGGCGTAAGCAGCTTGAGTGGCCGGTTTTCTCGCGGCCACCAGAACGTCAGCTACCTCTTGTGAGACCCCGTGTCACAAAACAGCTGTGTGTCTAGGAGACCAGCATGCAGGCTCAGCAACGAAGGTCCAGATGGACCAAGGAGCCCACCTCCTGAGGCAAGTGAGAGCTGACTGGCAGAGGCACGGGAGGTTCCCAGGATAGCTGATGTAGTAGAGGGAACCAGATCTGCCCGGGCCAGAATGGCACGATAAGTATCAGCATCGCTTGCTCTCTGCGAAGTTTCAGGAGGACCCTCTGGATCAACAGGAAGGTGGCGAAGGCATAGAGGAATCTGCCCGCCCAGGAGAGGGACAACGCTTCTCGCCAGAAAACACCAGGCCTGACCTAGCAAGCAAAACTGGCCAGTTTTACGTTGGAATGGGAAGCAAAAGGTCTAACTCTGGCGCCCCATCCGAGAAACAGATCCTCTACTACCTCCTGGAGTAGTTCCCACTCATGGACTCGCCTGAGAGTGGCTCAGGCCGCTCATGATGACGCTGTCCACTCCTGGGACATTAACAGCAATGAGGTTTGCGCTGTTACAAAACCCAATCCCACACCTCGTGGCCTCTCTGCAATGCGTAGGAATGTGCTTCCTTTTGTTGTTGAGGTAATACACCACCGCTGGAATTGTCTGTAACAGAAGAGCACCTGGTGGAATCTCCGACTGGAAGGCCTGCAGGGCGTAAAGAACTGCTCTCATTTCCAGGATATTTATATGGAGATGAGTCTCTTGGGCTGTCCACATGCTCTGAGACCGGACACCATCGAGGTGTGCACCCCATCCGAGCCCTGAGGCATCTGTGGAGAGTGTCACAATCGGAGACAGCGCAATGAAGGTGACTCCCGCTGATGGATTCTTCAGATCTAACCACCATTGCCAGTCCTGGATTACGGCCTTCGTGATCTGGATTGGGAGCTGCAGATGGTCTTGCCTTTGATCCCAGTGGACCGTAACATCCACTGGGTCACCCACATGTGGAGACAGGCTAGTGGGACTATTGCAATGGCTGCAGCCCATGTGTCTGAGCATGCAAAGGACCAATCTGGCAGGAACGGTCTTCGCCAAGATGTCCTCATGAGGGATCTGATGTGTTCCGCTCTGTCCTGGGGAGAAAGCTTTCCCTGGACGGTGTACAGAACTGCGCCTATGAACTGCAGAGTCTGTGACAGAACCAGGAGTGACTTCTCTTGATTGATGATGATGCCCAACGCCCCTAACACAGACTGAGTACAATGAATGGTGAACATCAAGGCCTCCCGAGGGCGCCATGAGAAGCCAGTCGTCCAGGTAGGGGAACAATGTAGTGGCCTTTGTCTCCTCAGAGTCGCCACGACTGCCATGCACTTTGTGAATACCCAAGGTGCTGATGACAGCCCGAAGGTGAGGACTCAGAACTGATAATGAGGACTCTGAAACTCAAAGCACAGAAACTTCCTGTGCGCTTGAGTGATGGGTATATGCAGGTAAGCATCCTGCATGTCCAAGGATGCTAGAAAGGCGCCTCGTTTGAGCATGGGAATCAGACCTGGGAGGGTCACCATGTGGAAGCGTTGGTACAGGACCGACTCGTCGAGGTCGCTGAGGTCCAGTATCAGGACGGAGGTTCCCTGTTTTTGGGAACCAGAAAGTAGTGAGAATAATATCCTGCACCCTCTGGTTCCGTGGTACGTGCTCTATAGCTTCTTTCCGAGAAGCACGACACCTCCTGCTGTAAGAGCAGGGTGTACTGACCGAGTAACAGGAAAGCAGGGAGGTCTTGCCAGTGGGTGTTCGAAATTCTATGAAGTGGCTTTCTTGACCAACTGGAGAACCCACCAGTTAGTAGTAATCGACCGCCACCCGACCTTTTGTGCCCGTTGATCCAGATGAGGGGTGGGGGCTGGGAAGAAGTCATGCTGTGGCAGCACTGGTCCCCGCAGGCTGGGTTGGTTTAGTGTAGTGCTGGCCTCTGCCTGGGGACGACTTAGCCTGGGTTTTATGCTGAAAAGTGCCCCTTTGTTGCTGGCCGGAATGTGGCTGCTGCCTTTGTTGCTGGTTGCGAAAACAGCGCTGGTTCCTACGGAAAGAACCAGGCCTGGATCTGTACATGGCCTGTACAGACCTGACTGCCTTCCCAGCGTCCTGAAGTTTGGTGATAACCTTCTCCAAGGGTTCACCAAAAAGTACTTCGCCGTTGTAGGGGACGTCTAGAATGTTCTTCTGTACGTCCTGGGTGAAGCCAGAGACACGGAGCCAAGAGTGTCTCCGGAGACGGATGCCTGAAGCTGCAGCTCTGGTGGACAAGTCTACAGAATTGTATGTGGCTTGTAGTACTTGGCTACCCACATCAGATCCTGTGCGGAGAAGGTTTAGGAGCTCCACCTTCTGATCGCCATCTGGAAGTTTATCGACCAGGTCCTGTTCCCACAGGGCGATCTGAAATCGTACCATGTGAGTTAGGTAGTTCAGGGACCTGATGGAGCATGTAGCAGCCACATACATGCACTTCCCCAGGTCATCCAGTTGTTTGGATTCCTGGTCCGGTGGCTGTGTGCTCATGTGCTGCAGTCTTTGGGACTGGTCATGCGAGGTCGTAATGACCAGGGAGTCTGCCAGAGGTTGTTGAAGCAAGTACTGGTCCTCTTTCCGGGCCTTGTACAGGTGGTCAGCTTTCTTCGGCACAGCGGGAGTGGAGTGCGGACGCTTCCATGCAGCCTTGGTGACGTCCTTGGTGTCGGCCTCGCGTTCACCAGAGCTGAAGACTGCCCCCCAGTCACCAGTGGACACTGGTTAAAGGGATTCTACGGAGGAGGACACGACACTGCCCGAAGACCAGGCGGGCGACACTGAGGATGCCGGCCCTGAGGGAACCTTCGCCCACCCCTGAGACACTCAGCGGACCTGACGACAGACCACCGGCGCCAGGCCCATCATCAGGCATGAATCTACAAGAAGTAAAGGGTCTCTACTTTCTGGTGGGACACCATCCGAAAGGATGCGGTCCCCGTTTAAACCACCTCTTCCCAGAAAGAGACAGGCTGTTCTTTTATCAAATGAGGGACTACATAGTAACACAAAACAGGCTTAGGGAGAGGGATCCCTTATACTTTGAGGACCACTTACCGTTCCAGCAAATCTGGTCCTCTAAATCGGGAGAGAAGGCCATCTCAATAATGTACAAATACTTCATTTCATTACATAAACATTCTATGGACCCAGTTAAGGAGAGCTGGGAGAAAGAATTCAATCAAGTAATAAGTATCATGGACTGGCCTAAAATATGGAAAAATACCTGGTCGGCTACCTCCTCTCCTCAGTGGAGGAATTCATATGGAAGGTTAGGTGAGATTTTTCTTAGTGCCTACAGTGTTGGCCCGTAGGATACCAGGAACATCTGAAAGTTGCTGGAGGGAGTGTTAGGGAAAATAGGGCCGCCTATAAACATATATTCTTGGAATGCCCCAAAATTTACGATTCTGGTCTACCGTCCTGGCCCGTGATACTGGATATCCTGGGAGACCAGTACCAGATGTCAGGGATTAACTTGGTATTGGGCATACCACGGAAGGAATGAGAGATAAACACATTATATATCTCTGGACCATTTTTCTGGGAGCAGCGTATAAAGCAATTACTAAAAAGTGGCTTCAGAAAGCTGCTCCGGCTGTGGGAGAATGGGAGGCCATAATTCAGGATATTCGGCATAATGAGCAAATGACTTACGCCCTTCGCAATAAGGTCCAACTCTACACTACAAGATGGGCCAGATGGGAATTAAATCAAAGATTGACTCAGTAGGTAGACAAGGGAATAGCTGGTAATACAAGTAGAGCACCGGCAATGATAATGCGCCTGTTGGACCCCCCCCCCACTCAGGAGCCCTCTATTTTCGAAAATAGAATATGTAATAAATAAATGTATTTTGATACAATAAGGTACCTTTGAAATAGGTCACAACTGATCAGAACAATTCTTTTTAAAGCCCAATGTCTGTCTTCATCTGGATTTTACCTGGTATTTATTTGAATGTTACTATTAACTCACAAATAGGTTTGTTGCTTTTTAATAACCTCTACTGTTATAAATCTGTGAGAAATAACTGCGGACTGTATGTTAATCAGATGGAACCTTGTATATGAAATGTAACACCTGGAAATATTGTAACTGAATTCAATGAAGGAGAATGAAAGTGATCATAAAATAAAGGAAGTATATAAAAAAAAAAAAATAAACCACCTCTTCCTCCTACTCTTTCACCTCCCACGCCTCCTCAACCCAAGGGGCCAGCAGGATGACCATCAACCCCTAAGGAGCAGACTCCACCTCCTAGGGGTAGATCCAAGGACAGGAGAAGGCCTCCCTCAAGATTTCGATCAGGGTCCCCAAGCTACCCAGATGTCGTCAGTACACTCCGTCAGGGGAGGACTCCAGATCGGATACCTCGGATTATTCTAGATCTCCTTCTCCACTCAGCATTCCATCACCTGACCCACATGACCTTCCCAGGTCTCCTCCAGATGATCCCTCCTTCTCCGAGGTCATGAGGCACATCCAGGACAACATGGGGTGGGATGCTGAAGACCTCTACCCCGAAAGACAGCGCCTTGCCCGTTATCTTCAGCAGAAAGACCCAAAGCCTGTGGAGGGAGTGTGGGGAAAATAGGGCCGTCTATAAACATATATTCTTGGAATGCCCCAAAATTTGCGCATTCTGGTCTACCGTCCTGGCCCGTATACTGGATGTCTTCAGTATCCCACCCCATGTTGTCCTGGATGTGCCTCATGACCTCGGAGAAGGAGGGACCGACGCCTGGTGCCTAGCTGGTGTCCGCTGGCTACGGCAAACGCATGGCCAATAACTTTGTATGCTTGACCGACGTTGGGTCTGTCGTTTGCTTTAGGGATGTTGGTCTTTGGTGTTCCTGGGTGGTGGATACGGACCTCTGGGAGGCTGGGAGACCGATCTGGAGTCGGAGTCCCAACGTCGGGTCGATGAGGAAGACTTGTGACGTTCGGAAGACTTGGAAGAGGCCCAAGATGGAGTGGAAGAAGTTGAGGGCCTTGAAGTCTTGATGGGCTGGAGAGTCGAAGAACCGCCTAATGCCCGGACTTTGACCCGAGGAGGCTGAGAATGAGCCCTGGAGGGAGAGCGGTCCGATCTCGTGGAGCCTGAGCTACGGGAGTCCAAGGCCTGGTTCGGGGATCTGGACCTTGCTTTCTCCCAGTGTTTGTCCCTGTGTTTATGGGCCTTGGAAGAAGAATCGCCCCTGGAGGAAGGTTCTTGGTCCATCCTGCTAAGTTTTTCTTCCAGCAGATAAGCCTGAAGTGCCTTCTGATGGCGGATCCTGGTGCGGCTGTTGAACCTTTGGCAAAAGGTGCATGCCTTGTTGTCGTGGTCCGGGCCTAAGCACCGTACACAGGAGGATGAGGATCCTTGAAAGGGACCTGTTTTCTGCAGGCACACTTGGAAAGGTGTCCCTCAAGTGAAGGAGTTGGAGAAGACATTAATTTTGAAGAAACTCTTGAAGTTCTAAGTCATCGTGCGCTAGGTAGAGACCGAGAGGCCGATGCTGGTGAGTAGACTGCTGGAAAAGAACTGGGGATTCTGGGGGACCGTCTCCTTATGTACTGTGCCTGACGTCGGGGGCGGGACCGACGTCTGAGACGGTCCCCGCTGAATACTGCTAGCTAGAAAATTTCTGTGGCGTCCTAATGGTGTAACCTGCTGCAAGAGCCGTTTCTCCAAGTAAGATCCAAATCTGCAGAGGCCATCTGGGGGCTATGAGAATCATTCGGGCCCCTTCTGCCTGTAACTTTAGTAGGACTCTCTGAATGAGAGGAAAGGGTGGGAAGGTATAGAGAAACCTCCCTGCCCAGCAAAGGGATAATGCGCCTGGCCAGAAAACTCCAGGCGCATGCTCTCGCGAGCATAACATTGGCAGTTTGGCATTGCGTGGTGATGCAAAGTGGTCCAGCTCTGGATGACCCCACTTGTCAAAGAGCTGATCTGCCACGGACTGTAGCAGCTCCCACTCGTGTGCTCTGGATCGAGACCTGCTTAAGCTGTCGGGCAGATCGCTCAGGCGCCTGGAACGTGCACTGCGGACAGTAGAATGCGCCGCTCCAGCGCCCAGTACCAGACCCTCATCGCCTCCCAGCAAAAGGGATACGAATGAGTACCCCTTGCTTGTTGATGTAGAAGACGACCACCATATTGCCTGTTTGAACCAGAAGAAAGCCTGGCACCAAGTCCTCTTGAAAGGCCTGTAAGGCATAGAGAACCACTCGCATCTCTAGTACATTGATGTGAAGGGATCGCTCCTCGGATGACCAAACTCCTATGCGTTGATGAGCACAAAGGTGCCCCTGTCTGATGCATCTGTCATAAGAGTCTGACCTGGTGGCTCCGGACGCAAGCTGACCCCTTTCTCCAAGTTCTGGGGGTCCATCCACCAAAGTAAAGTTCTCCTGACTGGCTTGGTGATCCTGACCATGAAGTCTAGATTGTCGTAGCCTTGGTCCCACTGTACCCTGAGCATCCACTGTGGGACCCGCTTGTGAAGGCAGGCCAGGGGAGTGACAGGAATGGCCGCCGTCATGTGCCCCAGAAGCCTGAGGAAGTTCCGTGCTAGAACTTGAGGAGTTACTGAGATCCATTCGGCAATCTCTCGGAGGCGATCACCCCTGTCCAGGGGGAAGGAAAGCCATGCCCTGTATAGACTCCAGGACCACTCCAATGAAGACGAGCTTTTGACTGGGCTCTGGGGACGATTTTCGTAGATTCAGGCTGATCCCCAGCTCTCAGAACAGAGTATAGGTGTCTCCGAGGGCGTTAAGTAGGCATGACCTTGACAGGGCTGTAAGTAGCCAATCGTCTAAGTATGGGAAAATGTAATGCCCCATGCGCCTTAGAGCCGCAGCCACCACTGCCAAGCATTTTGTAAAGACTCGAAGAGCGGAAGAGAGACCAAATGGAAGAACTCGAAATTGGTAGTGCTCCCCTTGGAAGTGGAACCTCAGAAACGTCCTGTGGGGAGGGAAGACCCCTGATATGCATATATGCATCTTGCATATCTAGGGAGCAGAGCCAGTCTCCTTGGTGCAGCAAAGGAAGTAGACCCGGGAGGGTCACCATCCTGAACCTTTTGTACTCTAAAGAGATTGCGAGAACTGAAGTCCAGAATGGGACCAAGATCCTGCGTCTTTTTTGGGACCAGGAAGAAGTGGGAGTAAAACCCCTTTCCCCGCTGATGCAAGGGAACCACCTCTATTGCCCTTTTCTGCAAGAGGGTCTGAATCTCTCCTTCTATTAGTGGGATGTGAGAAGGAGGAGGATAACAGGAGTACTTTGGCGGAAACTCCGTGACCTCCAGCGTGTCCTCTCCTGATGATATCTAGGACCCACTAGTCCGCAGTGATCGACTTCCACCTTTCGAGATGAAGGGAGAAGTAGCCCCCGATTGTCTCCAGAGTCTTCCTCGGGGGGGGCAGAAGGGAGTCACTGGGCTGAGCCGGGCGTTGGCAGAGAGGTCTGGGAGGACTTGGGGCCACGGGTAGGAGTGCCTCCAGGCTGCTGGTTACTGGTTCTCCTATGGAAGCCGCCCCTCTGCTCCTGCTGATTACCACGAGCGTGACCTTGGCCGCCTGACGGCTTACAAAATGGCCATTTTCGTTGCCTTCGCTGGTCGCCGCGGTACATCTGACGGACCGACCAGATAGACTTGTCCGACTCTTGGAGACGAGAAATCAAAGCTTCCATCTCCTGCCCAAGTAACATGGTACCCTGGAATGGTAAATCCTTGATACCGGACTGCAGATCCTGGTGAAAGCCCGAAACTCTCAACCAGGCGTGGTGCCAGAGGCACACCCCGGAAACGGCTGCCCTGGCTGCCGTACCTGCAGTGTCATATGAGGCTCTCAGGACATGGGAGCCTACGTCTGGGCCAGATTTCATGATATCCAGAAGTTCCGTCTTCTGATCGGAATCTGGCATGGCCTTCAATAGCTCTTGTCCCCTCTCCCATAGAGCATTCTGGTACTGGATCATATGCATCAGGAAGTTAAGGAACTGGAAGGAACAGGTGGAGGCAGAATAAACCTTCTTGCCCACCTGGTCCAAATACAGAGACTCTGGATCGGTAGGCTGTGAGCTAAGGTGTTTCCGCTGCCTGGATTTGCCATGGGCAACCGTGATTACCGAGGAGTTCGCCTGAGGGTTCTCTGCTAGGAAAGCTTCTGCTCTTGGGGCCTTATACAGCCTATCCGACTTCTTGGGAACCACCGGGATGGAAGCTGGACGTTTCTAGGTAGTTCGAGTGAGGTCCTGGAAGGTGTCCACTAAAGGAGGTGCCACCAGTGGCTTCAGCTCCTTCTGCCTCAGGTATCTTGCCAATCTCCGGCGTTCTGGATCCAGGTCCTCTGTTTCCCACTCACTGGAGGCCTGGATATGCCTCATGACATCCATGAAGGTTGGATCGTCTAGAGGCGAGCAAGGCTAGTCCTTCTCTCCCGGGGACCGCTCTAAGCTGAGAGAGGAAGAGGAAGAGGGAGATAGACTATAAAATCTAGAATAGTCTGACCTCTTCTTATGACCAGACTCTCTCTGTCGTCGGTAACTGGAGGACCGACTCCGGTCCCGAGACCGGCAACGGAGCAAAGACCGACGTCCGTCAGAGGACCGACATCAGGAGCGCTTTCGTCTAGCAGACCGAGAAGGGCTGCGTGTATGAGACCTGGACTGGTGACGGTCTCCAAAGTCCTTGGAGGGTCGTCGGTGATCTCCAGACCTGGCATGGGAACGAGCCCTAGAAGGAGGTGTAGGCGGTCGCTACGGGGACTTCCGTGGGGAAGGCTCACCTCCCAGCTGTGGTTTGTCTGCTGGGTCCGGTACCAGTGTCTGGTCCAGCGACCGGGGGAAGGGCAGCTTCGGGACCTGCCCCCACCAAAAGGAAAATAGCTCCTGTAGCTCGTCATTCGAAAAAAGCTCAGCCCAGAAAGGGAGCATCCGGGACGTCAGCCCACGAAGGAGAGCCCTCCTGGGGGCCCGGGGGGCAGGACTTGGGAGACGGGGACGTCTGCTCTTCCATGGCCAATCCTCACCCTTCGCCCCTTCAACCGTGTCTGCGGTGGTATCGACGGCTGCCGCTGGGGCGCAGAGTCTCCTTGGGCTCAGGAGCGTGCCTTTAGCAGGCGGCGCCCGGTGCCTTTTGGGGGCCCGCAGCTTTCACCTCCAAGGGCTTGGTGGTAACCTTAAGCGGGCGCCTTCGTCAGCTGGCTTCTCCTCCAAGGGACAGCCTGACCTGTGACGCATTTGGGACGCCTCTCCTGAGCTCGGGAAAGGCGGTCCCTCTTGGGAGACGGTCGCGAGTGAGATCGGGACCGCAACCGGGACAGACTACGTTCTTTCCCGTGTCGCTTGGAGTTTTCTTTGCGCTTCCCCTCGGAGGAGTGCAGATCCATCTTCTTCTCCAGAAGAAAAGCCTTCAGGGCCTTCAGACGACTGATACAGGTCTGGCTGATAAATGCCTGGCAGGCGGAGCAGGCCGCGGTGTCGTGGTCCGGCCCAAGGCAGAAAACGCAACTTTTATGCCCATCCTTGGCAGGGATCTGCCTCCCACAATCGCACTTGTTCTGATGGGGTTCAAGCAAAGCAGACGACGGTGAAGACATCCGTCGAACTGCAAAAACCATCGGAAATGGTCCAACGATGGTATACTTGAAAAAAACGTAGAAAACTGTAGCAAAAAGTGGGTGTTTGGAAAAGTTTTAGCTGTTCCTGGCAAGCTGGAACGAGATTTTGCTCTTCATGTGCGGGACGTGGCAGGAAAAGAACTGAGGTGGAGCTGGGTCCGCCCCCTTTTGTACCAAGGCCGTCAGGGGGGGGCCGGTCCCTGCTGTATACTGCTGGCTGAAAATGTTTCTGGAGGGTCCTAGTGCCTGCGGCATAGTCCTGATTGTTATAGCCTGCTGCAAGAGCTCCCACTAAGTAAGATTGTCTTTTAACCAGTACCGACCTGTGCTGTATACCAACCCGTGACCAGAGGTGAAAGGCTATTAACCCACTACCAATCCACTGAGCCATTCAGTTCCATTCATGGACACATTTCTGTTTACCAAGGGAATCACCAGGTACCATGGGTAATAGAGTGGGTAGGGAATCCCTATAGAATTGTATGTGTTTGCATAGTGTACAGTTTTATCCTATTTATGAAAGGGAGTGCATGACAGATCTAGAGTCCCTTCCCACCTTAAAATTCTTACTGTGCTACTTCTACAAAGTATTAAACAACTGTGGTGACTTGCTACCTGGAAGGAAGAAGACATGGAAGTGCAAAGCAGAACAGATGGAGTAGAATAAGAGCAGAAAGGGAAAGAAAGGAAATAGGAAAGGTTTCATTAACTAGAAACAAGCATTTGTCAATGCCGAACGTTCGCTTGCAGGTATTTGCAGTGGGGTTTGGCACGTATGGTGCTTTATCCTAATGCCCTGTGCGATTGCTGGTATTTGCACAATAAATTTTCAGCATGACCTTTTTGTTACCCCCATTGTGCACTACATAGGCGGAAACACATTTTGGGCAGGATGTGAAAAATGACAGTTGTACTGCTCATAAGGAAGTGTGGTAAAATGGCAATGTTGAAAATATTGAAAATTCGCAAACCCACGAGCGTGAGGGAACTGTGCAATGCACGCTCAGTAAACAGTCATTGTTAGAATTTTTCACCAAATTGTCAACATTGGCATTTTAAAACCTCTGCTAATGAACAGTGTCACTGTGATTGTCTTACTGTGTCCCTTACACTGAGTTCCACACAGCGACTGTGCCACTGTAGTATACATGGGCGGAAACATGTTTTGGGCAAGATGTGAAAATGACAGCTGCACTGCTCATAAGGAGGTGTGGTAAAATGGCAATGGTGAAAATGTGGAGTGAAAATATTGAAAATTCACAAACTTACGAGCGCGTGAGAACTGCATACGCAGACTCGTAAAACAGTCATTTTAGGAATTTTTTCACCAATTTTCAACACAGCCATTTAGACCTCTGCTCATGATCAGTGTCACTGTGATTGTCTTAATGTGTCCCATACATTGATTTTGCACACACCGACTGCGCCACTGTATGCGCTACATGGCGGAAACACGTTTTGGGTAGGATGTGAAAAATGACAGCTGTACTGCTCATAAGGAGGTGTGGTAAAATGGCAATGTTGAAAATCTGGAGTGCAAATATTGACAATTCGCAAACTTACGAGCCTGCGTAGGAACTGCTCAACGCACACTTGTAAAGCAGTCATTTTTTGGAATTTTTGCACCAAATTTTCAACATGGGGTTTTTGGGACCCCTTCTCATGAATGATGTCACTGTCATGGCACTACTCGGGCCTGAAGGGTGATTTCGCGCAGTGACTGCGAAATACCCCTCGCCGAATAACACCATGACAGTGACATCATTCATGAGAAGGGTCCCAAAACCCATGTTGAAAATTTGGTGCAAAATTCCAAAATGCCTGAGATATGCATAAAGTTGAAAACCCCTATCTAGCCCATTATACAGCTTACCGGCATTTCCAGTTCAGGTCGGCTTTGAAGAGTGCAGAAGTGTTCCTGGTCCATCAAGATCGCCGTGCCGAGCCGCGGAGGCATGGGGTGGGGTGGGTGTGTGTGGGGAGGCTGGGTGCGCAGTGGGTGGGTGCGGGTTGTGGAGGGGGGACTGGGAGATGCGCTGTGGACCGCTTTCAATTTACAGGTACAAAAAAAAAACAGACGACGTGGGCGTTTGCCACGCTGGGGTGGGCTCCCAGCGTGGCAGAAGATGGCTTGGGGGCCCCAGCGTGGCAGAAGGATGGCTTGGGGGCCTGCGGGAGCCGACGGGGAGTGGGCACTCGTCCAGCAAACAACGTTTGCCACCAAAGCTTTTTTTGGGGGGCGTGGCCCGAGGGCAGCGGGCGCCTTGCTTTCGGTATGACAGTGGTGGTTTTCTTTGAAGCTAAGACCACCGCTGTCATACACAGCCCCACACCATTGGTGCAGGACATCACATGCCTGCTCAACGGAGCACTGATTGCTAAGGAGAGGCACACCTCCGAAGTGTGCTACTCTCCCAAAATGTTCCTTGCGCATGCTCGCAAGCGAACGTAAAAAGGGGCTTGCTATGTGCAATATACAAGTGAAACATTTATTCTGATATCTTGATATGCAACACGGAGAACAGGGAAAAGACACACATATACAAACATTGCGCCCTAGCAGTACAATACATTACACCGGCCAGAGTGCCTGGAAGGTGCACCCAGAAATGAAGGGATGTACTTACTTTTGGAATATTGACTCTGGACCAGAAGAGTTCCAGATGTTCCCTCATCTTCTGAGGTTTGAACTTGGAGTAGAGGATGGCAAGCTCAGTGAACATTCCCATGTGAGCACGCTCCAGACCCAGTGCTGCTTCAAGCAGGGCGATCAACTCTTCAAAGTAGCCACGATCCTATGGGAAAGCACACAGAAATTGGCAATTTACACCAACCAATGCCACATATGATTTGCTTCTGTTGCACAAAATTATTATTGAACTCCCTGCTACCACTAAACCTCTCCTCTTCTCTCACTCCACCTACCATTCTCTGTGGCCACCTTACTTTAGGGGGTCAAACTGTCTTCAGCTTAGTGCTATCCATAGGAAACCATCCCTTCTGGGTACTATGCAACCCAACTACTCGTTCCCAACTAAGTCTTCCCTCTGATTAACTAAAGAAGGGTTAAAGCTGGTTTGCTGCATTAAGAAATGCCTTACTTCATGCACTTGGTTTGTAGCAGCCAAGTTCTTTGTTGCAAAATCCTTCTTTTACTGCTGCGAAGTGTTGAGTCCTTCTGCAGCAGCAGAACTGTAGCAGTAAAACAAAATTCAAGAAATTCACTTGCTGGGAAGAAAACGATCTGTCTTACCAGCAAGGACAGGATGAAAAAAGACTAAGGGACACTGGGAAGGGACGTGTCCCAAGACTTCTCTCTGAATGTTTCATCCTGTCCCACCAAGTTGGGGAGAACAACTCATACCATCTGACTGCCTACAGAAGCTGATGCACAAAATTATATTTTGTTTGTATGGGCGTACTGTTCTTTCCCCTCCTGCATGACAGGTGAGAAGTGCATGTTTGCAGATGGGAAGTTAGAACACATGGAACGCTGAAAACGGTGCCATTTATCAGATACATCCAAGGCGTGCCAGATGGCCTAGTGGTTGGGTGCCGCCATACCATGCCAATTACTCAGGTTCTGGAACATGCCCAGGATGTTGGTAGATGGGTGCCTGGGACTGAGGGGTGCTACCAACAGAAGCGTATCTTAGATCAGTGGAAATTCACCACACTTGCATGACACATCAACCCTGGTAGAAGGGCCCTGGTAGATTCATTCTCAGGCTGCAAGGAAGCTAAGCTGCATACATACAAGGCCTTCACTGGCTGAGTCTGGCCCCAAAGCAGGAGGCGACATCAGGGATGCATGCTGACCAGAACTTACTTGAGACTACACAGGGGCACCTCTCATGTCAATATCTGACTGACAGCCTGGTGCCCTCTGCCTAGCAACATGCAAGTCTCAATTTCTAACTGGATCCTGAGCTTGGGGTGCCTAGTACTGGATGAAGTTATTAACATATGAATTTGCCAGCAGAACTAGGCCACCACTCTCTATCAAGTTGTATTTTAATAAGTACACTGGTCAATGGAATGTCTACTTATCAGTCATCACTTCACTAGTCACATCATGTGGTAAAGTGCTTTGGGATACACTGTGTATGAAAAGCACTATATAAATGCTGAGTCTTCTATGTGGCTAGTGGATTTGTCCTACTGCTGGCCCAGAGAAATTTACTTTCAATCTCCTATTACTATTGGTTCTGTTTTTTATCCCTCCACAAATTTTTCTCCCCACTTCTGACCCCAACCTCCATCCATTAACAGTCAAGCTTCTACCAACCAAGGAAATTGCTCCAACAGAATACCATTACCCCGCCACATTGCCAGTCCAATTTACTCACACTCACTGCCCTTCTCTGGCCTGTCACTGGTCCTGCCAAGGTTCACCATAGCTGTACACCTGCTACTGGGAAACTTAAGTTCTCACAGCCCAGGGCTGGGCAAGTTCTTTAGATCAGACAGCACAACCAGGACAGAGCAGCCTTATGTGGTGGAGAGATGCAAAGGTTACATCACATGCCGTGACCCACCTTACTGCAGCATTATCCACTCCCTTGGACTCTTCGGTGCGACCCCAAAGCCACCACCATCACTCTGAATGACACATACAAGCTCCTGCTCTGTGCTCCAAGCAGTGTCTAGCTGCAGATGAAAAGCAATGCAAAGCTCCCTCCTAGCCAGCAGATGATACAAAATGTCCCCGTTGGCCAGCAATGATGCCCCAGGCTCAGTATAGAAATCTGGATCAGTGGAATAGCAAGCCACGCCCCAGGGACTGTGCCACTGCAGGGCCATCTGTGACAGTCTTCATTACTCATCCAATCCAGACACTGCTGTAGGATCTCCTACCTGGTAATAACTGATCAGCTCCTCAAGTTCATCGGCATGGATTACGTATGTGCAGACCGCAGATCTGCGCAGGCGGAACTCCTGCCCATCGGCCACAAGCAAAGCACACCTACAAAACAGAGAGCAACATCTTTATACATGCCTTGGGAAACAACTCATGGCTGACAAGTACCAAAAATAAACAGTGGAACTTAAAAGAAAATGTACAATATTTTTTGCAGTTTTACACAATAATTAGATCACAGGACTGATAGTAAATGTAGTGGCACCAGAGAGTGCAGAAGAAACTTGAAATGCATTTTGGAAATCAGACAGCAAAATGTAAGTGCTGTAATCTGATCGCATAAGACATACAGGTTGAGGTTTTCTTTTTTGGTGGGGGTAGTGTCAAGTTATGAAGCACAGGCAGACCAGGAGGAGTTACAAAATTCGCAAGTAACATCTTATTACCATCAAGAACAATAAAATAGGTAAAACAGAAACTGTAGAGAATAGCTCATCCTAAAGGCAGTGCAAAACAAAAATCCTTCATCCATGTCTCCCACTTTAAATCTCAATCTCTCTACATGTCTCTCTGAACAAAACAATGCTCTCTAGCTGGCCCGGTGGCGCTGAGGGTTGAGGCGCTGGACGCCACACCTTGTGGCATGCCAGCGACCTGGGTTCGGGAACGAGCCTGGACCACCGGGGGTCGGCAGGGGAGGGATAGGATTGAGCGTCCAATGGACAGCTCTCCTCTCCCGGGAGGGTGGGGGGCACCTGCTCATGAGCTTAGCCAATACCAGCAGTAGATCCCACGGAGGTGGAGGTTCTCGCACCGGAAGGGATATGTGATCAAGGCCTTTGGAAAAGCACCCGACCACCTTCTCCTGCGCCACCGACTGCTTCCCGGCCTGCGCCCAGTAAGCAGAGATGGCTGCCAGGTGCACCTTGAGGGTCATCGACCGAAGTCCTTGCTGAGAAAGGGACCACAGGTGGTCCAGAATGCTAGCCACGGAACAGGAGGAAGGGTCCAGGCCCTTGCCCTGACACCAAATGGAGAATCTCTTCCATTTAAAGGCATAGCATTTTCTGGTAGACTCCTTATGGGATGCCTCAACAACATTGAGGACCTCGTCGGAAATACCCAAGGCCTGGAACTCTAGCCGATCAGGAACCAGGCTGTCAGGTGCAGGGACTAAAGATCCGGATGGAATACCTTCCCCTGGTTGACTGAGATCAGGTCCGGGCGGCCTGGAAGCCGCCTCGGGAGCCTGGAGCTGAGACTGAGGAGATCTGGATACCAGAACTGGCGGGGCCAGTCTGGGGCTACCAGAATCACCTGTGCCTTGTCCCTCCACGACTTGAGAAGCACCTTGTGGATCAAGGGAAATGGGGGAAAGGCGTAGAAGAGGCCCGGGGTCCACGGCCTCAAGAAGACATCCCCTCTGCAGCGAGCCCTGCTGAGGGGGGTGGGGAATGAAACAGCCTCAGCTTCGTATTCTCCCTGGAAGCAAACAGGTCCACCTGAGGCATGCCCCAGAGGGAAAACAGATCTTGTACTACCTCTGGCAGGGGAGACCACTCGTGGGACGCAGCCCCTATCCGGCTTAGGGCATCAGCCAGAATGTTGGAGGCTCCTGCCACATGGATGGCAAGGAGATCCGCCTCTAGGCCGCGCACGAGGGGCCAAATGCGGAGAGCTTCCCTGCACAGAGGCATGGAGCGCATCCCGCCCTGGCGGTTTAGGTAGTACATGGCCGTGGTATTCTCCATCTGGACCTGGACCACTTGACCTCGTATAAACGGAGCGAAGGCGGTGAGGGCTAGACTAACTGCTCGAAGTTCCAGCAGATTGATGTGGCATCAGGACTCATGAGGGGACCAGAGGCCGTGTGCTCTGTGCTCCCCCAGATGGGCACCCCAACCCATCAGAGAGGTATCGGTCGATAGAGAGACCGTTGGCTCGGGGCGGACAAACGGGATGCCCTCCTGCAGATGTACTGGAACGGTCCACCACTGGAGGGCGTTCCACATCCCCTGGGTCACTGTCACTAGCTGATCCAAGGGATCGGAGTGCTGTGACCATTGGCTGGCCAGCCCCCATTGAAGGGGACGCATGTACCAACGGGCCCAACGGACCACGCTGGTGCAGGCCGCCATGAGGCTCAGGAAGTCCCGGGCAGGGTGCAATTGCCCAACCTGAAATGATTGGGCAAAGGAGGAAAGAACCTCAGCCCTGTCCGCCAGGAGCCGTGCTCTGGCTTGTAGAGAGTCGAGCTCTGCCCTGAAGAATTGGATCACTTGCTTTGGCACGAGTTCCAACTTGGCCTCGTTGATGAGGAGGCCAACCTGAGAGCAAACCTGGAGGGTCAGATCCCTGGACTGCTCCACCTCCATTCTGGAGGTGGCTGCAATCAGCCATTCGTCCAGGTAGGAGTATACCTGGACCATTCAGCGCTGCAGGAATACTGTCACCACTGCCATGCATTTGGTGAAGACTCTGGGAGCTAGAGAAAGGCCGAAGGGCATGGCCCAGAACTCTTAGAGGGATCCCTCTGCCCTGAAGCAGAGGAATCTCTGGTGGGATGGACGGATTGGGATGTAAAGAACACATCCTGGAGGTCCACAGAACAGAACCACACGCCTCGTTCCAAGGTTGGAATGATCTGAGCCAGAGTGACCATCCTTAAGGTTCGAGACCTTAGGAACCTGTTCAGGTTGTGCAGGGCTAAATTGGGGGCCAGCCCCCATCCGCTTCAGGATCAGGAAGTACCGGACACAAACCCTGGGTCTGGTGGAGGATCCGCCACCTTCCTGATCACCCTTTTCGAGGAGTAGGGCAATGTTGGCTCGATGAGCCAACAGAGGCGCTACAGGACCCCATAGCTCCTCCTAGGGTGACTGCTTGAAGGGCGGGGCCTGCTCGAACTCCAGAGGCAGGCCCTTTCCTACCACCTCCAACACCCAGCGGTCCATGGTGATAACGGACCAGGCGGAAAGGAAGTGGCGGAGCCGTCCCCCATGGGGAACCCAGGGGAGTGACGAGGCTGGGGCAACACCTCTAACCGTCATGGGCAGGCTTGGAGGAGGGACCGCCGAGGGTCCTCCTAGGTTTTTCCTCTGCTTCCTGTTAGAGGAAGCTGCAGGCTTGGCTTTGGGATGCCAAGCGAAGCCTGCTGGCCCTGATGCTGGTGTTGCTGGGCCAGACATGCCGCAGACGCAGAAGGGCGAAAGGACTTTGTTGTTGACGACGGCCCTGTCCTTCTGGGCAGAGGTGACAGAGTCCAGGGTAGCATTGAACTTTTCGATCCGCTGGAGGTGGCCTTCAACTCCAGGGCCGAACAGGTCAGTCCCCAAGAAGGGGGCGTCCGCCAACTTATGCTGGGTATCCGCCGTGAAGGTGGATATCCTCAGCATGGCTGCTGCGGCTGCAACTGATCTGTCACAGGAGTCTCCAATGTCCAGAGCTATTTGAAGCTGCTGTTTTGCCACCACCCTTCCCTGGTCCCGCACCTGCTTGACCATGGTCTGCAGGTCGGCCGGGAGATGAGGGATCACCTCATCCAGGGAGCCCATGAGGGCGTGGGAGAAGTGTGCCATCAGCTCGGCCGAGCTGGCCTGACTGAGGCATAGGGAGGACGCAGCGTATACCTTGCACCCGGCACAGTCCAACTTTTGGACTTCTTGTCGGGGGGTTATCCACATCCCTAGCATTCCCGGAACGCCAGAAAACGCTATCAGTGACTAACCCCTCCGCGGAGGAGTGCTCTGAAAAACTGGACAAAGAGCCAGTAGGGAACGCATATGTCCTGGCCATCCTGGCCGAAGGTGCAGGGCAGGAAGCTGGCCGCTGCCAGAGCTCCATGGCTGGGCCAACAATGGCTTCAGCCACTGGAAAGGCCTCCGTGGGCGAATCCCCTCGGTCCAGTATCTCCGTCAGGGGATACTTGGCCCGCTTGGATACGGGCTCAAGCTGCATCCCGGCGGACTCCGAGATGAGCTGAAGCAGACCCATAAGCGACGATGGGATCTCGTCCATCGACTGCCCCCCCCGGAGGACTCCAGGTCAATGGGCCTGGAAAACAGGGAGGAGTCGTTGTCAGACTCCGTGGAGTCCGCGAAGAGCTGCCTGGAGCCTAAGCCACCCTCTACCTGTCGAGGACGGTCAGGAGAGAGGGAGACCGACAACCTGTGGGCAGACCCTGACCCGACCGAGTCCTTGGTCGACGCCCGATTTCGGGTTGTGGAGGTGGAGGTTCCACCACAATCGGTGGGACAGCTGGTTTCGCCAAACAATTGGCC
Organism: Neoceratodus forsteri; assembly: GCA_016271365.2. Classification (NCBI taxonomy): domain Eukaryota; kingdom Metazoa; phylum Chordata; order Ceratodontiformes; family Ceratodontidae; genus Neoceratodus; species Neoceratodus forsteri. Next base: position 303,832,508 of record JADMNL010000027.1, on the reverse strand, counting down.
CAGGCTTGGGCACCTCACTCACAGCTAGGGTCGCTTTCGCCTTCGGGTGACAGCCACTTGATGGCCAGGGAAGGAGACTGCGTCAGCTTGTTCCCGGACAAAAGTAACTGCTACCACATTAAGTCCTCGTAGCGTCGACGCAATTTGCGCCGAAGCCTCTCCTCTTCCGAGGAGGAAGATGAGGACGAGCGGCGCCGCCACTTACCTCGGTGCCGAGACTGCCGATGTCGGCAGATCGGCTGGACCGAGACGAGGTCCGAGACAGAGACCCTCAGTGCTTCCGAGGGTGGGTCTGGGGATACCTGCTCTTCCCATGGCTCAGGAGCCTTGACCGGGGACACCGGCAAGGGAGGTGCAGGCAAGTCCTTGGTCTCCACCGGGGGAACCGGTGAAGAAGAGTTGTCAGCTTCACCAGTTGACAGCCTGTCCGATGGGTCGAGAACAATCTCGACTGCGTCGACGGGTGTCTCAGCCGGCTGATGTGACGGGGACACCGTGAAGCCAGCGGCCTTAGCCGCAACCTCGACTGAAGTAGAGTGTCCACTGTCCGGGGAAGGGGACCTCTCCCACTCCCATGAACGCCGACGGTGGGACTTACCTTTTGAGTCCTCCTTTTTGGACCGAGAAGAGTGTCCCGATGGCCCCTCTCCCTTCGTGGAAAGGGACTGGCAAAGTTCCTTAAAAGAAGCTGTGTAGGAGGATCCCAGAGAGACCGAGATAAACGCCGCGACCGAGGAAAATGAGGATGCGGCCTGGGCCGCCTCCTCGAGGGCGATCATCTGCTCGAGTTGCTCTGCTGAGCCAGCCGCCGGATACCGCCTAACGGGCCTCCTTGGACTTCACTGAGGGTAGCGCTTCTCGGGGCGCCCAAGCTGTAACCAGGCAGCGTGGTCTTCTAGGACGTTGGCCGAAAACGATCGACATAACTCACAGGCCTGCGGGTCGTGATCTAGGATGAGGCAGTAGATGCACGTGTAGTGTGGGTCTGTCCTGGACGTTTTCTGCCCGCATGGGCACCGCCGAAATCCGGGAGTCGATTTGTCCATCGCAGCCACGAGGAAGTAATTAGACTGAAGTCTTGAAAACTTTAGAATTATTTTCGGGCGAACCGAAGAATTATTTTCCAGTCTATACGCAGAGCGCACGAGGGAACCAGAGCTCCAAGCGTAAGGAAGATCTGACGCCATGGGCGAGAGAGAGTTTTACCACCGGTGGGTGGGAGGAGGCAGCTTGAAGACCTTCCGCAAGATTTAAAGCGGCAAGGAACCTGCCAGACAGTGTGGATGAACATTATATCCATGTCTGTAGAAATTAAAATTACGTACCTCCACCGTAATTCTTGATCTTCTCTTGTATCTTCACCATTCATTACTGCTTGGGTAGTGCTGGAGGCGCGCACGCTACAGGAGTTCTTTTTCTTTTTTTTTGAGTCAGCTCCAACGGCGCTGCCCCCAAGCTGACGTGCAAGGCTGCTGCGCTAGGGACGTTAGGTGCTGCAGACTCCTCCTCCATCTCAGTTCTGGTAGCCGGAGAGGCGAAAACAAAGGGTAAGGAAAAAGGAGAGCAAGGAAAGAGAGCCGAGGGACAGAAAAAGGAAAGGATATAAACTGAAAAAGGAATAAGCCGGTAGAGAACAGAAAGAAGAGAAAGAATGCCTACCCTAAGGGACCGCAGGGCCTCCCTTCTGGGGCAGCTCCAAGGGAGGAACAGATAGAGAGAAACAGAAAAGGAAGAAAAAGACAGAGAAAAAAGGGAAGAAAACAAGGTATGCTGAGAGGGGAGAACACTGCCCATAGATACATTGGTTGAGAGGCTTATAAGCTCGGAACCAAAAACAAGGGAGCAAGAATCCCTCCTGATAGGACTGAGAGAAGGTTCAACTGAACCGCCTGTACAGATTGGACACAAAGGGCAGATTCTCTAACCTCCCATCATGCCAACCCCCTACACTCTAGCGGAGAGCTCAGACTGCCCAGGCAGAAAATCTGTTCCGGAAAGAGAGCGCCCAACTAGAAAGGGGATTAAGCCCCTTAGCACCCTGTTAAGTGCTAACACAGAAGTGTATGGGGAAGGGTTAAGCCTTACAGAAGGCAGCTTTGTATGAAAGGATAGAGTGGGAACTCAGACTCCCTGAATGCAAGGCAAGAACCACCGCTCAAGGCTAATGAAGTGCCAGAAGCACCAGCCAGAATGAGCAGACATTAATAACCTGCCAGGGGAACAGAAATTTTGAGGCCGTGTCAAAGGGATGGTCTCTTGAGCTGTGAACTGAGCATCTGTGGTTAAGGGGCCCAGAGGTCACCCCTAGGGACAGCAAGAAAGAGTTCCTCGGAATAGGTGAAAAGACCCTACTGCTCCTCTTTACCTTGAGGAAAAGATCCATTCAAGAAGAATGGAAAACAGAATGATTATTTTTTTTTGGCATAAAGGCCAAATGAAGGAGAGGAACGAGATGGGAGGGGAGACCCACAGTAGGAGGCCACTGAGGGGAAGGTGGTAGGATAGAATGAATGAGAAGATACAAGAGAAGATCAAGAATTACGGTAAGTACGCACTTTTCATATCTTCCTTGTCAATCTTCACCATTCATTACTGCGTGGGTGAGAGTTGCTCGGGAGATAAGAAACCCTGAGGGAGCAAGACCCCAGCCTCTGTTGGTGAGAAACAGAAGGGAAGACCCTGGGTTAATCAAGAGAGAAGTCTATGGGGGAGAAGAGCTAGGAGGTGTCCAGAGGATGGGGAGACGGAGGAAGCCCTGCAGAAGTCTCCTACCTCTGGAGGAAAAAAGACGGGTCCCCCAGAAAGTGGAGCGAATCACCCTATGCCGGGCCAGGGGTGACTACCTTGATAGACGAAGCCATGCCATCCATCTAATACAGATTGCTGTCCCTGCAAGCCTGGAAGCCACCTCATTGGCGTCATAAGATGCCCTTGCTTGGTGTCTTGCCAGCTCCAGGCCTATAGCAGAGAGGGCAATAGCATGTCTGGTTTGCTCAGTGTCGGGCATTGATGCTAAGGTTCGGGAAAGCATCGACCACAAATGCCTACCGTAGGCAGCATGGTGAGCCTGATGTGATGCAATGCATGACATCGTACGAGAGGAAGAAAACACTCTTCGCCCCCACCGGTCAAACTGTAGAGAATCTGAGTCTGGTGGATGGTCGTGCGCAAGGCGGCGGCGCCTGGAGGGAGTCTCTAGGTATGCCAATCCAGAGGGTGGGCTGGGAGGAGAGTACCTAGATATTCGGCGGGGGCACAATACTCACACTGGCAGTCTGCCGGGTGGAGAAAGGGCGGCTGGCGACTGCCAGGAATGGATAGACGCCCCTGGAAGCAAATAGGCCAGGATAGTATCACCAAATGCTGGGCACTGAATTCGCTGAGGAATTCACGATTCTGCTCAGTATTGTCTCGCCTAATATAGGAAATCTGAAGATCCCTCACCATCCTCGAAGGATCGCTGATATTCAGTGAAATCAGCATCGGAGGAGAGATGAGCAGTGGTTCTCTCCCTCAGAGAAGGTAGACGAGGATGATGGAGAGCTCGAGTGTCCAGAGGACTCCTGCAGCAGTGGGATAGGCGAAAACCCGCGATTCAAACATGAGGGGAAGGCCGCACAGAACCTCTGAACGCCTCCCAGGATAACTGGCCCTTGAGACCGACATGGCTTGGGAGAGCGGGGGGTGGCTGCAGAGGAATGGGAGAGGGGCACCTACGGCGAGGCAACTGTCCTCTGCTGAGGCTCTGGAATCCGGGGAACGGAGCCCGAGCTGGCGGGATCCCGAACAGACCAGGTCGCAAAACGGAACCCTGGGGATGCGAAGCCTGGAACAGCCAAGAAGGGGATCCTCCCCTGTGACTAACCTGGGACTGCATGGATTCAGAAGGGCAGCCCACAGTAACGACACCAGAGGGGTCCCTGGGGTCCAAGAGAGAAAGGCGGGGCCAAGCGCTACGGCTCTTACCCGCAGCCCGAGGGGTGGCAGGTAAAGACCTAAATGCCTGAACCCTGTCCCCACCCCTCAGACTCTGAGAACGCCTCCTCCTCGACTCAGCGACTCCCTCACCCCGAGGGGTGCAGCAGCACCAGGGTCGCAGAAGCGCCACGACCCTCAGGAGGGGGAGCCCTCCCTTCACCTTCGCCCATTTCCGCCTCCCAGGATCCCCAGACCACCCCAGCCTAGGGGCCTCAGGGGAAGACGGGCAGTGGGACAGAGGAATAAGCTGCAGCACGCTTAGCACCTCGGTAAGCCACCGGAGACCCTGACCAAGAGTCAGGGTGCCAGGACGGTCCATGTCAGAGTCATCCTCCTCCGAGGAAGAGACTAGTTGGACCACAATACTGGCAACCCCAGGGGTCTCCAGTGAAACGTGCCGGACGACCCCGGACCCCCACGAACACCTAGACCCGCCCAGACTCCTAACGGTGCCAGAACCCCACTTGGCACCGCCAGAAGAGCTGACTGGGCTCCGCGGCGCTGCCGAGAGCCAACATGGCACTGCCAACGCACCGCCTCAATCACCGGCACCGCTGGTGCACCGATGCCACCCAGCAGACATGGGCCTCTACACTGGGGAGCTCTGCACCGAGGAGGTGACTGCCGAGGCGGTGTCCTGGCCAAGGCCCCGGAGGGACCCCGTGTTCCTCCGACACCACAAAAGAAGCCTCTTCAGCAAGAGAAGATGAGGAAGCCTCCTCCTCTACAGACCGTATAGGCCTGAGAGGGGACTCAGAGGAAGGGCCTAGAGACCTTACCTGGGAATCCCTTGAGCGGCGCTGTCCCCCGAAAGTCGGTGGGGCCTTGCCGATCTTAAATGCGCGGAACTTCTAGGACGTGACGGTCCATCAAGAAACAGGCATCGCACACATCCATATTGTGGCTGGGTCCCAGGCAACGAAGACAAACATGTTGGTCCGTGACGGAAAAATGCCGGCCACAGGAGAACCGACGCATAGGGGTGCGGCCTGCCTTCGACTTACGTTTTGTCCCTGAACCTGACAGGATGCGAAAATATTGAGACTAAAACAGCAAAAGCTCTCGGCACTGTCGAAGAAAGTTAGAAAAAGAACGGTCTTACCGGTGACGGCGTTGAGAAAAAACAGGAGAAAGTCTGGAAATTTGATGATGCAGAAGGCCTAAACTGTATCTGACCGCGCAGCAGGTGTAGCCTTGACGGCGGGAGAAACAGAACTGAGATGGAGAAGGAGTTCAGGTGATTAACAGCCGCCTCACAAGATGACGCAGCACATCACTCAGGGGCGACGCATTGAGCAGCCTCCAAAAAGAATAAAATAAAAAAATTCCTGTAGCGGGTGCGCACTTCCGGTACTACCCAAGCAGTAATGAATGGTGAAGATTGACAAGAGAAGATCTACGGTTACAGATGAGTAACCTGTGCTTCTAGGGATGTAGATATGTAGTTCTATTCACACTTTCTGGCAGACTCCTAGTAGTTCTCCAGGAGGAGGGAGGCAAGGCACACACCTCCTACTTAGGAAACAAACTGGAGAATTAAGCCCAAAATCCAGCATCCCGGCGTGACTCAAGGTCAGTGTGGTAATGGGAAATGAAGCTGTTTACTGACTTCCAGGTAACAATCCTGCGGATTTCCTGGATAGGGATGTCCCTGGAAGCAGCCACCGATGTAGCTGTATGGTGGGTGGAATGAGCCCTTAGCCCTATGGGAGGCTCCCTACCCACCAACCTATAGCAGAGATCAATGCCGGAAGTGATCCACCTGCCAATCGTCCGCTTGGTTGCAGTCTGCCAGGTGCGGCTTCAGCGTAGGTGACAAACAGCTGGCGAACCTCTCCCTGAACTTCCACCGTACGCTCTTTGTAGTAGGCGAGCGCTCCACTATGGTCCAAATTATGGAGCCTGTACTCGGCCTCAGAGGTGTAATTAGGGTAGCACACCAGCAGAGTCAACACGTGATAAAGGTGAAACTCCGACACCACCTTCGGAAGGAATTTCGAGTGGGGTGCAGGACAAGCTTGTCCCTGTGGAAGACCAGGTAAGGAGACTCCATCGGGAGTGCCTGGAGCTCCCCAATCCTTCTGGCTGACGTAATGGCCACAAGGAAGGTGATCTTCCATGATAGATGGGACATGAGCTTTGCCAAAACCAGCAGCAAATCCTATGGATGTGGTGGTTCACGCACTGGAGGGGATCTGTGATCTAGGCCCTTGAAAAAGCACCAGGCCACCTTCTCCTGTGCCACCGACTGCTGACCAGCCAGTACCTGGTAAGCAAAGATGGCTCCCAGGTGCACCTTAAGGGTCGTCAACCGAAGTCCATGCTGGGAGAGAGACCACAGGCAGACCAAAATGCTAGCCACTGGACAGGACGAGGGGTCCAACCCTTTGCCCTGATACCAAATGGAAAATCTTTTCCATTTGAAGGCATAGCATTTTCTGGCAGATTCCTTACAGAATGACTCAACAACTGTGAGGACCTTGTCAGAGACACCCAAAGCCCGGAACTCTAGCCACTCAAGAACCAGGCTGTCAGGTGCACGGATGAAGGTCTAGATGGAGCACCTTCCCCTGACTGATTGACAGCAGGTCCGGGCATGCGTTCAGATTTGGTCTTGTTGATCAGGAGGCCAAGTTCGAAGCAAGTCTGGAGGCCAGATCCCTACTGCTCCACCTCCTGCCTGGAGGGACCTGCTATGAGCCAGTCATCCAAGTGGGGATAAACCCGGACCCCTCGGCACCTCAGGAAAGCTGCCACCACTGCAATGCATTTGGTGAAGACCCTGGGGGCCAACGAGAGGCCGAAGGGCATGGCCTGGAACTCGTAGAGGGTTCCCTCAGCTTGGAAGTGGAGGAACCTTCAGTGGGACGGACGGGATCGGGACGTGAAAGAATGTATCCTGAAGATCCAGGGAGCAAAACCACATGCCTTGCTCCAGGGATGATATGATCTGAGCCAGCGTTACTATATTCGGAAGGTGCAAGACCAGAGAAACCTATTTAGGTTGTGCAGATCGATAATGGGGCACCAGCCCCCGGTCCGTTATGGTACCAGAAAGTACCTGGAAACAAACCCTCGGTCTGTCGGAGGTTCCGCCACTCTGCAAACAACCTCCTTGTGGAGGAGCTGAGCGATGTCTCAAAGAGCCGACTGAGTGACAGCAGATACCAAATCCTCCTGTGGGACGCTGGCTCGGCTAGGAGGGTACTGCTCGGATTCCAGAGACAGACCTTGGCCGACCACTTCCAGCACCCACCTGTCCATGGTGATAACGGACCAGGCGGAAAGGAAGTGGCAGAGCCGGCCCACCATGGGAGGACCCAGGGGAGGTGTGATGGGATTGAGGGTGGCACCCCTCAACCTGTCAATGAGCAGGCCTGGAGGAGGAGGAGCTGGCTGAGGTCCGCCAGTCCCTTCCCTCCAGGCTTTCTGACCCGAAGAGCCACCGACCTGGCCAAGGTCACCAGGTTTGAGCCAGATGGCCCTGCTGCTGATGGGCTGGTTTAGCCGCAGGAGTGGAAGACCGAAAAGGCTTGCGCTTTGGGTGCTTAGGGCCCTTGTCCTTCTGGCGGATGTCACAGAGTCCAGGGTGGCACTAGACTTTTCAATGCGATGGAGGTGGCCCTCCACACAGGGCCTGAACAGGTCTGTGCCCAAAAAGGGGAAATCCGCCAGCTTGTGTTTGGTATCCACCGTAAAGGTTGAGATCCTCATCCAAGCCCCATGGTGCATGACTACTGCGGCCACATGAATCGTCAATATCCAGAGCTGTCTGGAGTTGCTGCTTTGCCACTGCTCTCCTCTGGTCCCGAACCTGCATGACCGTGGTCTGGAAGTTCGTCGGAAGGTGAGGAATCCCCATGTCCAGGGAGCACAGAAGGGCACAGAAGAAGTGTGCCATCAGCACGGCTGAGCTAGCCTGACGAAGGCAGAGCGAGGAGGCAGCGTAGAATTTTTTAGCAGAATGGTCCAGTTTCTTGGACTCTTTGTCCGGCGGTCTACTGACGTCCCATGTATTGCCTGAGCACCGAAAAATGGAGTCAGCCACCAGTCCCTCATCCAAGGGATGCTCTGAAAACCCTGAAAGGGAACCGGTTGGAATGGCATACTTGTGGGTCATCCAGGCTGAGGGCACAGCGCAAGAGAAAGGGTGCTGTCAAAGGTCCAAGGCTGGGCCCAACAATGGCCTCGGCCACAGGGAAAGCCTCCGTAGGAGAATCCCCTTGTCCAGAATCTCTGAGGGACATCGAGCCCATTTCTGGACCGGCTCGAGCTCCATCCCCATGGACTCTGAAATGAGCAGAAAAATGCCCATAAATGAGGTGGGTCCTTCGTCCATGGAGAGACCCCCTGAAGACTCCACGTCGAGGGGATGCAAATGCAGCAAGGAGTCTTCAGACTCTGAGGAGTCCGCATAAAGCGTGCGTCCACCCGAGTCGCCCTCAACCCGCCTTGGGCGGTCAGGAGTGAGGGTGACCGACAGCCAATGGGGCAGCCCTTTGGCCAGCCAAGACTCCTTGGTCGGAGCCTCGGACTTCAGCTGTCCACGTGGTGGCTCTACCATGATCGGCAGAGTAGCCTGCTTTGGCAGAGCCAGTTGAGCCTGCGGTGGCACCTCTGAGGGGTGACTGTGGCGGGGCCAATGCTGGTCATTCAGGCAACAGCCACTTGACGGCTGGGGTAGAAACTGGGGTCAGTTTCGGACTGAACGAGACCAGTTGCTGCCACATTAAGTCCTCATAGCACTGAAGCAATTTGTGCCAAAGCCTCTCCTCAGCCGAGGAGGACGAAGAGGAGTAGCAGCTTCACCACTTGCTATGATGCCAGGAACAAGACTGCCAGTGACTGCGAGATCTGCCCGATTCAGAGGCAGAAGACAGAGACCTTGATCTCGACCATCAGTGGGGCAGACAGGGAACTTTGGAAGGAGCCGGGGAGCCCCGCGGCTCTTCCAGGTCAGGGTTTAGGGCCAGCGGGTTTGATCCAGTGGGCTGAGCCGATCCGCTGGAAGACACCGGAAGCACTGGAGTCCAAAAGAGTTATCGGCCTCTTTGGACGATAACCTGTCAATCGGTTCAAGAAAAAACTCAGCCGCATCGACCAGCGTCTCAGCAAACTGGTTTGATGGGGACTCTGTGAAACCAGCAGCTGTGGTTTCGTCCAAAGTCGAAACCGGAGTTTCCTGAGAATGGGACCGCTCCCGATCCCAAGAGCATCAATGTTGAGTCTTCTCTTTTTTTCGACTCCTCCTCACGAGAGCATGAAACATCCAACTAGAAGGACCCTCTGCCTTGGTGGAGAGGGACTGGCACAGCTCTTTGAAGAAGGCTGAATAAGTGGAGCCCAACTGGAGAGGAACAAAGGCCGAAGCTAAAGAGGAACTAGCCGCTGTCTGGGCCGCCTCCTCCTCGAAGGTCTTAAGCTGTTCAAGCTGCACAGTGAACCCCACAGCCACGGAGCCCACCCAACGGGCATCCTTAGACTTGACCAGCGGGTAACGCTTCTCTGGTTGCCCCAGCTGGAGTCTGGCACCGCGGTTGTCCAGAACTGACGTGTGAAGGGACCAACAGATATCACAAGCCTGCAGATCATGGCCATGTCTTAAGCAATACACGCACGTGGCGGGAAGGTCGGTGCACAACATCGTCTGCCTGCTGGGGCACTGGCGAAATCTGGGAATGGTCTTTTCTTCCATTGTGGTAAAGAGAGAAATAATCGAAGATGAAACTCTGATGAGTTTTAAAGTAAGTTTTGGAAGCAAATCCGAAGATTCAAGAGCCAGGGCCTACCACACGCAGGAGCGCTAAGAAGAAACCTGTACCTTCTAGCAGAAAGGAAGATCTGGCGTCATGGGGCGGAGCCAAGGGTTTTACCCCTCCGGGTGGGTGTGAGAAGCCAGCTTGAAGGTGTTCCGGCACTTCTTAAAGGGAAAGGATCTGCCAGAAAGTGTGGAGAGAACAACATATCCACATCTCTAGAACGCTGTTTTCCAAGTCAGGAATTTGAGTTCACAGGTAGTCAGAGGTTCCAATGGCTTAAGAGTGAGCATGTCCAATAAGAGGGTAATATCCCAGGCAGTGAAAGGCTTGGGGCCTGGTGTGCAAAATACCTTTCAAGAATCTCTTGGGAGAGGAATCTGAACCAGGGTAAGGTTTATGACAGGCTCATGATATGCTGAAAGAGCACACAAATGAACCTTGACAGAGGATTATTGTAAACCTGCATCTGAAAGGTCAAGTAAATACTCCAAAATCTTGTCAGGTGGACATCAGAATGGGTCTACTTGGGATTTGGCATACCATTCTGAGAGCCATCTCCATTTCGTGGTCTTTCTTTCTTGTGGAGGGCTTACAGGCAGCCAAAAGAATCTCAGAGACCCTCCGAGATCTTGAACCTGCTCACCTCTATCTCTTCAGAAGCCAGGCATGGAGATGAAGGGAGTGCAGGTCAGGATGAACCAGGGACCCCTGCATCAGGAGGTCCATCCTTAGCAGTAGAGACCTCGGAGAGGCAACTTGTCGTTGAGGCACAGGTCAGGAAGCATAGGAAAAACCAGGAGCAGTTGCAGAATTCGCAAAAAGTGTTTATTAGTACTAGTGGTAACGTAAAAAAAAATAAACTTATTCAGTGTAACTACTTACAAAGGCAGAATAAATAAAGATCCATCCGAGTTTTCCTTCAACCTGTGTATCCCCTAAAACATTGCAACTCTCTCTCTTATAAGTCTTTTCAACCCCCTTAACAAGCATCCTGTCCTCCCCCCCCCCACCAACATGTTCTTGCAAATATCAGGCCGGTGCAGCTAGCACACTATATCCCAGAACTGAGGCCCCTTTTCCACAGCTTCTGCAAAAAGCTTAAAAATTGCATTTCAGGTTAACCCCTTGAGTTCCCAATGTTTTTCTGCAATCATCTCAATCTATAATTATATGCATTTCAACAGCAACACTATATAATTGACTTACAAAGCCCTACACGGACAGGGTCCTGACTACTTGAAAGAGCTCCTAGTTGCTTACACCCCTCTGCGTCAGCTCTGCTTGGCTGACTAGGGTTGCTGGAGATTCCGAGGGTAAATTTAGTCATCTGGTGCACGTGCCTTTGGGTTTGCAGCACCTACCCTCTGGAATTCTGTGCCCAGTCAGCTTCAGGAAAGCAGGACAGTGGGGTATTTTAAGCAGACACTGAAGACCTTCCTGTGGGGAAAAGCTTACCCTGAATTCCATTGATTTTATCTGTATCTGTTGTGTTTGTTTTTAGTTGAATGTGCAGTGCACTGATGTGTGAAAGGCACTATATCAAATAAATGTATTCACTTATAATTTCCAAACAAAAGGATCCCAATATCAGTTACATTTCCATATAATGATCTGCATATACATATATATATGCTTTTTTTTTTTTTTTTTTTTTTAAAATCGCAGATATGCAAGGGGCGTAAAACAAACAGCAAGGGAAGGTTGAGAGACAGCGAGGCAAAGAACTGCGAGACTGTCTGGGTGATCAAATCCTAGGTCTTATAGGAAAATTTGGTTACACAACCAAACAGACAAGAGACAGGAAAGGAAAGAACAGAACATATCCCTGCATTCAAGATCTCCATAACAACTGGGACAGGGTCCTATTCGACCCTGTGTCACGACTGACAAGTCGTTGAGCAGGGGAAACCGTATCTGCCAAGGCCAATATGGTGCAATAAGAATTTTGCCGCCATGTGCCTCCAGATTGATCAGCAGTCTCTGAATTAGAGGAAGAGGTGGAAATGCGTACAGAAAAACAATTTGTCCACCGCAGCCTGAATGCATCCTGATAAAAAAAATGCCATGTTGTGGACTTCTGGAGCAGACTTGATGCAGTTTTGCGTTGAGTGGGGACGCAAAAAGGTCCAACTGTGGAGTTCCCCACTCGTCGAAGACAGCCCGTGCAATGTCTGAAGCTATGTGACCATTCATGAGGACTTGCTTATGTCCAACTAAGCTAGTCTGCTAGAGTATTCTGATCCCCTGGCAAACAGATCGCCTGGATTACAGCACTGTGCTTTAGACACTACTTCCACACTCATAGCTTCCCTACAGAGGGGATAAGAGTGTGCTCTGCCCTGCTTGTTCATGTAGTATGACTGTTTTGTTGTTCATCTGCAAAAGGATTACCTGGTTGTGGACACAGTCTACTAGGATCTGGAGAGCATGCAGGACTGCTCTCATCTCCAAGATACTGATGTGGACATGAGACTCCATTGTGTTCCAGACTCCCCGAGTATGGTGGCTGAGACAATGGGCTCCCCAGCCTAATAGAGACGCATCCATGGTGAGGGTTATCTGGGGGTGAGAAGGGGGGACCTCGGAGGAGACTGCCTTCCTGAGCCGACCATGTAAGTGACTGTAGCAGAGGCCCCGTCACTTTGATATGGTAATACCGAAGATGTGTTGTCGGAGACCACGGAGTGTTGAGCATCCACTGTTTTGTTATCATGTGCAGACGCACTAGAGGCGCTGTAAAGACTAAGGAGGCCTAACATTCGCTGCATGAAAAGGGCTCTGACGGAGTTGTTCTCCATGATGAAGCGTGCCATCTGAATCATGTCCAGTCTCCTATCTTCTGGTAGAAAAGCCCTTGCTTTGGTAAAGTCCAAAAGGGCGCCAATGAAGAGAAGTTGCTGAGAAGGTTGAATCTGATTTTTCCATGTTCAGTAAAACACCCATGGAAGTTAGCAACTGGAACACTGTCGAAACAGCTTTTTCCACGCCTTTTCTGGACCAGCTGGCTAAGAGTCAACCATCCAGGAAAGGGTAAACCTGGAGACTAAGCTTTTGAAGGTGTGCGCATGAACAGTGAAGCACTTTGTAAAGACTAAAGCACAAGGACAGCCCAAAGGGCAGGACTCTGAACTGGTAATACTGACCCAGGGCCATGACATGAAGAAACCTGTGGTGACTGAGGTGCACCGGAATATGCTGCTAAGTGTCCTGCATGTCCAAGTAGGCCAGTGGGCTCTGGGATTTGAGAAGTGATAGGGTCCCCAAAGAGACCGTTTTGAACTTCTCCCAGAAGAGGAACTTGTTCAGTTTTTTTTTTTTTTTTTTGAGGACCAGGATGGGGTGCATACCCCTTGACTTTTTTGGAATGAGGAAGCAGTGAGTGTAGAAGCCTGTGTTTCCTTCTGACTCTGGGACTACTTCCACTGCCCTGTTGCTCAAAAGGCCCACTATCTCTGAAGCGAGAAGATCCACCCTCACCATGGATAAGAGCTGTGGCTTTGCAGTTGGGGAGGGTTCCATGAAATTCAGCAAGTAACCCTCTCAGACGATCTGCAGGACCCATTTGTTGGCAGTGCCTGATTTCCACTGGCTGTAAAATTAGGACAGACACCCTCACACTAGAGAAGAGAGGGGGTGCCTCGGGCAGTTAAGGCAGAGCCGAGGCCTGAGCTTCACAAAGTGGCACTAGGCACTTTTGATGCCTGTGCCTTCTGGTGTTTTCTTTTGCTGCTGAGGAGGCTGAGGTTTGACTTGTTGACCCCTACCCCTGCCATGAAATGACTGCTTATTATAGTAGAAAACCCTGCACTGACCTCTCTGAGGATGGGCTGGGGCAGTCTAGCAGACTTGATGGCCGCATACAAATCTTCTGAGAGGCCTCAGGGGACTGCTCCACTTGCTAACCTAACGAGTAAGAGCCATCAAAAGGAACATTCATGACTTGCTGCTGGGCATCATTGGAAAAACCTGACATCTTGAGCCAAGAATGTCTCCTAATGCAGATACCGGCAGCAGCAGCACGGGAAGCAGTATGGTATGCATCCATGGCTGCCTTCAACTGGTGACTGTTAAGACTCTATACCATGGGTAACAGTGTGCAGGATCTTCTGCTTAGTGTCAGACTCTGGCAGGGCGTCAGTCAAAGATTTGAGGGTAGTCGAAAGGATATACTCATATTGAGAGAAATACCCTTGGTAACTGGCTGTGCGCATACCCAAGGTAGCCGCAGCAAAGGCTCGCTTCCCCATGATGTCAATCTTACCAGATTCCTTGTTAATGGGGTGGACTGTAGCTTCCTGAGGAAGGACAGCTTTACTGTTCTCAGCCAAAATGACAAGTTTGTCAGCAATAAGCTAAGAAGCTAGGATAGGTCTTTCCTTTAGTGCGATGTACTTTCGGTCTGTCTGCTTAGAGATGGATGGAATGGCAGAAGGCCTAGCCCACACTGCCTCTGAAAGCATCTCAAAGGCCAGATGAATGGGGGGTGTGAGGTTAACTGGAATGTTAGGCATATGAAGCCACACGAGGCGCAACAGCTTACCTGGATCTGGGGCACAGGTCTCGGGTGCCAGGGTACAATGTTTGCTGCGTAGCAAAGTCTGAAAAGAAAGGTCCTCCTGCGGAACAAGAGGGGCACCTGAATTAGAGGAATCCAGGATGTAGAAGGATTCACCACCTCCCTCAAAAATAATGACGCTGATGTCAGACATCCTCCTCTAACTCTTCTAAGGGAAGAAGAGCAGACCTTGAGACACCCAACCCGATCCTCTGAGTCGGGTAAACGGGAGACCGGCACTGGAGCTGGGGTCAGCACTGGAACCAAGGGGGCCCGCACAGAGCCAACCCCCAGAGGAGTCTGCATCGGAATCAGCACCGGCAGAAGAGGAGTTGGTACTGGACACACCCCCAAAGGTATCGGCACCGTATCCAAAGGAAGGGGATGTGGCACTGAGGAGATCCCTGGCGCCGGTGCAGGCAGAGACTCAAGGTGGCCCAAACATGACACCACACCCAGCCAAGGCCTAACCAGCACCAAAGTGACTGGCAGTGGTACCTGGACCAATCCCCACGCAGACAGAGTGAGGGGTATGGCCAGCAAAACCAGTGTCGGCAGTGCAGTCACCGTCAACGGATCGAGATCAATTGGCAGAGCCAAATGCTCTACCTGGCCTGAAAACCCCAGTCATGGTCCCAAGAACCACAACCAAGAAGGACCTGGAACTGGGTCCGTGGGAAGGGGCAAACGGGCCAGACACTGCACCCACTGCTCCATAAGAGCTGCCCAATAGTGAAACTGCCCACAGGAGTCTCCGCAAGAAGAAAGTGAGGTGCTCCAGGACTAAGATCTCGAGTGACCACAAGCAAGAGAAGCTGGCACCGGAGGAGCCTCCCACTCTCGGCCCTCAACGATTTCAAAGCAGACCTACTAGAAGGCAACCTCAAGAGGCACCATTAACTCTAGGTTGAACGGTGCTGGTCCCCCAACCCAGATCAGCAACATGACAGTTTCTCTGTGTGTTTACGGGAGGACTGTTTCCTCCCTGAAGGTGATCTGGACACAGTCCAGCTGCCAAAGCAGCCTGCCTGAAGAGACTCCTTACCATCACCGCTGCCATTTATGGTCTTAGGTCATTGATGGTAGGGCAAAACTAAAACAACAAAACTAACACTGTCATACAGACATGAAGATCTGACTCCTGGTGGGCTAACAACGGCGTCACTGAAGCACACTCCATGGCGGGGAAAAAAGGAACTGAGGCGGTTGGGGGCCACTGCCGAGCCAGGCTATGCAGTGCGAAATTAGCTCTCACAGTGCTGCACACGGCTGCCTCAGCATCGTTCCCCTGAAGATTTTTGGCCTCTGAAGGGTCCGAGCGCCTCCAGCTGAGAACCCATCAGTGTGAATCAATGGTGAAGATATAGTCCAGGAAAATCTAAAGATGAGTAAGAAAAAGGAAAGTCGAGATAAGCATAATTTCTCCAAATAGATCAACTAGTGTACACCCACAGAATGATTCCTACGGTTTTAGTCTGATATCGGCAAAGTCTCTTCCCCCTGGAAGGACTCCAACTCATTTTTAGACCATCTTCCCCTTTCCCTCAAGTGGGATTCCATACGAGGATCTGACACCACATCCATTCATTAGTCATCATTTACTTCAAACCCTATAAATCTTTCTCATCAGTCATTAAGTCATGGCAGCCATGCAAACAAATCTAATCTGGAAGCCACCCTACCAAGTGGCTAGTACAGGAAACAGACCAATCCTCTTACCTCCTTCCAAGTTCTGGTGCTATTGGCCTTGCGGGCACTGTCCACAGCTGCCTGGTACTCCCCAAGATGCACCAGGGTAGATGCCAGGCGGGCAAAGTTAGAGACATTATTATAGAGCAATTTGGCTGCTTCGTACATTCCTTCATCATAACAGCGATCACCAACCTGGGGGGAAGGGGAGGAGAAAAAGCACCACATCTTTGCATTACCAAGGTCAACAATGTGCATACAGAAAACATTTTACAGAAGCCCCACTGAAACAACTGATTTAATAAATGTATCCGATCCCCAAATACACACAGTACTTATTACTTCACTTCTTTTCCCTCATAGCTCAACCATCAGCTTGTATGATACCCTCTATCTGTCACAAGTACAGCCCCCATTTCTGAAGAGATCATCTCAAACATGTGCCAAAAATAAAAAAAAACTCAGGGGACTAGGACTTGCATGCAGGTAAAGCAACCCCACACTAGATCTGGTTAAGCACATTGTGGAGTGAGGCACTCTACTTCTAGGGAGCTGGACACCTCACTGCCAACTCCCTTAGTCCTCAGAGTATCTGTAGATTAAAATGTACACATTATAACTGTTCACATTCTGTAGGGACAGTGGACGTAACCGGTAGTTTGATTCTGACAGACTGCGCACCATATTGGTATTACCCACTGCACCTGTTCAAGGCACCGGCGTTAGTGCGACCATTAGGGTGCCACACACTGAAATCCCCCAGTTGGAATCCTTAGTTGGTGTGTGTGTGTGCTGCACATCAAGGCACACGCAGCAGGAGTGCAGCCCCCGCATAAACAGCAATATTGCCAACCAGCACACCACTGACTGGCGACTACCGCTGCTGCGCCTCGAGGGTGGAACCGGTGTTACCATATAAAAACATGTTTTACATTCCTTGATCAACTCCCACTGCATCTTTCCTGGACTTGGCAACACCCCAACACAGTCTAGCCACTCATTATGCAGGGGTGGAGACTAGTCTAGCAACAGTGGCTGCACTGTGTTGCGTGTTTCTAATGTTTAGGAAGTACGTAATAAGAGTAGAGCAAACATTTAAAATAAAACAAGGTTGGGTATCTTCACGCATTATCATGCATTTCGGTTCTACTTAGAAAGGAGGCAAATAAAATAACTAGCAACATCAATTAATTTTAGGGAAGGTAAGTAATCAAAAAATGTGGGGTTTTAGCTAGAAATAATATGATGCAAAGAAGGCTGACAGTGTCCCTTAACCAACATGGAAGCAGGACTGGAGTTGGCTACAGAGTTACCTCCCCGGTTAGAGAAAGGGGGCAGCCAATGCAGACCCAATGTCAAAGTTGGGGGACAAGTGGAACCAAGGGAGATGCAAATACAGATCGTAGGAGCATCACATCACACTCCCAACCAATCACAGCACTTCAGTTAGTTGCGCGAGAGATGCTCTTATTTCCATAAGACTGGCTCACATGATGTGCAGTTCTAACACGCTTCTTGCTAGCGCCACACAGTCTGGGACTACTAATTAACAAAAAAAATTTGCAGCATGATCTGCAATAATTTTATAGGGATGCTAGGAGGGCCTCTTATGGATACAAAAAGAGTGTTGGCGCTTGCATCCTTGGGGCACCCCAACTACACACCTTCTGTTCAGTTTTCTTGCAACATCATTTACACTGAATCTGTGAAATGTATTTCCTTGTATTTGCCTCCTTCCTTCCTCAAGATCACAACTGTAAATGAGATTATGGGCATCTCTCTGTATGTTTGCTTGTATTTGCTAAAAGTTTCACCAGGAAAAGCATGCTGAGCTGAGAACAGCTTATTTCCATGTGTGTCCAGGAGGGAAGGATGAAATGAGGGTTACTCACCTATAACCGCAGTTCTAGGAGTGGTATATGGTGCACATCCACACTCCGGCAGTCTCTTTCCCCTGTAAATCTGCTGGAATGTTTCCAAGCTAAGCTCTTCCCACTCACATGGGTGGTATACTGCTCGGCTCCACTCTGTGATGTCAGATCTTGCATGCTGAAAGCAAGAATTTGTGCCACTTGCCAGGGGGAGGTTGGGTGGGTTGTTTGGATGCGCACCATATACCACTCCTAGAACTACAGTTACAGGTGAGTAACCCTCATTTCTAGGGGCACGGATATAGTGCACTAACCACACTCTGGCACACTCCTAGCAGATCTCTGGGAAAAGAGGGCAAGGCGCACACCCCCATTGCCCAGAATGAAACGGGCTGTTTGGATGCAGGGCAGAAGGGCGAAAAGGCTTCTTGTTTTTGGGAACGCTGGGATTCCTTCAGGGCAGACCTAGCAGAGTCCAATGTGGTACTGGACTTCTCAATACGTTCTAGGTGACCATCCACTCCTGGACCAAGCAAGTCGGTACCCAGGAACGGGACACTTGCCAGTTTATACTGGGTGTTGGCCGTGAATGTCGAGACCTGCAACCAAGCCCTGCGGCGCATGGCAACCGCGGCTGCAACTGAACGGGGACAGGAATCCTCAATGTCCAAGGCCATTTGGAGTTGCTGCCTGGCAACAGCCCAGCCCCTGATCCCCGACCTGCCTGACTGTGGCCTGAAGGTCCGCAGGAAGGTGAGGGAGCACCTCACCCAAGGAGCTCAACAAGAAATGACAAAAGTGTGCCATAATTATAGCCGACCTCGCCTGACAGAGGCCCAGCGATGAGGCAGCACAGACCTTTCAGGCGGAGTGATCCAGCTTCTTGGATTCTTTGTCCGGTGGTCTATCGGAGTCTCCTCAGTTCCCAACCTGCCTGAACAGATTTGGTCACCACTACCTCAGCCAAGGGACGCTGAGAAAATCCTGAAAGGGAGCCAGTAAGTACTGCGTACTTGTGGGCCATCCTGTTGGATGGTGCGAGGCAGGAGGCTGGGTGCTGCCAGAGCTCCATGGCTGAGCAGACAATGGCTTCAAGCTACTGGAAAGGCCTTGGTCGAATACTTCCTTCTGAGGATGTCAGTCAGGGGGTATTCTACCTGTTTTTCAATGGACTCCAGCTTCATCCAGATAGACTCAGATGAGGCGGACGATGCCCATAAAGGAGGTGGGCCCCTCCTCAGCAGAAAGACTCATGGCATTGTCATCCTGACAAGGAGATGCCAATGCACAGTCCACAAACTCTTGTGGAGTCCGGATACAGCGGTCTGCTACTGGAGTCACTGAGAAACCGCCACAGGCGGTCGGGAGTAAGACTGATGGACAGCCTTTGCGGGAGGCCTGAAGCAGGCCCAGACTCCTTTGGGGGAGCCCCCGAGGAAAGCTGTTTCGGTGGCGGCTCCACCGAAATAGGTGGAGAGACCGGCTTTGGCAGTGTCAGCAGTCACACCGCTGGCTCCGCGGGCAGAGGTGGCGATGACCGACTCCGGAGTGGGCGATGATGGCCTGGAGAGCAACAGCCAGGTAATGGCCAGAGTGAAAGGACCGCCTTCGGCCCAACCAGAACTAGCTGCTACCACAGCATGTCCTCGTAGCACTGACGCAACGTGCGTCAAGAGCCTACCCTCATCCGAGGAGGACTTGCGGTGACGCTATTTAGAGTGCCGTTTATGCAACTTCCTTGGTCTTTCAATCGAGGATGTCCCAGACCTGGATGTCGACTGTCGGGGGGACAGACTGGGATGCTTGGGAGAAGTCGGGGAGAACCCCAGTTCCTCCTGGTCAGGGACGACCACTGCCTGGGTCACCTCATCATCGTGGTCCAAAAGGACCAGAGTCCTATATAAGGAGTTGTCAGCCTCCTCTGTCAACGACAGGCCGACAGGGTCGAGGATGATCTCGACTGGATCGTTGTCCTGCGTTTGGGCCAGCTGACCTGACGGGGGCACCGTGAGGTCGGTGGCCGAGGTCACAACGTCGACCAACATCTAAAGAGGAGTCTCCTGGGACCGAGAATGCTCTCTGTCCCAAGAGCGACATCAATGAGACGTGGTTTCTCCTGGTTCCTTAGATTCCTTCTTGCATGATCTGGAGATGTGCAAGCCAGGGTCTTCCTCACGAGTGGAAAGGACTGCATCATCTCCTTAAAAGAACGTGAGAAATAGAAGCCCAGTTTAGTGGAACAAAACCGTGGCAAAGACGAGCTCAGTGGCACGAGCTGCCTCTTCTTGGAAGGCCTTCATCTGTTCCAATTGTTCCGAGACCCGCGCGATCGCCGGGCATCCTTCGATTTGACTGGTGGGTGCAGTTTTCCAGACATCCGAGCTGGAGACGCGAAGGCAATCATCCAAAACGCTTTGTATGAAAGGAACAACATAAGTCGCAGGCCCAAGTATCATGATCGAGACCCAGGCAGTACAAGCATGTGGCATGCGGATCAGTTCGAGGCATTTTCTGCCCGCAAGGACAACAGGGGAACCCGTCGAGGACATGTCCTCCATCACAGTCGCAACAAAATTGTTTTGGAGAATCTTGATAGGCAAAACAGAGTTTTGGAGCGCCAGGGCCTACTACATGTGGGAGCGAGGAGGGAACCTGCATCTTCCAGCGGAAAAGAAGATCTGGAGTCATTGGGCGGAGCCAAGGGTTATATCATCCGGGTTGGTGGGAGGGAGGACCCAGCTTGAAGACCTTCTGGCAAGATCTTAAAGGGGAAAGGACATGCCAATCAGTGTGGATGAACATATCCACGATTCTAGAACAGTTGTTCTAGGAGTGGTATATGTTGTTCATCCACACTGGTTGGCACGTCCCTTTCCCCCTTTAAATCTTGCTGGATGGTCTAAATGCTGGCTCCTCCAACCCACTCGGGTGGTAAATCCCTTGGCTCTGCCCCTTGACACCAGATCTTGCCCGCTGGAAGCAAAGGGTTGTGCATCGAAGCCAGGGAGGTCGAGTAGGCTAGTGTGGATGAACAACATATACCACTCCTAAAAAGTACGGTTATGTAAGAACTTAGCGTAACAGCAGATCTTCGAGGAATGTCTCTTGCAGTAGGTTATTACTCTTGGGAGGTTCCAGTAGAGGGAGCGCTGTCACACACACAGCAGCTCTTCAGCAGTCACTGCTTCCTATATAAGTGGGTATTCCCTGCATCCTCTGTTCTCGAGGTTTCAGCTCGCAAAAGCGAGGACAGAGGGAAACAGAGGTACCAATGAGTTCCAACCCTAAGTCCTCAGATCAGGATTTTTCTCTGTTGGAGAAGGCAGGGGGACGGAGGGTGGGACTGTACCTACTGCAAGAGACATTCCTCGAAGATCTACCGTTACGGTTAAGTTCTTGTGTAACTGCACTATCGTCTACGGAATAGTAGACTATTACTCTTGGGAGAGTTCCCATTAGTTATGTCCATGTGGGAGGACAGTTATGACGGTATGCCCTGTAGCACGGCTCGGCCAAAAGCCGTTCTGCATCTTGAGGCAACATCCAGACTGTAATACCTGGTAAAGGTATGGATGGTAGACCAGGTGGCTGCATTGCAAATGTCAGGAATGGAGGCACCCTTGAAACAAGCCGCTGTGGCCCTAGTAGAATGGGCTTGGACATGGCACGGTAAGGGCTTATTGTATTTTTTATAACAAAAAGTAATGCAATGAGCTAGCCAGCAAGAGAGGGTGCGCTTTGCAACCAAAAGACCCTCATGACCTGGGGCAGAAGTGACAAACAGTTGTGAGGTTTTACGCAGGGACTTCATCCAATAAAGGATGCAATGGACATCCATCGTATGCAGAAGATGTTCTCCCCAGGATTGGAGTATTCAGGGTAAATAAACGGCAACTCCAGGACTGATTCAAGGTTTATTCCGAAACCACTTTAGGCAGAAAGGAAGGGTTACTGTGAAGCACGGCCCGATCCTTATGAAAAATAAGATAAGGTTCTCTACACGAGGACATGAAGCTCGGAAATTCTTCGAGCAGAAATGATAGCCACCAGGAATAGCATTTTCCAGGAGAGAAACGAGATCGCCAAGTGGTCACCTAGTTCAAAGGGGTCCACTGTTAGTTTTTCAATCATGAAATTCATATCCCACGGAGAAATGGGACGCCATACAGGAGGCTTCAGATATGCCTTTCAAGAACATCTTGGCTAGATGGTGTTGATACAAAAGCCGACCATCTAATGGTTCGTGAAGGCAGAGATGGAGGCCAGGTGGACTTTAATAGACGAATAGCTGAGGCCCTCCGAGAACAAGGGGGCCAAGTAGTCTAAGACCTTCATAAGAGGGAAAGAGTAAGGGTCCAGTGAATGGGAAGCAGACCAAATGGAAAAGCGTTTCCTTTTTAAGTATCCCTGGTAACCTGCTTCCAGGTGGCAAGAAGAACATCCGCTACTTGAGAAGAAACTTGTAGCCTATTTATGACAAAGTTTTCAGGAGCCAAGCATGAAGACAGAGGGTCTTCAGATTGGGATGCAGGAGGAAGCCTTGACACTGTGTCAAGAGGTCTGGCCTGAATGGCAGGGCAGGTTCCACTATCAATAGCTGCTGCAGAAGTGGGAACCACATCTGTCAAAGCCACATGGGAGCTATGAGAAGCATCGTGGCTGGCTCCATCTGTAGTTTCATTAAAGTTCGGAGCAGGAGAGGGAGTTGGGGGATGGCAAATAAGTCTAGCCCTGTCCACAGTTGGGACAGGGCATCTGTAGAGCTTCCCCTTGTGTTCGTTTTTCAGATAATGCATAAGTATTTGGGGAGCTTGTGGTTTTCTGAGGATGCAAAACAGATGTATCTGTGGGGTGTCCCAGAGATGAAAGAGATCCTGCAGGACTGAGTCGAGTGGCGTCCATTCGTGAGCTGAGCACTAGTGACTCAGAAGGTCCGCTGACTGTGACGGCCCAGAAGATGAGTGCCCGTGAGTGTCAGTTGCTGTTTGGTCGCTTCACACCACACCTTGATTGGTTCCATGGACAGGGAGCGAGAGCATGTCCCCCGTTTGTTGAGGTAACAGATCACCGCATGTTGTACATGACTCAGTAGATGACCTGGGGTCAAATGCAGACTGAAGGCCTGCAGTGCCAGGAGGACTGCTGTAGTTCCAGAAGGTTGATACGTTGGCGGGGTGCCCTGAAGGCCACGTGCTCAAGTCCGATATAGACCTAGGTGAGCTCCCAACCTTCAAGAGAGGTGTTTTGTCAGCACTTGGTGAGAAGGGACGTGCGAAATGACATGCCCCGATTGAGACTGGAGCGAAGCATCCACCATATAAGAGCATACTTCAGGGCTGGAGTCACCTTGATAGGGTCTTCAAATTGCCCTGTTTTTTGGCACCACTGCTCCTGTAGAACCCATTAGACAGGACGCATCTGAAGGCGTAACAGCTCCACAGTTTATATGGTTGTGGCCATGTGCCCGAGGAGGCACAGCATAAGGCGACCAGTGACCATCTTTCATGACTGAATTTGTACTGCCAGGCCCATTAGGGTATCCTGACGAGCAGTACAGCCCCTATATACTGGAACAGTTGGGTCGGAGGAGGGTTGGACTTGGGCCAGTTCGACAGGAACACCTGAAGGATCTCCGAGAGGGAGGACAGCAGATGTTCCCTGGTGTCTGCTTTTATTAGCCAATCATCCAAATAGGGGAAGGCGAAGTGACCCTTTTTTCTCAAGACTCCTACAACCACAGCTAAGCATTTGGAGAAAATCCGTGGGGCTGATGAAAGGCTGAAGGGCAGAGCCCAAAATCAGTAATTCTGGCCTAGCAGGTGGAAGCGTAGGTATTGCTGATGGGCTGGATGAATGGGTATATGCAGGTATGCATCCCTCATATCCAGTGCCCACGTCCAAACTCCATGGCACAAGAGAGGCAAGATGGACGTTAGGGTAACCATCTGAAAATATTTGTGCTGCATGTACTGATTTAGGTTTCTCAGATCTAGTATTGGTCTGAGGTCTCCAGTTTTCTTGGGTACCAGAAAGAAAGAGGAATAAAAACCCTGTTGTTGTGACACTGGCACGGAACAATAGCCTGCTTGGTTAGTAGGGCAAGTTCCTCCTGGAGTATAGGAAGGTGTGCCTGAGGGTACTGAACTTTCCGAGGAGGAAGTGGAGGTGGTACTGAAATTAGTTCCAGTGTATGTCCAGTTTGAATAATCTGGAGTACCCATGCATCTGTCGTTATTTGCTGCCAAGCCTCCAAATGAAGGGGAAAATGACCCCCCCCCCCGCCTCCGAGGCTTGGACTAGGAGGCGAGGGGAAAGCCCTAGGAAGTCTGAGAACTGGAGTTGCCAGCCCCTCCAGAGGGACGGGTATGGGAGGGACGTTGTCATTTGAATTGCCTCATGTTTTGACCACATCCCTGAAAAGCACCTCGGTGAGAGGACTTGTAACGGTTGCCTCTTTTATTGTAGTGCGAGTATATTGGTTCCATGGTGTATGGTACATGCCATGAACCATTTGGAGGGTACATTCAGAAGCCTGGAGGTCATCCAAAATTATTTGGGTACCGGGACAAAATTTGTCACCACAGAAAGGGGCATTAACTTACTTTATGCTGGACATCTGGTGCCAGGCCAGATACCAGAAGTCAGGCATGGCGGCGGAGGGAGATGCCTGTGGCGGAGAGCTGCGCAGAACTATCAACCACATCGTAGCTCAAGCAAAGAAGGTGACGAGAGATGGACGTCATGGTTGACATGATTTGTAGCAATTGCTCCTTGTCTTGGGAAGGAGGTAGTTTGTTAAGGAGGTCTATGGCTGAAGTACCCAGAGTACGCTGGTATTTCACCATGTGGCCCATATAGTTTAGGATCCTCATATTCACGGTGTCAGAGGCAAAGACCTTTTTGCCCAGGCAGGTAATCAAGCTGCCTGGCTTCTTTATCTGGAGGTAAAGAACTCATATGTTTAGGCTTTTTAGTGCGGTCATGAGCAGCCGCAATGACCACTGAGTCGGCCGCAGGAATTGTGGACAAATACTGATGGTCCAAGGGGGCTTGGTACAGCCGGTCAGCCTTATGAGAGACGTCCGAAGGCTGCTGCCACACATCAGAAATGGCAATCTAATATGTAGGCATTAATCAGGGAATGACTAGGATAGGTTCCTCGGGTAACTTGAAGTATTCAGCCATGTCTCGTCGCTGTTTATTTTGTTCAGTAGTGGAGAATCCCATCACTTTCTGAATCTGTATCATCATATCATTGAAACAGAGGCAGCCCGAGGGGCCAGCAGATCCTCGTAGATCCTCGAAGGAGAAGACCACGGAGTACGGGGAATCCGGGTCTGGAAATTCTACATTTGGAAGTTCCTCATCATAAATGTCCTCCGGAGGTCCCCACCAAGTCAGGTTCATCCGACAAGTAATCCTCTGTAAGAGGGGTGGGGAAGACCAGCCGGGCCTCATCAGTATGGGGACACTTGGGCGGAGAGGCAGAATGTTGGGAAAGCCGAGTCGGCGCCAGAGTAGGAGACTGGCTATAACCCATGGATTGCAGAATTGTGTGTACAATGCGTTCAATGTTGGGTACCTGCGACGACGGGATATCCAAGTGTCGAGGTTGGCTGTTTGCCCCATACCCTCTCAGACACCTGTTATTACAATGTGGGGGGTGGGCAGAACGAGCCCAAGAAAAATATAGCCCTGGGTCTCTCTGGAAGTCAGCCACACCCCTATAGGAAGGCACCTGAGAAGGTGGAGGGGTATTAAGCATGACAAACGACATTGGTTTGCCCTTAGGAACTCCAGTCGTCGATGACGTGGCAGGAGAAGAATGCATAGTGTAGAAGACAAAAAAAGTCTATGAGAAAGGGGCTCCCGTTGACAGAGCAGCCATTTGCTTGGCTGCAGGTCCCATAGTGATCGTCAACAATGTGAAGGAAGCCTTCGTCGATGGAGGGACAGCAAAACGAGATGCCCTGTGTGCCTGGGCAAGCTCCGTCAACAGAGAAAGCGCTTCCGTCGATGAGGAACATTCCATCGATGGTACACATATTGCAGAAGTCACAGTCGACATGCGTCATGGAAGGGAGTGAGAGAAGTGTTTCTCCTTCTTGCTTTTGTGTTCAGATCGAGACCCAGTGGTAGGGAAGCCTTTGGAATGAGACCCCTGGGTCTGCTCAAACAGGGAAACCTGTTGCTCCATCAGTAAACTTTTTATTTCTTGCAACCTTTGTTGACGAGCTGCCTGGTTAAATTCCTTACAGGAAGTACAAGAGGTGGTGTCGTGTGTGGATCCCAGACACCAAACACAGTATAAATGATTGTCAAGCTTAAAACTCCTGCCACAAGAGCAGGAACGAAATAAGGCTTGCTTGTTTGTAGATCCTTTCTTAGACATTCGTTTTGTTCAAGTCTTGTCGAAGACTGCGTCACAGAAGATTGAGCTAGCTGCTGTGCGAACTGAAGCTGGCGGGAAAATGAACAGGGGATACCAGGGATGCCCACACTTACATAGGAAGCAAGGAAGTGATGTCATGTGTGGGCGGTCCCTGGTAAAAGACTACTAGAAGAAGCTGCCATGCCGTGTGACAGTGCCCTCTGCTGGAACCTCCCAAGAGTAATAACCTACTGCAAGAGGAGACCATCCGTAGATGATCTACTGTTACAGGTGAGTAACCTGTTTTTCCTAGGATCATGGATATGTTGTTCGATCCACACTGTTTGGCAGACTCCTAGCAGTTCTCCAGGAGAAAGGAGGCAAGGTGCACACCCCCTACTTAGGGAACAGACTGGAGAACTGAGGGCCCAAAACCAGCATCCCGGCATGACTCTAGGTCGATGTGGTAATGGGAAATGTAGGCGTTTGTGGACTTCCAGGTAGCAGCCCTGCAGTTATCCTGGATAGGGACGTCCCTAGAAGCAGCCACTGACGCAGCAATATGGCAGGTGGAATGAGCCCTTAGCCCTACAGGAGGCTCCCTACCCACCAAGCTATAGCACAGATCGATGCATGATGTTATCTATCTGCCAATCATCCGCTTCACTGCAGGTCTGCCACGTGCGGCTTCAGCGTGGGTGACAAACAGCTGGCGAACCTCTCCCTGAATGTCAGACGTACGTTCCTTGTAATAAAGCGCCCATCTCAGGTCCAAAGTATGGAGCCCGTACTCTGCCTCCGAGGTGTAATTGGGGCAGTACACTGGCAGAGTCATCACCTGGTTTAGGTGAAACTCTGGCACCACTTTCGGAAGGAACTTCGGGTTGGGGTGCAGGACAACCTTGTCTCTCTGGAAGACCAGATAGGGAGACTTGACAGAGCATGCCTGCAGCACCCCAATCCTTCTGGCTGACGTGATATCCACCAAGAAGGTGGTCTTCCATGACAGGTGTGATATCTCACACCTGTGCATCGGTTCAAACTGCTTGCCCATGAGCTTTGCCAGTACCAGCAGTAGATCCCGCGGTGATGGTGGTTCACACACCAGAGGGGAAACATGGGCGAGGTCTTTAAAGAAACGCCAGACCACCTTCTCTTGTGCCAGTCTACTGACTGGCCTGTGCCCAATAAGCAGAGATGGCTGCCAGGTGCACCTGAAGGGTCGAGAGCAGAAGACCACCTTAGAGAGAAACAAAACAGTCAAGATGCTAGCCACTGACAGGACGAAGGGTCCAGGCCCTTGCCCGGACATCAAATGGAGAATGTCTTCCATTTGAAGACATAGCACCCTGGTTGACTCCTTCTTAGATGCCTCAACTACACTGAGGACATCGCCGGAGAGACCCAAAGCCTGGAACTCTAGCCGCTAAGGAGCCAGGCTGTCAGGTGCAGGATTAAAAGTCCGGTGGAATACCTTCCTGATTGATGTAGAGCAGGTCCAGGAATGCTGGAAGGCCTTTAGGAGCCTGATGCTGAGGCATCTGGATACCAGAACTGGCAGGGCCAGTCTGGGGACGAGGATCATCTGTGCCTTGTCCCTCCTGACCCTGAGGAGCACCATGTGACCAAAGGTAGTGGAGGGAAGGCACAGAAGACCAGGGTCCAAGGCCTTGAGAATGCATCCCCTGCAGCGAGTCCTGCTGGGGGATGGCACGGAACAGCCTCAGCTTTGCATTCTCCCTGGAGGCGAACAGGTCCGCCTGAGGGGTGCCCCACACGAAGAACAGACTGTGCACTACATAAGGATGGAGACCACTCGTGGGACGCCTTGCACACACGGCTGAGGGCATCTACCAACTGATTCAAGGCTCCTGTCACATGGATAGCTAGGAGATCTTCCTCCAGTCTGCTCACAAGGGTCCAGATGCAGACAGCTTCCCTGCAAAGAGGCTGGGAGTGTGTGCCGCTCTCTGTTGAGACAGTACATGGTCGTGGTGTTGTCCACCTGGACTTGAATCACCTGACCCCGAAGGAAGGGAGCGAATGCAGACAGCACCAGTCGAACTGCTCGCAGCACCAGCAGGTTGATATGGCATCGGGATTCCTCGGGGGTCCAGAGCCCATGGTCTCAGATTCCCCATGTGGGCACCCCAGCCCATGAGAGGCGCGTTGGTCATCAGGATGTCAGTCGGCTCGGGCGGACAAACGGGATCCCTCCCTGCAGATGTTCCAGGATGGTCCACCATTGGAGAGCATCCTACATCTTCCAGGTTACAGTGACCAGCTGGTCAAAATGACTTAGACGCTGAAACCACTGGCTGGCCAGCTCCCATTGAAGGGGGAGCATATGCCACCAGGCCCATCGGACCACAGAGGTGCAGGCCACCATGTAACCTAGAAGTTGCAGGAAGTCCAGGGCAGAGCGCAACTGCCCAACCAGAAATGATCAGGCAAAGGAGGAGAGAACCTCCGTCCTGTCCCCGGGAGCCTGGCTCTGGTTCGGCAAAGTCTAGGTCTGCCCGATGAAACAGATCACCTGTGAGGGCATCGTTCCGACTTGGCCTCATTGATCTGGAGGCCAAGGCTGAGGTAGGTTTGGAGGGCCAGATCCCTGGACCTCTCTACCTCCAGTCTGGAGGGATCTGCTATGAGCTAATCATCAAGACAGGGGTTAACTCTGACCCCTCGATGCCTGAGATGGGCCGCGAGCACTGCTATGCTTTTGGTGAAGACCCTGGGGGCAGATGACAGGATGAACGGCATGGCTTGGAACTCGTAGAGGGTTCCCTCCACCCCGAAGCGGAGGAACCTTCAGTGGGACGGATGGATCAGGACGTGAAAGAACGCGTCCCTGCAGATCCAGGCAGCAGAACCACATGTTCCGCTCGAGAGATGGTATGAACTGGGACACAATTACCATCCTGAAGGTGCGAGACATGAGAAATTGATTCAGATCTAGAATGAGGCGCCAGCAACCCGCCCATTTTGGGACCAGGAAGTACCTGGAAATGAACCCTGGGTTGACAAGGGGATCCACGACTCCCGATCACTACCTCCTTGAGGAGTAGTTGGGTGATGTCTCTGAGAGCTGACTAAGTGTGGGCGGATACCTTCTCCTCCCATGTGGCATGGGCTCAGCTTGGTGGGTACTGCTCGAATTCCAGAGGCAGTGCCTGACAGACCACTTCCAAGACCCACCTGTCTGTTATGACAGCGGACCAGGCGGAATGGAAGTGGCGCAGCCGACTCCCCCCCCACCACAGGAGGACCCAGAGTAGCCAGGACGGGCATGGGGGTAGCAACCCCCATCTCATCACTGTGCAGGCTTGGAGGAGGATCCAGCAGGGGGACCGCCAGGGCCCTTTCCTCTGGGCTTATGGGCTGCCAAAGCCCCTGACTTGGACTGAGGCACCAAGACTGAGCCTGCGGCTGCCCAGATTGGTACTGGGGCTGCTTGGCCGCAGGGACATAAGGCCGAAAGGGCTTTCTTTTCTACTTTTTTGAACCCTGAAGTTCCTTCTGGGTAGAAGTAATGGAGTTCAAGGTGGCACTGGACTTCTCAATACGCTGAATGTGACCTTCAACTCCTGGACCGAACAAGTCGGTACACTGGAAAGGAACATCCACCAGTTTGTGCTAGGTGTCTGCCGTAAAGGTCGGGACTCTCAGCCAAACCCTGCGGCACATGGAGACTGCAGCTGCCAGTGAACAGGCACAAGAATCCCCAACATCCAGAGCCGTCTGGAGTCGTTTAGCAACAGCCCTACCCTGGTCCCGGACCTGCTTGACCATAGTCTGAAGGTCCGCAGGGAGATGAGGAAGCACCTCATCCAGAGAGCCCAAGAGGGCATGAGAGAAGTGTGCCATAATGATGGCCGAACTTGCCTGTCGGAGACCAAGCGAGAAGGCAGCATAGACTTTTCTGGCCGAATGGTCCAATTTCTTTGGACTCTTTGTCCGGAGGTCTATCAGGGTCTCCTGAGTTGCCAGAGCGTCGAAACACAGACTGTCACCAACCCCTCAACTGAGGGATGCTGTGTGAACCCCAAAGGGGACCTGATGGGAACTACATACTTGCGGGCCATCCAGACTGAAGGCACAGGGCAGGAGGCTGGGTGCTGCCAGAGCTCCAAGGCTAAACCAACTATGGCTTCGGCCACTGGGAAGGCCTCAGATGGAGAAGCCCCTTTTCTGAGAATATAAGTTAGGGGATATTCGGCCTGTTTTTCAACAGGCTTCAAGGGCATCCCTGTGGATTTGGAGAGGAGACGGAGGATGCCAAGGAAGGACATGGGACATTCTTCCGTCGAGAAACTCTCTAAATCATTGTTGCATGGACATGAATTCAAGTCAGAGTCCTCAGACTCTGAGTCCGGATAGAGCAGCCAACCACCGGAGTCACTTCTGACCAGCTGTGGACGGTGGGGAGTGAGGGTGACAGACAGCCTGTGCGGGAGACCCTTAATGGGCCGAGACTCCTTGGCAGGAGCCCCTGAGGGAGGCTGCTTAGGTGGCGACTCCACCAGGATTGGCGTAGAGGCCCGCTCCGACCGATCTGGGAGGGTCTTCATCAGCTCTGCAGGCGGAGGGTGGTGTCAACCGGCTCCAGAGGAGTCTGCATTGGCCTAGAGGGTGACAGCTTTGTGATGGTCGGAGTAGAAGTCTGGGTCAACTTTGAACTGGTCACATTAGCTGTTGCCACATAAGGTCTTTGCAGCATCGAAGCCTTTCCTCATCCGAGGATGAATGGTGGAGGCGCCGCTTCCAAGACTTCCTCGGCCCGGTCGAGGGTGTCAGAGACCTTGACTGTCGGGGGAATCGATGGGGGTGTTCGGAAGGGGACGGCAATAAAGTACAGTTACGCAAGAACTTACCGTAACAGTAGATCTTCGAGAACAGCTCTTGCAGCAGGTTACACCATTAGGACTTAAGTCGGCAGGCGCCAGGACCCCACAGAAAAATTCTAGCTAGCAATATTCAGCGGCGGACCGCGCCCCGATGTCCGCCCCGCCCCCGACGTCTGGCATCACATAAAAGGAGGTGGTCCCCCAGCATCCCCAGTTCTCCCGCCAGAGACTCCCGGCCCAAAGATGACATCTAAAGGGGAGACAGAGGATCCGCTTCCAAAGAAAGGTGCAAAAAAAAAAATTAAAAAATTAGTTACTGGATGGCGTCAGAGACGCTGCAGCCTAAAGATTAGGTTGGAAGACTCAACCTCCTGAGGGGAAGGTGGGAGGGGAAACTACCTGCTGCAAGTGCTGTTCTCAAAGATCTACTGTTACGGTAAGTTCTTAAAGTAATTGTACTATCTCACTAGTGTATATAGCAAATAGTGTATGTTAACTATATATGGGAAAATTATGGATGTAACAAAATTACCAGAAAGAATCAGAGTGCGGTAGTATAAATACAGTAAAAAAGCAACAAGTGCATTATGGAACAGTGCACTATACAGCAACAATGCTGAACAGTTATAAGGTGCGCATGGTCGGCAGCTAGAGGAGCAATAAGGCTGATGCAGCAGAAGGCAGGGAAGTAGGTTTATACAGCAGGGTGGAACAAATTAGTTTACATGCTGGTGAGTAGTTGGCCACTAACTTTCAAAATCTAGTAGCCGAACCAATTTTTTTGTTATGTGTCCATCACTTAAGATTCACTATTCAGTATTACTCCCACTGTAGGGGAAAAAAAATCACTATATGGATTTGTGGACAATTAGCAACTGACTTTCATATCTAATAATAAAACAGTTTTTTTGTTTAATTGCCCATTGGCTACATGATTTGTCCCACATCAGGTTACAGGGTTACATGCAGAACAGTTAAATTCACCTTCAGGGCAGAGAGTCGAGGATAAATGGATGGGAAGGTGGCAGCTAGACCACAGTCGGGGGAACATGCACTTTACTGGAAAAATTATTACAGTAAATAAAACAAATCCAAGGTAGCAGGTGCAAGCACCAGTGTCCTCTCTAAATTCAAGCAACCTATCTTCTGTAGTATAAATGGTGAAATGACCCCAACCTGCTGTATGTGGGCATTGTTAGGGCCCGCAACAAACTCCTCCAGTTCCGAGAGCCTGTTGGTCTTTGCCAGCGCAAAGATCAGCTCTGTTTCCACATAGGACTCCCGTGCCTTCTTCCTGGCCATCTGAAGGAATTTAACCAGATCTTCCCAACTGTCTACAAATACAGAAATAACGAAAAAGTGAGGAACTGCAAGAGAATCCCACATCTTCCTTCGGTATCTATCTCATTTTAATAAAGAGGAGCAGATTTAGTGACTTTTCATCAAGTAATAACAATAATACAAATGACAGTACAGCCTCTGCAATCCAGATCAGATACAATGGAAGGAGCCAAAATGATTATTCAAAAGCCTAGAAAATACTTCTAAATCTAATATTCAGAAATAATTCAGCATGCATTTTTTCAATTTTCTGTACTTGTGTCACCTCATTCTTTAAAAATATATGCATAAAGAGGATCTTATTCTATGCCCTCCTGGCTTTATGCATTTCTCCTGCTCTCCCCAAAGTCATAATTCTCCATATGTGACACCACAGTCTGCTGCTGTACAAAGGACTAGGATCTCAAACTGGGGACTACGACTTGGTTGGCGGGATAACAGAAAATGAAAGTACGTTCCTACCATAATTCTTGATCTTCCTGTGCATCTTCACCACTCATCACGGTGGGCGTAAGCCAGGCGCAGCACCCTATGGGAGCTGTTTTCTGGTTGGGGAGGAGCCAGCACGTTAGCACTGCCCACAAGATCAATGCACTGTGTGGCGCTTATGGTTGGCAGGAAACTGCCATTGACTCCTCCTCCACCTCAGTTTTGCTCGCCGAGAGATGGGAAATACCAGAGGATAGAGAAAAAACAAGGGCTGGACAAGGAATCCCGAGGGACAGCATTAAAAAATAAATAAATAAATAAATAAATAATTAAAAAAAAATTATAAAACAAAAAAGGAATAGGCCGACCAGAGGAGGAGGAGAAGGATCTGAGAGGGTATGGACCGAAAGACCCCAGCCCCGGATGACCATACAGACAGGAAATGAAGAAGGAAAGGGGGGGGGATAGAGAGAGAGAGAGAGAGAGAGAGAAAGATGGGAGGAAGGAGAGAAGGGAAGGAGGGACCCATCAACCAAGCGTCTTGAGAGCCTTGACTGACCAGGAAAATGCCTCCAGAGGTAGACAGGCAGCTAGGCTACAGGCAGTTGCTGCAGGATCTGCAACCGGTCTTATTATCCCTTCCACGGATAGAGTTAGTGGCCATGAGAAGGTCCCTCCTCCTTCCTCCAACCCCTACTGGGTGAAAAAGCCACCCCCTGGTAAGGATTCCCTCACTCCTTCCCTCCGGTCACCATTTTCCAAAAGGGAGAATCCACAGGGTTCGGTTGGGGGGGGGGGTGAGCTTGAACCCCACCTAATTTATAACA
This sequence comes from Neoceratodus forsteri, assembly GCA_016271365.2. Lineage (NCBI taxonomy): Eukaryota > Metazoa > Chordata > Ceratodontiformes > Ceratodontidae > Neoceratodus > Neoceratodus forsteri. The sequence goes on along the minus strand of JADMNL010000027.1, from coordinate 303,798,841 downwards.
CCTCCCTCCCAGAAGAGGGAGGGAGACAGAGGAAGAAGAGAAGTAAGAAGACAGGGAGGGAAATAAAAGGAGTCCCTGCCATCCCCATTCCTCCCCCCATCCTAAGGGACCCGAAAAAGAGTCTGTACACCCCAAAGGAGCGGGCCAACCCCGAAGGTCCTACCCAAGACAAGGGAGAGGGGCCTGCTAGAGTCCCCATCTCAATCTCGATTGAGAGGCCTACTAGCCCTCCTGCCTAGAGTTCTCACTGACAACTCCTAGGAAGAAGGAGGGCCCTAAAGTGACAGAGGAGACCCAACTGGATCCCGAGAAAGGCAAGCAGGAGGAGGCATCGCTCAGGGACCGAGGGCCTTCTGAGGGAAGGTGGGTGGGATTCAGTGATGAATGGTGAAGATAAACAGGAAGATCCAGAATAATTTTCATATCTTCCCTGTGTCAATCTTCACCATTCATCACTAAATGGTGATACTGAACCCCCCGAAGGGAGTTCAGCACTTCCCTGAGGGACTAACGCCCCTCAGCCCCCCGTGGGGAAAAACATGGGAGAAGATCCTTTGCAAGCCAGCTTGGCCTGGGATTGATCACAGCAAGGCGGGGGTCCCCCTTTCTGTGCGGGAAGGAAGACACCTTGTAGTTCCTCACTCGTCCTGTGGGAGAAAAGGCTGGTCCCCACAATCATGGAGGCTATCACCTTACACCGGGCCAGCGGTGATAATGAGGTGAAGCCACGCCGTCCGCCTAATGCAGATCACTGTCCCCACAAGCCATGAAGCGACTTCACTGGCGTCATAAGATGCCCTTGACTGGTGCCTCGCCAGGTCCAGGCCTATCGTGGAGAGGGCTATGGCCTGCCTGGTAGCCTGCGAATCAGGCAGCTATGCCAGTGCCTAGCCCATCATCGCTCACAGGTGGCGGTTATAGGCAGCATGGTGCGTCTGATGTGAAGTGATGCACAAAAGCATCCACGCTGAGCAGAAGACTCTCCACCCCAGACGGTCGAACTCCACAGAGTCTGGATCTGGGGGCTGGTCGCGGACCGGGCATCTATCCCCAACAGGGTGTCCAGTCGCATCAATCCCGTACAGGATGCAGCAGTGTACCTGAGACCTCTGGGGTGCGCGAGTACCAACGCTGGCAGTCCAAAGGGGCTGGAGCTCTGACGGATGGAAGCTGCCAGGCGCTGTATGGCGCCTCCTGGAAAAGACAGGCCAAGATGGGACCACCAAGTGGTCTGCACTGTATTCACCAGAGCACATCGCCTGTCTTTGGTATTGTGGCGAGCCATGTAAAAATATGCAGGTCCTGGACCAGCCTCGCAAGAAAGCGCAGATACTGTGTCTGATCAGCGTCAGGACAGAAGGACGAAGGTCTCCTCTTCCCGATGGAGGAAGACGAGGAGGCAGAGAAACCTGACGATTCAGACACTGGCTGCAGAGGGGGAAGAAAGACGAAAGACCTGATGTCCATTGCCATAACATATCGGGGGAAATCCACAGCCAGGGATCCGAACTGTTCTCAGGTCAGAGATCCCAAAGGACCGACATGGCCTGGGAGAAGAGGGGCTGGACGCAGAGGCAAGGGGGGAGACCTGACCACAGCAAGAGTGGTGCCTCTGCCAGGGCTAAGAGACCTAACAGGGGATCCTGCAAGAATAGGGGATCCGTAGGTCTGCTCCATCACCGACTTGTGAAACAACTTGAAATGGTCCAGACTAAGCCCTGTAGGGGAAGCATCCCTATGAGGGGACCAGGGCAGCATGAATACAGATGGGTGGACCCCAGCCCCACCCAATGAGGACTCCCTCGAACGAGACAAGGGAGAAAAAGCACAGTTACGTAAGAACTTACCGTAACAGTAGATCTTCGAGAGAGGTTCTTGCAGTAGGTAATTACAAATAGGACTGAAGCCGGCAGGCGTCAGGACCCCATGGAAAAATTTCTAGCAAGCAGTCTCTAGCGGGGGACCACTCCCATGTCAGGTGACCGACGTCAGTATAAAGGGCAGTCCCCGCCCGCCTTCCAGTTCTTTCCAGCCAAGGCCAAAGGCAAGACAAGAGAAGCGGATATTTCCCATCCTGGAAAAGGAGCTGAAAAGAGCTAGGGGGATGGAGGCGGGAAGGTATTACCACAAGAACCTCTCTCGAAGATCTACTGTTATGGTAAGTTCTTACGTAACTGTACATCATCTTACCGAGAGGGCTCTTCAGTAGGTAATTACATATAGGACTGAGTCCCAAGCAGTCTGGAACAAGAAGCAGCAAGCGGAGAAGGAAAGCTACGCAGAGTAGACCCTCTGGCTGTGAAAGTCTTAGGAAAGGAGACCTAGCAGAACAGCCAACCCAAAGCCCTCTCTATGGTGAGAGGCAATGTCCAAACTATAATGTTTCGTAAAGGTATGGACAGAAGTCCAAGTGGCGGCTGCACAAATGTCGGCCGCTGACACATTCTTAAAACAAGCTGCAGAGGCAGTGACCCCTCTGGTGGAGTGGCCTCTGACTTGACCCGGCAAGGTCTTGTTGTACTTGTCAGAACAGAAAGTTATACAATGAGCCAATCATTTAGATAGGCATTGCTTGGAAACAGCACTGCCTTCTCTTTTATGAACAAGAGAGACAAACAGTTGATCAGTCTTCCTGAGATCCTTCGTCCTAGTGGTGTAGTTTCTCAGAATCCGGTGAACATCCAGAGTATGCAGGAGGTACTCCCCTTGACTGGAGTGCTGTGTAAAGAAAGCAGGTAACTATGGATTGATTCAACGTAGATATAGCTACCACCTTGAGGAGAAACTTAGGGTTGGTACACAGAGCCACGCGTTCCTCGTGAAAAAATCAAATATAGGATTTTGTATTTCAGGGTCTGAAGCTGAAATCCTTGAGCAGAAGTAATGGCCATGAGGAAGAGAGTCTTCCATGAGAGGAACTACAGGTCTGCTGAGGCTGCCGCGAAAGGAGGCAGAGTAAGCTTCTCAAGAATAAAATTCAGATCCCAAGGAGGGCAGGAACCCGAATAGGGGGTCTCAAGTGGAGGACCCCTCTAAGGAAGGTCTTAGAGACCTCCAGCTGAGCAAACGTCCTGTCTGCAAAAGGGACATGGTAAGCCAAGACGGCCACCATGTGAACCTTCAAAGATGAATGACTGAGACCCAGATCAAAGAGGTGTCACAGGTAATCCATAAGCCGCCCAACAGAGCACGAGAAGGGCTTGAGAGATCTTTGGAAGCGACCCAGACAGTAAACAGTTTCCATTTCATGGCATAGGTAGATCTAGTGGAGGGTTTCCTGGGGGGGGGGGGCCTGAATCAGGCTTGAGCTATGTCTGTAGGAGCCACGCATGCAACTGAAGGGACTTGAGGCCTGGGTGGACCAGGGTCCCCTGTTCCTGGGTCAGCAAAAAGTGCGACAGAGGAAGAGGAGGTTCCACTGAGTACTGTTGCAGAAGAGAGAACCAAACTTGCCTGGGCCAGAAAGAAGCGATCAGTATCATTCGAGCTCCTTCTGAGCAGAGTTTCTGTAAGACCCTCGGAATCAAGGGGATTGGGAGGAAAGCACAGACGAATCTGCCCCTCCAGTCTAGAGACAGAGCGTCTCTCCAAAAAATGCTGCGCCCTGAAGAGAGCAGAAGTCTGAAGTTTTGCGTTGTGAGGGGATTTGAACAGGTCTACCTGTGGTGTTCCCCAACATAGGAAGATATTGTCTGCTACCCCCTGATCCAGTTCCCACTCGTGAGCAGGAGCAGACAACCGACTGAGTCGGTCTGCCAACGTATTCTCGACCCCCGGGACGTGAAGTGCCATGAGGCGAAGGTTGTGCTGCACTGCCCAATCCCAAACAAGCACTGCCTCCCTGCAAAGAGGGTAAGAACGAGTTCCTCCCTGTTTGTTGATGTACCAGACCACACACATGCTGTCCGTCTGGACAGCCAGGTGCCCGGGAAGCAGATGCAGAGCCTTATGAGCATACAGCACTGCCCGAAGCTCGAGCACACTGATGTGAAGAGATTTCTCGAGCTTGGACCAGGAGCTCTGGGTCCTGTGAGGCCCGAGGCAGGCTCCCCAACCCTCACCCGGGCGTCTGTAGTCAGCATCGGAGACAGAAGGAACTCCTTGGCAAAGGTTCTCCTGAACCATCCACAATTGCAAGTCGTGAGCCATAGGAGTGGAGACCAGAATGAGTTGATCTGGGTGGTCCACCAGCTGATCCCACTGAGACCGAGCGTCCACTGAGAAATTCTCATGTGGAGCGGCGCGGGACTGTGAATCGCGGCCGCCATGAGCCTGAGGAGGCGAAGAACCACCTTGCGCTGACCGCCTGCAGCTGGATAACAGGCTGACCTGAGCCTGGAGTGGGGCCGCCATGTTCAGTGGCAGGAATGCCATGCTGGAGGTCGTGTCCAGGATCGCCCGATAAACTGGAGCCTCTGGGGCGGGATCAAGTGGGACTTGGTCTGGTTGATGGTAATACCCAGGCAGGCAAAAACCTGCAGGATAAGGGAAAGGAAGCACAGGAGTTCCTCCCTGGACGTGGCCGCCAGGAGCCAATCGTCCAAGTACTGGAAAACCTGCACCCCCTGGGTATGCAGGTAGGCCGCTACCACTGAAAGACATTTGGTGAACACTCGGGGCGCCGAGCAGAGACCAAATGGGAGGGTCTTGAACAGGTAGTGGTCCCCCTTGAATGCAAAACGTAGGTATCTGCGGTGGGAAGGGCGAATAGGGATATGCAGGTAAGCATCCTGTATATCAAGAGCACTGCCACTGTCCTGGCCAAAGAAAGGGGTAGAAGGCCCTGCAGAGAGAGCATTCTGAACTTTTGTATTCCACCTAACAAGTTCAGAGAGCTGAGGTCGAAATCGGCTCACCGCCTCCCAACTCTTTGGTACCAAGAAGAAATGGGAATAGTACCCGTTCCCGAAGATGGGAGGAAAGTATAGTTATGCAAGAACTTACCGTAACAGATGATCTTGAGAACAGCTCTTGCAGCAGGTTACACCATTAGGACTGAAGCCGGCAGGCGCCAGGACCTAAAGGAAATGTTCTAGCTAGCAGTATCCAGCCGGGACTGCCCCCGACGTCGCCCCGCCCCCTAACGCCAGGCATCATATAAAGGGGCGGTCTCCCCAGAATCCCCAGTTTTCCACCGGAAACGCCCGGCCGCTAGATGACATCAGAAGTGGAGACTGAGGATCCGCCATCAAAAGGTATTCAGACCGGTATTAGAAACACCTAATCCTAGAAAAGAGATGTCGGAACAACTCTACCTCCAGAGGGGATGGTGGGAGGGAAACTACCTGCTGTAAGAGCTGTTCTCGAAGATCTATTGTTACGGTAAGTTCTTACGCAACTGTACTATCTTACTTTGAGAAACAGCTCTTGCAGCAGGTTACACCATTAGGACGGATTCCCAAGCGATACTGGAAATCCCTCGCAGGTGGGAGGAGGCTAGGTAGAAATCACAAGTTGGACTGAAGCCTAGGATAGAAGTCCCTGAAGGACTGCTAGACCAAAACCAGCTCTTCGCCGTGATGCAACGTCCAGGATGTAATGCCTGATAAAGGTGTGCATGGTGCTCCAAGTAGCTGCTGCGCAGATGGCTGAAGTGGTCACGTTCTTCATAGCCGCAAAGAAGGTAGCCACCCCCCCTTGTGGAATGTCCCTTAACCGAGCTCGGTAGGGGTTTGTTACGTTTCTGGTAACAGAACGTGATACAATGTATGAGCCACCTGGACAGCGATTGTTTAGAAACCGGAGCTCCCATCATCCTATGGGCGAAGGAGATGAAAAGCTGATCAGATTTACAGTGGTGCCTGGTTCAGGTCAGGTAGTATCTTAAACACCTATGCACATCTAAAGTGTGCAACAGGGCCTCTCCTCTATCGAGTATTTAGGAAAATACACTGGTATGTCGATGTCCTGATTGAGGGTGAGAGCTGAGACCACCTGAGGTAGAAACCTTGGATTTGTCCTTAGGGACACCCTGTCCTGGTCAAACACCAAATAAGGTTCTTTGGACATCAGTGTGTGAAGTTCAGAAATCCTGGCCAAAGTAGCGGCAACAAAAATAACGTCTTCCATGTTAGGAGGCGAGGCTGCAATCCGCAGCTGGTTCAAAAGGTGGCAGGGGAGCTGCTCCAGGACAAAGGGTAAATCCCATGGAGGAATAGGATCTTTAATCGGAGGTCTAAAGTGGAGAACACATCTCAGGAAGGCTCGTGCTGGGTCCAACAGTGATGGGACATCTGTCTATAGGTGTATGATAGGCTGAGATGGCACAAGGTGTACTTTAATAGAGGAGAAGGCCAAGCCTTCCTGGAAGAGAGACAGGAGGTAGTCCAGAAACGACCTTTCCAGACAATTCATCGGGGAAAGTCCTTGTGCTTGAGCCCAATGGCCGGTTTTCTAGCAGCCTCTAGAACGTCTGCTACCTCTTGCGAGACCCCGTACCGCATGATAGCTATGTCTCTAGGAGCCAGGCATGCAGGTTCAGAAAGCGAGACCTAAGAACCTGCTTCCTGGGACAATAAGTGACAGCTGATTGGCAGAGGAACCAGAGGTTCGTGGGACAGCTGGTGCAACAGAAGGAACCAAATCTATCTGGGCCAAAAAGGCGTGATAAATATCAGCATTGCCTGCTCTCTGCAGAGTTTCAAAAGGACCCTCTGGATCAACGGGAAGGGAGGAAACGCGTAGAGGAATCTGCCCTTCCAGGAGAGGGACAACACATCTCGCCAGCGAGCAGAAACTGGGCAGTTTTGAGTTGGATGGGGACACGAAAAGGTCCAACTCTGGTGTGCCCCATCTGTGAAACAGATCCTCTACTACCTCCTGGAGTAGTTACCACTCATGGACTCTGGCTGAGACTGGCTCAGGCTGTCCTGGGGACATTGTCCCTCCTGGGACATGAATATCCATGAGGGTTTGCGCAGTGTTGTGAACCAATCCCACCCATGGGCTCCCTGCAAAGCAGGTAGGAATGGGTGCCTTCTTGTTTGTTGAGCTAATACATCACGCAGTATTTTCTGTTTGTAACAGGAGAGTACCGGTGGGATCTCCGACAGGAAGGCCTGCAGGGCATAAAGAACTGCTCTCATTTCCAAACCATTTATGTGGAGAGAGCTTCCTGGGGTGTCCATGAGCCCGAGACCTGACCCGTCGGTGTGCTCCCCAACCGAACCCTAAGGCGTCCGTGGAGAGCATCACAATCGGAGAAGGTGCATCGAAGGGGTCCCCCGCTGACAGGTTCTTTGAATCTAGCCACCATTGCCAATCCTGGATTACAGCATTCATGATCCAAATTGGAAGCTGCAAATGGTCTTGCTTCTGATCTCATTGAACCCGTAACATCCACTGGGTCACCTGCATGTGGAGACGGGCTAGAGGTACTGTTGCAATGGCCGCAGCCATGTGTCCGAGCAGGCAAAGGACCAGCCTGGCTGGGACAGTCTTCTTTGCCAAGATGTTCCTGAAGAGGATCTGATGTGTTCCTTCGGTCCTGGGGCAGAAAAGCTCTCCCCTGGACGGTGTCCAGAACTTCATGCTTGAACTGCAGATTCTGTGACCTGAACCAGGTGCGACTTCTCCTGATTGATAATGATGCCCAGTGTCCCGAACAGGGACTGAGTACAGTGAACTGCAGACATCAGAGCCTCCCGAGAGGGTGCCATGAGGAGCCAGTCGTCCAGGTAGGGGAATCGTAGTGGCCTTGTCTCCTTAGAGCTGCCGCTATGACTGCCATGCACTTCGTAGACACCCGAGATGCCGATGACAGTCCGAAAGGGAGGGCTCGGAACGGATAATGGCGACCTAGAAATTCGAAGCGCAAGAACTTCCTGTGCGCTCGAGCTATGGGTATGTGCAGATAGGCATCCTGCATGTCCAAGGACGCTAGGAAGGCGCCCTGCTTGAGCATGGGTATCAAACCAGGAAGGGTCACCATGTGGAAGCCTTTGTAAAGGACCGAAGCGTTGAGATCGCTGAGATCCAGTATCGGACGGAGGTCTCCTCTCTTTTTGGGAACCAGAAAGAAGTGGGAATAGTAACCTGCACCTCTCTGGTTCCTTGGTACATGCTCTATAGCTTCCTTTCCCAGAAGCACGAGCACCTCCTGCTGTATGAGCAGTGCGTGCTGACCTGAATAATGGGAAAGCAGGGGAGTTCTTGACGGTGGGTGGTCGAAGAATTCTATAAAGTGACCTCTCTTGACCAGTTAAAGGACCCACCAGTCAGCGGTAGTCGACTGCCACCCTGAAAAGTGGCTCGCGATGCGACCCCCCGACCTTTTCTGCCCGTTGATGCAGAGGAGGGGCCAGGAAGGAGTCATGCTGTGGCGGCATTAACCCCCGCAAAAGTGCAAGGTGCTGCATTTTGGGATGAAGAACCCAAGGAGGAGTTACCAGCTAGGGGGAGTGCAGCTAGCCCAGACAGAGGAGGAGAAGGATCTGGGTGTGCTCATTACAGGGTCAATGAACAACTCGGCACAATGTAGGAAGGCAGCTGTAAAGGCCAACAAAATGCTGGGTTGTATTGCAAGGGGTATATCCTCGAGGAGGGAGGAGGTGATTCTGCCACTGTATAGGTCATTAGTTAGACCACACCTAGAGTACTGCGTGCAGTACTGGCGTCCGTATCTGAAGAGGGACATTAAGTTACTGGAGGGGGTGCAGCGCAGAGCGACAAAGATGATCAAGGGGCTGGGGGACTTATCATACGAGAGGAGGTTGAAGGGGTTGAACATGTACTCACTGGAGGAGAGGAGAGACAGGGGTGACATGACTGAAACCTTTAAATACATGAAAGGAATAAACAAGACAGGTACAGAGGGGCTGTTCAAAGTAAGGGAGGGGAGGGACACCAGGGGCCATGATATGAGACTGGAGGCGAGAAGGTTCAGGAGGAGATGAGAGACACTTTTACAGAGGGGTGGTGGCTGGGTGGAATGAGTTACCTGCTGAAGTGGTATGCAGTAGAACAGTGGACTGCTTCAAACAAGGATGGGACAGGACAAGGGGAGGTTAATGAAGGGGAAGGGTGGGGCAGCTGCAGAATAAGAGGTGCTAGCTGCACATTGACGCAGACTGATAGAACCTCTAGGCCTTTATCTGCTGGCAAATTTTGTATGTTCGTAGGCTGGGCCAGTTTGGTATACCGTTAACCTCGGCCTGGGGAAGACTTAGGTTGGGCCTTACAGTGGAAGGTGCTCCTTTGCTGCTGGCCGGAATATGGCTGCTGCCGTTGTCGGCCGTGAAAACGGTTCCGGTTCCTATGAAAGGAACCAGATTTGGGTCTGTAAATGGCCTGTACAGTCCTTACTGCCTTCCCGGCGTCCTGAAGCTTGGTGATGACCTTTACAGAAGCATACATGCGCCTCCCCAGGGCATCCAACTGCTTGGATTCCTGGTCCGGTGGCTGTGTACTCAGATGCTGTGGTCGTTGAGACCTATCATGGGAGGCTGGAATGACCAGGAAATCAGCCAGGGGCTGTTGTGCCAAGCACGGGTCCTCTGCAGGGGTCCTGTACAGGCAGTCAGCTTTCTTCGGCACCGTGGGGGTGGAGTGCGGACACTTCCACGCAGCCTTGGTGACATCCGCGAAGGTGTCCACCAAGGGTGGCACCGCCACAGACTTACGGTCCTTCTGCCGAAGGTAACGAGCTAGGTGCTGTCTCTTGGGGTCGAGATCTTCAGAGTCCCATCCCATGTTCTTCTGGATGTGCCTCATGATTTTGGAAAAAACAGGATAATCCGGAGGTGACCTGGGCAGGTCTCGTGGGTCAGGTGATGGGATGCTGATTGGAGAAGGAGAACTGGAGGTATCTGAGGTGTCAGGTCTAGAATCATCCCCCTGCGGAGTGGACCGTCGGCGTCTGTCGCTTAGGACTGGGAGACCCTGAGGAGATCTTGAAGGGGCCTTCTCCATTCTTTGGATCTTCCCTAGGAGGTGGAGTAGGTTTCTTGGGGGTCGGTGGTCTTCCTGCTGGCTCCTGCGGTGGAGGAGGGAGTAGGAGGAGAAGGTTTTACTGGGATCACGTCCTTTATTGTGTCCCACCAAAAGGTGAAGAGATCTTTGACCTTCTGAATATTCATACGGACAACGGACCTGGCGTCTGTGGTCTGTCGCGGTATCCAGCGTCGGGTCCAAGGGCATAGCTGGGTTTGGCAAAGGCTCCTGTGAAAGCCCGGCATCCTCACTGTCGCCTGCCTGCTCATCAGGCAACGTCAGGTCCTCCTCTGTAGAGTCCCGGCGACAGGGAGACAATCTTCGGCTCCGGCGAACGTCTCACTGACGGGTGCTTAGCCGACGTGTGGTCCAATGGGTGTTTAACCGATGAAGGGTCGGAATCCCGCTTCGGGTCTGTCGTCTGTTTTAGGGATATCAGGTCCTTAGTCTTCCTGGGAGGGGGATCTGGACCCCTAGGAGGCTGATCTGGCGTCGGAGTCCCGGCGTCTCTCTGAGGAAGCTTGTTTTGAAGAGGACTTGGACTGGTGACGGTCTGAAGACTTCCAGGAGGCCCGGGAGGGTGTTGAGGAAGCCGAAGGCCTGGAAGTCTTGATGGGATGCAGAGAAGCCGAAGTGCTGCCTGAAAACTTAACATTTACTGGAGGGAGCTGAGAGAGGGCGCTGAAGGGAGAGCGGTATGAGCACGTGGAGCCTGAGCTGGTACGACAGTCCGAGGCCCAGGTAGGGGATCTAGACCTGGCCTTCTCCCGATGCTTGTCCCGGTGCTTATGGGACTTAGAAGTAGACACCTCTGGAGGCAGGGTCTTTGTCCATGCTTTTTAACTTTTCTTCCAAGAGGAACCCTTGAAGTGCCTTCTGGCGGTGGATCCGGGTGCAACTACTGAACCGCTGGCAAAAGGAGCAGGCCTTGGGTGTTGTGTTCCAGGCCTAAGCACCACAGGCAGGATGAATGTAGATCCTTGAAAGGGATCGGTTTGCCGCAGGCACACTTGGTGGGATGTCCTTATGAGGAAGGAGTTGGAGAAGCTGACATTTAGTAGGTAAAACTTTGAAAGTTCTAGTCTTCGTTCGCTAGAGTGGGACCATGAGGCCGATGCTGGCGAGTCAGCGGCAGGAAAAGAAAGTACAGTTACGTAAGAACTTACCGTAACAGTAGATCATCGAGAACAGCTCTTGCAGTAGGTTACACCATTAGGACTGAAGCCAGCAGGCGTCAGGACCCCACGGAAATTTTCTAGCTAGCAGTCTTCAGCGGGGACCTCCTCCGACGTCGGTCCCGCACCCGACGTCAGGCGTAGTACATAAGGAGGCGATCCCCCCCCAATCCTCAGTTCTCCCGCCAGAGACTCCCGGCCGCTGGATGACATCAGAAGAGGAGACTGAGGATCCGCCACCAGATGGCAAACACTTAGTAAAATAGGAATGACCCATCACCTAAGATGGGTGCTTGACTACGACCTACCTCCAAAAAGGGGGATGGTGGGCGGGAAGATGCCTGCTGCAAGAGCTGTTCCTCGAAGATCTACTGTCAGTTCTCACGCACTGTACCACCTTACTCGAGTTACAGCTCTTGCAGCAGGTTACACCATTAGGACTGATTTCCAAGCAATAGTGGCAATCGTGCGCCACTGGGAGGAGGAAAGGCAGAGATCTCGATATTACTCGAGCCTAGGACAGAAGTCCCTGAAGGACGGCTAGACCGAACCCTGCTCTTCGCCTCAATGCAATGTCCAGACTGTAATGTCTGATAAAAGTATGCAAAGGGCTCCAAGTAGCTGCAGCGCAAATAGCTGAGGTGGAGACGTTCTTTAACGCCGCAAAGGAAGTAGCCACCCCTCTTGTGGAATGACCCTTGACCGCGCCCGGTAAAGGTTTATTGTGCTTGTCACAACAGAAAGTGATGCACTGGATGAGCCACCTCGAGAGTGACTGTTTGGAGACAGGAGCTCCTTTCATCCTGTGAGCAAAGGAGACGAAAAGTTGGTCCGACTTTCGAAACTGTTTGGTTCTGGTCAGATAGTATCTGAGGCACCGATGCACATCGAGGGTGTGCAGAAGGGCTTCTCCTCGATTAGTGTACCTTGGGAAATACACTGGTAAATCAATATCCTGGTTAAGGGTGAGGGCTGAAACCACCTTAGGCAAAAACTTTGGGTTTGTCCTTAGAGATACCCTGTCCTGATGGAAAACCAAATAAGGCTCTTTGCACATAAGAGCATGCAATTCCGAGATCCTTCTCGCCGAAGTAACAGCAACTAAAAATAACGTTTTCCAAGAGAGAAAATGTAGCTCGCAATCCATGGCTGGTTCAAAAGGTGGCAGCGTAAGCTGCTCCAGGACGAAAGGTAAGTCCCAAGGAGGAATCGGATGCTTGATGGGCGGCCTAAGGTGGAGGACTCCCCCTTAAAAAGGCAGTAGTAGTGTCCAGCTGGGCCACCGTCCGATGGCCTATCGGGGCATGGTAAGCAGAAATCGCATAAAGGTGCACTTTAATCGAGGAGTAAGCCAGTCCGGAATGAAAAAGGGAAAGCAGGTAGTCCAGAACCAGCTTTTCGGGACAGTCTAATGGAGAGAAACCGCACGCTTGAGCCCACAAACAGAATCTACGCCATTTCATGGCGTACGTGGCGTGGGTTGCCGGTTTTCTGGCGGCAGAGAGTACATCTGCCACTTCTTGTGAGACCCCGTATCGCATCATGGCTATGTCTCTAGGAACCAAGCATGCAGGTTCAATGAACGTAAGTCTGGATGGACCAATGAACCCACCTCCTGAGACAATAGATGGGAGCTGATTGGCAAAGGAACTGGAGGTTCCCGGGACAGCTGATGCAGAAGAGGGAACCAAATTTGTCTGGGCCAGAAAGGCGCGATCAAAATGAGCGTCGCTTGCTCCCTGCGAAGTTTTAAGAGAACTCTCTGGATCAACAGGAAAGGAGGGAAGGCATAGAGGAATCTGCCCGCCCAGGAGAGGGACAACGCGTCTCGCCAGAAAACATCCTCGGGGTCAAGCTGAGGAGACACTGGGGCCAAGGAGGGCAGTGAATGCTGTGGGCAGCCAGGGACGGACAGGATATTAGGGTCCGGCGTCGGCTCCGATGCCGTGCGACCATCGGAGGGACTGACGTTCGACTTACCGGTGGAGTCCGGGCAGATGTCAGAGGAGCTGGTGTCCGACTTAGTGGAACCATCACCAGAGGCAGGCCGTGATGGAGTGCAGTCTGGTCGGGCGGCATAGGGCCGTGCGCTGCCCGAAGGGTAGAGCGGCTTAGCGGCCTTCTCCGGGAGGATGTCAGGGGAGCAGGCGTCCTGCTGATGGAGTCTACTCGCATCAGTAGGCCGTATGGTGGCTGCCTTACTGGAAGTGGAACCTTTAGCCCGGAGGCACCCGAAGAGCCCGAGCCAGACGGGTGGGTCGATGACGTCTTTGAAGCCTCCAAGACTGCCGTCGAGGAGCGGTCCCCCGGGGAGAGGGGGACGTTACCTTAAGCATGGCGACTCCAGCAGAAGTTGCGGTGGCCGAGGAAGAGGAGTCTCGGTCCTTCTCCTTGTCATTCTTTTTGCTGTGACCCTCGGGGGAAGTTCAGGCCCGACGAAGCTTCTTCAGCTCCTTCTCCATGGAGGTCATTTTCTTTTTAAGGATGTGGGCCTCCACAGACCGCTGCCTCAGTCTGCGGGTAGCAGCGTTGAATTTCAGGCAATGCTGGCACTTCTCCTCGTGGTGATCTGGGCCCAGAGAGAAGAAGCACTGGGAGAGCCTGTCCTTGTACGGGAGTTGGGCGCCGCACGAGTCTCACTTATTCTTGTGTTCGGAGGGTGTAGGGGACAACATACACCACCGAAATAGTTGACAAAATTCAAGTAAGTGAAGAAAAAAACAACAGTAGAACTACAGACAGACTGACGAGCAGCTGAACTTAACCGCGAGGCGCTAACACGAGCTAACGGCAGGAAAGAACTGGAAGGCGGGCATGGGTGCCCACCTCTTTATACTGACGTCGCATGATGGTCACCTGACGTGGGGGTGGTCCCCCACCAGAAACTGCTAGCTAGAAATTTTTCCGTGGGGTCCTGATGCCTGCCGGCATCAGTCCTATATGTAATTACCTACTACAAGAGCCCTCTCGAAGTAAGATCGGTCAGACCCAGAGGAGCTGGGATGCAAACCGTGACCCTCTGAATAGCATGAGGCCGATCGAGAGAGTAAGAATGGCTTCTTTGTTGTGAGCATCACCTATTTCAAGATCGACGCTGGCTATAGGACCAACGATGGCTAGGGGACCGACGACAGCTAGTGGCCCGATGTTGGTTGACCAAGCGCCTGGGGTGGCTGTCAGACCTGCGTCGGCTATTGGACCATCTCCTGCTCAAAGAACAACGGTGGCTGATTGAGCAACAGCATCGCTGGTGCCGATGTTCCCCAATTTTGGACTGGCCTCATTTATCTACCAGAGTGCGTGACCTGGATTTTAGTTTTGCTTAGAGGGGGAACGTTCTGGCATGGGGAAAAAGGCTTTTCGCCCCTGCTCTTATCCCCAGTTTTTTCCTGAGCAGGAACAGGATCAGGCTGCGGTGTCAAAGCATCTTTTGACAACTTGGCCCCACCAAAGTTGAAAGAGCTCGGTGAGCTCCTCTTTATTAAATTGTGTTGAGGCAGAACCCGCCAGTAGGCTGGGTTTGTCCGGCAGGTGGGGAGGTATGGGCGAGGATGGCAAATCAGGGAAGTCCCTGGGCGAAGATTCGTCCATCATGTCCTCTAGAGTGGAGGCCCTTCGGACTGGCGAACACTCTGTGCCACCTTCACAGACGTCCACTCTGGGTCCTGTGCCGTCAACGGTTTGAAGCAGTCAGGCTTTTCTGTTTACTTCGGTGTCGCCGGTAGGGTCGTAGAGGGGTGGTGAGCCAGTGTTGGCTTTGAGCCTGGCTCCCATTCCTTCTGGGATTGGGCCTTACCCAGAGCCCCAAGTATGGCGTGAGCGAGGCTTTCTTTGGTTGGGCGAGCAAGGAGGCCAAGGTCCTAACTCCTGTGGTGGAGGGTGTCCGCAAGGGCATAGCCTTCACTTTCGTGGTGAGGGGAGTTGGAACAGAGACCGGACCCTGACTACCCTTACCTGACGCCGGTGTCTGGGCATGGACGGTAGTCTCCCTCTTATCTTCAGTGTCTCATAAGTAGCAGGAACAATCTGAGCCACCCAACCCAGAGGAGGCGGCCTTTTTGTGGGGAGAGCGAGAGAGCAAACGCGCCTGAGACCGGCTCTGATCTTTTTCGTAGGACTTGTGGTGGTCCGATATTTCCTTGTGTTTCAATGAAGAAGACTCCTCCCAGGAGAGTGCTGCATCACAGCCCTTGCTTTTCGAGGATATGGGCCTTTGGCGGTGGATCCTAGTCCTACTTGTGAAGCCCAACAGATCAGGCAATTCTTGGCGCCGTGGTCCAGCCTGAGGCTAAAGACACAGGCCTCGAGGCAGTCTTTCGGCCGCATCTGGCTGCTTAGTGACACTGTCCTCTTTCTGTCCAGAAGAGGAAACAGATGATGGTGAAACTGACACAGATTATCGTGATAAACGAGAAACTGACTTAGAGAAAAATAATGAATGAAAGAGTTTTGCTAAACTACTAGAAAAGGCTTCTAAAGGCAGCATAAGAGCTGATGAAAGAAGGTCTGTGGCAGGAAAAGGAGGAAAGTGGGGCTAGGGACCACCCCCTTATATACCACTGGCTGACGTCAGGGCGGAGCCAACGTCGGGGGCAGACCCCACTGGGTACAACTAGCTAAAGGTTTCCGATGGGTCCTAGTGCCTGCAGCACAGTGCTACTTGTAATACCCTGCTGCAAGAGCTCCCACTGTAAGTAAGATCTCCCAGCCGCATGCTAGGCCCAGAACCAGACCCAGGAAGGACCTCCATCTACACCAGTCTGCTCTACAGGCCTAAGGTCTTCATCAAAGTCCTTTCTTGGGTCATCCGAATACTCTGAAGAAGATATGGCTACCACCTCAATGGCCCAAGAAGGACCACCTCTGGAGGACTTCTCTCTCCCCGCACTGCAAGCGGCACCGAGGGGAGCCTAGTCTTGCAGCTGGCACTGCCTCGCTCAACACTACCGGCCTGAGTATTAGTGGCTGAGAGGGCACCGGGCTGCAACACCAAGGTGCCAACCACTGTACAGCCAGTGTATAGCTTTCACCACCAGCGGCGTCTGCTGCCACGAAGGGCCGACGGACTGGGAGGAGTACTCAGCCAGTCCCCAGAAGACAGTCCACCAAATCCCTCCTCCCACGTCTTGACAGGGCAAGCACGTGGAGAGGCCTGGTCTTCCTTAGTACATACAATGCAGGAAAGGGACACGGGGGGTTGAGGACATTACCTTGGAATTCCTGGTACTATACCTGCCTCTAAAAGTGGGAGCTAGACCCCACTCTAATGCACGGATCTCTAATCTGCATTAGTCCACAGTGAAGCAGGCATCACACCTATCTATGTCGTGTCAGTGCCAAGGCAGGTCAACATGTCATGCCAGTCCCAGATGGCGATGTGTCCACCACAGAAGCACCCACACACTGAGATGCCATCCATCCTTCTGCTTCTTTTGCTTGGAGGGCTTCTTTCTATGCTCCTCAGAACTGGACATGGCGCCATGAGAGGGGAAAGTAGTAAATAAAACGTTCTGTGCTGCATTATAGAGTTTAATAAAAACGACACAGAGGACAGTGCAGAGGGGTACAGCATTGAATTAACTGCTATGAACCAAGGAAGGAGAAGCAGCAACACACGACTGACTAGCACTCCCACTGTGTGCACCTGACAGCAGGAAAAACAGAACTGAGGAAGGTAGGGGGCTGGGGTCGGCTGCTGGCCAGCCCATGAGCACCATGTCATTACATCTGCCTTGTGCATGGTGCCAGGAACAGACGTCAGTTCCCTAAGCTACAGGCTGCTGAAGACTGCTTCCACATGGTTCTAGTGCCTCTGGCAAAGACTCATACGTGGGAATGAATGGTGAAGACTGATTCTTGGAAGATCTAAAAGCTCCATTTTTAAAACTTGGAAGGCTTACATAGAATCATAGAAATCTGATGGCAGAAAAGGACCCTCTGGCCCATCAAGTCTGCCCTCCTCCCCTTTACTCATTACCTATGTCACGGGACCTCCTCTTCCCTCCCACCTGCCAACCCCATATATCTGTCTCATGCCCTCTTGAATCCCTCCACCGTTCCTGTCCCAATCACTTCCTCCGGTAGTTTATTCCAGGCCTCTGCCACCCTCTCTGTGAAGAAACACCCCCTCCCATTGCCCCTAAATCTTCCTTCCTCCAATCTTAGACTATGCCCTCTAGTTTTAACCTCCACCTTCCTCTTAAATAAGCTCCCCTCTCTTACTTTATTGATCCCCTTCATGTACTCAAATGTCTCTCCCATGTCCCCTCTCTCCCTTCTAGTCTCCAATGGGTACATATCCAATTCCCTCCACCTCTCCTCATATGACTTCCCTTTCATACCGTGCATCATCTTGGTTGCCCTTCTCTGTACCCTCTCAATCCCATCTATGTCCCCCCCGCTGTTACCTCTATAATTCCAGGCAACCTCCCTTTTCACACTTGGACAAGACCCTGGCTACTGTCCGTCCACCTCACCCCCTGCCCCACCCCCCACACCAGCTTGACAAGGCATGGCTGCCACCTCCACATTTCTTACCCCTGCCCACCTCACACCCTGTCCCTACTCCCCACACACCAGCTTGACAAGGGCTATGGCTGCCACTTCCTACCTTTCTTTCTCCCATCTTTATCCTTCCCCCTCTCATCTACGCTTTTCTTCTATTAGAATGACAAAACTGCATATAGATATCCATATTTGTTCACGTTATTTTATTGTTTTTGGGAACACTGTACTTTTACCCCTTTGCATGTTTTGTCTCCCATCCCCACTGAAATGGAACCTTTGTAAATGAGCTGTCTGTGCTCAGATGTATTGTAATCCAAGAATGAATAAATAAAATAAATGTGTCCTTGTGTGGGTGTGATCTCCAGAACTGGACCCCGTACTCCAGGTGTAGCTTCACCATGGCTTTATAAAGAGGCTTCAGTACCTCCTTCCTTCTGCTAGTTATGCCCCTCCCAATGCACACCAACATTCCATCTGGTTTTCCCACCGCTTTGCTACACTGATGACCTACCTTAAGGCTGCTTGATACTAAGATCCCCAGACTCTCTCCTGCTCAGTTGTCTTAATTACCCCCCCCACCCCAAAAGTGTAAGCTGCTGTGGGTTCTTACGGCCCATATGCATCACTGCACACTTTCTGGCATGGAATCCCAGCTGCCAAGTTTCCGTTCACCCTTCCAGAATCTTCAGGTCCTTCCTCATGGCCTCCACCCCCCCCAAGGGTGTCCATCTTATTGCAGATCTTCATATCATCTGCAAATAGGCACACCCTCCCTTCCAGCCAGTCCGCTAGATCACTGATATAGAAAAGGATATTAAACTAGTTACCCATTCACTGTCCTCTGCCAATTTAAGGGGCCCTTAAGATGTTATCGGGGGAGGGGGGGTGCCTAGAGTGTTAGCCATACCAAAGGAACTTTTACTTATATCTGCTTTTACAGTATGCTGCATTGGGTAGAGCTAGAAATTTTCAGGCTGTGTGCCATGTATTTTGCCCCATATTATTCCTGAGCAGTCTGTTCCTCTCTACCGCATAATGTGAAGTCCATAAGTAGTGCACGACTCTGCTTACTGCAGGTGTAAAGAGACTATTAGTACCACTCCATGGCAGCTAGATTCATAACTTTCTAAATTGTGACTCTGGACAGCAGGTGTAGAGAGACTATTAGTACCACTCCATGGCAGCTAGGTTCACAACTTTGTAAACTGCGACTCTGGACATTTGTTGCATCCGTACTTTATTCATTCCTCTACCTCCACTGGAATGTCTGTATTATATCTTGCTGCTCCTCTTCCCCCTCCCCAGATAGCAGCTGGACTCTCCCTGTTTACCTGATAAAACAGGATACAAATACAATTTTAAAAATAAAATTATGATACTAACCAATCAACAGTTTTGGAGGGGGGAGGGGCGCTCTGCAGTACTGGTACAGTAACAATGCTGCTAGACACATGACAGTACACCTCAGAATCGATTAAAAGGTATTCACACACTACCCTGTCCTCTCTTAACCTGGTGATGTTCTCTTCTCTGAAGATTTGGCTGCGGGGAATGTTTGATAACCAAATGTCATTCTCTGTCCCAAGATGGCCAGTACAGCTCAGCCATAGGTCTCATTATGCAGATTTACAGGTGAATTATTTAGACACTGATCCAGTGGGATTATGTGGCAGACAGTAACTGATTAGTTCAGCTCTACAACAGATTTGTCAAACGTGGGTAGTACTGGACTCTCAGCTGTGGATTCACTACAGATCCCAAAATCAGTATTAGGACATCATGCCATGCATTAGAATAAACTCAGGCTCTTACTGTTCCTGTTGGCTGCATTGACAACTTCCATGTAAGACGAGGGATCGTCTGCCTTGATATAGGAATCAATGGCCTCCTTCACCATGTCTTTCTGCAGCTGTGCCCTGGCCAACTGACTCCAAACTGCCGGTTCATTGCACCGCTCCGCAAACTCATAGGCACGGTCCAAATTCCCAATATGTTCTATGAGGACCTAGAATGATTTGGCAAAAACAAAAAATAAGTTGATATCTTTTAAACTAACGCAAAAAGAAATCCTGCATATGCTGTTGAGCATGATTTTCCAAAATATGGGCAGGTACAAAATACTGTTAACTATTTTCTCCTGCAGGGAGATAGCTACCTACCTCTGTCACTGTGGTTGGAAAACTTCCGTAACACTGTTAAGGCAAGCCCTAGAGTCCTTTAGATGCCTCCACCCACCACACCCTAGCAAGGGCCCTCTACTACATTCAAACAAATGCACTGTAGGCACTCCTAGAGAGACAGGTAGTCCATCTCCGCCTTCCGGGATGCCTCAAGTTTACCTCAAAAATGTCCTCTGTCTCTCAAACTTGGCGATTCTGTAATTAGAAGACTATGTGGTTTAAAGCCACAAATAAAATCAAACACTGAAGTTAGACTTGTTTTCCTTCAGAAAATACTTTTATGGCTGAATGCAATCTAGTCTTGCAACATGAGCCTAGGATATCAGGATTAGAGGCTAAGAAGGATGCCAACAGAGCATGTCGTACGGGCACTCTTCTCAAATGCGATGGAGCGCACCAGTCTTGTACAGGTCCCTGGTGGCGTGGTGGATTATGTGCTGTCAGAAACTCCACCCTACCCCAGTTCATCGCAGCCTCTGGAAGGTGAGAGGAAGGGGAGGAAAACCCTTAGATATGCCAAATAGTAGCTGCTATCCCACCACAGTAAATACAGGTTACTCACCTGTAACAGGAGTTCTAGGAGTGGCATCGTTCATCACACTTACTGGCAGGTTCCTTGCCACTTTAAATCTTACGGAAGGTCTTCAAGCTGGCTCCTCCCACCCACCCAGGGGGTAAAACTCTCAGCTCCGCCCCATGATGCCAGATCTAGCCCGCTGGAAGCCAGGTGCGCATCAAAGCCAGGGAGGTCGGATGGGTTGTGTGGATGAACATATACCACTCCTAGAACTCATCACAGGTGAGTAACCTGTATTTCAGGACGGCTATGTTGTTCAACCCACACTTACTGGCAGACTCCTAGCAGTTCTCTCGAGGAGGAGGCAAGCAAGACACCCCCTACTTGGGAAATAAGAACTGGAGAACGAGGTCCCAAAACCAGCATCCCGCGTGACTCAAGGTCAATGTGGTAGTGGGTAATGAAGGTGTGTGCTGACTTCAGGTAGCAACCCTGCAGATTTTCCTGGATAGGGGCGTCCCTGGAAGCAGCGGGTATGGCGGGTGAGAAGGCTCCTATCCCTTTGGAAGGCCCACGCCCACCAACCTATAGCAGAGATCTATGCAGGAGGTGACCCACCTGCCTATCGTCCCGCTTGGCTGCAGGTCTGCCAGGTGCAGCTTCAGCGTGGGTGATAAAACAGCTGGCGAACCTCCCCGAACTTCAGCCGTCATCATAATAAGAGAGCCTAGGGTCCAAAGTATGGAGCCTATAACGGGCCTCTGAAGTGTGATTGGGGTAGAACACCGGCAGAGTCAACAACTGGTTAAGGTGAAACTCAGACACCACCTTTGGAAGGAATTTCGGGTGGGGGTGCAGGACAACCTTGTCCCTGTGGAAGACCAGATAAGGAGACTCTATGGAAAGCGCCTGGAGCTCTCCCATCCTTCTGGTTGACGTGACAGCCACCAAGAAGGCAGTCTTCCACGACAGGTGAGATATATCACACCTGTGCATCGGTTCAAATGGCTTGCCTGTGAGCTTAGCCAATACCAGCAGTAGATCCCATAGAGATGGAGGTTCTCGCACCAGAGGGGATATGTGATCAAGGCCTTTGAAAAAGCACCCGACCACCTTCTCCTGCGCCACTGACTGCTTTCCGGCCCGCACCCGGTAGGCAGAGATGGCTGCCAGGTGCACCTTAAGGGTCGTCGACCAAAGCCCTAGCTGAGAAAGGGACCACAGGTAGTCCAGAATGCTAGCCAAAGAACAGGAGGAAGGGTCCAACCCCTCATCCTGACACCAAATGGAGAATCTTTTCCATTTGAAAGCATAGGATTTTCTGGTCGACTCCTTACGGGATGCCTCAACAACGTTGAGGACCTCGTCGGAAAGACGCAAGGCCTGGAACTGCAGCCACTCAGGAACCAAGCCGTCAAGTGCAGGGATTGAAGGTCCAGGTGGAGTACCTTCCCCTTGATGACTAAGATCACGCATGGAACAGCCTCAGCTTCGCATTCTCCCTGGAGGCAAACAGGTCCACCTTAGCAGTCCCCAGTGGGAGAACAGATCTTGTACTACCTCCAGCAGGAGAGACCACTCGTGAGATGCAGCACCTATCCGGCTTAGGACATCGGCCAGAGTGTTGGAGGCTCCTGCCACATGGATGGTAGGAGATCCGCCTCCAGTCTGTTCACGAGAGATCAAGTGCAGAGAGCTTCATTGCACAAGGGCAAGGAATGCGTCCTGCCCTGGCGGTTTAGGTAGTACATGGTAGTGGGGTTGTCCGTTTGGACCTGGACCACTTGACCCCATACAAACGGAGGAAGGCGGTGAGGGCTAGTTGGACCATGCGAAGCTCCAGCAGGTTGATGTGGCATCGGGACTCCTGAGGGGACCAGAGGCCATGCGCTCTGAGCTCCCCCAGATGGGCACCCCAACCCATCAGAGGCGTCGGTCATCAGGTGACCGTCAGCTCTGGGCGGACAAACTGGATACCCTCCTGCAGATGAGCTGGAGCGAGGCCACCACTGCAGGCGTTCCACATCTCCTGGGTCACTGTCACTGGCTGGTCCAGAGGACTGGAGTGCTGTGACTACTGGTCGAGCCAGCCCCACTGCAGGGGACACATGTGCCAGCAGGCCCAACAGACCACACTGGTGCAGGCCGCCATGAAGCCCAGGAGGCGCAGGAAGTCCTGGGCAGAGCGCAATTGCCCAACCAGAAATGATTGGGCAAAGGAGGAAAGGACCTCAGCCCTGTCCGCAGGGAGCCGTGCTCTGGCTCCAAGAGAGTCGAGCTCTGCCCCGATGAATTGGATCATCTGCTTGGGCACGAGTTCCGACTTGGCCTCGTTGATGAGGAGGCCTATCTGAGACAGACCTGGAGGGCCAGATCCCTGGACTGCTCCACCTCCAGCTTGAGGGGCTGCAATCAGCCAGTCGTCCAGGTGAGTACACCCGGACCCTTTGGCGCCATGAGAATGCTGTCACCACTGCCATGCATTTGGTGAAGACCCTGGGAGCTGGACAGAGCCGAAGGGCATGGCCCGGAGCTCATAAAGGGATCCCTCTGCTCTGAAGCGGAGGAATCGCTGGCGGAGACAGACAGATTGGAGCGTGAAAGAACGTCCTGGAGGTCCAGAGAATAGAGTCACATGCCTCGTTCCAAGGATGGAGTGATCTGAGCCAGGTGACCATCCTGAAGGTACAAGACCTTAGGAACTTGTTCAGGTCATGTAGGTCTAGAATGGGTGCCAGCCCCTGTTGGTTTGGGACCAGGAAGTACCTGGGCACAAACCCTGGAGTCTGGTGGAGGATCTGCCACCTCCTGATCACCTCCTTCTGGAGGAGGGGGCAACGATGGCTCGACGAGCAGACAGAGAGGCTGTGGAACCCGTAGCCTCCCATGGGGTGACGGCTCGATAGGGTGGGGACTGCTCGAATTCCAGAGGCAGACCCTTTTCCTCCTACTTCCAGCACCCAGCAGTCCGTGGTGATATCTGACCAGGCAGAAACGAAGTGGCAGCCCGTCCTCCCACGGGGAGGGGGGGACCGGGGAGGAGTAGCAGTTGGGCGACACCTCCAGCCGTCACTGGGCAGGCTTGGAGGAAGGGCTGGCCAAGGCCGCCTGGACCTTTCCTCCCGGCTTCCTGCTGGAGGAAGCAGCAGGCTTGACTTTGGGGTGCCAAGTGCAAGCCTGCTGGCCCTAATGCTGGTGTTGCTGGGCAGGACGTGCCGCAGGGGCTGAAGAAGGAAAGAGCTTACGCTGCTGCTGGCGGCCTTTGTCCTTCTGGGCAGACGTGACAGAGTCCAAGGTGGCATTGGACTTCTCAATCCATTGTAGATGACCCTCCACCCCGGGACCGAACAAGTCGGTACCCAAGAAGGGAACGTCTGCCAGCTTGTGCTGGGTATCCACCGTGAAGGTGGAGATCCGCAGCCAAGCTCTGCAGCGCATGGCCACTGCGGCCGCTACTGACTGGGCACACGAATCAGCTATGTCCGAGGAAGTTTGGAGCTGCTGTTTGGCCACCGCCCTTCCCTGATCCCGCACCTGCTTGACCGTCATTTGAAGGTCAGCCGGGAGATGAGGAATCACCTCATCCAGGGAGCCCAAAAGGGCATGTGAAAAGTGTGCCATCAGGATGACCGAGCAGGCCTGACGAAGGCCTAAGGAGGAAGCAGCATAGACTTTCCATCCGGAGTAGTCCAGTTTCTTGGACTCCTTATTGGGTGGCATGTCCACATCCCGAGCATTCCCGGAACGCCGGAAAACACTGTCGGTCGCTAACCCCTCCGCGGAGGAGTGCTCCGATAAACCGGAGAGTGAACTGGTAGGAACAGCATACTTCCGAACCATCCTGGCCGAAGGTGCTGGACATGAAGCTGGCCGATGCCATAGCTCCAGGGCCAGGCCAACAATGGCTTTGGCCACCAGGAAGGCCTCCGTGGGGGAATCCCCTCGGTCCAGTATCTCTGTGAGTGGATACTTGGCCCGTTTTGAAACTGGTTCAAGCTCCATCCCAGTGGACTCCGAGATGAGCCGAAGCATTCCAAGGAACGAGGATGGGCTCTCGTCAAGCGGCCTGGAGAACAAGGAGTCACTGTCAGACTCTGAGGAGTCTGCGAACAGCTGCCGAATGCCTGAGCCACCCTCCACCTGCCGAGGTCGATCGGGAGTGAGGGTGACCAACAACCGGTGGGGCCAGCCCTGATCCAACAGAGAATCCTTCGTCAGAGCCCGAGATTTAGGTTGTGGAGGCGGGGGTTCCACCACAATGGGTGGCGCAGCCAGTTTCGGCCGAACAACCGGTGCCGGATTCGGCTCCTCGACTACTACGACGGGTTGTTTCAACCACTCCGGTGACAACCACTTAATGGCGGGGAGGCGACTGAGTTGGCTTATTCCCAGACAAAAGGAGTTGCTGCCACATTAGATCCTCGTAGCGCCGATGCAATTTGCGCCGGAGCCTATCCTCTGAAGAGGACGAGGATGAGCAGCACCACTTTCCATGGTGCCGAGACCGCCGATGTCAGCGGGATTGGCTGGACCTGGAAGAGGTCAGAGACCTTTGGGGATTCCGAGGGTGGGTCTGAGAGGGGGAAACCTGCTCCTCCCTCGATTCAGGGACCTTAACCGGGGACTCCAGCACAGGAGGCACAGGCAAGTCCTCGGTTTCCACTGGGGGAAACCGGTGAAGAAGGGTTGTCGGCTTCTCCAGTCAAAAGCCCGTCCAACGGGTCGAGAAAAATATCGACTGCGTCAACGTGTGTCTTGGCCGGCTGACCCGACGGGGACCCCGTGAAGCCAGCAGCCTTAGCCACAACCTCGACTGAAGTAGAGTGTCGACGATTCGGGGGAAGGGGACCGCTCCCATGAACGTCGATGGTGGGACTTACCCTTAAGAGTCCTTTTTGGACCTAGAGGAATGTCCCGAAGGCCTCTCCCTTGGTGGAGGGACTGACAAACTCCTTGAGCGAAGCCGTGTGGAGGAGCCCAAAGAGAGGGATAAATGCCACAACCGAAGAAGATGATGATGCAGCCTGGGCGCTTCCTCCTCGAGGCGATCAGTTGTTTGAGTTGTTCAGCCGAGCCGCGCCACAGACACCGCCCATGGGCCCTCTGCCCGACTTGACGGAGGATAACGTTTCTCGGGGCGCCCAAGTTGCAATCTGGCAGCGCGATCCTCCAAGACCGTGGCCGAAAAGGACTTGCACAAGTTGCAGGCCTGCGAATCATGCTCAAGTCCAAGGCAGTACACGCATGTGGAGTGCGGATCAGTCCAGGACATCTTCTGCCCACAGGGGCACCAACAAAATCCGGGAGTCGATTTGTCCATCGCAGCCACGACGTAAGATAAAGACCGAAGTCTTGTAAATTTTAAAATTAGTTTCGGGTAAACCGAAGAGTTTGGATCCAGGCCTAAAACGCAGAGCGCAAAGGAGGGAACCTGAGTTTCCAAGCGCTAAGGAAGATCTGGTGTCATGGGGCGGAGCCAAGAGTTTTACCACCCGGGGGGGTGGGAGGAGCCAGCTTGAACACCTTCCGGCAAGATTTAAAGCTGCAAGGAACCTGCCAGTAAGTATGGATTGAACAACATATCCATGTCCCTAGAAATAACGTCTTCCATGCCAGATGACGTAACTCGCAATCCACAGCTGGTTCAAAAGGAGGCTTCGTAGCTGCTCCAGGGCGAAGGGTAGGGCCCGGAGATGGGATCCTTAATCAGAGGCCTAAGGTGAAGCACCTCTCAAAAGGCACGTCACGGTTTCCAACTGGGATATGGACCATAGACCTATAGGTGCGTGATAGGCAGAGATGGTACAGAGGTGTCGTCTATCGAGGAGCAGGCCAAGCCTGCCTGTAATAGGGACAGGAGGTGGTCTAATACCAAACCCTCAGAACAATCCAGTGGGGAAAGTCCCGTGCTTGAGCCCAGACACAAAACTGCACCATTTCATGGCGTCGTGGCATGAGTGGCGGTTTCTAGAAGCCGCTAGAACTTCTGCTACCTCTTGCGAGACCTCGTAGCACATGACTGCTATACCCTAGGAGCCAGTCATGCAGGTTCAAGCGAAGGTCTGGATGGACCAGGATCCTGCCTCCTGGGACAGTAAGTGAGGCTGATTGGCAGAGGCACGGCGGATCCTGAGAAAGTTGGTACAACAGAGGGAACCAGATCTGCCTGGGCCAAAAAGACGCGATTAAGATCAGCGTCGCCTGCTCTCTGCAGAGTTTCAGAAGAACCCTCTGGATCAACAGGAAGGGAGGAAATGCATAAGGAATCTGCCCGCCCAGGAGAGGGACAACGCATCTCGCCAGAAAACACCAGGCCCTTTATCTAGTGAGCAGAAATTGGGCAGTTTTGCATTGGATGGGGACGCGAAAAGGTCCAACTCCAGTGTCCCCCATCTGCGAAACAGATCCTCTCGACCTCTTGGAGTAGTTCCCATTAGTGGACTCTGGCCGAGTGGCTCAGACCGTCTCTGCGATAGCTGTCCACTCCTTGAACATGTACGGCAATAAGGTTTGCACCGTGTTGAAGTTCCCAATCCCACACCCTCATGGCCTCCCTGCAAAAAGAGTAGGAATTAGTGCCTCCTTGTTTGTTGAGGTAGTACATCACTGCGGTATTGTCTGTTTGTAGAAAAGTACCCGGTGGAATCTCCGATTGGAAAGCCTACAAGGCATAAAAGGACCGCTCTCATCTCCAAAATGTTTATGTGAAGATGAGCTTCCTGGGTTGTCCACGAGCCCTGAGACCTTACAACTTTGAGGTGTGCTCCCCAACTGGACCCCGAAGCCTCCGTAGAGAGTGTGTCACAACCGGAGATGGCGCAACAAAGGGGACTCCCAACGACAGATGCTCTGGGTCTAGCCACCATTGCCAATCCCGGATGACAGCGTTCGTGATCCTGATTGGATGCTGCAGATGGTCTTCCTTCTGATCCCACAGCACCGTAACATCCACAGGGCCACCTGCATGTGGATATGGGCTAAAGAGACTGTTGCAATGGCGCAGCCATGTCACTGAGTAGGCAAAGACCAGTCTTGCTGGGGCGTCTTTTCGTCAAGATATCCTTATGAGGGATATGATGTGCTCCGCTCTGTCCTGGAGCAAAGCTTTCCCTGGGCGGCATCCAGGACTGTGCCTATGAGCTGCAGTCTCTGAGGCGGAACCAGATGCGACTTCTCCCGACTGATGGTGATGCCCAAGGAGCCAAAGAGGACCAGTACAGTAGATCGCAGATAGAGCCTCCCGAGAGGGGGCCATGAGGAGCTAGTCGTCCAGGTAGGGGAACACGTAGTGGCCTCGTCTCCTGAGAGCTGCCGATACAACTGCCATGCACTTCGTGAATACCCAAGGTGCAGAGGACAGCCCAAAGGGAGGCTCGAACTGATAATGGCGACCAGAAACTCGAGTGCAAAATTTTCTGTGCACCCAGGCTATCGAATACTTGAGTATGCATCCTGCATGTCCAGTGGCGCTAAGAGGCACCTGCTTGAGCATGAGAATTAGTCGAAGTGTCACCATGCGGGCGTTTGTAAAAGCACCCGAGCGTTGAGGTCACTGAGGTCCAAAATGGAAGGAAGGTCCCCTGTCTTTTTGGGAACCAGAAAGAAGTGGGAATAATATCCTCCACCTCTCTGGTTCCGAAGAATGTGTTCTATTGCTTCCTTGTCCAGAAGTGCTAACACTTCCCACTGAATGAGCAGGGCATGCTGTCCTGAGTAACGGGAAAGCAGAGGCCTTGAAGGTGGGTGGTCGAGGAATTTGTTAGTGTCCTCTCTCTACCAATTGTAGGACCCACCGGTCGGCGGTTATCTGCCACACGGAAAGGGGGTGAGAGATGCAACCCCCGACTTTTTCTTCCCTTTGATCCAGAGGAGGGGCAGGGGCCGGGAAGGAATCATGCTGTGGCGGAGTTGCCTCCCGCAGGCTGGGTCGGTTTGGTACATCTCTGACCTTGGCCTGGGGAAGACTTAGGCTGGGCCTTATGGCTGAAGGTGCCCTTTGCTGCTGGCGGAGCGTGGCTGTTGCCTTTGTTGCTGGCGCAAAAGATTCTGGTTCCTGAAGGAACCAGATTTGAGCCCTATACAGTCCTTACTGCCTTCCGGCATCCTGTAACTGGTGATCACCTTCCGGAATCCTCACCAAGCAGTACCTACTGCACGTTATAGGGGCGTCCAGGATATTTTCTGAGCGTCGGGGTAAATCGGAGGCGCAAAGCCAAGAGTCTCTCCGGAGACAGATGTCTGTGGCTGCTCCCCTGGCTGCTGAGTCCGCTGAATCATAGGCGGCTCTCAAGACTTAGGTCCCCACGTCTGACCCAGTGTGAAGGGGGTTCAAAAGCTCCTCCTTCTGTTCACTATCTGGAAGTGCTTTGACTAGGTCTTGACCCTGTTCCCATAGGGTGTCCTGAAACTGAACCATGGGTGTCAGATAGTTCAGTGACCTGATGGAGCATGTCGCAGCCGCGCACATGCGCCTACCCAGTGAATCCAATTGCTTGGATTCCTGGTCCGGAGGTTCTGTGCTCAAATGCTGCGGTCGTTAAGACCGGTCATGAGAGGCTGTGATGACCAGTGAGTCAAGTCAGCCAGGGGTTGATGTGCCAGACACGGGTCCTCCGCAGGGGCCCTGTATAGGCGGTCAGCCTTCTTCAGCATGGCAGGAGTGGAATGCGGACGTTTCCACGTGGCCTTGGTGACGTTCACGAAGGTGTCCACCAAGGGTGGTACCACCACAGGCTTCGGGTCCTTCTGTCAAAGGTAACGAGCTAGACGCTGTCTCTCTGGGTCGAGATCTTCCGAATCCCATCCCATATTCTCCTGATGTGCCTCACAATTTCGGAAAAAGAGGGATCATCCGGAGGCAACCTGGGCAGGTCTCGTGCGTCGGGTGATGGGATGCTGATTGGAGAAGGAGACCTGGAGGTATCTGAGGTGTCAGGTCTAGAATCATCCCCCTGCTGAGTGGACCGTCGACGTCTGGGTCGTTTAGGACTGGTAGACCCTGAGGGAGATCTTGAAGGGGCCTTCTCCATTCTTTGGATCTTCCCCATGGAGGTGGAGTACATTTCTTGGGTGTCGGTGGTCTTCCTGCTGGCCCCTGCGGTGGAGGAGGGGGAGTAGGAGGTGAAGGAGTAGGAGGATGAAGTTTGACTGGGATCACATCCTTAGTTATTGTGTCCCACCAAAAGGTAAAGAGATCTTTGACCTCTTTGAATATTCATACTGGACGACCGACCTGGCGCCGGTGGTCTGTTGCCGGTATCGGGCGTCGGGTCCAAGGGCATCGCCGGGTTTGGCGAAGGCTCCTGTGGAATCCCGAAATCTTCACTGTCGCCTGCCCAGTCATCAGGCAACATCAGGTCCTCCTCTGTAGAATCCCGGTGACCGGTGTCCAGTGACGGGGAGGCAGTCTTCAGCTCCGGCGAACGTCTCACTGACGTCGGGCGCTTAGCCGACGTCTAGTCAGACTGGCGTTTAGCCAATGGAAGGTCGGAAGCCGCTCCGGGTCCGTTGTCTGTTGTCCGTTTTAGGGACGTCAAGTCCTTAGTCTTTCTGGGAGGGGGATCTGGACCCTTAGGAGGCTGGGAGGCCAATCTGGCGTCAGAGTCCCGGCGTCTCTCTGAGGAAGCTTGTTTTGAAGAGGACTGGGACTGGTGACGGTCTGAAGACTTCGAGGAGGCCCGGGAGGGTGTTGAGGAAGCTGAAGGCCTGGAAGTCTTGATGGGATGCAGAGAAGCCGAAGTGCTGCCTGAAGACTTAACCTTTACTGGAAGGGGCTGAGGAAGCGCCCTGGAGGGACAGCGGTCTGAGCGCGTGGAGCCTGAGCTGGTGCGCGAGTCCGAGTCCCGGTTAGGGGATCTGGACCTGGCCTTCTCCAGATGCTTGTCGCAGTGCTTATGGGACTTAGAGGTAGACTCACCTCTGGAGGCAGGGTCTTTGTCCATGCTTTTTAGCTCTTCTTCCAATAGAAACCCCTGAAGTGCCTTCTGGCGGCGGATCCCGATGCGACTGTTGAACCCCTGGCAAAGGAGCAGACCTTGGTGTCGTGTTCGGGCCTAAGCACCATGAACAGGATGAATGTAGAT
This sequence comes from Neoceratodus forsteri, assembly GCA_016271365.2. Classification (NCBI taxonomy): domain Eukaryota; kingdom Metazoa; phylum Chordata; order Ceratodontiformes; family Ceratodontidae; genus Neoceratodus; species Neoceratodus forsteri. The sequence goes on along the minus strand of JADMNL010000027.1, from coordinate 303,768,450 downwards.
CCTTGAAAGGGATCTGTTTGCATAGGCGCACTTGGAGGGATGTCCTTCTGAGGAAGGAGTTGGAGATGCTGACACTGAGTAGGTAAAACTTCGAAAGTTCTAGTAGTCATTCGCTAGAGTGGGATCGTGAGGCCGATGCTGGTGAGTCGACGGCGAGAAAAGTACAGTTACGTAAGAACTTACCATAACAGCAGATCTCCGAGAACAGCTCTTGCAGCAGGTTACACCATTAGGACTGAAACCGCGGGTGCCAGGACCCCGCGGAAAAAATTCTAGCTAGAGTATCGGTAGGGGACCACCACGTTGGCCTCCCAGCGTCGGGCATCACATAAAGGGTGGTCCCCAGCATCCCCAGTTCTCCCACGAAGACTCCTGGCTCAAGTGTGACATTTGAAGTGGAGACCAAGGATCCGCTTCCAAAGGAAGGTGCAATTACTTAGTTGCTGGATGGCGTCAAGAGACACTGCAGCCTAAAGACTAGGTCGGAAGACAACCTCCTGAGGGGAAGGCGAGAGGGAAACTACCTGCTGCAAGAGCTGTTCCCGAAGATCTACTGTTACGTTAAGTTCTTAAGTAACTGTACTATCTTACTTCGAGAAACAGCTCTTGCAGCAGGTTACACCATTGGGACAGATTCCCAAGCAGTTATGGAACTACTTCCTGATCGGGAGGAGGATAGGAAAGATCCTGGTGTAAACCAGATTTTCTGACAAAAGTCCTTGAAGGACCAAGCCAAAACCTGCTTTGCACCTAGAGGCAATATCAAACTGTAGTGCCTGATAAGGTGTACAGTGCTCCAAGTAGCTTTACTCACGAAGATGGCTGACATAGAAGCGTTCTTAAGCAGCTGCGAGAAGGAGTAGCCACCCTAACCCCCTTAGGTGGAATGTCCTTTAACGGTCCCAGCAAAAGTTTATTGTGCTTGTGGTAACAGAGCGAAATGCATTTAACAAGCCATCCGGAAGCGACTGCTTTTACACAGGTGCACCCTACATCCTGTGCGTAGTCGATACAAAGAGCTGGTCTAACCTGTGATGGGATCTGGTTCTAGCCAAACAGTATGAGGCTCCTATGTACATCTAAGATGTGCAAAAGGGCTTCTCCTCTGTTAGAATAGTCGGGGTAGTACACCGGAAGGTCGATATCCTGGTTGAGAGTTACAGCCGAGACCACTTTGGGAAGAAACTTATGATTTGTCCTTAAGGACACCCTGTCCTTATGAAAAACCAAATAAGGATCTTTGCACATACTAGCATACTAAAATGTCAGCAGAATAGGCCTAATGGTCTTTCACGTCTGCTCGTTTGGTCAGCCCCCACCCTGGGAGCTGACCTTGCTGCCCCCCTCACCTTCTCTGGCTTTTCCCTTCCCAGTTCCGGATATTTTCGCTGCATTGGATTTTGCTTCCAGAACCCTTTCCCCTGTAGCTGTCCCACCCCTCTTGAACCCTTCCACTGTTTCTGCCTCCACCAGCCCCCTAGGCAGCACATTCCATGGCTCCACAACCCTCTCAGTGAAGCAGCACCTCCTCCTTTCTCCTTGAATCTTCCCCCTCCAGCTTCCCTCATGCCTCTAGTGGCCCCTCCTCCTTCCTAGCACCCTGACTGTTTCCTCCCTATTTACCCCCTTCATGTACCTGAGACCTCCCCGGTCCCTTCTCTCTTCCAATATGTACATATTTAGCTCTTCAAGCCTCTCCTCATAGGTCCTGTCCCCAAGCCCCAAATCATTTTAGCTGCCCTCCTCTGGACCCTCTCCAGGGTTTAATGTCCCTCTAAGTGTGGCCTCCAAAGGTGCATGCAGTACTTGAGGCGGCCTCAACAAGCAGTTATACAGAGGGAGTATCACTTCCCTCTTTCTGGAGGTGATCCCCCTAGCGATGCATCCCAGCATCCTGTTGGCCTTGGCTGCTGCCCTCCTACAACTCAGAGTTGTTCATCTTGACATCCACCGCCACCACTCCCAGGTCCCTCTCAGCCAGAGACCTGTAGCATCCCCACCCGGGTGTACACTTGGCCTGGGTTTCTGGCCCCAGGTGCAGTACCTTGCATTTCCCTGCATTGAACCTCAGCTTCCACTTTCTAGCCCATCTTTCCAGAGCCTCAGGTCCCCTGTGAGCCACCCTCCCTCCTCCCCATCTACCACCGCCCCAGTTTTGAGTCATCTGCAAGAGACTCATCTCCTCCTGATACCTGTCCTTATGTCAGAGACCTAGGTGTTGAACAGGAGGGGCCCAAGGACTGATCCCTGTGGGACCCCACTAATGACCCTCCTTGGGGATGAGACTATCCCACCAACTCGACCCTCTAGGTCTGGTCCTGGAGCCAATTGCCTATCCATCTGATCATCTGGTTCCCACCCCATTTCTCCCAGCTTATCCAACAGGCCCTCGTGAGGAACAGAGTCAAATCCCTTGCTGAAGTCTAGAAGAGGGGCGTCCACTGGTCTGCCAGGTCAAGGCACTCGTCACCCAGTCATAGAACTCCACAAGGTTTGTCTGACCACGATTTCCCGGGGCGAATCCATGCTGTCCATCGTCAGGCCCCCCAAGCCTCTCCTTGACAATGCCCTCCATCACCCTGCCCACCATCGATGTCAGGCTGACAGGCCTGTAGTTCCTGCCACCTCCCTTAATCCCCCTTGTGGATAGGCACTATATGCACCACCTACCAGTCCTGGGGCACCCACACTGTCCTCAGAGAGATGGTGAAAAGCTCCGCCAGGGATTTCGCCAGGACATCCACAAGTTCCTTCAGCACTCTGGGATGTAATTTATCTGGCCCCGGTGCTTTCTCAGTCTTAAGGGACCTGAGGCTTCCCTCACTCTCTGCTGTGATTTCCACTTCCTACCTCTTCTCCCTGCTTAGCCTCCCCTCCTGCCAGCGAGGCCTCCCCTCTCCCAGACCCGCCCGATCGGTGAGGTCCCCCCTCTTCAGTATCACTGTCTCCTCCATATATGCTGCAGCACCCCATTTTCCTTGGTGAAAATTGAGGTGAAGTACTCATTTAGTGCCTCAGCCTGCTCCCTGGGTCTTGTGCCATCACTCCGTTTTAATCCTGCTAATCTGCCCCTTCACCTTTTTTTTCCCCAATATCTAAAGAACCCTTGTTCCCCTCCTAATTTCCTGGCCAGGTTCTGCTCCTTCCTTGCCTTAGCCGCTCTCACCACCCTAGTGGCCCTTCTAGCCATCAGCTCATACTCTCCTCGATCCCTTTCACTCCCTGAGCACCTGAATTGCCTATAGGCTGCCTTCTTTCCCCGCACCACCTCCTGGACCTCCCTGGTCCACCAGCAAGGTTTTCGGGCCCCACCACATTTTCGTCTTACTCTTGTACAGGTGCTGGTATCATCCTGCACCCCTCTCCTGATTTCCACCTACTATCAGCGTCCACGTCTGGCCCAATCACATCAAATGCTCATTAAGGGTCCTTCCCATTTTCTTAAAATCCGCCCCTGAAGTCAGTTACCTCCGTCTTTGTGCAACCTTCTACCTCCTAGGTCCAGGCAGAACCAGACGTGGCATGGTCACTCCCATAGCGGGTCCCTTATCTCAGGCCCCCAATCTGGTCACTATCTGCCAAGACCATCCAGTACCGTGCCTCCTGGTCAGTTCCCCACCTGCTGAGTTAGGGCAGCGTCTTGAAGACATCCAACAACCTCTGTTCCTGGCCACCAAGGATGTCATATAGTTTCCCAGTCTGTTCCTGGCATGTTTAAGTCCCCAACACCACCACCCTTCCCTGCCTAATCTGCAGTGTCTCCCAACATCTGCCCACAGACTCTCCTCCAACTCCTCCTCCGCCAGTGCAGGGGTCTATACACCACCCTATTTTACTCTCTGCCCCCGTTATCAAGGTGACCCAAATCGCCTCCCGATTCCCTCCGCCTCCTTTACTCCCCATGCCAATGCAGTTTTGACCATCACTGCTACCTCTCCTCCCCTTCCCTCCCCCCTATCCTTCCTGAACATAGTGTAACCCTCCAGGTTCAGGTCCCAGTCGTGTCCTGCGGTGGCCCAGTTCTCAGTGACTGCTGACACATCCACCGCTCCCTCAGTTAGCATCGCCTGGAGCTCAGGCATTTTACTGCCCAAGTTCCTGGCATTTAGCAGGACTACCTTCCACCCTTTCCCTATACTTCCATTTCCCATGCTCGTGTTCCCATGGGGAGTCCGTTTTCCCCTGGTCTGCACTTTACCAGTCGGCCTTTTCCCGCATTCCTCCAGCTTCCCAGGGGGGTGGAGACAGAGTCCCTCCTTTATCGGACCCCCCTCGACAGCCTTTTCTCCCATCCCTACCCCCTTCACAATTTTAAACCCCACTTTTCACCAATGAACCTCTCTATTTTCAACTTAGGATTCCCTCCCTCCAAATTGAGATGTAGTCTATCTCTAGCATACAGCTCTTATCCTCCCAGAGTCTCCCCAGTCCCCATCAACCCCACCCTCTGGCCCCACCACTCCCTGAGCCACTGGTTTATCTCCCTAATCTTCTTTTTGTGTTCCCCACTGAGCCCTTGGCATCTGGCAGGATTTCAAGAAGAAATTGTGCATCCTGTCATGACAGACCCTGGCAATTTCCCTGAACCTTGCCTGTATCTCTAGCTCGCTATTTCCCTCAATGTCATTTGTACCCAGGTGGACCAATATGTCCTGAGAACCCCCACCATCCTCTGCCAGCTGATATACCTCGTGTTTGGCCCTGTGCGTTAGTCAGGAAGCATTTTGTTCTAACTGCCAGGCTCCCCCAATCCCATTTGATACCCGATCATGAATCCCCCAACAGGAGCACTCTAACTGCTCCTTTTCCTCCATTCCCCCCTTCCATGTCCCTCATCCTTTCTACGGCCCCTCCACCCTGCCGTGCTGACTCCTCCCCTATCTGGGTGCCACATGCCGCCCCCCTCGATCCTACCTCTCCTCCTCCTCCTCTCAGTATCCTTCTGTACCTTGCTAACTCCCACCTCACTGCTCATGACTGGTCCTTCTCCCCCACCCGCTAAACTAGCCTGGCTCGTCCTCCCTTCCTTCCTGTCTCCGTTTAGTCCCTCCTTGCTTGTCGTGCTCCCCTGGCCTAAACCCTCAGCTCCCTTTACTGTATCCTCCTTGTACTTCTGGTCCTTCTCCTTGCCCTTTCCTCCCAACTGGTCCTTCTCCTTGCGCTTTTCTCTCTCTACCCCCCATCTCCTCCTGCTCCGATTCACTGCTCCCCCAATTTTCCTGCATTCCAGGTTCCCTCCTGTTCCTCCTGCTCTCCAGCCCCGCTTCCTCCCCCCACTCCCTTTCCATCTCTAACCACCCTGTCATGGCTACATCACCCCCCTCATCCTCAAGCAGAATAAGAGAACTGAAGCGGTTACTGAGCATAAGGTCAGATCCACCTCCTCGCCTTGCTTCCTTCTGTCCAGCCCCGCTCATCTGCCTACTTCCCTGAGAATGTTGTCCCTCTGGCCTCCCTTTGTGAGGGTCCCCAGTTACCTGCCTGCTTCTTTGGTAGTATCCTCCCTTTGGGTCCCCTCTGCGACCCCAGAGTATTCTCCTGCACTCCTTTCCCTATACCCCCGCCCCTAGTGCTTGGTGAAACCCCATGGGAGATCCCCTGCCCTCTCCCACAACCATACCCCCCCAAGCTGTGCCAGCTGGTAGCACACTGGGCAACCACTGAACTTCCAAGCCCAGTCCAGTATCATGGCTGCCCCACACCCTGTGCACCCCACCATCCTCCCAAAGATGCCGGCCCTAATGACGTGTGGTCCCACACCCCTCCAAGTAGGTTTCCTTGGGTGAGCCACCAGGTTCCCCACTAGTCCAAGATACACTCCCACTGTCTAATCAGGTCACCCACTAATCCTAAATGCAGTCCCACAGTAAACCGGTAACCCTGTTACGAGGTGCAGTACAACACGGTAAACCTATAAGGGAAGTGAACAACTCCCTAAGCTCCTCTCTCCCAGCCTTTACATCCAACCCCCAGTGGCTAGAACTACATGAGCTGCACCTGCAGCCTTTTCCTCCAATTGCAGGGCAGGTGTTCCCCTATAAATAAGCAGAGCTCTGGGGAGGGAGGGGTGAGATTTGGGCCTACACCCGACTCACGAGAGAGTGCATCAGCCCTGTGTCTGCCCCTTCAAGCCCTGCAGCCAAAGAACCAGCTCCAAGCAAACCCCACCAAATAGGTTTTAAATCAGAAGAAATAGGCCTCCACCAGCGCAGCCTGTTACACAGTGAAACATCCAACAAACGAGTCCACTTACAGCAACCAAACCAGTTTTCAAACTTCCAACAGCCCCAAAAACAATACCCTGCTAGCCCCTTAGAAGTAAGAAAGAAAAGAAATAACCCCTACTACCAAGTAAAATCCACAAGAAACCCCGTAAAAAACAACAAGAAGCAGCTACTGTACTGGAACACAACTGATCCTGTCCCCTTCTAGTTCCTTGAAGCTCAGAAATTCTTCTGGCGGAAGTAACAGCAACTAAAAATAACGTCTTCCAGGCAAGGAGACGCAGCTCGCACTCTGCGGCCGGTTCAAAAGGGGGCAGCGTAAGCTGCTCTAGGACAAAGGGGAGATCCCAAGGTGGAATGGGGAGATCCCAAGGTGGAATCGGGTCCTTGATAGGATGTCTCAAGTGGAGAATACCGCGTAAGGAAGCGCGGGAAGCCTCTAGCTGTGCTAGAGACCTGTGACCTGCCGGAGAATGGTATGCTGAAATGGCACAGAGGTGTACTTTGATAGGAGTAGGAGGCAATCCAAGACTGACCTCTCCGAGCAGTCTAATGGGGCCAGTCCATGAGCCTGAGCCCAAATGCAAAAATCTGCACCTTTTCATGGAGTAGGTGGCATGAGTGGATGGCTTTCTTGCCGCCACCAAAACGTCTGCAACGTCCTGCGAGACCCTGTAACGCAGGACTGCTATGTCCTTAGGAGCCAGGCATGCAGGTTCAGCGACCAAAGGTCCAGATGGACCAAGGAGCTTGCCTCCTGGGACAGTAGGTGAGAGCTGACTGGCAGAGGCACCGGTGATTCCTGGAAGAGTTGGTATAGGAGAGGGAACCAAATTTGCCTGGGCCAAAAGGACACTACCAGTATGAGAGATGACCACTGCTGTCGGAACTTCAAGAGAACCCTCTGGATCAAAGGGAAGGGCGGAAAAGCGTAGAGGAACCTGCCTGTCCAGGAGACGGACAACGCGTCTCACCAGGAAACACCAGGCCCTGGATGTAGCGAGCAGAAACTGGGCAGTTTTGCATTGGATGGGGACGTGAAGAGGTCTAATTCTGGTGTCCCCCACCTGTGAAACAGATCCTCTATGACTCCCTGTAGCAGTTCCCATTCATGGACTCTGGCCTGTGAGCGGCTCAGACTGTCCACGATGGTGCTGTCCACTCTGGAAACATGCACTGCAACGATTTACGCAATCCCACACCCTCTTTGCCTCCCTGCAAAGGAGATAGGAGTGAGTGCCTCCTTGTTTGTTGAGATAGTACATCACCATCGTGTTGTCCGTTTGGTAACAGGAGAGTACCCGGTGGGATCTCTGACTGAAAGGCCTGTAAGGCATACAGGACTGCCCTCATCTCTAGAATGCTGATGTGGAGGTGAGATTCCAGAGACGACCAGGAGCCTTGGGTCCTGACTCCGTTCAGGTGAGCTTCCCATCCGGACCCCAAGGCATCCGTGGAAAGAGTCAGAGTTGGAGGCAGCGCTACGAAGTGGGCTCCCGTAGAAAGGTGCTCTGGGACAAGCCACCATTGCCAATCTCAGATGACTGCACTCGTGATCCGGACTAGATGATGCAGTTGGTCCCGCTTTTGGTCCCACTGGGCTTGTAGAATCCACTGGATGACCCACATATGAAGTAGAGTTAGGGGAACCGTCACGTTTGCTGCTGCCATGTGTCTGAGGAGGCAAAGAATGGTCCTGGCTGGGACCGACTTCTTTCCCATTATATCCCTGATGAGGGACCTGATGCGTTCCGCCCTGTCCTGAGGTAGGAATGCCCTCCCTTGATTGGTGTTGAGAATTGCACCTATAAATTGCAACCTCTGAGAAGGAGACACGACTTCTCCTGATTGATGGTGATACCCAGCAATTCGAAAAGGGAACACGTGTCCTGAATAGCGGCCATCAAGGCCTCCCGAGAGGGGGCCATGAGGAGCCAGTCATCTAGGTATGGAAACACACAGTGGCCCTGTCTCCTGAGAGCTGCTGCCACGACTGCCACACACTTCATGAACACTTGAGGTGCTGAGGACAGCCCAAAGGGGAGAGCTGGGAACTGGTAATGGCGTCCCAGGAACTCAAAGCGCAAGAATTTTCTGTGCGCTCAAGCGATCGGGAGATGGAGGTAGGCATCCTGCATATCCAGCAACCACTCTGTTTGAGCATGGGAATAAGACCCAGAAGGGTAACCATGCGAAAGCATTTGTACAACAGGAAGGTGTTGAGATCGCTGAGGTCCAAGATCGAGCACAAGTCCCCTGTCTTTTTTGGAACCAGGAAGAAGCGAGAATAGTACCCTCTTCCTTTCTGAATCCGTGGTACTGACTATGGCATCCTTGTCCAGGAGTGCCAAGATCTCCTGCTGAATGAGCAGGGCATGCTGACCCAAATACTGGGAGACAAGGGGAGGCCTTGATGGTGGGTGGTCAAGGAACTCGACAGAGTGTCCTTGATGTACTAGCTGAAGCACCCACCGGTTGGAGGTTATACTCTCTCAACCCGGAAGGTGGTGAGAGATGTGACCCCCGACCTTTTCCCTTGGATTCAGACGAGGGGCGGGGGACAGGAAGGAGTCATGCTGCGGTGGTGTTTGTCCTGGCGGGCTGGGCAGACTTTTGGTGCTTCTGGCCCTGGCCTGTGGGGAACCTAGCTTGACCTTTTCTTCCAAAGTTGCCCCTTGGTTGCTGGCTGGAATGTGGTTGCTGCCTCTCTTGCCAGCCGCGAAAGCGATTCTTGTTCCGACGAAAGGAACTAGACTTGGGCCTGTGCATAGCTTGTACAGTCCCGACTGCCTTCCCAGAGTCCTGTAGCCTGGTGATTCCTGTCCGATTCCTCACTGAACAGGACCGCTCCATTCTAGGGGACGTCCAAGATGTTCTTCTTGATGTCCGGAATAAAGCCCGAGACCCTCAACCAGGAGCGTCTCCGGAGACAAATGCCTGTGGCTGAGTCCCTGGCCACCAAGTCCGCTGAGTCGTAAGCGGCTCAGAGTACCTGGGTCCCCACGTCTGACCCAGTTTGCAGGAGATTGAGAAGTTCGTCCTGCTTTTCGCCATTTGGGAAATCTTTCATAAGGTCTTGGCCCTGTTCCCATAGGGCGTTCTGAAACTGCACCACGTACATTAAGTAGTTCAGAGACCTTAAACAGCACGTAGCAGCCACGTATGTGCATCTCCCCAGTGAATCTAATTGCTTAGATTCCTGGTCCGGTGGCTAAGCACTCAGGTGTTGAGGCCATTGAGACCTATCATGTGAGACTTATGACCAGGGAATCGGCCAGGGGCTGCTGCGCCAAGTACGGGTCCTCCAATGGAGCCCTGTAAAGGTGGTCAGCCTTCTTTGGAACTGCTGGAGTGGAGTGTGGACATTTCCAAGCAGCCTTGGTGACATCCATAAAGGTGTCCACCAATGGTGGGACCACCACAGGCTTCGGATCTTTCTGCCTGAGATATGTGGCAAGGCGTTGTCTTTCGGGATCTAAGTCCTCCGTCTCCCACCCCATGTTTTCTTTGATGTGCCTCAATCTCCGAGAAATCCGGTGGTGACCTGGGTAGGTCCCGTGGGTCGGGTGATGGGAGACTGATGGGAGAAGGAGACCTGGAAGTGTCGGATGTATCCAGCCTTGAGACATTCCCAGGAGAGGATCATCTGCCTCTGGGTCGTTTAGGGCTGGGAGACCCTGAGGGAGACCTGGATGGGGGTCTTTTTCATTCTCGTGATCTGCCCCTTGGAGGTGGTGTAGGCTCCTTAGGGGTCGGGGGTCTTTCATCTGCACAGCTTCGAGGAGGCGGTGGAGGTGGCTTAGTGGGCACCACATCTTTCTTAATGGTATCCCACCAGAAAGTGAATAAATCCTTAACCTCCTGCAAATTCATACCCAACAGGCCCGGCGTTGGTGTTGACCTGTTGGCGGGATTGGGCGTCGGGCCTTGGGTAACCATCGGATCTGGTGATGATTCCCTAGGCAGTCAGGCATCCTCCGTGTCGCCTGTCTGGTCATCAGGCAGAACCATGACCTCCTCTTCCGAAAACCCCCGGCGACCAGTGTCAGCCGGTGTCGGTGGGGCAGGTGTCAGCACCTTGGCCCATTTGGCGGGCATCAGGTCGGTCACCCGTTTGGACTCAGAGGTCCATTTAAGGGACATCACCTCCGTAGTCTTCCTTCTGAGGACATCCGGTCCTTTTGGAGGTTGGGAGACCGAACGGTGATCGGGGTCCCGGCATTGGTCCGATGTCCCGGAGTTCTGCTTGGAAGACGACTTCGATTTATGCTGGTCTGAAGTCCCAGGCCTGGTTACGGAGTCGGGCGTCTGAGGATCTTTCGTCTTCAGTGGGTGTAGGGAGGCTGAGGAGACACCTGAAGACCTTACCTTCACTGGAGGGGGCTGAGAGTGGGCCCGGGAAGACGACCCATCAGATCGCATGGAGCTGGAACTGGCTCTAGATTCAGAGGCCCAACTTGGTGATCTAGGCCTACCCTTATCCCGGTGCTTGTCCCGATGTTTCCACGATTTGTGGGAGGATTCCCCACTGGAGGTAGAGTCTTTCTCCATCTGCTTTAACTTCTCTTCAAGAAGAAACCCCTGGAGGGCCTCTTGGCAGCGGATCCTGGTCAAACTGTTAAATTGTTGGCAGATAGAACAGGCCTGTATAGTGCTCTGGGCAGAGGCACCACACAGGCTGTGGCGATCAGTAAATGGAATCTCTTCACATGAGCGCATGAGGGTGTCCTCGGTGGAAGGAGTAGGAGATGTAGACATGTGGGTGGATTTTTGAGAAAAAGTTTTTTGGATTTCATCGTCATTCATCTGTTCAAGGCGTCCATGAGGCCGATGCTGTGTAACCAGGCGAGAAAGGAACTGGGGATGCTGGGGGATTGCCCATTTATATGATGCCAGGGGGCAGACATCAGGCAGTCCTCGCTGGATATTGCTAGCTAGAATTTCTCCGTGGGGTCCTGGCGCCTGCCGGCTTCGGTCCTAATGGTGTAACCTGCTACAAGAGCTGTTTCTTTAAGTAAGATTAATAAACTTCTCGAAAATAAAATACTTAAGTGATGGCATCGTTCGGTGGCTGAAGGCATCCATGGAGTCGATGCTTGTGAGTCGACAGCGGGAAAAGAACCCAAGGATGCTGAAGGACAGCCCCCTTTATGATGTATGGGACGTCGGGGACGACGTCAGGGGTGGTGCACCGCTGTATGTAGCTAGCTAGAAGTTTTCCGTGGGGTCCTGCCACCTGCTGGCTTTAGTCCTAATGGTGTAACCTGCTGCAAGAGCTGTATCTCGAAGATATAAGGGTTATGCACCTGTAACCGTAGTTCTAGGAGTGGTATATGATATACATCCAACACTACTGGCAAGAATTCTTTCCCTTTAAGTTCAGCCAGAAGTCTTCAGGCTGGCTCCTCCCATCTGGTATCCTCCTTGGCACTGCCCCGCAACGTCAGATCCTACACGTTGGAAGCAAGACTGGTGTGCCACTTGCCAGGGGAAGTCGGGTGAGTTGTGTGGTTGTACACCAAATACCATTTCAACTATGGTTACCGGTGAGTAACCCTTATTTCTAGAAACGTAGATATGGTGTACTTATCCATACTATTGGCAGACTCCTAGCAGTCCTCCAGGAGGAGGGAACAAGGTGCACACCCCCTATTTAGGGAAGACTGAAGCACACAGGACCCAAAACCAACATCCAGACATGACTCAAGGTCAGTGTGTTAATGGGAGATGAAGGTGTGTGCTGACTTCAAGGTAGCAGCCTTGCAGATCTCCTGGACAGGGCTGTCCTTGGAAGCAGCCACCGAGATAGCAGTATGTCTAGTAGAATGAGCCCTAAGTCCAGCAGGGGGCTCCCTACCAGTCAACCTATAGCAGAGGTCGATGCAGGAGACTATCCACCTGCCAATCATGTACTTAGCTGCTAGTCTGCCAGGTGCAGCTTCAGCATAGGGGAGAAACAGCTGGCGAACCGCTCCCCGAACTCCAGCCGTATGCTCTTTGTAGTAAGCAAGCATTCACCTCAGGTCAAAAGAATAGAGCCCGTGCTCAGTCTCCGAGGTTGGATTGGTGAAGTGCACCGGGAGGTTAATTACCTGGTTAAGGTGAAACCTCCGGGAGGAACGCTGGCACGGAGGACATCTATGTCCTTGTGGAAGACCAGGGAAGGAGACTCCACTGAAAGCGCCTGGAGCTCACCGATCCTTCTGGCGGAGGTGACAGCCCCCAAGAAGGTGGTCTTCCATGCCAGGTGAGATAGGTCACACCTGTGCACAGGTTTGAATTGCTTGCCCATGAGCATAGTCAACACCAGCAACAAGTCCCAAGGTGGTGGTGGTGGTGGCTCACGCACCAGCAGCAAGTGGTCAAGGCCTTTGAAAAATGCCCAACCATCTTCTCCTGCACAACCGTCTGTACACCACGCTGTGCCCGGTATGCCGAGATGGCTGCCATGGGGACCTTAAGGGTTGTCAACCAGAGGCCCAACTGTGAGAGAGACTATAGATAGTCCAGACTGCTTGCCACTGAGCACAAGGGGTCGAGCTTCTCGACCTAGCACCAAATGGAAAATCCCTTCCATTTGAAGGCATAGCACTGGCAAGTCGACTCCTTCAGAGAGATCTTAATGACATGGAGGACCTCCTCAGACAGACCCAAAGCACGTAACTCTAGCTGTTCAGGAACCAGGCTGTCAGGTGCAGGGAATGAAGATCTGGATGGAGAACCTTCCCTTGAGGGCATGAAAGCAGGTCCGGGTGAAGAGGCAGATGCCACGGAGGCCTACTGAGGCTGAGGAGATCGGGATACCGGAATTGGCTTGGCCAATCTGAAGCCACCAAGATCACCTGTGCCTTGCCCTTGGCACCATGATTGGCACCTTGTGGATCAGGGGAAAGGGACGGAAGGCATACATAAAGCCAGGGGTCCAAGGCCTAAACAAGGAATCCCCCAGCAATGTCCTACACTAGGCGGGCACAAAACAGCCTCAGCTTCCAGGGAGGCAAACAGGTCAACCTGGGGGGTGCCTCACTGGGAGAACAGGTGGTCAACTACCTCCTGGTGAAGGGACCACTCTTGAGATACCTCACCCACTCAGCTGACGGCATCTGCCAGGACACACCGGCCAGATGAATAGCAAGGAGGTCAGTGTCCAGGCTGTGAACAAGGGTCCAGATGCGGAGATCTTCCCAGCACAACCAGAGGGAATGCATCCGCCCTGCTTGTTGTGGTAATAAATGGCCCTCGTGTTGTCCATCTGGACCTGGATAACCTGACTGAACATGCGGAGTGAATGCCATCAGTGCCACACGCACTGCATGGAGCTCGAACAGGTTGATGTGATATCGGGACTCAGACAGTCCACAGCCTGTGGACTCTGGTCTCTGTGGTCCCCCAGGTGAGCACCCCAGCCCAGCAGAGGCGCATCGGTCGTGAGAGTGACCGTCGGCTCCAGGAGGACAAACAGGACTCATCCATAAGGATGGTCTGGGACTAGCCACCACTGGATGGCGTCCCACATCTGCTGTGTCACCGTGACCGGCTGATCGAGGTGACTGCAGCACTGGGACCAATGCCAGGCCAGCCCCCACTGCAGGAAGCGCATCCTCCAGTGGGCCCAACAGACCATGCTGGTGCAAGACGCTATATTCCAGGAGGCACATAAGTCCCGGGCAGGGCACAACTGTCCAACCTGAAATGATCAGGCAAAGGAGATAACATCTGCCTTGTCCGCTGGGAGTCAGGCCCTGGCCCGAAGGAAGTCTAGCTCCGCCCTGATGAACTGAATCACCTGCAAAGGAGTAGGTTCCGACTTGGCCTCGTTGACCAGGAGACCAAGAGCCGAGCAGGTCTCGAGGGCCAGATTCCTGGACCTGTCCACCTCTGCCCTGGAGGAACCGGCGATCAGTCAGTCATCCAGGTAGGGGTATACCTAGACCCCTCAATGCCGCACAAACGCTGTCACCACTCTGATGTACTTGCTGAAGACACTGCAGGCAGAGGAGAGGCCAAACAGCATGGCTTGGAACTCATGGAGGATCCCTTATGAGTGGAACTGCAGGACCTGCCAGATGGGGACATGAAAGAAGGCATCCTGGAGGCCTAGTGAGCAGAACTAGATGAGTGACGATCTGGAATTTGTGCGACCTGAAGAAAAAATGACTTACCATAGTAGTTTCTTCTAATGGATTCTTGCTGTATTCTGACTAAATGCAGTTATTCCCAGCACTTGAACTGCCCCGGAGAGTAAGAGTTAACTCTACACAGAAGCACATAACGTTGAGCTCGGTTTTCAAACCTGTCTAGCACTCTGAAGTGTAACAGTCAGATTATTACGAGCACCAACTAATAAAAGTAATAGGTGGAAACTATCAACTCTTGCAAGCCAAATGGCTGCCCAAATTGTTTTTAGGGTCAAAAGACTCAAGTAGAGAACCCCAAAAAGAAAGCTAAACATAAAAACAAAGTAGGTAGAGAGCTAAAACATAATTAAAACCCATAAGATAGGGCAAGCCAAGTACACCTCTGGGGTGCAGCACTGTGCCTGCCCACACACATCCCAAAACTACTGGGTTCTAGGAGGAGAGGCAAGGAGGGAGGTCAGTATACAGCAAGACTCCATTAGAAAAAACAACGTTACTATGGTAAGCAATTTTTTCTTTAAACATGAAGTCTTGCTGTATTCTGACTAAATGCAGACTACCAAGCAGTACCCCCTTGGAGGAGGGAATCACAGAACCTATTTTGAGAATAGGTTCTGCAGCACAGCTGTGCCAAACCTAGAATCACTTCTAGATTGAATGTCCATTGAATAATACTTGGGAAATGTGTGAACAGTTTTCCAGGTGGCTATTTTACAAATTTCCACTAAAGGTATATCCCTAGCTGCTGCGAGCGAAGCAGATGTACCCCCGGTAGAATGGGCCCTCAGGCCTGAAGGAGGTTTCTTCCCAAGTTTTGAATAGCAGAACTGGATACAGGAGACAATCCACCTGGCAATAGTTCTCTTGGTGGCTGGTCTGCCCTTTCCCACCTCACTACAAGTGAGAAATAACTGAACATCCATCCCTATAGGCCTTAGTATGCTCCACATAGAAACTAAGGGCCCTTTTCACATCAAGACTGTATAATCTTCGTTCCCCAGAGGAAGAATAGTCAGTTAAAAAACACAGGCAATGTCATAGATTGATTCAGATGAAAGTCTGAAACCACTTTGGGAAGAAACTGTTAGTTCGAAGGACCACTTTATCCCTGTGAAAAGAAAAAATCAGGTTCCACTGAAAGCCTGTAACTCACTGATCCTCCTGGCAGATGTAATGGCTACCAGGAATACAGTTTTCCAAGTCAAGTATTTCAGCTCTGCTGAAGACAGAGGCTCAAAAGGGGGCTGCATAAGCTGTACTATACAGATGTTCAGATCCCAAGAAGGAGTAGGGGCTCGAAACGGAGGATTAACATGCATCACACCTTTGAAAAAATTTCTGGAAAACTGGATGAGAGATTAAGGAAGAGCCCTTCCCAGCTGAAAGGAAGGCAGACACAGCTGCCAAATGCACCTTAAGCGTAGTGGGTCCAAGGCCTAAACTATTAAGATGCACCAACTAGTCCAATACAGTAACAATGTCAGCTAATTCTGGCTGAACATGTATTTGGGAACACCAAAAAACAAATCTTTTCCAGTTGGAATTGTAAGTTTTTCTGGTAGCAAGTTTCCTGCTAACCTTCAGAATATCCAAAACCAATTGAGAAAGGTTTAGATGTGCATATTCTAACTCTTCAAGAGCCAGGCCTTGAGCCTGAGAGCCTGAAGACTGGGATAAAGGATCCTCCCCTGAGAGTATGTCAGCAGATTGAACTGTCTGGGAAGACCCAGAGGCCTTGTCACTGACAATGACAGTAGTAGAGGATACCACGGCTGCCTGGCCCAGTCTGGTGCCACTAGGATCAACCTGCAAGACTGAGATCTGGTCTTGATCAGAATCCTGAAGATCAAAGGGAAAGGAGGAAATGAATACAGGAACCTGCTTGTCCAATCCAACAGTAAAGCCTCCTGGTGTACAGAGCCCAGTAGAGGAGGCCTGCAACAAAAGAGAGGAAGTTGATGATTGTCCGGGGCTGCAAAGAGATCTATCTCTGGAGTCCCCCCCTGTTGAAGACAACTTGAAGGACCAGGGTATTCAGAGTCCATTCGTGATGACCCTGAGAAATTTTGCTGAGAGCATCTGCTAAGATGTTGTCCTTCCCTGGCAGGTGTACAGCCACCAGGGAAGCGTGAAGCGAATAAGCCAGAGACCATACTTTCATGGCCTCCATGCACAAGGCCAAGGACCGAGTGCCTCCCTGCTTGATGTACCACATGGTTGTGGTATTGTCTGTCCTGATTTGTACTACTTTCCCCAGAATCACAGTTGAGAATGTCTGCAGAGCTAGAAAGACAGGCCTCAGCTCCAGAAGGTTTATGTGAAGGAGGGACTCCTGGTGAGACCAGGTTCCCTGAGCTGTAAGCTGGTCCAGATGGGCCCCCCAGCCTAGGAGGGAGGAGTCCGTGATGAGAATCTCTGAAGGAGCCGGACTGATGAATGAGACACCTTGCTGAAGGTTGTCCTCCTCCAGCCACCACTGGAGTTTCTGAACTAGAGTCTGGGACACTGGAACCAATTTGGAGAGAGGGTCCTTTTTCTGAGACCAGTAAGATCTGAGATGAAACTGAATATCTCTCATCTGAAACCTTGCTCCCTGGACCACAGCTGTGGAGGCTGCCATGTGGCCCAGTAACTGAAGAAAATGTCTGGCTGGACGAGAAACTAGAGGTTGAAAACAGGGAGCCAGAGTGACTAAAGACTGAGCTCTTGAAAGAGGAAGGAATGCTCTTGCCTGGGTCGTGTCTATGTCCACCCCTATGAAAGTGAGCAGCTGAGCTGGTTCCAGAACCAACTTTTCTAGGTTTAGAATGAAGCCCAAGGACTCCAGGAGCCTTTGGGTGACCTCTAAGGCTGACCTGACTTGGCCTGGGGACTGACCTACTAGGAGCCAGTCGTCCAGGTATGGGAAAGATACCCTGTCTCCTGAGGAATGCTACCACTACTGCCAGGCACTTGATAAACACCCTTGGAGCCGATGTTAGGCCGAAAGGCATGGCTCTGATAATGGCCTGAGGGCAATTCAAATATGAGGTACTTTCTGTGGGAATGTCTGATGGGTATGTGGAACTAGGCATCCTTGAGATCCAGGGAGACTAGCCAGTCTCCTGGTCTCAGAGAGGGAAGAATTACTCCCAGAGTCACCATCTAGAACTTTGGTTTTGTTAAGTGTTCGTTGAGGTACCTTAAATCTAGGATGGGTCACCACTCCCCTGTCTTTTTTGGGGGTAAAGAAGTATCTCGAATAAAGTCCTTTTCCCCCTGTGACAGAGAGGTACATTCTCTACTGCTCGCATGAGCAGAAGAGATGAGACTTCTGCCTCCAAGGCCTTTGTCTCCAAGGGGGGGAGAGGGGGATGAAAGATCTTGCTGTCATTTTTGGGAACTTTTTGAAACTGAGAACAAGTCCCTGGCTCACTACTTCCAGGACCCATTTGTCTGAGGTAATTGAATCCCAGACCTGGGAGTAGTGAGCCAGCCTGCACCCTACAGGAGTTGGGGAGGCGACCCTGACTGACACCTCAGGGTGTCTGTTTGGCAGTGGGCTTGGACTGAGTGGATGCTGGGGTCCTGGTCATCCCTCGGCTGCCTCTTCCCCTGAAGAACCTCCTCTGCTGGAAAGAAGATGAAGTCTGGGCTTGGTAAAAAGGCCTGCCCCTGCTAGCCCTAAACTGCTGCTTCTGAGGAGTGGCCCGCTTCTCTTTTGCTGCAGCACTCCTGTAAGTGCTCCTGTACTCATCCATCTTCTTCATGTAAGCTTCTGTTTGTTCACCAAACAGAATTACCAGCAACAGGAAAATCCTTGGCCTTAGCCTGGGTATCCTGTGACAGATTGGTACATCTGAGCCAAGCTAATCTCCTCATGGAGACAGATGTAGCCATGACCCTGGAATTCACATAATTCGAGTCGACAGCAGCATGAAACTGGACCTTGGATGCCTCAATACCATCTGCAGCCACCTCCTCCAGCTCCTTGGCTAGCTGGGGAGGGGCATTCTTAGCCAGTTCCAGAACCGTATCCCACCTCGATTTCTGGTACCTGGCTGTATATGCCATATAATTGGCTTGTCTGAGTCCCAAAGAGGATGCCAAGTATCGTTTCTTGGCCACGGCATCCACTTTCCTAGAATCTATCTGTGGGGTGAGATGCCAGGGGAATATTAGTCTTTTCACAGGCTGCAGCCTGCACTACCCCAACATAGCTGCAATGAGTTTTTAAGAAATTCTGTTCCGGGACCTGACAAGGTGCATCTCCTGTCCATCTTTTTATCCACAGAAGGTAGAGAAGCTGGAAACTGCAAAACTGTTTGTGTCCTTTTCCCCAGGGATTTATGCAGAGGAATAGACACTCTTCGACTCCGGGACATCCATCATTTCCATAAAGTCAGGTTCCTCCTGATCCTGTTCAGCTTCTTCCACTGGGAGCTGAAGAGTATCAGCCACTTTCTTGTAAAGCAAGAAATGGGAGGAGGACTCAAAGTCTGGGAGGAGACACATTGGAAGGCTTGTCTGGGGAGATGAAGGCCTAGATGAGCCTGTAGAGCCTGACATCTTCCTCTTCATCATACTCTTCTCCATCCCAATCGCCCTCACAGAAAGCCTCCGGATCAATGTCAGAAACGACCATGTCCGGCCGAACCAAACCTCTATGAACCGTTGCCAGTTTGGTTGGAACTGGGCAAAGTGACTGGACAATAGAAATCACTTTAGTAATCTCTTCAGCGGATGGACGATGGAAAGTAGGATCGGATCTGGCTGTTTTTCGTTTCGTTTTGCTAGGAACTGATTCCACAGAATCGGCTCTCCTTTTGCCCGAGGAGGTATCGCCCAGGTCGGTGGGCACCCCCTCAGGTTCAGCAACCGCCAAATCAGATTGGTCATCCGGGTCAGTGGACTTCTCAGCCTCCCTCTCCCTTAGCCTACTCGACAGTTTTTCCAGAGTGGCTTTGGGAAAGTATTTACAGATTTGGCAGTCTTCTTTGAGGCGGTCAAACCCCAGACAGTAAACACAGACGAGGTGAGGGTCGGCCTTGGCAAAGGCCTCCTTACACTTGGTACAGTGCTGAAACCCAGTGGGACCGGTTTTCTTTTTGGGTTTCTCAGACATGCCGGAATTCTGAAAAGTTACCCTTACCAGCTGTAACGCCAGGGAACTAAAAACTGATCGGTTCCAACTGTGTCACGGGTAGATTAAAAAAAACCCTGAAAAAATCTGAATTATTTTAGGAACTGATGAGTACCGGAAATGAGAGTAATATTTAGAAACCAGACAAAAAATAGAATGGGGTTCGGTTCCAAACCGAACCGACTGGAGAAGAACCGAAGGCAAAAAACAATTTCACAATAATACAATAACTACCTACTACTACCACTTACTGTTACCGAGACAGAGGTAAGAAGACCAAAATAAAGAAAACAGTTAGGTAAAACCGACTGATCTAAACTGATACCGAACTGAAGTGCAGGAGGAATCTCCGGAGCGACTTCACAGTTAGGCGGAGTAAAAAAATCTGACAGTTACACTTCAGAGTGCTAGAGACAGAGGTTTGAAAACCAAGCTCGAGCTCAACGTTATATGCTTCTGCATAGAGTTAACTCTTAACTCTCCAGGGCAGTTCAAGTGCTGGGGATAACTGCATTTAGTCAGAATACAGCAAGACTTCATATTGTTTGAAATGGCTGAGGTTGTACAAATCCAGTATTGGGACCACCCCCCACCATTTCGGAACCAGAAAGTATCTGGAGACAAACCTCGGACCGGCTGTGGAGTCCTGGACACGAACCACTGCCTCCTTGCGCAGGAGTTGGTCACCATCTTCCTGGAGGATAGACATGTCCACAGACACCACGTCCTCCCTTGGGGCACGGGACTGGCTGGGTGGGAATGCCTTGAATTCTGGAGACAGCCCTCAACAAACCACCTCGAAAAACCACTTGTCTGAGGTGATAATGGACCAGGCGGAAGCAAACTGGCGGAGCCAACCCCCCACAGGAGGTCCTAGAGTGGACAGGATGGGCGGAGAACAGAAGCCATCCCTACCCGTCACTATGCTGTGCAGGCTTGGAGGCAGAGAATGGGCTAGCTTAGAAGACAGCCAACCCCCACCCTCCAGATTTCTTGGTGGCCAAGGAGGATGGCTTTGAACAAGACCACCAGGCCTGCTGCTGTGCTGCTGGGGTAGTCTGGCTGCAGGGGCAGAGAAGGGCCAAAACTGAAAGGGCTTTTTCTTAGATTTCTGGCCCTTAACATCCCTCTGTGTAGATGTGAGGGAAGGAGTCTAGGGTGACACTGGACTTCTCAATGTGGGCGAGATGGCCATCCACCGCAGGCCCGAACAAGTCACTGCCCAAGACAGGGACACCCGCCAGTTTGTGCTTGATATCAGTCGTGAAAGGTTGAAATCCACAGCCATACCCAGTGGTGCACAGCCACCGCTGAGGCCATGGACTCATGGACTGCGTAAGAGTCGCCAATGTCCAGGGCCATCTGGAGCTGCTGCTTACCAACAGCGCAGCCTTGATCACGGACCAGCTTGAACTGCAGCTGCTGGTCGACTGGGAGCCAAGGGACAACCTGATCCAGGGTACCCAATAAGGCATGAGTAAATTTGGCCATAATAACTGCCAGACCAGCCTGCCAAAGGCCTAGGGATGAGGCCGCATAGATCTTTTTGACCATTTGAGCCAACTTTTTGGACTCCATTTTGGGGATCTGTCGACATCCTCGATGTTGCCCGTGCACCTAAAGGTAGGGTTGGCAAACAACCCTTCGGCTGAAGGGTGGTCTGAACCTAGACAGAGACATGGGTAGGAACAGCATATTTGCGGACCATCTGGGGTGACAGCATGGGGCAGAAGGCAGGGTGCTGCCACATCTCCAGAGCAGGGCCTAGGATGACCTCCATAACGAGGAAGACGAGCCCAACGGAGTCATCCTTGTCGAGGATTTCCATAAGGGGACTCTTAGCCCGCTCCTGAACAGGCTCGTGCAGTATCCCCATGGAATCAGAAATCAGGACAAGCAGGGCTCCTAAGGAAGTAGGGCCAGGGTCTAATGGGAGCTCCTCACCAGAGTTGTGGCCCAAGTCCAGGGTCCAATAAGAATGCATCGAGAAGTCCTCCGAATCAAAAGGACTCCTCCAACACTGGCTGAGCCCCAGTGTTCCCACTGACTATGTGGGGTTTGTTGGCTTGGGTGACAGTGCCAGACAGCCAATGGGGAAGCCCATGACAGAGCATGCCAACTTAGGAAGGGGCCCTTCCTTGAGCTGAGGAGGCAGAGGCTCCACCCGAATGGGCAGAGAGACCAGCGTCAGCCGAGCCAGATCAGGCCATGGAAGAGGCGGCCACGAAAACCCCAGAGTAGGCTGGGGCACCGCCAGCAGCCTCTTGCCAGCACTGAGGAGCAACTGGTGCCATAAACTCTTTGTAACAGCACCACATTTATCGCAGAGCGATCCCCCCAAGGAAGAGGACAGGAGTACCTATGGCATCACTTGACGAGTGTCAAAAGCAGGATCGACAACAACCTCGAGAACCGATCGACCTCAACCAAGGATTGACGGCGAGGAGAGAAGAGGCAGGCAAGAAACGCCAAGCAGCCCAAGAAGGGTTAGATCCCGAGAAGTGGGATCCAACTTAGAGTGCTCATCCAGCCCCTCCTGGGGGAGCGAGTATGGAGGATCGGAGTCCTGGAGAGGGAATCCTCCCCTTGTCCAGTGGGTGAAAGGGTATGACCAATGGGGCTGACTGGCAGAAAAGGAGGAAAGCACACTAAATGGGAGGAAAAATAAAAACAAGAGCAGCAGCAGCAGCAGCAACCACAACAACAACAACAGGCGTGGCCCTGAAACAAAGGCTACTGGGATCCCTACAAAGTGAAGTAACCAATTCCAACTCATTGACCTCGTACCATCTACAAACTGGTAAAAGCAATACACTTCACCAACGGTATGTGCAGATTTCAGCAGAGTACAGAAAAATGTTAACTATTATGCTTTTGTTTAAAAAAAATAAGTGTCAGCAGGTTTCTCCTCTTACCTGTATAGCAGAAGTGTTTACATCAAACTTTCGAAAGATGGCAAAGGCCTCCTCAAACAACTCATTGCTGATCGCAATGTTGGCGATGTCGGGAGCATCGTAGTTGTCTAGGCGGTTGATGTACTCCATGACACGGGTACGGTCAGCTTTGATTGCAGTGAGAATCAGCAGATTCTGAAGGTTTCTAGTAAAAGTGGTGAGACGTTTCAGTGTCAGATTGTTAAAGAAACCAGGCAGGATTTTCCAGGAATCAGAGACCTGTCCACCATTATTTTCAAACGGCAAGTAAATCCAAACTTTCAGACCACATATTAGATCTGTCATTTTGCACCCCAAAAAAGGATGCAATTGCAGGGGGCTTAATGACAAAAACGTCAAATGACATGTCAATTTTTTTTAAAAAATATAGGTTATTATATTTGGCTGGCAGTATATCCTAGAGGTTAGAGTAACAAGGTGTGAATGAGCTTGGTACATCTAGCAGACGGTCCTAGGATTGATTCCCCCAAACTCCACCGGCAAACTGTGTGACTGAGCAAGTCACTCAACCTCTCCAGTGCTCCCAGGTCGCCACTGAAAACAGGCAGCTGCGCCTAGTGGACCTTACCCGGTTACCAAAGAATGAAATAAAAAAAAATATTTCCTGAACCAGCCACCCATCTAACAGGGGTATACCCAGTCTTTTGTCCCACGCCATCATTCTGCTAGTGGCTGGCCTTTTTGTTTCCTATTTTCTCCCAGGCCCCTCCATCGACTCACTGGCGTAAATGACAACCTTTTGGCACCATGCATGCATGGCACATTGCAGACGGAGCAAGCTCCTTGGCTCTCTTGCAAGTGGCGCCAGAACCAGCTGCCAGCCCTCCCTGGGCAGACAACACTGCTGTGTGGCAGCTGCTCCAGCCCATCGCACCACTTCAGCATGGCTTCCCATGCTCAATCCCGAACCAGGTTCACCTACAAGGCAGCTGCACTGCCACTGGGCCAGTGGTGGGACCCATGTGTGCCACTTTAACGGCAAACTGTGACTTCCTGTCACAGATACATCTTTTGCAAATAGCATCAGGGTTGTTCCGACGCAATGAGGAGGACACAGACAGCTCCTGTTTGCATCTGACCCTTCTGGAACCCTGGCCTTAGGCATTTCCTTTTTTATATTGGTTTAGAAACAGACTACTCAATTTTTACAGTTTAGTAGAGAACACTTTTGTTTACATTTCACTTGCCATTCCCAGGTTTGCAGTATTGTTCCCTAACAAACACAGTAATTGTGAGGTCAGTCCGGTGATTTTTTTTTTTTTTTTTTTTTAAACAGACAGTGGAGAAAGTGCTTGTTTATGGCAGATATTGAAAATACTGATAATAGGGAGGTAGGGAACTGGGCAGACTGGGTGGGCCAAGCGGTCCTTATCTGCAGTCAGATTCTATGCTTCTATGGGGACAAAGACAAAAAGCTAGAAAACATTAAAGTGATTTATGGAAGTCTGCCACAGCAAATGGGACTAGTAACCTAGAGGAGTTGTGAATTACTCTCCTACCATTCACACTGCCAAAAAGTGCTGTTTTCCACAAAAAACATCCTTTTATTTCTGTGCTTTATTTCATTTGCATAACCCTGACCCTTTTTTTTCCCTCAATGCTGTAACCCCTAACCGTGACATCATGCAAGGGAAAAGTGCAGTTACGTAAGAACTAACCCTAACAGTAGATCCTCAAGAGAAGCTCTTGCAGCAGGCAACATGTAGGACTGATGCCAGCTGGTGGCAGATCCCGGCAATTCTTTTCCCCAGCAGTACTGACGTGGGACCACCCACCAGGCGTCACCCAGTATAAAGGCAGGAGGCGGTCCCCACGTGCTCCAGTTCTTGTATGCCAATGACAGGCCAAAAGCGGACAGCTGTGAATCTGAAACTCCACAGAAAAAACAAGGGCGAACACCAAGCCCACAACTGAAAACATGAAAGCTGGATCGGAGCAGAAAGACTTACTCCCAGTGCAAGGGGGCAGGAAAATCATACCTGCAGCGAGAGCATCTCTAGAAGATCTACTATTACAGTAAGTTCTTACGTAACTGTACTATCTTATTTCGAGAGGAAGCTCTTGCAGCAGGTAACACATGTAGGACCGATTCCCAAGCTGTATACAACTAAAGACAATTCTTGGGAGGGGGAAAGATGAGGCACACATCGGGAGAGAGACCTTTCATGAGATAAGGCCCTGGAGAACCACAAGGCCAAATCCTGCTTGACGCTTGGAAACAATACCCAGGCTGTAATTCCTGATGAACGTATGAACAGAGTGCCAAGTGGCGGTAGCACAAATGTCAGCCGCCGACACTCAAGTGCTGCAAAAGAAGTAGCAACCGCTCTGGTGGAATATGCCCTAACTGCACCCGTAAGGGTTTTCTCACCCTTCTCATAACAGAAGGAAATGCAGTTCACCAACCAATGCGAAAGCGTTTGGTAACCAGGAGCCCCAAGGACCTGTCCGCAAAGGACACAAAAAGTTGATCCGATTGCCTGGCCTCCTTAGTTCTGGACACGTAATAGCGCAAAGCTCTATGCACATCTAAGGTGTGCAGAAGCGCCTCACCCCTGTTGGAGTGTGCCGAGTAATAAACCGGAAGCTGAACCAACTGATTAAGAGTAAGCTCTGAGACCACCTTAGGAAGGAATTTTGGATTGGTGCGAAGATCCACTCTTTTTGAGATGCAGGAGCCCCTTAAGGAAGATTTTAACTACCTCCAATTGAGCCACTGTCCTGTCATGGACGCAGTGATGATAGGCAGAAACAGTGGCCAGGTGTACTTTTATGGAGAAATAACTGAGACCCCCGACTCCGAAAGGGATAACAGGTATTGTAAGATAGAGCTGACCGTACAGACCAGCGGGTCCAATCTTCTGGTTGTGGCCCAAAAAAGCGTCTCCATTTCATGGCGTAAGTGGCACTGGTAGTGGGCTTCCGCACCTCAACCAAGATTACAGCTACTTTGTCCGATACTCAAAATTGGGGCTTCACTAGGTCCTGAGAAGCCAAGCACGCAGGTGAAGTGAGCGTAAACTGGGATGGACCAAAGCTCCCTGATGCTGCGAGAGTAACTGACCCAAAAGTGGAAGGGGCCATGGAAGCTCCACTGACAGATGCCTGAGCAGTGGGAACCAACTCTGTCGGGGCCACAGAGGGGCTATCAGGATCATGACCATCCTCTCTGATTGGGCTTTGAGAAGTGCCCACTGCAAGAGGGGGAAGAGAGGAAATGCATTAAAGGAACCTCCCTTTCCAGGACAGGGACAATGCATCTTGCCAAAAAGCTCCAGGCTCGGGACCGAGCGAGCAGAAACTGGGCAGTTTTGCATTGCACTGAGATGCGAAAAGATTCAATTCTGGCATACCCCATTTGGCGAATACGATGTCTGCTACAGACTGTAGCAGGAACCACTAGTGTTAATGGTTTGGCTCGGCTGGGCGTCTCCAACCACGTTCAGAGAACCTGGAACATAAGTCTGCTGATAGCTGAGTTGTGCTCCACGCCCAGTCCCACCTCATAGCTTTCCGACATAGGGGTAAGAGGTGCGCCTTCCTGCTTGTTGACGAGAACACCACGGAGGTGTCTGCCTGAACTTGAAGGTGATTGGGAGGTAGAAATGGACTCTGCCTGTAGAAGGTGTACAGGACAGCTCTTAGCTCGAGGACATTGATATGCAAGTTCTCCTCTAACCGGGACCACAGTCCTAGAGTCCTGTGGATCCCCAGATGAGCAACCCCCATCCTGTCCCAGACGCATCTGTAGTTGGTGTCTGGGTAGGTGTGTCTGGCTGGAAGGGGAGGCCTCTGCAGAGATTCTGAGAGGACCCCCACCAGCAGAGTTCCCGACACATTGGTTCTGTGATCCGGATGGGCAAATCCAAGTCGTCCCTGGTTTGGTCCCACTGAACGCGAAGCGTCCACTGAATGGTGCGCATGCGCAGCCTGGCAAAGGGGACTGAAACTATGGTGGCCGCCATGTGTCCCAGAAGCTGAAGGATGGTTCTGGCCAGGACAACAGATGCTGAACAAGTTTGGATTGCTAGTGCCCTGAGGCACTCTGCTCTGTCGGAACGTAGGAAGGCCTTCCCCAAGGAGGTATCCAGTAGGGCTCCTATAAATTGTAGACGCTGGGCAGGAAGGAGCTGGGACTTTTCTGGGTTCTCTGTGATCCCCAGGCACTGACAGAGAGAGAGTGTGTCCAGGATGGCCTCCCAGAGACGAGACCTGGACGAGGCCAACAGAAGCCAATCATCTAGATAGGGGAACAGGAAATACAGGTTACTCACCTGTAACAGGAGTTCTAGGAATGGTATATGTTGTTCATCCACACTCATTGGCAGGTATCCTTGCCGCTTTAAATCTTGCCGGAAGGTCTTCAAGCTTGCTCCTCCCACCCACCGGGTGGTATAACTCGGCTCCGCCCCATGGCCAGATCTGGCCGCTGGAAGCTCAGGTTGTGTGTCGAAGCGGGAGATCGGGTGGGTCGTTGGATGAACAACATATACCATTCCTAGAACTCCTGTTACAGGTGAGTAACCTGTATTTCTAGGACATGGATATGTTGTTCATCCACACTCATTGGGCAGACTCCTAGCAGTTCTCCGGGAGGAGGGAGGCAAGACGCACACCCCAATACTTACTTGGGAAAAGAGACTGAGAACCGAGGCCCCAAAACCAGCATCCCGGCGTGACTCAAGGTCGATGTGGTAATGGGTAATGAAGGTGTTTGCTGACTTCCAGGTAGCAGCCCTGCAGATTTCCTGGATAGGGGCGTCCCTGGAAGCAGCCACCGCTGCAGCAGTATGGCGGGTAGAATGAGCTCTTATCCCTCTGGGAGGCTCCCATGCCCGCCAACTTATAGCAGAGATCTATGCAGGAAGTGACCCACCTGCTTATCGTCCGCTTGGCTGCAGGTCTGCCAGATGCGGCTTCAGCGTAGGGTGACAAACAGCTGGGAACCTCTCCCAATTTCAGCGTGCGCTCTTTGTAATAAGCGCGCCCTTCTAGGGTCCAAAGTATGGAGCCTATATTGACCTCGAGGTGTGATTGGGGTAGAACACCGCAGAGTCAACACCTGGTTAGGTGAAACTCCGACACCACCTTGGAAGGAATTTCGGTGGGGCGAGGACAACCTTGTCCCTGTGGAAGACCAGGTAAGGAGACTGGATGAAAGCGCCTGGAGCTCTCCCATCCTTCTGGCTGACGTGATAGCCACCAAGAAGGCGGTCTCCACGACAGGTGAGAGAGAGCACACCTGTGCATAGGTTCGAATGGCTTGCCCATGAGCTTTGCCAGTACCAGCAGTAGATCCCACGGAGGTGGGGGTTCCCGCACTGGAGGGGAAATGTGATCAAGGCCTTTGGAAAAGCGCCAGACCACCTTCTCCTGCGCCACCGACTGCTTCCCGGCCCGCGCCCGGTAAGCAGAGATGGCTGCCAGGTGCACCCTTAGGGTCGTCGACCTAAGCCCTTGACTAGAAAGGGACCATAAATAGTCCAAGATGCTTGCCAAGGAACAGGAGGAAGGGTCCAAGCCCTTGCCCTGACACCAAATGGAAAACCTTTTCCATTTGAAGGCATAGCATTTTCTGGTCGACTCAACTACATTGAGGACCTCGTCGGAAAGACCCAAGGCCTGGAACTCTAGCCGCTCAGGAACCAGGCCGTCAGGAGCAGGGATTGAAGGTCCGGATGGAACACCTTCCCCTGATTGACTGAGAGCAGGTCGGGCGAGCTGGAAGCTGCGCGTGAGTCCTGGAGCTGAGACTGAGGAATCTGGGTACCAGAACTGGAGGCCAGTCTGGGGCTATCAGAATCACCTGGGCCTTGTCCCTCCTCGCCTTGAGAAGCACCCAGCATGGATCAGGGGAAATGGGGAAAGGCGAAAGAGGCCCGGGTCCACTGCCTCGAGAAGGCATCCCCTGCAGCGAGCCCTGCTGAGGGGGCGGCATGGAACAGATCAAGCCTGCTCTCCTGGAGGCAAACAGGTCCACCTGAGGTGTGCCCCAATGGGAGAACAGATGCTGTACTACCTCCGCAGGAGAGACCACTCGTGGGATGCAGCCCCTATCCGCTCAGGGCATCGGCCAGGGTGTTGGAGGCTCCTGCCACGTGAATGGCTAGGAGATCCGCCTCCAGGCTGCGCACGGTGACCAAATGCGGAGAGCTTCCTTGCATAGAAGCATGGGCGGCGTCCCGCCCTGGCGGTTTAGATAGTACATGGTCGTGGTATTGTCCGTCCTGACTCGGACCACTTGACCCGGAGGAACGGAGCAAAGGCGGTGAGAGCTAGGCGGACCGCCGAGCTCCAGCAGGTTGATGTGGCATCGGGACTCCCGCGGGGACCAGAGGCCATGAGCCCGTGTTCCCAGATGGGCACCCCAACCCATCAGAGAGGCATCGGTCGATAGAGACCGTCGGCACGGGCGGACGAACAGGGATGCCCTCCTGCAAATGATCTGGAACGGTCCACCACTGGAGCGTTTCCACATCCCTGTGTCACCGGCCAAGCTGGTCCAAAGGATCGCAGCGCCAGACCACTGGCTGGCCAGTCCCCACTGAAGGGGACGTGATGTTCCAGCGGGCCCAACGGACCACGCTGGTGCAGGCCGCCATGAGACCCAGGACGCCAGGAAGTCCCGGCAGGGCAATTGCCCAACCAGAAATGATCGGGCAAAGGAGGAAGGAACCTCGGCCCTGTCCGCCGGGGAGCCAGCGCTCTGGCTCAGAGAGTCGAGCTGCGCCCGATGAATAGAATCACCTGCTTCGGCTCGAGTTCGACTTGGCCTCGTTGATAAGGAGGCCCAGTTGAGAGCAGACCTGGAGGCCAGATCTCTGACCACTCCGCCTCCTTCCTGGAGGAGTTGCTATCAGCCAGTCGTCCAGGTAAGGTACACCGGACCCTCGGGGCCAGAGAATGCTGTCACCACTGCCATGCATTTGGTGAAGACCCTGGGAGCTGGAGACAAGCCGAAGGGCATGGCTTGAACTCAAGAGGGATCCTTCCACTCGAAGCGAAGGAATCTCTGGTGAGACGGATGGATAGGGACGTGAAAAACGCTCCCTGCAAGTCCAGAGAGCAGAACCACACGCCGCGTTCAAGGATGGTATTATCTGAGCCAGAGTGACCATCCTGAAGGTTCGAGACCTAGGAACTTGTTTAGGTGCGTAGGTTTGAGAATGGGGCGCCAGCCCCCTCGCCTGGAACCAGGAAGTACCTGGACACAAACCCTCGGTCTGAAGGAGGGTCCACCACCTCTCTTATCACCTCCTTCTGGAGGAGGACAGTGATGTCGGCTCGACGGAGCGCCAGTGAGGCTGGGGATCCCGAAGCCCCCGAGGCGGCGGCTCTGAAAGGTGGTGCCTCGGATGACAGAGGCAGGCCTCTTCCCACCACCCTCCAAGACCCAC
The DNA here is from genome assembly GCA_016271365.2 of Neoceratodus forsteri. Taxonomy (NCBI): domain Eukaryota; kingdom Metazoa; phylum Chordata; order Ceratodontiformes; family Ceratodontidae; genus Neoceratodus; species Neoceratodus forsteri. The sequence goes on along the minus strand of JADMNL010000027.1, from coordinate 303,738,615 downwards.
CTGTCCATGGTAACAGCGGACCAGGCGGAACGGAAGTGCAGGAGCCGTCCCCACGGGGACCCAGGCAGTAGGTGGACGGGAATGGGGCGACACCCCAGCCCGTCACTGGGCAGGCTTGGAGGGGACGGCCGAGGGACCTCCTGGGCCTTTTCCTCCCTGCCTCCTGTTAGAGGAAGCGGGAGACTTGGGTTTGGGATGCCAAGGCCGAGCCTGCTGGCCCTGACGTTGCTGGGCCGGGGCGGCCAAAAGGGCACAGGAAGGACTAAAGGGCTTAGGCTGTGGTTCGCGGCCTTGTCCTTCTGAGCGAAGAGACCGAGTCCAAGGTAGCATTGACCGATCGATCTCTGCAGGTGACCTTCCACCCCAGGGTCAAGAGGTCAGTCCCCAAAAGGGAACATCCGCCAACCTGTGCTGGGTATCCGGAGAAAGGTGGATATCCTCAGCCAAGCCACGACGCATAGCCACTGCGCCGCCACCGATCTGGCACGAGTCCCTATATCCAAAGTAGTCTGGAGCTGCTGTTTGGTTACTGCTCCTGGTCCCGCACCTGCTTAACCGTAGTCTGCAGATCGGCGGGAAGATGAGGGATGACCTCATCCAGGGAGCCCAACAGGCATGAGAAAATGGCCATGAGGACGGCCAACTGGCCTGATGAAAGGCCGAGAGACGCAGCGTAGACTTTTCACCGATATAGTCCAACCCTGGACTCCCTTGTCAGGAGGTTTGTCCACATCTCTGGTAACAGCGGCTACCGAAAACGCTGTTCGGTAACCAACCCCTCAGCAGAGGGGTGTTCCAAAAAAACGGACAAGGAACCGGTAGGACTGTATACTTCTGGCCATCCTGGAAGGGCGCAGGGCAGGAAGCAGGGCGCCAAAGCTCCAGTGCCCGGACCCACTATGGCCTCGGCCACCGGAAGGGCCTCCGTCGGAGAATCCTCGGTCCAGAATCTCCATTGAGGATACCTGGCCATTTGAAGCGGGTTCGAGCTCCATCCCGTGGACTCCGAGATGAGCCAAGCAGTCCTAGGAAGGACGACGGGCTATCGTCCATTGACTGACCTCCTTAAGACTCCAAGTCCAGTCGCTGGAGAAAAAGGAGGAATCATCTTCGGACTCGGAAGAGTCCTCGAAGAGCTGCCTCTGGCCGAGCCACCCTTCACCTGCCGAGGTCGGTCGGGAGTGAGGGTAACTGACAGCCGATGGGGTAGACCCTAAATAATTCCGAGAATCCTTGGCTGAGCCCAATTGGTGGCTGGGAGGCGGAGGTTCCACTGGAATCGGTGAGAAGGCTGGTTTTACCGAACAACCGGCCTGGGTATAGGCCTCGGATGTCGAGGGGTTGTGTCGCCGCCCGTGACAGTTGATAATGGCCGGGAAGGCGACGGGTCGCTTACCCCGCCAGGAGGAGCTGTTGCAACATAAGGTCCTCGTACCGTCGACGTAATTTACGCCGAAGCCTCCCCTCGTCCGAGGAGGAGGACGAGGACGAGCGGCGACGCCGCTTACCGCGGTGCCGAGACCGAGACCGCCTATGACGGTGGGATCGGCTGGACCGCGAAGAGGTCCGAGACCGAGACCGAGAGTCCCGGAATTTCCGAGGTCGGTGCGGGGAGGTGTCGGCCGGAACCGGCACTCCCTTCGGCTCGGATGGTCCATCCGAGGGCTCCGGAACCGGAGGCACAGGCGAGCCCACGGGATCCTCAACTCCTCCCGGGGGAACCGGGGAGAGGGGAATCTCGGCTGCTAAAGGCGACAGCCCTGTCTAACGGTCGGAAAAACTCAGATTCATCGGTGGGAGTCTCGGCCAACTGACCTGACGGGACACCGTGGAGGCCAGTGGTCGGCTTGAGCGGTCGACCGGCCGACGGTCGACGACCCGGGAGAGGGACCTTTCCGCCTCCCAAGAGCGCCGACAGAGGGACTCTACCCCTGTCCCTCTTTGGACCGAGAATAAGGTCCCGCAGACGAGGCCTTCTCCTTTAGTGGAGAGGGACAGACAAAGCTCCTAAAAGAAGCCGTGTAAGAAGAGCCGAGAGAGCGGATAAATGCCGCGGCCGAGGAATTATACGCCCGCGCCGCCTCCTCTTCGAGGGCGACCATCCGCTCGAGCTGATCCGCCGAGCCCCCGGACACCGCCAACCGGGCCTCCTTGGACTTCACCGGAGGGAAACGCTTCTCGGGACGGCCCAGTTGCAATCGGGCAGCACGGTCTTCGAGGACGTAGGCCGAGAAAGATGAGCACAGGTCGCAAGCCTGCGGGTCGTGCTCAAGGCCTAAGCAGTAGACACACGTGGAGTGGATCCGTCCAAGACATCTTCATCCGCATGGGCATCTCCAAAATCCGAGTCGATTTGTCCATCGCGAGTCATGAGGGATAGAAGACTGAAAGTCTTTTCGCAAAATTTATTTTTAAACCGCAAACGGAGAAATAGGAACAGTCTCAAACGCAGAGCGTTAAGGAGGGAACCTGAGATTCCAAGCGGTAAGGAAGATCTGGCGTCATGGGGCGAAGCCGAGAGTTATACCACCCGGGTGGGTGGGAGGAGCAAGCTTGAAGACCTTCCGGCAAGATTTAAAGCGGCAAGGATACCTGCCAATGAGTGTGGATGAACAACATATCCATGTCCCTAGAAATGTCTGTTTCAGCGCAGTGCCGCTGCGACAATGGCAAGGCATTTTGTGAAGACCCTGGGGGCAGTGGAAAGGCCGGACCTTGAACTGGTAGAACCGACCTACAAACCTGAATCTCAGGAATCTCCGATGATTTCTGCAGATGGGTATGTGCAGATATGCATCCTGCATGTCCAGGGAAGCCATCCAATCCCCGACCGAGAGGAAGGGAAGGAGATCTGGAAGACAGACCATTCAGAATCTCCGATAGGAGACTCACTGATTGAGGTCGCTGAGATCCAGGATGACCCCGACTTCTTGGGAACCAGGACGATGTGGAGTAAAAACCAGAGTCTGACTCTGCCTCCGGGATGAGTTCTATAGCGTCCTTGGCCAGAAGAGACTGGATCTCCTGTCTGATGGGAGCGCTCTGGTCTCTCAGGTAGTGAGGGGGGACGGAGGTCTGTCCAGAGGTAGAGACTCGAACTCTATGAAGTGCCTGAACTCCACGAGGTAGAGGACTCATTGGTCGGAGGTCACTTTTCTCCAAGTTTGGGCGTAGAGAGAAAAACTACCTCCCACCGGCTCTCCTGATGACAGGTCTGGGAGAAGGAGGTTGCTTTGATAGTCAGGTTGAAGAAGAGGGAGGACAGAGGGTGGCGGCAGAAGGTCTAGCCAGTCTAGAAGAGGTCGAGGCAGCACCTCTAGACCCACCTCTTCGACCAAAGCCTCCCCGCTATGTGTGAGACTGAACACAGGGCTAATGAGGCTGATGTCCCCCTCTGCTATGAAAACAGGGCTGGCGAAAACTCTCCCGTTTCAGGCGGTACATGGACTGCATGGAATGGATGGCCTTTCCAGAGTCCTGCAGTTTAACTATGACCTTCTCTGTGTCTTTGCCGAAGAGAACAGAGCCTCTGAAAGGGGCATCCAGAAGGGCAGTCTGAACCTCTGGGTCGAACCCCGAGTCCCGGAGCAAGAAATGGCACCGAAAACAAATTCCAGTTGCAGCCGCCCTCGCTGAGGTGTCTGCAGAGTCGTACGCTGCTCGATGGACACGGGTACCCACATCCAAGCCCGTCTGTAAAAGCTTTGCAAGCTCTTCCTTTTGAAGGCAGTCGGGCAAGCCTAGCAGGATGTCCAGTCCTTGGTCCCAAAGGGCATTCTGGACCATGTGCATCAAAAAATTGAGGCTACATATGCTGCAGGTGGCAGATGAGTACACCCTAGACCCAAGGAATCCAACTGCTTAGACTCCCTGTCTGGTGGCTGGGTATTTAGGTGCTTCGGCCTCTGCAAACGATTGTGTGCAGCCGATATGACCAAGGAATCAGCTGTGGGATGCTCAGCTAAGTAAGAGTGGTCCTTGGGGGCCTGGTACAGACGAGTTGCCTTTTTCAGCACTGCAGAGAAAGCATGTGGATGCTTCCAAGTGGCAAGGGTGACATCTTAGAAAGTGTCCAGTAATGGGGGGGATAACCACCGGCTTGGGGTCCTTCTTGCGCAAATACTTTACCAGGCACAAGCGTTAGGGGTCCAGGGCCTCTGTATCCCATACCATATTCTCCTGTATGTGCCTCATGACCTCCATACAGCTGGGGTCATCGGGAGGAGATTTTGGCAGGTCCTCCATCTCCAGGAAGTGAATCAGGGTCAGAATCCTGGAAGGAAGGTTCCGATTCTCCATAGTCCTCTGAAGAAGAGGAGGAGGAGAAACGGTGTTTCCTCTTCTTAGGTCTAACCCTTCTGAGCAAAGGAGAGCGGGAGGAAGAAGGAGATCTGGTCCTCCTGCTCTACAGTCCTGTCCTTCCTGGGGCTAGTGGGGGTTTTATCCTCCTCATTTCCAGATGGAACAGGGGTGACCCGAATTTCTGGTTCAGGGGTGATGGGAAGAGGTTTAGGAGTGGGAGCAGGTGGACAAACCAAATCTTGCTTCACTGTATCCCTCCAATAGGTAAAAAGTTCTTTAACCTGAGACATGCCCAGCTTTGGTGACTCAGGCTTTGGGGGCGACGTTGGTCAGCCTTCTCCTGAACCGGCGAGGATGGTGCTACCTCCGTGGGTACCATCGTCTGGTTCCGACGTCAGGTGAACCAACGTATGGTCCCCAGCAGAGACGTCAGGGCTGCTGACAGGGGACATCAGGGGAACAGACAACAGCAGAGGTGCAGCTGGTGGCTTATCCGGCGTCTGAGGAGGAACTGTAGGATGTTTCTCTGGCGTTGGGCCAGAAGCCTTATCTGACAGACATACCCTAACAGGAGAAGGGTGGGGACGGTCGGAGTGATAAGAGGCCTTGACTGGCCTATCAGTAGTTTTCTGGAGCTTGTCCGAGGGGCATCGGTCGGAATCCGCAGGCAGACAAGCTTAGGAGGCAAGGACGAAGCCTTGGAAGAAGAGTGCCCCATGGCCTGTTTGGACTCCCTGGGATCAGCCGAGGCCAATCGGGAGGAGGACTTACCCTTTCTCGCCGAGGAGCCAGCGTCAGAGGGCCTTTTTAGCACTGCAGAACCAGAGTCAAAGGGCTTTTTAGCCGCTGTGGAACCGGAGTCTGGGGGCCTGATTTTGATAGAATGAAGAGTAGACCCTTTGGCAAGAGAAACTGAGGCAGGAGGCTTGATGGAGGTAAGCCGGGCTTCATGACCAGAGGAGCCGGAGCGACCAGCAGACTGGGAGCTGGAAGACCCAGGTCTGGAGGGCAAGTGATCACAGTCCCGGTGGTGGCGCTTCTTTCTATGTTTCTTCTTTGACGGAGAGGGGGAAACTAGATTCCCTCCCAGAAGACTATTCCTGCTGCATCTGGGCCAAGCTTTGTTGGGCTAAGTAAGCCTGGAGAGACTTCTGTCTCCGAATCCTGGTCTGGCTGTTGAAGGCATGGCAATGGGTACAGGCGCTGGCGTTGTGGTCTGGGCCCAAGCAAAAAAGGCAGGCCAAATGCCCGTCCTTGAAAGGGATCTGCTTCCCACAGGAGAACTTATTACGGTGCCCGGTCAGTGGAGTCGACTTACGTAGAGGAATCACTGTAGCGAGATAGAAAAATAAAGTTCTAAAGCTGAGGAACTAGCTAGACAGCAGAGAGCTGACTAACACGTACCGCGGTGGGAAAGAACTGCTGCACGTGGGGACCACCTCCTGCCTTTATACTGGGTGACGTCAGGGGTGGAGCAGACGTCGGGTGGGCAGTCCCACATCGGTACTGCTGGAGAAAAGAACTGCTAGGATCTGCCGCCAGGTGGCGTCAGTTCTACATGTGTTACCTGCTACAAGAGCTTCCTCTCTAAGTAAGGACAAAATTTTTAAAAGGACACTGTCAGTTCTAAGTTGACTCTACTTTGTTTGCAAGTAGCTGTATATGGAAATGACGTACATACTGTAATTCTTGATCTTCTTGGATGAAGTCTTCACCACTCATTCACACTAATGGGACTATGCCAGAGGTGCTAGGACCCCGCGGGAGCCAAAAACCTTCAGGAGGGCCGGAGCCAGGATAGGACCACGCATGCGTGACACTAGCTTGCGCCATATAGGCCATCTTGGCATCGACCTTCCAACCGCCTCAGTACCTTTTCAACCAAGAAGGTGCAGCGTAAACAAAAGAAAACCTAACCCTAACTTCTAGGCATATGAAGGCTCAGATGACCCATATAAGATGGGTCAATTCAACAATGTCTTCACAGCCCGAACAACAAGGAAGTGAAGACCAAAATGGAATGAGCGAGCTCAGGGGATGGTGGGTGGGCATGTGAATGAGTGGTGGAGACTTCATCCAAGAGAATCAAGAATTATGGTACGTAAATACAGGTTACTTACCTGTAACAGGAGTTCTAGGAATGGTATATGTTGTTCATCCACACTTTCTGACAGGTTCCTTGCCGCTTTAAATCTTGCCTGAAGGTCTTCAAGCTGGCTCCTCCCACCCACCTGGGTGGTAAAACTCTCGGCTCCGCCCCATGACACCAGATCTAGCCCGCTGGAAGCCAGGTTGTGCGTCGAAGCCGGGGAGGCCAGGTGGGTCGTGTGGATGAACAACATATACCATTCTTAGCAGTTCTCCGGGAGGAGGGAGGCAAGGCGCACACCCCCTACTTAGGGATAAAGACTGGAGAACCGAGGCCCCGACCAACATCCCGGCATGACCAAAGGTCGATGTGGAAGGAGGAGGCCGGAATATGCCAGCTTCCAGGCAGGAGCCCTACGGATATCCTGGACAGGAGTATCCTCAAAAGCAGCCACCGGTGCAGCGGAAGAGTGGGTAAAATGAGCACTTATCCCTCTAGGAGGCTCCATGCCCGCCTGCCTATAGCGGAGATCTATGCAGGAGGTGACCCACCCGCTCATCGTCCACTTGGCTGCAGGTCTGCCAGGTGTGGCTTCAGCGTAAATGACAAACAGCTGGCGAACCTCTCCAGAATTTCAGGCCTACGCTCCCTGGGAAGGCGAGCGCTAAATTAGGGTCCCAATGGAACCTATATGCGGCCTCCGAGGTGTGAATGGGGTTGAACCCTGGCAGAGACAATACCCAGATAGGGAAAGACTCCGCCACCGCCTACGGAAGGAACTTCGGGTGGGGCGCAGGACAACCTTGTCCCTGTGGAAGACCAGATAAGAAGGTTCAAAGGAGCGCCTGGAACTCTCTCGGCCTTCTGGTTGGCATGGTAGCCACCAAGAAGGTGTTCTTCCACAACAGGTGGGGAACTCTCACCTGTGCAAAGGTTCGAACAGCTTGCTCGTGAGCTAAGCCCATACCAGCATAAGATCGCACAGAGACGGGGATACTCTCCCCGGAGGGGAGGTGTGATCAAGGCCATGGAAAGCGCCAGACCACCTTTCCTGCGCCACCAACTACCTTCCGGCCCGTGCCCAGAAGACAGGAGTGGCTAACAGAAGCACCTTGAGGGTCGTCGACTGAAGCCCTTGTTCAAGAAAAGAACAGACCACAGGTAGTCCGGAATGCTCGCCGAGGAACAGGAGAGGGGACCAGGCCCTATCCTAACACCAAATGGAGAACTCTTCCATTTGAAGGCAAGCATATCTGGTCGACTCCTGGCAGGAAGCCTCACAAACTTCGAGGACCTTGCCGGAAGACCCAAGGCCTGGCCACTAGTCGCACGGGGACCAGGCCGTCAGGTGCAGGGATTGAAGGTCCGGATGGAGTACCTTCCCCTAATAACAGAGATCAGGACCGGGCTGGCTGGAAGCCGCCTCGGAAGCCTGGGGCTGAGACTGAGGAGAGCTGGATACCAGAGCTGGCAAACCAGTCTGGGGCTACCAGAATCACCTGCACTTAGTCCCTCCGCGCCTTGCCTGTGGGTCAAGGGAAATGGGGGAGAGGCGTAGAACAGGCCCGGGGTCCACGGCCTCAAAGGCATCCCCTACAGCGAACCGTGCTGAGGGGGTGGGCATGAGACAGTCTCGGCCTCGAATTCTCCCTGGAGGGAAAAAACAAAGGCCCACCCAAGGTGTGACCTAGAGGGAGAAAGATCTTGTGCTACCTCCAGCAGGGAAACCACTCGTGAGGTGCAGCCCTTAACCGGCTTAGGGCATCGGCCAGGGTGATGGAGGCTCCTGCCATCAAAATGGCTAGGAAACCGCCTCCCGGCTGCGCGAAGACCCAATGCGGAGAACCTCCTTACGCAGAGGCAAGGGGCTCATCCGACCCTGGCGGGATAGGTAGCACATGGTCGTGGTATTGTCCGCCTGGACCTAAACCACTAGACCCCGCACAGACGGAGTGAGCGGTGCAAGCTAAGCGGACCGCCTGGAGCTCCAGCGGGTAGGAAGACATCGGGACTCCAGAGAGGACCAGAGGCAGTGCACTCTCTATTCCCCTTGATGGGCACCCCCACCCATCTGAAATGCATCGGTCAGAGAAGACAGTCGACTCGGGGCGGACGAACGGGATTTTCTCCTGCAAATGAGCTGGAACGGTCTGAAGGAGAGTGTTCCCTAACCCCTGGGCTGTTGTCACGAACTGGTCCAAAGGAACGCAGCGTTGTAACCGCTGGCTGGCCAGCCCCCATTAGGGGGACGCATGAACCGGTGGATCCAAACAGACCACGCTAGTGCAGGCCACCGCAAGGCCCAGGAGATGCAGGAAGTCCCAGGCAGGACGCAACTGCCCAGTCAGACTCGACTAGGTAAGGGAGGAAGAACCTCGGCCCTGTCCGCCAGGAGCCGAACTCAGACTCAAGAGTCAAGCCTCATCCCGAAGAGAGGATCACCCGCCTAGACAAGAGTTCCAACGTGGCTCCAATAAAAGGAGACCAGCCTGAGAGCAACCTAGAGGGCCAGAACTCTGGACCGTCCCCCTCCGCCCTGGAGGGGTTGCAGTCAGGCCGCCATCTGGGTGGGGTTACGCCCGGACCCCTCAGTGCCACAGGAATGCTGCTGAGCAGAGACCGAAGGGCCTGGCCTGGAACTCGTAAAGAGATCCCCGCTTAAGAAATGGAGGAGTCTCCCGAGAAACGGACGGAATGTAGTGTAAGTACGTCCTGGAGGTCCAGGAAATAGTCACATGCCTCGTTCTAAGGATGGGATATCTGAGACAGAGAGACCATCCCATCGTGCGAATCAAGAATAGGGCGCAAGCCCCCCGTCCGTTAGGAACCAGGAATACCTGGACACGAACCCAGGGTCTGGAGAAGGATCCGCCACCTTCCTGGCCACCTCTATCTCGAGGGGCCAGGCAAGTCAGCTCGGGCCGACAACGAGGCTGCGGACCCCATGGCCCCAAGGGGCAATGGCTTGAAAGGGTGGGGCCTGCTCGCAAACCGGAGGCAGGACCTTCCCCTAGCACCTCCGGCACCCGGAGGTCCGGGAAAGCGGACCAGGTGGAGGAGGGGCGGAGCCGTCTCCCCACGGGGGAACCCGGGTAGGGGTGACGGGGCTGGGGACAGCGCCCCTCAGCCCGTCACTGAGCAGGCTTGGAGGAGGGACTGGCCAAGGGAGCTCTTGGGCCTTTACCTCCTGTTTCCCCTTTAGAGGAAGCCGCTGGCTTGGGGTCAGGACGCCCAGCGCAAGCCTGCTGGCCCTCACGCTGGAGTTGATGGGCTGGTCGAGCCGCAGGGGCCGAGGGACAAAGGGGCTTACGCAAAGGTTGCCAGCGGCCCTTGTACCTCCGGGCGGGGGTGACGGAGTCCGGAATGGCATCGGACTTCTCGGTCCCCTGGAGGAGTCCCTCCATTCCAGGGCCGAAGAGGTCAGTCTCCAAGAAGTGGATGTCTGCCAACTTATGCTGGGTATCCGTTGAGAAAGAGGAGAACCTCAGCCACGCCCTTCGGCACATGGCCACTGCGGCTGCCACCCACCTGGCACAGGAATCACCCAAGTCCAGAGCAGTCTGAAGCTGCTGCTTCGCCACCGCCCTACCCTGGTCCCGCACACGCCGGACCGTGGTCCACAGGTCAGCCGGGAGATGAGGGAGCACCTCATACAGGGAGCCCAAAAGGGCATGGGAAAAATGTGCCATCAGTGCGACCGAGCTGGCCTGTCGGAGGCCTAGGGAGGAGGCAGCGTAAACCTCGCGCCCGACATAGTCCATCCTTTCGGACTCTTTGTCGGGGGGCCTATCCACATCCCGAGTGTTTGCAGAACACTGGAAGACATTACCGGTAACTAACCCCTCAGCAGAGGGGTGCTCAGAGAAACCGGGCAAAGAACAGACAGGGACAGAGTACTTCCTGGCCATCCTGGCCGAGGGCGCAGGACAGGAAGTAGGCCGCCGCTAGAGCTCCAAGGCTGGGCCGACAATGGCCTCGGCCACCGGGAAGGTCTCCAAGGGTGAACCCCCTTGGTCTAGAATCTCTGTCAGGGGATAGGAGACCCGTTTGGACACGGGTTCAAGCTGCATCCCGGTGAACTCAGAGATGAGCTGAAGCAGACCCATAAAGCACGATGGGCTGTCGTCCACAGAACGTTCCGGGGAGGACCCTGGGTCCTCCCGACTGGGGAACATGGAGGAGTCGACGTCGGACTCCGAAGGGTTTGCAAAGAGCTGCCTCAGGCCTGAGTCACTCTTTGCCCGAAGGCGGGTGGGAGTGAGGGGAACAGACAACCTGCGGGACAGGTCGTGACCCGACCGAGAATCCACCGAAGACAGTGGGGCAGCAAGGTTTGGACGAACAACCGGCCCTGAAGTGGGCACCTCGACTGCAGCGAGCGGTTGTGTCGGCCGTTCGGGCGGCAGCTGCTTGCTGGATGGGGAATGAATCGGAGTCGATTGATTCCCAGACAATAACTGCTGCCACATGAACTCCTCATAACGTCGACGCCATCTGCATTGAAGCCACTCCTCATCCGAAGAGGGAGATGAGGAGGAACGGTTATGCCACTTAACTTGGTGCCCCGACTGAGAACGCCGAAGTAGTCGGGAGCGGCTTGACCGAGAAGAGGACTGAGACCCAAATCCTCGGGGAAACCGAGGGTGGGCCTGGGACGGAGCGGGGGACGCCCGCTCTTCCCTCGGCTCGGACAAAAAGACCGAGGCCTGTCGCCCCGAAGGTACAGGCAGAACCTCGGCCTCCGCCGTGGGAACCGGCGAAGGGTTGACGGCTCCTGCAGTCGACAGCCCGGATGACGGGTCAAGAGACTTGACAACATCGACGGGAGTCATGGCCGGCTGACCTGACGGGGACACCGTGAAGCCAGCAGCCTGAGCCGCACCCCGACTGAAGTCGAATGTCTGCAGACAGGGGAAGGGGAACTCTCCCGCCAGCGCCGACGATGGGACTTAGCCTGTGACTCCTTTGACCTGGGCCGAGAGGCAGGTCCCGAAAGTCCCTCTCCCTTCGAGGAAAGGGACTGGCGAAGCTCCTAGAACGAAGCTGAATGAGGAGAACTCAAAGAGAGTGGGATAAGCGCCGCGGCCGAGGAGGAGAGGGGAACAGACTTGGTGGCTGTCTCCTCCATGGAGGAAAAGAGATCGAGCTGTTCAGCCGAGACAGCAGATGCGGACGCCGCCAGACGAGCCTTCAAGGATTTTCCCGGCGCGGAAAAAGTTTCAGGTCGCCCTAGCCCAAAACGGGCCGCATGATCCTCCAGGGCGCTGGACGAAAGGGCACAGCAAAAATCGCAAACTTGCGGATCATGATCCAAGTCAAGGCAGTAAACGCACGTGGAGTGCGGGTCCTTCCTGGAGGTATTACCCGGGCACGTCCGGGAGCTGGGAAACGAATTATCCATCGCAGTAGCGAGGGAAGAAGACCGAAGTTTTAGAAAACTTCCAACTAAATTCGGAGAAAACCGAAAAATCAGGAACCAGTCGAAACCGCAGAGCGCTAAAGAGGGAACCTGAGCTTCCAAGCGGTAAGGAAGATCTGGGGTCATGGGGCGGAGCCGAGAGTTTTACCACCCGGGTGGGTGGAGAAGCCAGCTTGAAGACCTTCCGGCAAGATTTAAAGCGGCAAGGAACCTGCCAGAAAGTGTGGATGAACAACATATCCATGTCCCTAGAATTTCCATATCTTCCTGGACTAAGTCTCCACCACTCATTCACACTAATGGGAGAATACCGAGCTAAACATCAATCCATCCTCCCCCCAAGTACAGCGGTTGGAGTCAGAGCTCACTCAGGACTGTCCTGCCGAAGAAAGTGAACTGTCTGGCATGGGCATCCAGAACATAGTGCTTTTACTAAGGTATGCACTGAGCTCCAACTCTCCACCTTGCAGAAGTCTACAATGGGTACATTACGAATCTCCACTAGGAAAGCCATAACCACTCCGGCAGAGTGGTGTGAACCAGTCCTTCCAACTTGACCTGTGCCATGGATTAGTAGTGTCGAAGACATGCTACTAACCAAGCCGAAATACATCTTGTGGCAAAAGGCTGACACAGCCGAGGCATGCTGGAAGATACAATAGTTGCCTGGATGCATCTCTCTTCGTTCTGTCGATGTAGAATCGTAGAATCGCAGAACCCTCTTAGCATCCAGAGAAATGAAGGGAGCATTCTCCTTCATTCTGGAGTTAAAGTAAATAGGGAGAAGTAAAATTTGACTAATGATAACTGAGCCAGTGACATGCTGTCTACTGGCTCAAGGCAGACCGAAAATGCGCCAAGGTGTACCTTCTCTGCTGAGTAATGCAGATCTGCATTCAACAGGACCAAGAGGCACCCTAACACTTTACTTGGTGGACAACCAAAGGGTCCAGATGGGGAATTGCACACCAGACAGAGAAGGGTTTCCATTTAGCTGCATAAGCCCTCCTGCTGGTAGGCCTATGCATGGCTTAGAAGGTGTCTGCGATGGTCTGGAAAACCTAAACCTTGCCCCCTTCCATTTCCTGAGGAGCCCGGCATGGAGATGAAGGGAACACAGGTTAGGATGGACTGAAGTCCCTGTGTCAGACATCTGCTCATAGAGGGCGTCGCCGCGGGGGAACTTCTAACAGACTGTATCAATGCAAATATCTGCAGAGGCCAGTCTAGGATGATGAGAAATCATCCTGCCCCCGTGCCTACAACTTGTGCAGCACCATCCGAATTAAGGGAAGAGGAGGAAAATGTACAGTGAGCGTCTTGTCTATTGCAGTGAATACATCCAGACAAGAAAACCAGGGCCTGGATTTCTGAAGCAGGATAGAGGCAGTTTTGCATTGAGAGGGGATGTAAAAAGGAACAGGTCCTAACTGCCCCACTCCCCAAAGCGACTGCACGAAATCTGAACTGACGCATCGTGCTAGAGGTACCACTCATAACCTCACGGCCTTCCTGCAGAGTGGGTAGGAGGGTGCCCCACCCTGCTTCCTGATGCAATACATCACAGATCTGTTGTCTGTCCGAAGTAGGATCACTTCATGGCAGAGGGCATCCTTCAGGACTTTGCTTATAAGATGGCTCTCATCTCTAAGAAGTTTATAAAAAAGATGACGTTCCTCCTGGCTCCACACCTGACTGTGGAGGTCTTGACAGTGAGCTCCCCACAAGAGGTTTTATCATTTTGTACAGATTGTGGATGTGTTGTCAGAGACCACTGCTTGCTGTGGGGACACCCAGAGTCCCAGTATCCGCTGGACCAAAAAGGGCCCAAATAAGAGTTGTTTTCCATGATGTAACGAGTCATCTGAAGATGTAATTTCTCCTATCCTCTGGAACAAAAACAGATACCCTGGAGATATACAGGAGGGCTCCTAAGAAGAGGGGCATCTGGGAAGATGAAACTGGCACCGTCCCGAATCAGAAAACCCCCTGAAGAGATCAACTGAGAAGCTGTGGAAACTGCCTCCTGTGTCTCTTACCCAGACGCGTTAGCTAGGAGCCAAATGTCCAGGAAATGAAGACTTGAACGCAGAGGTTTTAGTGAACTCCTTCTTGAACAGGTACTTGTTTAACCTTCCAAGGTCAGCAAATGTCACATCCCACCTGTTATCTTGGAACCAGAAGCAATGGAAATAGGAACCTGTACTCCGTTCTGCTGTGGAACAACTTCTACTGCCCAGTTCCCGCAGAGGCCACGTATCTCAGACAGCAAGAGAGTATGACAGAGGCGGACAGACTGGGCTGCCATCTGGGTGGAAGGTCTGGGGAAATTTGCGAAATTGGGAGAGTACCCCCTCTCGAACAATCCTGACGACCCATCTGTCCACTGTAATGGACTTCCACTGGCTGTAAAACTGGATTAGACGCCCCTCCTACCACCGAGAGGCGTCCGACTCAGACAGCTGAGGGGGACCTGGGCTAGATCCACAGCGGTTGGTACAGGGCACTTTGGGGCCCTGTGCCCTCTATTGGGTTGGTTCCTGATAAAGACAACTAAGCGTTTACCTTGAAAGGACTGCCTGTTACGAGAATGTCGAAGGTACTGTTCCTCTGACAGGCAGTCGTATTGTTCTGAGTGGCCCCCAGAACTCAACTTGAAGGCTGAACACATAAGCACGGTCCAGGAGACGTTAACCACCTGCTGCCAGCAGCTTCTGCCCTAGAAGCAGAGTCGTAGGCATTCATAAAAGCTTTCAGCTAATTATTGGGCTATAAGTCCCTAGCAATGGGGCGTTGGATTCCGGGAGGATCTCGACCATTGCACTGAATGTGTTTCACAGAGAGCACTCATACTGAGGAATGTAGGAACTCAATATGTAGAAGTCTGCTTCATTCCCCAGATGAAGACTGAATGCTATGGTGGACTCCATGTCCCCGAGGAAAAAGAACTGGAAAGAAGATCTTCCACAACACTGATACAGAAGGCTTGCATTCCAGCCCACAGAATGAGTCATCTACTGTGTCTTCGACAAAGCAGAATAGGGAAAGACTCATACAGATCCACCTCTACCCCAGAATAGTCTCCAAAAGGCAGGTCTAGACCAGGAACACAGAAGATGCCACCACCTGGAATGCCGAGGAGTTCAGCACCATCTGCGGCGTTGGCACCATCCATGGCGCCAGCACCACATGGGGCCAGACATGCCACCACATGCACACCACACAGAGTACTAGCACCACATGAAGGAAAAGGGGGAGAAGGAAAGCTGTACCAGAGCCGGCCCCTGCAGGAAAAAGGAGAGGGGGATGGGCACAATGAGTCTGCGTCAATGGCCTGGACACTAGAGAGAGCACTGCGAACATCCTGGCCCGGCTGCGGGCCAGCGGCTCCGAGGCCCCAGGTCCACTGGCAAGGACAAGTAGACAGACACCGTATCCCTCACTATAAAAGAGTGGCCCCGAAATAAAATTGCTCATCGGAACCCCATTGAGGACAGAGACGGGATCTGGTGTCAAAGATTGTGGCCATTAAGAGCGGAGCCACAGAGGAACACACCAGAGTCCGTTCAAACCTACCACTCTCCACTATCGATGATCCCCACACAGATGTACTAGAGGATGACCTCGAGCGGTACCGATTGTTCTTCCACCGACAGGAGGAAAAAGAGCATGAGGTCAAGCACAGGCGGGTCCCAGAACCGCTACTTTTGTTCAAGCGCAGACTGGCCCCACCCCCACCCAAGACTGCCAGTGGTCAGACCCTTCACAAAGAGCAGTGGACGGACACAGCCCCACTGCCATCACAGCTTCAAACAAAGTTTCCCTACCATCACCGCTACAGTCAAAGGTCGACTCAGTTGATGGCAGGCTGAGAAAACACGTTACTCACCTGTAACAGTAGTTCTAGGAGCAGCATCGTTGTTCATCCACACTTATTGGCATGTTCCTTTTCCCTTTAAGGATCGCCAGAAGTCTTCAAGCTGGCCCTCCCACCCACCGGGTGGTATAACCTGGCTCCGCCCCATCATGCAAGACCTTAGCCTGCTGGAAGCCAGGTTTGTGCCTCTGCAGCCGAGGAGGTCAGGTGGGTCCGTGTAAATGAGCAAAATATACCACTCCTAGAGACAGACGGATTGGGATGTGAAAAAACGCACACCGCAGATCCAGTGAACAGAACTGCATGTTTCGCTCCAAGGATGGTATGATCTGGGACAGAGTGACCATCCAAAAGGTGTGTGACCAGAGATAGTGATTCAGGTCGTGCAGCTCTAGAATGGGGCTCCAGCCCCCGTCCGCTTCGGCATCAGGAAACGAAGCCTGGGTTTGCAGGAGAATCCGCCACTGAAGCTACTGCCTCCTTAAGGAGGAGCTGAGCAATCTCATCTCGGACAGCCGACCGAGTATGGACGGATACTCTTTCCTCCCGAGGGGGATGGACTCTGCTTAGAGGGTACTGCTCGAATTCCAGAGGCAATCCCTGACCGACCACCTCCAAAACCCACCTGTCTGTGGTGATAGCTGACCAGGCGGAAAGGAAGTGGCGGAGCCAGACCCCCACTGGAGGACCATGAGCTGACATGACAGGCGAGGGGGTGGCAGCCCCCACCCCATAACTGAGCAGGCTTGCAGGAGAATGATCCAGGACCTGAACCTCTTCCTCCTTTACGGACCTGGGAGAGCCCGTGGGTGCAAAGCTCGAGCCTGCTGCTGCTGCCCTCCTTGAAAGAAGGGTTGTTGGGCCACTGGGGAAGAGTGCCAAAAAGGCTTCCTCCTCTTCTGCTGCTTCTTACTCCAAGAACCTTTAGCAGAAGTAGCGTCAAAGGTGGCACTGGACTGCTCAATACGCTAAAGGTGACCAACATACCTGGGCCAAAAAGGTCGGTGCCCAGTAAAGGCATATCAGCTAGTTTGTGCTGAGTATCTGCCGGGAAAGAGAAGAGTCTCAACTGTGGCTGTCATGAAGCGGGCACAAGATTCCCCAATGTCCAGGGCTGTCTGAAGCTGCTGTTAGGCAACATCCTGGCCCTGATCCCAGACTTGCTTGACCGTGGTCTGCATGTCAGCGGGGAGGTGTGGGAGGACTTCATCCAAAGACCCCAAGAGAGCATGGGAGAAGTGTGTCATAACAACAGCCGAACTTGCCTGACAGAGGCCTAAAAATGAGGCCGCATAGACCTTTTGAGCCAAATGATCCAATTTTTCTGGAATCCTTCTCGGGAGGTTGGTCAGTGTTGGCAGAACTGAGTATGCCTAAACACAGAGGTGGTCACCAGGCTCTCAGCCGAAGGGTGCTCTATGAACCCCGCAAAGGACCCCATGGGCACCACATACTTGCGGGCCATGCGGACAGACAAAGATGGACAAGAGGCAGGACGCTGACAAAGTTCCAGAGCCAGGCCAACTATGGCCTCGCCCACAGGAAAGGCCTCAGTCGGGGTATCCCCTCTCTTGAAGATGTCCATGAGAGGGTACGCCACCTTTTTCTGGATAGGTTCCAGGGGCATCCTTGTAGACTCAGATGAGATAAAGAATGCCCTGAAAAGACGAAGGACCTTCCGCCATCTCTATCCCACCAGCCAATTTGTCATCTCCGGGATGAGAATGTAGGCCGGTCTCATCCGAATCAGAGGACTCCGGATACAATGGTCGACCGCCCAGGTCACCTTCGAACCGCCTAGGGCGGTCCAGGGTGACAATGACTAAAAGACGCCGGGGAACCCGTGTCTGGTCTATCTCCCTTAGAAGGAGCCCCTCCCACAGGCTGCTTGGGTGGCAGTTCCACCACAATCTGTGGAGAAACCGGTATGGGCCGAACCGGAGGTTTTGTTGGCTCTGCAGGTGGGAGAACTGATGTAAGTGGCTTCGAGGGAGTCTGCTTCGGCCTTGGAAGCAAAAGTCAAGTAATGGCCGGGGTCAGCTTGTGCCCAGACAAAAAATCAGCTGCTACGAGGTCCTCATAGCGCCGGAGTTTCTGCCAGAGCCTCTCCTCATCCGAGGAAGATGAGAACTACCAATGGCACTGCCTCTTTTTCGAGCGTATGGCTTTTCTCGGCCTGCAGTCGAGGGTCCTGGACCTCGATCGAGGATCAGGCGGACCAGTCGGTCGCCCAGGAGACACCAGCAGGACCGATGATTTCCCGGGGTCAGGGACCACTTCCTCGACCAGATTCCCAGTGGGCTGGGTCTCCTCATCGGGAAAAGAAAGGACCAGAGCCCGACTGAGAGAACAGTCGACTGGAGCTGGTGACAATGGGTCGATGACTATTTCGACCTTGTCGACTGACACTTCGGTCAACTGGCCAGACGGCAAAGCCGAGAAGCCAGCGGCGGAAGAGGAAATTTCAACTGAAGTTGAGACTGCCGGTTCCTGGGACCAAGACCTCTCCTGATTCCAAGAACATCTTCACCGAGACGAAGATGATCCCGGGTCCTTTTCCCACTTACAGAACCGAGAGGAGTGTGTGCCCGCAGGACCCTCTCCCTTGGTCAGGAGAGACTGGCACAACTCTCGAAAGGAATCTGAAGAGGTGGAGCCCAGGTTGAGAGGAACGAAAAAGCTCTAAGAGGAAGATTCAGTGTCCCAAGCCGCTTCCTCCTCGAAGGCTTGCATCCATTCCAATTGCTCGGTGGATCCCATGGCCGTGGAAAACGCCCACCAAGCCTCCTTTGATTTCAGCGGAGGGTTCCATTTTTCCTGTCTCCCGACTTCAGGCATACGAGACGGTCGTCAAGGATGTGAGGATGAAATTCAAGACAGAAGTCGCACTTCGAGGTGTCATGGCAGACACCTAAGCAGTATACGCACGTGGTGTGGGGATCCTTGCGTGATCATTTCTGGCTGCACTAACACCGGCAAAATCCAGGGGAAGACTAGTCTTCCATAATTGAAGTAGAGAAGTCGCGGTCACTAATGCAAACTACACAAAGTTTCAGAATAACTGAAGGTTTATAAGCCAGGGCCTACAAAATGCAGGAGCACGAGGGAGGCAACCTGAATCTTCCGGCAGAAAGGAAGATCTGGAGTCATGGAGTGAAGCCGAGGGTTATACCACCCGGGTGGGTGGGAGGAGCCAGCTTGAAGACTTCTGGCCATCCTTAAAGGGAAATGGGACATGCCAATAAGTGTGGATGAACATCATATCCACGATCCTAGAATTTCCTCTTCATCTTTTTATTTTTTTTTTTAAATAAGAAAAGAACACTAAAAATGGTAAGTTAAATGAATACTGAATGGCTATAGCTGCTGTCGTATCGACAAAGACTTGACTCCTGGCAGGTGAGCGACGTAGTCATCGAAACACACTCAGCGGGAGAAA
The DNA here is from genome assembly GCA_016271365.2 of Neoceratodus forsteri. NCBI lineage: Eukaryota > Metazoa > Chordata > Ceratodontiformes > Ceratodontidae > Neoceratodus > Neoceratodus forsteri. The sequence continues at coordinate 303,719,489 of JADMNL010000027.1, read as the reverse complement.
AGGAACTGAAGGGGTTGGAGGGTCAACACAGAGATAGCCGATGCGCCACACGTGCAGTCCTATCCCAGCACTCCTGAAGATTTTTGGCTCCGGCTGGGTCCTAGCTCCACCGGCGTAGTCCCATTCGTGTGAATAAGTGGTGGAGATTTAGTCCAAGAAGATTTAGCATTATGACACGTGTAGAAAAATTTTAATAATTTGATTGGCTGAAAGCAGCTCAGAGCCAAGTAATCATCGACTCATAATTACACTCCTGAACTACTTACAGCTATTCAAGTCTCATAATACAAAAAAGTATCACCACTCTCCTACATTCTGACAGGAGCTGCGACTTCACCAGTAGGCAGTAAAAGGGAAGAAATATCTACACAGAATGGCAAATTATTTTTTTTGGCCTACCTGCATCACAAAAACTGAAGCTTTTCTACAGACTGTACTGCTGTAAATACTGCCAAAACAGGAGACTGCACTTTGATTAGGGAGACAGAAAAAAAAACAGGTTACTCACCTGTAACAGTTGTTCTAGGAGTGAATGTCGTTCATTCACACTTCTTGGCATGTCCCTTTCTCCTTTAATTCTGGCTGGAAGGTCTTAAAGCTGGGCTCCTCCCACCCGTCTGAGTGGTATAACCCTTGGCTCTGCCCCATGACACCAGATATGAAAATTACGTACCTACCGTAATTCTGATCTTTCTGTGTATCTTCACCATTCATCACAGATGGGGTACTGGCCGGAGATCAGGACCCCGCGGGAGCCTTTTTTTTTTTTAGGTAGGCGGAGCCGACAGACGGCACCACCTCGTTTATCGACGACGCGTGGCGCCTGAGGGTTGGCAGTTAGGCTGTGTCGACTTCACCTGCCTACCAGTTCTGAGTCGCTGGAGAGGTAAGAAGAAAGGATGGAGGGTGGGACAAGAGAGCCCAAGGAACAGAAAAAGGAAAGGATAACAACTAAAAGGAGAAATAACGACTGAGAGGACAGCAAAGAAGAGATAAGACTAAGGGGATTGGGTAGGGGCCCCAAACTCTGGAAGCGGAAGAAGAGAGGGTAAGGAGGGGAGAGAATTTAGGAGAGAGTGAGAGGTATCAAGGTATCCGAGACCCTTGTCCATCACCAGATTGTATAGGAACTGCAAGGAGTAGCAAAGCTCTCTGCCAGAATTCAAGGCACAGAATAACTGGCAAATACCCCAGAAGCAGAGTCTGCTATTCTGGAAGAAGGACAGGGTACAGGGATTTAGTACTCTCAGGAAAAATGTCTGGTGAAAAAAGGTTTTTTTTTTTTTTTTTTTTTAAGACAGTTGGATGGAAACCAGGAGGAGGGCAAGCACCAACTCTCACCCCATCGGGGTGGAAACATGTAGTAGAGAAGGAGTGCCGCTCGAGCTGTACCTTTGAAAGGAGAATACCCCCCTGTGTGTCCCTACTTTACCCCGCTCCTAAAGAGGAGACGGGGAGCCACAGAGAGGGAGGGGGACCCAGAGACTGAGGCCCCAGGGGATGGTGGTAGGGTTGAGATGAATGGTGAAGATACACAGAAAGATCAGAATTACAGTAGGTACGTAATTTTCATATCTTATCTGTGTCAATCTTCACCATTCATCACAGATGGGTGAGTACCAAGCCCCCCCGAAGGGTTTTTTTCTTTACACCCTAAGGGGCAGAGTCCCTCAGCCCTCAGTGGGACACACTGGGGAACCTTCAGGGCCTGGGGAGGCCCGAGGTGGGGGAGAGAGAGAGAGAGAGAGAGAGAGAGAGAGAGAGAGAGAGAGGCGGGCCCCCAGAGGGGGAAGGAAGCTGCCCGACAAACGCCGTCTCACTCTACGGGAGAAAAGGTAGGTTCCCTGGTGGGCGGAGCAAATCACCCTACGTTGGGCCAAGGGTGACAACCGGGAAAGACGTAGCCATGCCGATCTCCTAGTGCAGATTGTTGTCCCTACGACCCTGGTAGCTACCTCGTTGGCGTTGTAAGATGCCCTCGCTTGGTGCCTTGCTAGCTCCAGGCCATGCAGAGCGCGATGGCTTGTCTGGTTTGCTCCGAGTCAGGCAAAGAAGCGAGGACCTGACCTAACCTGGGCCTCAAGAACCTGTTGTAGGCTGCATAGTGGGCCTGGTGAGCAGAAATAGAAAGGAGCAACCGTGCCGAGTAGAAGGTCCTCCCCCCCCAAAAAATCAAAATCCGAGGAGTCTTGATCCGGGGGCCGGTCACGGTGGAGGGCGCGAAGTCCATCAGGAGTGTCCAGATGTCTCAAGCCAGACTGCGGATGAGGCATAGAACCTGGAGACTCCGGGGGATCGCAATACCTCTGGCTGAGGTCCCCAGGGGCAGGAACACCGGAGAAGGGCCAGAAACGCGAGGACGCCTCCCAAAAGGGAGCAGGCCAGGGCGGCACCACAAGGGTGGCCTCGCCAAAATCACCTAGAAAGGCGTGCGCCGCATGCTCAGGATTGCTAACAGTAGAGGGTGAAAGGTGCAAGTCCTCCAACATCCTCACGAGGAAGCGCTGATACTCAGATCAGAAGCCGGGGAGATGTGGACAGAAGGTTCCTCTCCCCCAGAAGAAGGGGATGAGAAGCTGGAGGTCACCATATGTTCAGAGGGTGGCTGCATGGGGGGAGGTTGAAAAACCTGGCTGTCCATAGCCCTAACACAGGCAGGGAACCGGGTAGCCACCGCTCTGAACTGCTCCCAGGTGAGAGGGCTGTTAGGACCAAGAATGCCTGGGAGCGCAGGAGAATGTGGCAGAGGGATAGGGGCAGAGCCGAGGAAAGAAGTCGGCTGACCTCCGCCAGGGCTAGGAGGCGACCATGAGCACCCGGGAGGTGCCCGAAGACTCACAGCCGACAGCTGTACAACCACGTTGGTACTGCCTGGCTGCGCCCAGAAGAATCCTCCCAGAGGGTGAGCCGGGCCGTAAGTCCAGAAGGACGGTCCCTGCCTCCTAAAGAATGGGATTCCTCAAGGAACCCGAGGGAAGGGTGGAATCCAGACTGCTCCATCCAGGGCCTGAGTGGACCCCAGAGAAAGGCCGACGCGCCGACCCCACACCCCTCGACCTCTCAGAGTCCGAGGCAGTCCTCCTCCTCGAGAGGGCCAGCCTAGGTAGCTGGCATCTCTGGACAGCCCCCGATGGGGAGACCCAGGGAACAGTACCCTCCCCTCCTGTAGGTTTCTTGATGGGACCCAAAGTTGGGCGATCAAGACATACCACTGGAGGGGGTAACACCACAGAGGGGTCGATGAAACCCCCAAGGCCAGGTTGTAGAGCAATGGTGGCTCACACCACTGCCTGCTGGTCAGCACCACTGACCCTAGTCTCGGGGGTCACCTGACTCTCCTCAGTAGGGGTCTGGCTTTGACTCGTCAACGAAACCACAGGAGCGCTCTCCTCCACAGTCAAACCCGAAGGGTGTGACTGCATGTCTGGCTCTGACCTCGACTCCGACTCCGAAGAGGTAGAGTCCGAGGCTCTGAGCCAGACAGTAGGAGGGCGGGCAGAACCAACCTTGCCAGTGGGCCCGGCAGCCAGAGCTGTGGCCGAGACAGCACCCGTGCCCTCCGCAACCCCGCGGGCGGGACCTGCAGGAGGCACCAGGACAGCTCGAGCCAAAGGTCCAGAGCCGAGGCCAGACGCAGCGCCATCAAGTCCACCAGCACCGGGGGCGGTACCCGGGACGGCGCCGACAGCAGCCCCATCAGCAACCTCGGCGCTCCCACGGCACCGCGTCGCCGCCACCAAGGACCAAGCGTGCGCCGAACGCCCAGAAGGCAGACCCGGCTCCAACACAGCACCGAGAGCATGGACAGCGCCTAAGGATGGCACTGACAGTCAAGTCGAAGGCCCTACGCCGAAAGGAAAGATGATTTCGCGCCGTGCTTCAACGACGGCACCGGAAAGACATGACAAAAGAGGATGCCGGACTTTGTCCCACGGCACTGCGAAAGAGCATTGGCGCTTGAGAATGGCGTCAATAGGCCCACGGCACCACGAATGGCTTAAAGGCTCTGACGGCGCCCGACCCGGCCTTCCGAGCTGCGGGAACGACACCAGGGGAGCCTTCCCACGGCGGGGCGATTGCCGCGGGCGGTGGCCTCGCCCGCCCCCGGGAGGAAGCGGGATGGGCCTCCTGCGCCGTGGGAGGAGCCTCGGCAATGGTCAGGCTACAAGTAGCCGAGGCTCCCTCCTCCTCGGTCCATATAGAACTGGGAGGGGACCCGGAGAATGGCCGAGAGCGCGCGGCTTGGCCCGACAAGTGCGAACCCTACCCCCGAAAGTCAGCGATGCTCGCCCCACTTTCAACGCGTGCTGTTAGAGGACCCGCGGGTCCATGGAGAAGCAGGCGCGCGCGAGTCCATGTCGTTTAGCGGGCCAAGACATTAACAAGACACCGGGTTGTGTGGTCAGGACGGAAAACTTTCACCGCACAGGCACCGACACAGATGGGGCCAACCCGTCTTTGAAGACTTTTTGCCCTCCGACCGAGACATGACCTACGGAGAAAAAAAACACCACAAACAGACTCGACATTGCAGAATTTCAAATAAAAGGAAAGATCTTACCGGCGATGTCGTGTGGAGGCAGAACCCAGAACCGGTAGACGACCGATTGAACGAACGTCGATTTCAAACAGGCTGAAGGCCTAAAAACTGGAGACAAGCTTCCCATGAGGCGACCTCGACAGCGGGAGACTAAGAACTGGTAGGTAGGCGGAGTAGACACAGTCTAATGGCCAACCCTCGAGTGCCACGCAGTACGTCGGCCTCGAGGGCGGCGCCGATGCTGTGTTGGCTCCACCTAACCTTTTAAAAAAAAAAAAAAAGAGCTCCCGCGAGGTCTTGATCTCAGGCCAGTACCCCATCTGTGATGAATGGCTAAGATTGACATAGATAAGATCTTAGCCTGCTGGAAGCCAGGTTGTGCATCGCAGCTGGGGAGCTCGGGTGGGTGCATGTGGATGAACGACATATCACTCCCAGAACTACTGTTACAGGTGAATAACCTGTGCTTCTAGGAGCGTGGATATGTTATTCATCCACACTTATTGGCAGACTCCTAGTAGTTCTCCAGGAGAAGGGGGACAAGGCGCATACCCCCTACTTAGGGAACAGAGACTGGGGAACTGAGGCCCCAAAACCAGCACCCCGTGTGACTCAAGGTCAATATGGTAGTAAGCAATGAAGGTGTTGCTGTCTTCCAGGTAGCAGCCCGACAGATTTCCTGGATAGGGATGTCCCTGGAAGCAGCCACTGATGCAGCGGTATGAAGGGTAGAATAAGCCCTTAGCCCTATGGGAGGCTCTCTACCTGCCAACCTATAGCAGAGATCAATGCAGACTGTAATGCATCAGTCAACTGTCCGCTTTGCTGCAGGTCTGCCAGGTGCGGCTTCAGCTTAGGTGATAAACAGCTGGCGAACCTCTCCCCGAACTTCCGCAGTCCTCTCCTTGTAGTAGTAGAGAGCACATCTCAGGTCCAGAGTTTGGAGCCTGTACTCAGCATCAGAGGTGTAGTTCAGGTAGAACACAGGCAGTCAATACCTGATTTAGGTGAAACTGACACCACCTTCGGGAAGAATTTCTGGTGGTGGGGTAGGACAACTTTGACCCTGTGGAAGACCAGGTAAAGAGACGCCGAGTGTGCCTGGAGCTCCCCAGTCGTCCTGGCTGACGTGACAGCCACCAGGAAGGCGGTCTTCCATGACAAGTGTGACATCCCACACTTGTGCATCAGTTCAAATGACTTGCTCGTGAGTTTAGCCAAAACCAGCAGTAAATCCCACGGAGACGGAGGTTCACGCACCATAGGGGATATATGACCGAGACTTTTGAAAAAGCGCCAGACCACCTTCTCCTGTGCCACCATCTGCTGACCAGCCCACGCCTGGTAAGCAGAGATGGCTGCCAGGTGCACCTTAGGGGTCGAAGACCCCTTTGGACAGAGATCAAAGGTAGTCTAAGATGCTAACCACAGGACAGGACAGAGGGTCCAAGCCCTTGTCCTGACACCAAATGGAAAACTTTTTCCATTTGAAGGCATAGCACCTTCTGGTCAACTCCTTCCTGGATGCTTCCACTACTGTGAGTACATCGTCAGAGAGACCCAAAGACTGGAACTCCAGCCGCTCAGGTACCAGTTGTCAGGTGCAGGGATTGAAGGTCTGGATGGAATACCTTCCTCTGTTGGACCGATATCAGGTCCGGCCGAGCCAGAAGACACCTTGGAAGCATGATGCTGAGGTGAAGGAGATCTGGATACCAGAACTAGCGGGGCCAGTGTAGGGCTACCAGGATCACCTGCCCCTTGTCCCTCTTCACCCTGAAAAGCACTCTCTGGATCAAGGGAAATGGAGGGAAGGCGCATTAGAGGCATGGGGTCCATGGCTTTGAGATGGCATCCCCCTGCAGTGAGCCCTTCTGAGGGGGGCCGGCATGAATGCCTCCAGGGAAGACACCAAGCTGAGGTTAACAGGTCCACCATCGGTTTGCCCCAGTGGTAAAACAGGCTGTAGGCTACCTCTGAAAGGACAGACCACTTGTGGGATGTCTCACCTACACAGCTGAGAGCAACCGCCAGTTGATTTGAGCATCCTGCCACATGGATGGCTAGAAGATCTGCCTCCAGTCAGCTCACGAGTGTCCAGATGCAGAGCACTTTCCTGCACAGCAGTGGGTAGTGTGTGCCGCCTTGTCTGTTGAGGTAGCAAATGGTCATGCTGTTGTCCATCTGGACTTGAACCACTTGACCCCAAAGCTGCTGAGAGAATGCTGACAGCGCCAGTCTGACCGCTCTGAGCTCCAGCAGGTTGATATAAAATCAGGATTCCTCGGGGGTCCAAAACCAGTGAGCCCTGTTCCCCATGTGGGATCCCCAGCCCGTGAGAGCCATCGGTTGTGTGGATGACCGTCTGCTCAGGGCGGAAAAAGAGGATCCCTTCCTGCAGATTATCCAGGACAGTCCACCACTGGAGAGCGTCCCACATCTTCTGGGTCACAGTGATCAGCTGGTCGAAATTACCTTGGCGCTGAGACAACTGGGCGGCCAGCCCTCACTGAAGGGGGCGCATATGCCACCGGGCCCATCAGACCACAGTGGTGCAGCCTACCATGTACCCCAGAAGGCGCAGAAAGTCCTGGACAGAAATAATTGGACAAAGGAGGAAAGAACCTCCACCCTGTCCACCGGGAGCCAGAATCTGGCTCAACAGGAGTCAAGCTCAGCCCCAATGAAGCATATCGCCTGCGCAGGCACGAGCCCCGACTTGGCCTCGCTGATCAGTAGGCCAAGCTGAGTGCAGATTTGGAGGGCCAGATAGCTGCACCTCTCCACCTCTTGCTGGGTGGAACCTGCTAAGAGTCAATCATCAAAGAGGGGAAGGACTGTGACCCCTCAACACCTGAGGTGGGCTGCCACCACTGCAATGCATTTGGTGAAGACCCGTGGGGCCGATGACAGGCCGAATGGCATGGCTCGGAACTCGTAGAGGGTTCCTACTGCCCTGAAGGAGACAAACCGCTGGTGAGACTGCTTGATTGGGACATGAAAAAACACGTCCTGGAGATCCAGTGAGCAGAATCACATGTTCTGCTCCAGGGATGGTATGATCTGGGACAGAGTTACTATCCTGAAGGTGCGTGGCCTGAGAAACTGGTTCAGGTCGTGCAGATCTAGAATGGGGCACCAGCCCCGCCATCTGCTTCGGGACCAGGAAGTACCTGGAAATGAACCCTGGGTCAACTGGGGGGTGGGGTGGGGGGAGAATCTATCACTCGGGCCACTACCTCCTTGAGGAGGAGTTGGGCTATGTCGTCTCTCAGAGCCGACGGAGTGTGGGCTGATACCCTTTCCTCCCGTGGGGCTGGGCTTGGCTGGGAGGGTACTTCCTGAACTCTAGAAGCTGACCACTTCTAGGACCCTCCTATCTGGAGTAACAGCGGATCAGGCAGAAAGAAAGTGGGGGAGCTGGCCCCCTACGAGAGGACCCAGAGCTGGCAGCCCCTATCCTGTCACTGGGCAAGCTTGGAGGAAGAGGGTCTGGACTGGAAGCTGCCTGAATCCCAACCTCCTTGTCTGCGGGCCGCTGGAGACCTGGACTTGAGCTGAGGGCACTAAGCCTGTGCCTGCTGTAGCTGCCCACCCTGGAAGGAGGGCTGCTTGGCCGCAGGAGCAGGGTGCCGAAATAGCTTCTTTTCTTTCTTGGCGCCAGGGGCATCTTTCTGAGCAGAAGTAACTGAATCCAAGGTGGCACCGGACTGCTCAATTCGCTGAAGGTGACCATCCACACCTGGGCCGAAGCGATCGGTGCCCAGGAAAGGATCATCAGTGAATCTGTGCTGGGTATCCGCCATGAAGGTGGACAATCTCAGCCAAGCCCTGTGGCGCATGGCAATTGCGGCTGCCACTGAAAGGGTGCATGAATCCCTCAGGTCCAGAGCCATCTGCAGTTGCTGCTTGGCAACGGCCCGACCCTGGCCCCATAATTGCTTGACCATAGTCTGAAGATCTGCAGGGAAGTGCGGGAGAATCTAATCCAAGGAGCCCAGAAGGGCATAAGAAAAATGCACCATGACGACGGCCAAGCTTGCCTGACGGAGGCCTAGAAAAGAGGCAGCATAAACCTTCCTGGCAGAGTGGTGCAACTTTCTGGACTCCTTGTCTGAAGGTCTATCCATGTCTGCAGAGCTTCCTGTGTGCCTGAACACAGAAGAGATCACAAACACCTCCGCTGAGGGGTGTTCTGTGAACCCCGAAAGGGACCCAGTGGGCACTGCATATTTGCAGGCCATCCAGGCAGACAGCACTGGACAGGAAGCAGGGTGCTGCCAAAGCTCTAAAGCCAGACCAACAATGGCCTCGACCACTTTGAAGCCTTCCATCAGGGTATTCCCCTTTTTAGGATATCTGTATGGGGTACTCTGCCCATTTTTGGACGGGTTCCAAGGGCATCCCCGTGGATTTGGAGATGAGGCGGAGAATCCCCAGAAAGGATGAAGGGCATTCCTCCGTCGACAGAGTGCCCTTCGACTCATCGGCAAATGGACGAGAGTGTAGGTCGCAGTCGTCAGAATCCGAAGTATCCAGATAAATCAGCCAGCCAGCATAGTCCCCTTCCATGCGCCTGGGGCAAATCAGGCATGAGGATGACCGAAATCCTGCGGGGAAGACCTGGAAGAGTTAGAGCTTCCGTTGAAGGAGCCCCTCCCGTGGGCTGTTTAGGCGGCAGCTCCACCACTATTGGTGGAGAGATCAATTTTGGCCGAACCAGGGCAGGTTCTACTGGCTCCGCAGACAAAGGAACAGAGATGATCGGTATTGATGGAGCCGCTTCAGCCTACAAGGTGGAAGTCAAGTAATGGCCAGTGTGGAAACCGAAACCAGTTTCTGGCCGGACAAGATCAGCTGTTGCCACATGAGATCTTAGTAGCATCGACAGAGTTTCCGTCAAAGACACTCCTCATCCGAAGAGGACGAAGATGAACGCCGGCGTCGCCTTTTCTTAGAGCGCATACATGCCTTCCTCGGCCTATCAGTCGATAGAGTCCAAGACCTTGACCTCAATCAGACTGGCCGACTGGGTCGCTTGGGAGACACTGGGGGAAACCGGTGATTTTCCCAGATCAGAGACTGGCTCCTCGATGGGACTGCCAGCAGGCTGGGTCTCCTCATCAGGGAAAAACAGGACTATAGTCTTGTCAAGAGAGTTGTTGACCTCTTTGAGCGACAACCAATCGATTGGGTCGAGAGTGCTCTCAACCGTGTTGTTGATCGAGACTTCGGCAGACTGACCAGACTGCAGGACCAAGAAACCGGTGGACGAAGCCACAATCTCAGCTGAAGCAGAGACTGGAGATTCCTGGAATCGTGATCGCTGTTGATACCATGAACGTCATCGCCGAGACAAAGAATCTCTCAGTTCCTTGTCCTTTTTACGGGACCGGGAGATGTGCACGCTCGAAGGTCCCTCGCCCTTAGTGGGGAGGACTGGCACATCTCCTGAAAGGAGCCTGAGAAGATGGTGCCCAGATTGAGTGGAAGAAAAATCAGCAGAGAGGAGCATTCCATGGCTCGCTCTGCCTCTGCCTCAAAGGCCTGCATTTGCTCTAACTGCTCAGCGGACACCGCAACCGCTGAGACCGCCACGGGGCTTCCTTCAATTTCACCGGTGGATTCAGTTTTTCCGGCCTGCCCAACTTGAGTTGTGAGAGACAATAGCAGAGAACGTTTGGGTGGAAAGCAAGACAACTCTCGTAGGCCTGAGTGTCATGGCTGACACCAAAACAGTAGATGCACACGGTATGTGGGTCTGTACACGATATTTCTGGCCCCACAGGCACCGGCAGAAACCAGTGGAAGATTCATCTTCCATAATCGAGAAATGACTATTACAATCACTAGCTCGTACAAGCTTAATCTTCAAAGAATTGGAAGAAAAGCTGAAGCCAGGGCCTACAGAATGCAGGGGGAGAGTGAGGAGAGCAAACGGAATCTTCCAATGGAAAGGAAGATCTGAGCGCCACGGAGCAGAGGGTTATACCACCCAGGTGGGTGGGTGGGTGGAGGAGCCATCTTTAAGATTTTCCGGCTAGAATTAAAGGGGAAAGGGACATGTCAAGAAGTGTGGATGAACAACACATCCACATCCCTAGAAATCGTCTATTTAGTGTACCAACAATGCCTCATTATGTAAATTAGCATATAGGCTATTATATTTCTGTGGTCACTACAAAAATAGGAGACTACATTTCTCAGTCAAGTAATCGTCAGCTAGATACTGTATGCACAATGCCTTGTTTTGGAAATAAACCTATGAGAGCTTATATTGTTGAAGCCACTATATAAAGATGAAAATAAATGAGACTGTACCTTACAGTAAAGAAATTGGAAAACTTACTGTCCCCACAATGCTTTGCTATGTACATTTACACATTCAATGCTATACTGCAGTCACCATTACCAAAATAAGAGCATGCAGCTCTGAGTGAGGAACATTTAAGTCAACTTTATAATCCACCCAAAATTCCTTGTTGCTGTTATGTAAAACACTGATCGCGTCCCTTGCATGACCTCATTCTGGGGGTGTAGCAGCAGAGAGAAAACTGGACAGCAGCAAGAAACACAGCGCTGATGAAACATAAAAAAAATGACTATGGCAGATTTTTTTTTTTTTACAAATCAACTTCCAGCTTCAACATCTGAAGCATGGCTGGCAGTGGCATACAAAGTGAAAAAAGCATTTAGGGGACTTCCATAAACCACTTTAAAGATAACTGTAGCTGCTATCCACAAAATGGGCTTAAAGTTTTTTTAGTAGGTACCTGCTCTTTAAAAACAAAATCCTCTAGAAAACACCAGCCTCGTAGGTGAATAGCCTGCTCAAACTAGCACTGGCCTGGCTGGCTCCATAAAGAGGTAGGAGCAGTGCACTGTGTAGCCATACTGCAGACCCAGGGTGCATAGCAAAGTTGATGCACCTGCCCCACAGGGAGGAAGGGCTGCTCTGTACTTCTCTACCCCCCCCACCCCACCAAGCAGAACTTGGCAGGGTATTAGAAGAGGTCACTGCAACCGTGTCTCTCGACCAGGATCAAGTGCCATAAATGTAGACTCGACAAAGCTGAAAAGGAAGTGTGGGGAAAATGGCCGGGGGAGGGTGCTGCATACTAAAACTGAGGAAGGGGGCAGGGTCCTAGATTCTATTTAATTCATAGCATAACCTGTACACCATGAGATCTGCCACAGATTAACAGGTTTGGTGTAAGCTTCAATTCCAGCCCCTATCTCCACCACCTACAGTGGTCACAATACCAAAAAAAAAAAAAAAAACTTGGAAAGAAAAAGGAAAGACAGCAGTCCAGCGGTCAAGCCCCATTTCACCTTGCAGTAGACCCAGGCTGGATTCCTGATCCCAAGTCTCAGTTGGGCCAGCAAGAGGTTCGTGGGATGCGCCTTTTACTCAGAGAGGGATTGGTGGTACTCTGTAGGAAATGTCTTCCCCCTGGTGGTCCAGAGGGGTAGCCAGACATGTCCAAGCAACCCTCTTCATTGCTCCTCCTATGCAGTCTGGCAGCACTGCCAGGGTTCGACCAGAGACGGGTTTGGCTCTTGCTGCATGACAATTTGTGCCCCTGGCCTATACAGGGGAGGCATGTTTGACTTATAGCAATCCGAAGTGGTGACCCATTGGGCCCTTGGGAGGTGCTCCAGGAGAAAAGAGGTAGGACAAGATGGGAAAAGAAAAACAAAAAAAAAAACGGAGTTTATAAAGGAGCATGTCCTAAGATTTCTCTCAGATGGCTTCATCCTGTCCCAGTTAGCAGGAAGTGGGGGAGGGTGTAGGGGGTGGAAAACAGCCCATAAAAACCGGCTGCCTCTTGGAACAGAAGCACAATGGAAGCTGAAGAAAATGAGAAATGTAGAAGAGAGCCACAGTGGGAGTTTGTGGCTACAAGGGAGAAAATTATAGTAAATACAACCATAAAATAAGAGAAGAACAGGATAGTAAAGCAGCAGTGCAACAAAAGATGATTTTCCAAAAAAGCTAGTTTCAGCTACAGTTAAGAAAACATACTTGTCAAATGTACTTGACCAGGTACCTCCTATGCTGTGCACCATAAAATGTTTTATTTTTTCTGTCCTAGCCCTTGTCAGGTCTACAATTTTATTTCTAAGGAAAATGTGGAAGCCATCTTTTTTCTTGAGAAAAGAACTCAATTAAAACATTTATAAAATGCTCACATTTGGGGGGAATTACAAAATTGTAGCACCAAATTTAACTGGAAGATGCCTGGCATCTTTTCTAGTGGAAAAAAGGTAGGGTCAGATTTTTGCCCAGTTTCACTGCACTGCTGCTAGTTGGTGGCTAAGTGATGAAACCTGCTACCTGTGCTCACTGAATACCGAATTGTCCAGGACTATCTTCTCCAGTAGTTCGATCAGTTCATTGGGCAGGTCGGCTGTCATGAAAGCTTTCACTGAAACAGAGACCTCCTCCGGGTCCTGTGTTTCCGAAAGAGCCGTCTGTACAACCTAATATCAGAAACCACAGCCATGAAAGAGAATGCTTCTGATAAATCAAACATTAGCACAGCACTAGCTACAGTTACTTAGTATTACTCGGTGTGTAAAGTACAAGAAGGCACTAGGCCCATCAAGAGTGCTTCCCACTCCTAGGGGGTGTATAGTGCTACACACCAAACAAATATTTATCCAGTTCTGACTTAAATTTATTAAAATCATGGATATCCACTAGGTACTGTGGTGCGCTATTTCATGACTTACAGCCACAGACTGTAAAAACAGGTTACTCACCTGCAACAGTAGTTCTATGAGTGGTACATGTTGTTCATCCACACTATTTGGCATGTCCCTTTCCCTTTAAGGATCGCTGGAAGGTCTTCAAGCTGGCTCCTCCCACCCACACAGGAGGTATATCCCTCAGCTTCGCCCTGTAACGCCAGATCTTAGCCCGCTGGAACCCAGGTTTTGTGTGTCCATATGGATGAACAACATATACCACTCCTAGAACTACTGTTACAGGTGAGTAACCTGTTTTTCTAGGATCGTGGATATGTTGTTTATCCACACTATTTGGCAGACTCCTAGCAGTTCTCTGGGAGGAGGGAGGCAAGGCGCACACACTCACTGATACTCACTTGGGGAAAAGAGATTGGAGAACTGAGGTCCCAAAACCAGCATCCTGGTGTGACTCAAGGTCGACGTGGTAATGGGTAATGAAGGCGTTTGATGACTTCCAGGTAGCAGCCTGGCAGATTTCCTGGATAGGGATGTTCCTGTGGTATGGTGGGTAGAACAAGCTCTTATCCCTCCAGGAAGCTCCATGCCAACCAACTCATAGCACAGACTTATGCAAGATGTAATCCACCTTGCAACAGTCCGTTTTGCTGCAGGTCTGCCAGAAGCAACTTCAGCATAGGTGACAAATGGCTGGCGAACCTCTCCTCGAATTTCCGCCATCCTCTCCTTATAATAGGAGAGGGCTCATTTCAGGTCCAGGGTATGGAGCTTGTATTCGGCCTCCGAATTATGATTAGGGTAGTATACTGGCAGAGTTAATACCTGGTTAAGATGAAATTCTGTCATCACCTTCGGAAAGAATTTCGGGTGGGGGCGTAGGACAACCTTGTCCCTGAGGAAGACCAGATAAGGAAAGTCCACCAAAAGTGCCTGGAGCTCCCCTGTCCTTCTGGCAGACACGACAGCCACCAGGAAGGCAGTCTTCCATGACAAGTGTGAGAGCTCAGTCGTGCACTGGTTCGAATGGCTTGCTCGTGAGCTTTGCCAGTACCAGCAGTAGATCCCACGGAGGTGGAGGTTCATGCACCGGAGGGAATGTGTGAGCCAGGCCTTTGAAAAAGCGCCAGACCACTGTCTCCTGCGCCAAAGTCGGCTGACCGGCCCGTGCCCGGTAAGCGGAGATGGCGGACAGGTGCACCCTAAGGGTCGATAACCTAAGACCCCCTTTGGACAGAGACCAAATGTAGTAGAGAACATTAGTCACTGGACAGGACAGAGGGTCCAGGCCCTTGCTCTGACACCAAATGGAAAACCTTTTCCATTTGAAGGCATGACATTTCCTGGTCAATTCCTTTCTGAGGTGAGAACATCCTTGGAAAGGCCCAAAGCCTGGAACTCTAGCAACTCAGGTGTCAGGCTGTTAGGTGCAGGGATTGAAGGTCCAGATGGAATACCTTCCCCTGACAGAGAGACATCAGGTCTGGACGTGCTGGAAGCTGCTCCGGAGGCCTGCAGCTGAGGAGATCTGGATACCTGAACTGGCGCAGCCAGTCTGGGGCTACCAGAATCACCTTCACCTTGTCCCTCCTCACCTTGAAGAGCAGCTTGTGGACCAAGGGAAATGGAAGGAAGGTGTAGAAGAGGCCTGGGGTCCACAGCCTCGAGAAGGCATCCCCTTGCAGTGAGCCCTGCTGGGGGGGGGGGCCACAAAACAGCCTCAGCTTGGCCCTTGAGGCAAACAGGTCCACCACTGGTTTGCCCCAGCGGAAGAACAGGCTGTACGCTACCTCTGGATGGATAGACCACTCGTGGGATGTCTCGCCTAAGCAGCTGAGAGCATCCGCCAGATGGTTTGAGGCTCTTGCCACATGAATGGCTAGATCATCTGCCTCCAGACGGCAGACAAGGGTCCAGATGCAGCACGCCTCCCTGCAAAGCAGACGGTAATGTGTGCCGCCCTGTTTGCTGAGGTAGTACATGGTCGTGGTATTGTCTGTCTATACCTGAATCACTTAACCCCGGAGCTGAGGAGTGAAAGCTGACAGTGCCAGTCTGACTACTCTGAGCTCCAACAGACTGATGTGGTATCGGGAATCCTCAAGGTCCAGAACCCGGGGGCCCTTTTGTCCCCCATGTGGGCTCCCCAGACCATGAGAAACGCACTGGTCATCAGGACGGCCATTAGCTCAGGGCAGACGAACAGGATCCCTTCCTGCAACCGGTCTGGGGCAGTACACCATTGGAGAGCGTCCCACATCTTCTGGGTTACAGTGATCAGCAGGTCAAAATTACTGCAACGCCGAGTTCACTGGGTGGCCAGCTCCCATTGGTGGGGGCGTATGTGCCACCGGGCCCAACAAACCACGGAGGGGCACGCCGCCTTGTAACCCAGAAGGCACAGAAAGTCCGGGGCAGGGCACAACTGACCAACCAGAAATGACTGGGCAAAAAAAGGAGAGAACTTCTGCCCTGCCTGCCGGGAGCAGAGTTCTGGCTTGACGAAAGTAGAGCTCTGCCCCAATGAAGCACATCACCTAGCAAGGCACGAGTTCAGACTTGGCCTCGTTGATCAGGAGGCCGAGTTGGGAGCAGGTCTGGAGGGCTAGGTCAATGGACTGCTTCACCTCCTGCCAGGTGGGACCTGCTAAGAGCCAATCATTGAGGTAGGGGTAAATTCTGATCCCCTGATGCCCGAGATGGGCTGCCACCACTGTAATGCATTTGGTGAAGACCCATGGGGTCGATGAAAGACCAAATGGGATGGCTCGGAACTCGTATAGGGTCCCTTTGGCTCTGAAGCGGAAGAACCGCCAAAGAAACGGATGGATTGGGACAAGAAAGAATGTGTCCTGCACCCACGTTTCATTCCAAGGAAGGAATGATCTGGGACAGAGTGACCATCCGAAAAGGTGTGTGACCTGAGATACTGATTCAGGTCATGGAGATCTAGAATGGGGCACCAGCCCCCTGTCCGCTTGGGCACCAGAAAGTACATGGAGACAAAGCCAGAGTCTGCCGGAGAATTCGCCACTGGAGCTACTGCCTCGAGGAGGAGCTGAGCGATATCGTCTCGGACAGCCAACTGAGTATGGACAAATACCCTTTCGTCCCGTGGAGCGCGGGCTCGGCTTGGAGGGTATTGCTCGAATTCCAGAGGCAGTCCCTGACCAACTACCTCCAAGACCCACCTGTCAGTGGTGATAGCAGACCAGGCAGAAAGGAAGTGGCGGAGCCGGCCCTCCACAGGAGGACCCAGAGCTGGTATGATGGGAGAGGGGGTGGCAGCCCCAGCCCCGTCACTAAGCAGGCTTGGAAGAGGAGGATCCAAGACCTGGACCTCGGCTGCCTTTACGAACCTGGGAGGGCCTGGGCTTGGGAAGAGGGTGCCAAGCCTGAGCCTGCTGGTGCTGCACTCCTTGAAAGGAGGGTTGCTGGGCCGCAGGGGAAGAGTGCCGAAAAGGCTTCTTCTGCTGCTTCTTACTGGAAGAACCTTTAGCAGAAGTGGCATCCAAGGTGGCACTGGACTGCTCAATACGCTGAAGCTGACCAGCCACACCTGGGCCGAAAAGATCAGTGCCCAGGAAAGGCACATCAGCTAGTTTGTGCTGAGTATCTTCCAGGAAAGAGGAGAGTCTCAGCCAAGCCCTGCGGCGAGAGGCAACTGCGGCTACCAACAAGTGGGCATAAGAGTCCCCAATGTCCAGGGCCGTCTGAAGCTGCTGTCTGCCAATAGCCCAACCCTAGTCCTGGACTTGCTTGACCATGGTCTGCATGTCCGTGGGGAGGTGTGGGAGGACTTTTATCCAAAGTCCTCAAGAGGGCATGGGAGAAGTGTGCCATGATAATGGATGAACTTGCCTGATGGAGGCCTAAAGATGAAGCTGCATAAACCTTTTGAGCCAAATGATCCAAGTTTTTGGATTCCTTTTCGGAAGTCAGTCGGTGTTGGCAGAACTGCCAGTACACCGGAACACAGAAGTGGTCACCAGGCTCTCGGCCGAAGGGTGCTCTGTGAACCCCGCAAAGAAAGGGGACCCCATAGGCACATAACCTGCGGGTCATGCAGGCGGACTGAGCTGGACAGGAGGCAGGTCGCTGTCAAAAGTTCTAAGGCCGGGCTAAGTGGCTCAGACACAGGAAAGGCTCACGGGTATCCTCGAGGATGTCCGTGAGAGGCTACTACGCCTTTTTCTGGATAGGTTCCAGGGGCATCCCTGAAGACTCAGAGATGAGGTAAAGAATGCCCTGAAAGGACGAAGGACCTTCCTCCGTCTCTATCCTACCAGCCGATCTATCATCCCGGGATGAGAATGTAAGCTGGTCTCATCCAAATTCGAGGAATCCAGATACAATGGTCAACTGCCCAGATCAGTCGACCTGTCGATGGCAGTCTGGGGTGACAGTGACCGAAAGACGCTGGGGAAACCCGGTGTCTGGTCTATCTTCCTTAGAGGGAGCCCCTCCCACAGGCTGCTCGGGCGGTGATTCCACCACGACTGGTGGAGAGACCGGTTTAGGCCAAACCGGAGGTTTCGCTGGCTCCGCGGGTGGGGGAACAGACTTCATCAACTCCAAAGGAGTCAGTCAGCTTCGGCCTGGGAGGCAAAAGCCAAGTAATGGCCAGGGTAGAAGCCAGGGTCTGCTTGTGCCCGGTCAAAAATCAGAATTTGCTACATGAGGTCCTCATAGCACCGGAGTTTCCGCCTGAGCCTCTCCTCATCCATGGAGGAAGAGGACGACCGATGGCGTTGCCTCTTTTTTCAAGCACTTGTGGCTCTTCCTCGGCCCGGTCGAGGGGGTCCTGGACCTCTATTAAGATTGGACAGGCAGATTCGGTCGCTCGGGAGACACCGGCAGGACCGGTGATTTCCCAGGGTCAGGGACCACTTCCTCGATTGGATTCCCAGCGGGTTGGGTCTCCATGTCGAGGAAAGAACGGACCTGATCCCGACAGAGAATCATCGACCGGAGTCTGAGACAATGGGTCGATGATTATCTCAACCACACTAAGACACTTCAGTCGACTGGCCAGACGGCAAAGCCAAGAAGCCAGTGGCCTGAGGCAATATTGACCGAAATTGAGACTGCCAGTTTCTGGGACCACGCTCTCTCCCGAGCGCAAGAACGTCTTTGCCAATATGAAGACAATCACGGGTCCTATTTCTCACTTACGGGACCGAGAGGAATGCATGCCCACAGGACCCTCTCCCTTAGTCGGGAGAGACTGGCACAACTCTCGGAAGGAACACGACAAGGTGAAGCCCAGGTTGAGGAGAACAAAGAAGCTCCAAGAGGAAGATTCCGCGGCATGAGCCGCTTCCTCCTCAAAGGCTTGCATGCATTCCAATTGCTCAGCGGATCCCGTGGCTGCAGAAACCACCCAAGCCTCCTTTGATTTCACCGGAGGGTTCTGCTTTTCCAGCCTCCCCAACTTCAGGCGTGTGAGACAGTTGTCAAGGGCGTTGGGATAAAATGCAAGGCAAAAATCGCACTTCGAGGTGTCATGGTCAACACCCAAGCAGTATACACACGTGGTGTGGGGATCGGTGCGCGACATTTCCAAGCCACATGAACACCGACAAAATCCAGGGGAAGAACTGGTCTTCCATAATTGAAGATAAGCAGTCGCGATCGCTAATGCGAACTAGATAAATTTTTGGGAATAACTGAAGGTTTTGAAGCCAGGGCCTACAAAATGCAGGAGCACGAAGGAGGCAACCTGAATCTTCCAGTGGAAAGGAAGATCTGGCGTCATAGGGTGGAGCTGAGGGATATACCACCTGGGTGGGTGGGAGGAGCCAGCTTGAAGACCTTCTGGTGATCCTTAAAGGGAAAGGGAAATGCCAAATACTGTGGATGAACAACATATCCACGATCCTAGAAAAAAAAAATTAGTTGTGTTGCAACTTGATCAGTTGAAACCCACATTTCTTCCCTTCCCAAAAGTTTTTATTCAACAAAATGTTACTTAACACATTAGCATGGAAAGTACAGTAGTACCTATAATTCTGAATTAATACAGTTTAGAAGCATTATATACATGTTCGCTGGAATAGGTCAAGAGCTTACAACAAAACAGGCTCAACAGTGGGTAGGAAAGGCAATGAGGCCTGCATATTACAGCCTTTCCCATTCTAGTATTGCCAAGGGATGGCCTCTATAGTTGGTGTTAAATGGGGAGTAGCTTGGCTGGATGGTGCCAAGGCCCCCCCACCCCCCAACCCCCAATGACTGGATCTACTGTTTGACTGCTTCTTGGGGGGGGGGGACACAACCACTGTCCTAGAAAGGATGATTGATCACTCTTGGGTTCAGGGTCAGTGGTGTATCACAGGGAGCAAGTAGGCACTACCTCCAGAGGCATTCCAGAGACATGAGCCACAGGTCTTTGGTTGGTCAAAGGAGAATCAGACCTTTAATAGGAATGGTGGAAAAGCAGTTAATATTCATTTCAGTTACTTAAAGATTAGCTTTTTTGTCTTATAATAATAGGCGAACCCCATCATACAACAGCTCATATTACATCCGGAAACGTGGTGACAAGTGTGAACAAACTATCTCCTTCCCGGAGGAAATCTTGACTATTATTTCAACATAAAACCAACTTTGGAGACTCTGCTGGCAAGCAGACAGAAATCAGTGCAAAAGGATATAACACACACATACACACAAACACACCCACCCACGCTCGTATGTACTGGACCTTCACTGGAAAAGACTAGAAAGCTCTACATAGAAAAAAAATGTCTTTGGTTAGAGCAACAAGGGTCCATATGCAGACCAGTAGCCATCACTCATATGCTGATCTCACAGGCAAACTTATATAATTATCCAAAGCATAACAATTCTGAGAAACTAAATAAAAAATGTAAACAGTTATAAAAGGGAACATGGTCCTGTACAGTGATTGGTGGAACTGAAGTACATGACTGTGCAGTTATTACAGAACACAGACCCATTAAAATTTCTTCTTTTGAGTGTTTGGGGCATTTATACTCGGTTTATAAAGCCAGCTAAATTGAAACTACAGTGATGTGCAGCATGCTGAACAGTACACAGCGAGTGTTGGGGCATCAGGGACAATCTACCAGAGGAAGTGGCTGAGGCATAACACTCAGTATTTTCAAGTCAAGCCTGGAGAACTATTCATGAGAGGAGCTTGTTTAGGTTATGTATGTTACGTAGAGGCTCGTCATGATGGACTGCACATAGGTTCACAAAAACACACTGCCTTTGAGTTTGGAGGCTGTGGTAGTTATCTTAAAGATAACTGCTTTGGGGTAATAATGAGGTACGCTAAGGCACTCTAGTTACAATCTGCATTGGCTGTAATATGATTGTCTCAGCATACGTCAGCATTACCTCAATACTAATCAACTTTTGTAGGACTACCACTAAACAAGATGCAGGAGGGCCTTGTGTGTTTATTCAGAATAATATACACCCTTTTGTGTGTATTTTTTTTTCTAAATGTATTAGGCAGGTTCAGCACTGTGCTACAATGAAAGCGAGCTGCAGTATGTGGGAAGAGACCGAGCTTAGGGTGTAGACTTTTCCCCTTTAACTAGGGATTGGAGGATGCTGGGTGTGCTGTACAAGTCCAAATTAAAAGCAGAGAAAACTCCAGCACTCACCACTGAATCAGAGAGTTCACAGCCAAGTTCCAGTGCAATAAATCTCTTTGTTTGGGTTCAAGTAGTGCCACCTGAAGGTTTGTTCTCCACCTAAATGGGTTGTAATGCACTGGAACCTGGGTATGAACAGTCTCCAATTCAGTAGTGAGTGCTTGAGTTCCCTCTTCCTGCAGTCTGAACTTTCAGCTACTCTGAGGCACCAGTTCCCGGAGGCAGCTTTTTGTGGTGGAGCATTTGTGCCATAAAAGTTTGTGCACTGGCTTCTGGAAACATTAGCCTCAACAGCAGCATCACTGAAGTCACCCACCCCAAACACTACCAAATATTTTCAGAGTAAAGACATCTTTACATGCAGAGATCTGTATCGCAATGAGCAATATAGATCAGCTACAACATTTCTTTCTACCATGTAAAGGCAATCGGTTTCACAAGATAAAGTACAGTTACATAAGAACTTACCGTAACAGTAGATCTTCGAGAACAGCTCTTGCAGCAGGTTACACCATTAGGACTGAAGCCGGCAGGTGCCAGGACCCCACTGAAATTTTCTAGCTAGCAGTATCCAGCAGGGATCGCCCCCAACGTCGGCTCTGCCCCCAGCATCAGGCATCATACAAAAGGGGGCGGTCCCCCAGAATCCCCAGTTCTCCCGCCGGAGACTCCCGGCCACTAGATGACATCAGAAGTGGAGACTGAGGATCCGCCTTCAAAGAAGGTGTTCAGAGCGGTGTTACAAACACCTGATCCTAGGAAGTGACAAAAGGGACAAGTCTACCTCCAGAGGGAACGGTGGGAGGGAAACTACCTGCGACAAAAGCAGTTCTCTAAGATCTACTGTTACGTTAAGTTCTTACGTAACTGTACTATCTTACTTCGAGAAACAGCTCTTACAGCAGGTTACACCATTAGGACCGATTCTCAAGCAATTCTGGAAATCCCTCGCAGGTGGGAGGAGGCTAGGTAGAGATAGTTAGTTACACCGAAGCCTAGCACAGTAGTCCCTGAAGGACTGCTAGACCAAAACCAGCTCTTCACCATGATGCAACGTCCATGCTATAATGTCTGATAAAGGTGTGCTCGGTGCTCCAAGTAGTTGCTGCACAGATGGCTGAAGTGGGCACGTTCTTCAGAGCAGCAAAGGAGGTACCCACCCCCCTTGTGGAATGTCCCCTAACCGAGCCCAGTAGGGATTTGTTATGCTTCTGGTAACAGAACATGATACAATGGATGAGCCACCTGGACAGCGATTGTTTAGAAACCGGAGCCCCCAGCATCCTATGGGCGAAGGAGACAAAAACCTGATCAATTTTACGGTGTTCCCTGGTTCTGGTCAGGTAGCATCTTAGACACCTATGCACGTCTAGAGTGTACAGCAGGGCCTCTCCTTTATTACAGTATTTAGGAAAGTACACTGGCAGGTCGATGTCCTGATTAAGGGCGAGGGCTGAGACCACCTTAGGTAGAAAATTTGGGTTTGTCCTTAGGGACACCCTGTCCTGGTGAAAAACCAAATAAGGTTCTTTGCATATTAGTGTGTGTAGCTCAGAAATCTTTCTGGATGAAGTAACAGCAACTAAAAATAACGTCTTCCATGCCAGAAGACATAGCTCGCAATCCACGGCTGGTTCAAAAGGTGGCAGCGTAAGCTGCTCCAGGACGAAGGGCAAGTCCCACGGAGGAATGGGATCCTTAATCGGAGACCTAAGGCAGAGGGCGCCTCAAAAATGCTTGTGCGGTTTCCAACTGAGCTATGGACCGTAGGCCTATAGCAGTGAGATAGGCAGAGACGGCACAAAGGTGTACTTTTATTGAGGAGTAGGCCAAGCCTGCCTGAAATAGGGACAGAAGGTAGTCTAGAACCGAACCTTCGAGACAATCCAGCGGGGAAAGACCTCGTGCTTGAGCCCAGAGAGACATCTGTGCCATTTCATGGCGTATGGGGCATGAGTGGCTGGTTTTCTAGAAGCTGCTAGAACATCTGCTACCTATTGCGAGACCCCGTAGAGCATGACAGCTATGTCCCTAGAAGCCAGGCGTGCAGGTTCAGAGAGCGAAGGTCCGGATGGAACAAAGATCCTGCCTCCTGGGACAATAAGTGAGAGCTGATTGGCAGAGGCACCGGAGGTTCCTGAGACAGCTGGTGCAGCAGAGGAAATCAAATTTGCCTGGGCCAAAAGGGGCAATTAGTATCAGCGTCGCCTGCTCTCGGCGGAGTTTCAAAAGAACCCTCTGGATCAATGGGAAGGGAGGAAATGCGTAGAGGAATCTGCCCGTCCAGGAGAGGGACAATGCGTCTCGCCAAAAAACACCAGGCCCTGGATCTAAACAGCAGAAATTGGGCAGTTTTACGTTGGATGGGGACGCAAAAAGCTCCAACTCTGATGTCCCCGATCTGCAAAACAGATCCTCTACCACCTCTGGGAGTAGTTCCCATTCGTGGACTCAAGATTGTCTGCGATAACGTTGTCCACTCCTGGGATATGTACAGCAATGAGGTTTGCGCAGTGTTGCAGAACCCAATCCCACACCCTCATGGCCTCCCTGCAAAGCGGGTAGGAATGAGTGCCTCCTTGTTTGTTGAGGTAATACATCACCATGGTATTGTCTGTTTGCAGCAGTAGAGTACCCGGTGGAATCTCCAACTGGAAGGCCTGCAAGGCATAAAAGTACTGCTCTCATCTCCAAAATATTTATGTGAAGATGAGCTTCCTGCGGCATCCACGAGCCCAGAGACCTGACCCAGTCGAGGTGTGCTCCCCAACCGAACCCTGAGGCGTCCGTGGAGAGTGTCACAATTGGAGACAGCGCAATAAAGGGGACTCCCACCAACAGGTACTGTGGTTCGAGCCACCATTGCCAATCCCAGATGACGGCATTCGTGATTTGAACTGGAAGCTGCAGATGGTCTTGCTTCTGATCCCACTGTACCCATAACATCCACCGGGTCACCCGCATGTGGAGACGGGCTAAAGGGACTGTCGCAATGACCGCAGCCATGTGTCCCAGCAGGCAAAGGACCAGTCTTGCTGGGACCGTCTTCTTTGTCAAGATGTCTCTTATGAGGGATCTGATGTGTTCCGCTCTGTCCTGGAGCAAAAAAAAGCTTTCCCCTGGACGGTGTCCAGGACTGCACCTATGAACTGCAGTCTCTGTGACGGAACCAGGTGCGACTTCTCCTGACTGATGATGCCACAGGACCCAAAGAGGGAACGAGTATAGTGGATCGCGGACATCAAAGCCTCCCGAAAGTGGGGCCACGAGGAGCCAGTCATCCTGGTACGAAAACACGAGTATTCGTCTCCTGAGAAAGCCGCTTGCCACTGCCAAGCACGTCCGTAATAGCCGAGGTGCTGAAGACAGTTCAAAGGAGGAATCGAACTGATAATGGTGACCTAGAAACCTCAAGCGCAAGAATTTCTTGTGCGACGAGCTATAGGTATGTGCAGGTAAGCATCCTGCATATCCAGAGACGCTAAGAAGGCACCCTGCTTGAGCATGGGAATTAAACCTTGAAGGGTCACCATGCGGAAGCGTTTGTAAAGGACCAAAGCGTTGAGGTCGCTGAGATCCAGAATCGGATGGAGGTCCCCTGTATTTTTGGGAACCAGAAAAGTGGGAACAACCACCTGCACCTATCTGGTTCCACGGTACATGCTCTATAGCCTGCTTTCCTAGAAGCGCGAGCACTTCCTGCTGTGTGACCAGTGCGTGATAACCCGAATAACGGGAAAGCAAGGGAGGCCTTGACGGTAGGTGGTTGAGGAATTCTATAGTGTCCTCTCAACCAACTGGAGGACTCACTGGTCGGCAGTTATCGTCTGCCATCCTGAAAGGCAGTGAGCGATGTGTCCCCCGACCTTTTATTCCCGTTGATACAGAGGAGGGGCAGCGGCCGGGAAGGAGTCATGCTGTGGCGCATTACCCCCCCCCCAGTTTGGTATATCTTTTACCTTGGCCTGGGGAAGACTTAGGCTGGGCATTACGGTTGAAGTTGCCCCTTTGCTGCTTTCCAGAATGTGGCTGTTGCTTTTGTTGCCGGCTGCAAAAACAATTCTGGTTCCCACGAAAGGAACCAGATTTGGGCCTGTACAGTCCTTACTGCCTTCCCGGCATCCTGTAATTTGGTGATCACCTTTTCGGAATCTTCACCAAATAGGACTGCGCCATTGTAGGGGAACGTACAGAATGTTTTTCTGGACATCCAGGGTAAGTCCGGAGATGTGATGCCATGAGCGTCTCCGTTGAGACAGCCACCCGAGGCTGCTCCCCTTGCTGTGGAGTCCGCTGAATCGTAGGCGGCTCTCAGAACTTGGGTCCCCACGTCTGACCCAGTGTGTAGGAGGTTCAGAAGCTCCTCCTCCTGCTTGCCATCCAGAAGTGCTTTGACTAGGTCTTGACCCTGTTCCCATAGGGCATTCTGAAACTGAACCATGTGTGTCAGAGAGTTCAGTGACCTAATGGAGCATGTAGCAGTCACATACATGTGCCTACCAGTGAGTCCAAGTGCTTGGATTCCTGGTCCGGAGGCTGTGTACTCAAATGTTGCGGTCATTGAAACCTGTCATGGGAGGCCGTGACGACCAGTGAATCAGCCTGGGGTTGTTGCGCCAAGTACGGGTCCTCTGCAGGGGCCCTGTACAGGCGGTCAGCCTTCTTCAGCACTGCAGGGGTAGAGTGCGGATGTTTCCACGCAGCTTTGGTGACGTCCGTGAAAGTGTCCACCAAGGCTTAGGGTCCTTCTGCCGAAGATATCGAGCTAGGCGCTGTCGTTTGGGCTCTAGGTCTTCCGTTTCCCATCCCACGTTCTCCTGGATGTGCCTCATGATTTCAGAAAAGGAGGGATCATCCGGCGGTGACCTGGGGAGGTCTCGTGGGTCAGGCGATGGGATGCTGATTGGAGGAGAGACCTGGAGGTATCCGAAGAGTCAGGTCTAGAGTCTTCCCCCTGTGGAGTGGACTGTCTACGTCTGGGTCGCTTGGGAATGGGAGACCCTGAGGGAGATCTTGAAGGGGGCCTTTTCCTTTCTTTGGATCTGCCCCTAAGAGGTGGAGAAGGCTCCTTGGGGGGTTGGAGGTCTTCTTACTGGCCCCTGTGGTGGAGGAGGAGCAGTAGTAGGTCTCATGGGGACCACATCTTTTTTGATTGTGTCCCACCAAAAGGTAAAGATGTCTTTAACCTCCTGAATGTTCATACCAGACGACGGTCCTGGCGTTGGGGTTGTTCTGTTGCTGGTATCGGGTCCAAGGGTGTCGCCAGATCAGGCGAAGGCTCCTGTGGAAGCCCGGCGTCCTTGTCACCTGCCCAGTCATCGGGCAACGTCAGATCCTCCTCCGTAGAGCCCGGCGACCGGTATCCACCGGTGACGGAGGGGCAGTCATCGGCCCCTGAGGACGTTTGGCTGTCTGATCTGACAGGCGCTTAACCGGGGAAGGGTCAGCAGCCCGTTTAGAGTCCATCGTCCACTTAAGGTGACGTCAGGTCCTTGGTCTTCCTGGGAGGGGATTCGGTCCCCCAGGAGGCCAATCTGGCGTTGGAGTCCCCGCATCTGGCCAAAGAGATCTTTGAAGAGGACTTGGACCGGTGACAGTCAGAAGACTTCGCTGAAGCACGGGAGGGTGCTGGAGAAGGGTTGGGAGTCCTGGAAGTCTTGATCAGATGCAGAGAAGCAAAGAATTGCCTGAAGTCCTAACCTTAACGGGAGGGGGTGGAGAACAAGCCCTGAAGGGAAAGCGGTCTGAGCGCATGAGTCAGAGGCCCGGTTCAGGGATCTGGACCTGGCCTTCTCCTGGTGTTTTTCCCGGTGCTTATGGGACTTAGAGGTAGACTCACCTCTGGAGGCAGGGTCTTTATCCATAATCTTTAATCTTTCTTCCAATAGGAACCCCTGAAGTGCCTTCTGGCAGCAGATCTGGGTGACACTATTGAACTCATGGCAAAAGGAGCAGGCCTTGATGTCATGTTCCGGGCCTAGGCACCGCAGACAGGACAAGTGAAGATCCTTAAAATGTTATCTGTGTCCCGCAGACACACTTAGAGTGGTGTCCTTCTGAGGAAGGAGTTGGAGATGCCGACATTTAGTAAATAAATGCTGGAAGTTCTAGACGTCGTTCGCTGGAGCGGGTCCGTGAGGCCAATGCTGGTGAGTCGACAGAAAATAAAAGAACTGGGGATTCTGGGGGACCGCCCCCTTTTGTATGATGCCTGACGGGAGGGGGGGTCGGAGCCAACATCGGGGGCGGTTCCCACTGGATACTGCTAGCTAGAAAATTTCCATGGGGTCCTGACGCCTGTCGGCTTTAGTCCTAATGGTGTAACCTGCTACAAGAGCTGTTTCTGGAATTAAGATCTGAATGTTCACCAATTCCACGTTCCCCACTTTCCTGGGTTCACAGAGTTTTGTTCCGTTCCACCCAGCCATATAATAGCGTCCCTTTGCTCATCTCAATGCCAGGACAATAGGGATTCCTGTGCTCTTGGCTGTTTCAGAGAGGATCACCTGCACATGGCACGAAAAGCATAATGTTGCAGTTGATCTGTGCCGCTTGCTGTGACACAGATCGCTGCAAGTAAAGGCAATCCACTCCACAACAGACCCAGCGGAACAAGGTGCCGTCATGGAATGCGCGTCCTGTGTAAAGGCGCTTTAAGAGGCAGTAATATCAGTTGCAGGAAGACAGCAGTCTATCTACTTTCCCAATGCGCAGTCTGAAGGGTTGCACTGTTACTCTAATTTGAGAGGCAGACACAAGAGCCACTAGTCTCAAACTGTGCAAGTTAAGTAGCTGTCTGCCTGTGTTCTTAAGCAAAAGGGCGAGAGCATTACCCAGGCACTTCAAGGCGAGGGATAGACAAAAGCAAGCCTGCCTTATCTTCAAGCTGTGGGTAAACTTGCCAGCTAGAGTTCTGTGGAGTTTAAACAGGGAGTCTGTCAAACAAATACAGGTTACTAACCTGTAACAGGAGTTCTAGAAGTGGTATATGTTGTTCATCCACACTGTCTGGCAGGTACCTTGCCGCTTTAAGATGGGCTGGAAAGTCTTCAAGCTGGCTCCCCCCACCCACCAGGGTAATGAAACTCTCGGCTCCGCTCCATGACGCCAGATCTAGTCCACTGGAAGCCAGGTTGTGTGCCAAAGCCGGGGAGGTCAGGTGGGTTCATGTGGATGAACAACATATACCACTCCTAGAACTCCTGTTACAGGTGAGTAACCTGTATTTCTAGGGGCGTGGATGTGTTGTTCTATCCACACTGTCTGGCAAACCCCTAGCAGTTCGGGAGGAGGGAGGCAAGGCTCACACCCCCTACTTAGGGAACAGGGTCTGGAGAAATGAGGTTCCAAAACCAGCAACCCGGTGTGACTCAAGGTCAATGTGGTAATGGGAAATGAAGGTGTGTGCCGACTTTCAGGTAGCTGCCTGAAAGATTTCCTGGATAGGGACATCCCTAGAAGCAGCCACAGACGCAGCGGTATGGCATTTGGAATGAGCCCTAAGCCCTACGGAAGGCTCCCTACCCGCCAACCTATAGTGGAGATCAATGCAGGAAGTGATCCACCTGCCAATCGTCTGCTTGGCTGCGGGTCTGCCAGGTGCGGCTTCAGCGTGGGTGACAAACAGTTGACGAACCTCTCCCCGAACTTCCGCCATGCACTCTTTGTAGTAAGCGAGCGTTCTTCTCAGGTCCAAAGTATGGAGCCTGTACTCTGCCTCCGAGGTGTGATAGAGGTAGAACACCGGCAGAGTCAACACCTGGTTCAGGTGAAACTCAGACACCACCTTCGGGAGAAATTTTCGCGTGGGGTGTAGGACAATCTTGTCCCTGTGGAAGACCAGGTAGGGAGCCTCGATGGAAAGCACCTGGTGCTCCCCAATCCTTCTGGCTGACATGATGGCCACCAAGAAGGCGGTCTTCCATGACAAGTAAGAGACGTCACACCTGTGCATCGGTTCGAATGGCTTGTCCATGAGCTTGGCCAATACCAGCAGTAAATCCCGCGGAGGTAGTGGTTCACGCATCAGAGGGGATGTGTGATCTAGACCCTTGAAAAAGCACCAGACCACCTTCTCCTGTACCACCGACTGCTTGCTGGCCCCACGCCCGGTAAGCAGAGATGGCTGCCAGGTGCACCTTGAGGGTCGTCGACCGAAGCCCTTACTGGGAAAGGGACCACAGGTAATCCAGAATGCTAGCCAGCAGACAGGACAAGGGGGTCCAACCCCTTGCCCTGACAACAAATGGAGAATCTCTTCCATTTGAAGGCACAGCATTTTCTGGGAGACTCCTTGCGGGATGCCTCAGTGACGTTGAGGACCTCATCGTAAAGACCCAAGGCCTAGAACTCTAGCCGCTCAGGAACCAGGCCATCAGGTGCAGGGATTGAAGGTCTGGATGGAGTACCTTCACCTCGTTAACGGAGAGCAGATCCGGGTGGGCTGGAAGCTGCCTCGGGAGCCTGGAGCTGAGGCCGAGGAGATCTGGATACCAGAGCTGGCGAGGCCAGTCTGGGACTACCAGGATCACCCGCGCCTTGTCCTTCCTGATCTTGAGGAGCACCTTGTGGATCAAGGGCAAAGGAGGGAAGGTGTAGAAGAGGCCTGGAGTCCATGGCCTGGAGAAGGCACCCCCCTGCAGCGAGTCCTGCTGAGGGGGGCCGGCATGGTACAGCCTCAGCTTGGCGTTGTCCCTAGAGGCGAACAGGTCCACCTGAGGTGTGCCCCAATGGAAGAATAGGTCTTATACTATCTCCGGCAGGAGAGACCACTTGTGAGATGCCTCGCCTATCCAGCTGAGGGCATCGGCCAGACTGATTGAGGCTCCCGCCACATGAATGGCTAGAAGATCCGCCTCCAGGCTGAGCACGAGAGACCAAATGCAAAGAGCTTCCTTGCACAGAGGCAAGGAGTGCGTCCCGCCCTGTCCGAGATAGCACATGGTCGTGGGTTTGTCCGTATGGACCTGGACCACTTGACGCTGAACAAACGCAATGAAGGCAGTCAGGGCTAGCCGGACCGCTCACAGCTCCAGCAGGTTGATGTGGCATCGGGACTCCTGAAGGAGCCAGAGTCCGTGGGCACTGTGCTCCCCCAGATGGGCAACCCATCAGAGAGGCACTGGTCATCAGGATGACTGTCAGCTCAGGGCGGACGAACGGGATTCCCTCCCACAGATGAGCTGGGACGAGCCACAACTGCAGGCCGTCCCATATCTCCTGGGTCACAGGGACTGGCTGGTCTAGATGACCTGAGCGCGGAGACCACTGGCGGGCCAGCCCCCCACTGCAGGGGGCACATATGCCAGCGGGCCCAACAGACCTTGTTGGTGCAAGCCACCATGAGACCCAGAAGGCACAGGAAGTCCCAGACAGGGCGCAATTGCCCAACCAGAAATGACTAGGCAAAGGAGGAAAGGACCTCGGCCCTCTCCGCCGGGAGCCGGGCTCTGGCTCGGAGAGAGTCGAGCTCCGCCCCGATGAACTGAATCACCTGCCAGGGCACAAGTTCCGACTTGGCCTCGTTGATGAGGAGGCAGAGTTGAGAGCAAGCCTGGAGGACCAGATGTCTAGGCCACTCCACCTCCAACCTGAAATGACCTTCTATCAGCCAGTCGTCCAAGTAAGGGTAGATCCGAGCCCCCTCGGCACCGCAGGAATGCTGCCACCACTGCGATGCATTTGGTGAAGACCCTGGGAGCCGATGAGAGGCCGAAGGGCATGGACCGTAACTTCTAGAGGGTTCCCTCTGTCTGAAAGCAGAGAAACCGCTGATGAGATGGACGGATTGGGATGTGAAAGAACGCATCCTGGAGGTCCAGGGAGTAGAACCATATGACCTGCTCCAGCGATGGTATTATCTGAGCCAGGGTTACCATCCAAAAAGTGCGCAGCCTTAGGAACTTGTTTAGGTCGTGCAGAATGAGAATGGGGTGCCAGCCCCCCATGTGTTTTGTAACTAGGAAGTACCTGAAAACAAACCCTGGGCAAGGAGGAGAATCCACAACCTTGCTGACTAGCCCCATGCGGAAGAGCTGGTCGATGTCTCGCAGAGCCAACTGGGAGGCTGTGGACCCGGTAGCCCCCAGTGGGGCGCGGGCTTGAAAGGGAGGGACCTGCTCGAACTCCAGAGCAGGCCCCTGCTTACCACTTCCAGCACCCAGCGGTCCGTGGTGATAGCGGAACAGACGGAAAGGTAGTGGCTGAGCCGGCCTCCCATGGGGGGACCCAGGGGAGGTGAGACGAGGTTGGGGGCGGCACCCCGCAACCAGTCACTGGGCAGGCTTGAAGGAGGAGGGACCGGTTTAGGAGCTGCCGAGGCCCTTCCCCCCAGGCTTCCTGACAGAGGAAGCGGCAGACTTGGCTCTAGGGGGCCAAGTTTGAGTCTGCTGGCCCTGCTGCTGGGCAGGTTTTGCCACAGGAGAGGAGGGACAAAAGGGCTTATACTGCTGATGGCGGTCTTTGTCCTGTGCAGATGTGACTGAATCTAGGGTGGCATTAGATTTTTCAATGTGCTGGAGGTGGCCCTCCACACCGGGCCCGAACAGGTCGGTGCCCAAAAAGGGAACATCTGTGAGTTTGTGTTGGGTGTCTGCCGTGAAGGTCAAGATCTGCAACCAAGCCCTGCGGTGCATGGCCACTGCGGCCACTACCGAACAGGAACAAGAGTCTCTAATGTCCAGAGACGTCTGGAGCTGCTGCTTTGTCACCACCCTACCTTGATCCCGGACCTGCTTGACCGTGGTCTGGAGGTCAGCCAGGAGATGAGGGAGCACCTCATCCAGTGAGCCCAACAGGGCATGAGAGAAGTGTGCCATCACAACAGCCAAGCTGGCCTGGCCAAGGCCCAAAGAGGCGGCAGTGTACACCTTTCTCCCTGAGTAGTCCAATTTCTTGGACTCCTTATCTGGGGGCTTGTCCACGTCCCTCATGTTGCCTGAGCACCTGAAGACAGAATCTGCCACCAATCCCTTGGCCGAGGGGTGCTCCGAGAAGCTGCAGAGAGCACCAGTAGGAACCGTGTACTTGCGGGCCATCCTGGCCGATGGCACTGGGCAGGAGGCTGGGCACTGCCAGAGTTCTAACACAATGGCCTCAGCTATGGGGAAGGCCTCCGTGAGGGAGTCCCCCTTGTCCAGAATCTCCATAAAGGGATATCTGGCCCATTTCTGCACGGGTTCGAGCGGCATCCCGGTGGACTCAGAGATGAGCTGAAGGATACCAAGGAACAAGGTGGGGCTCTCGTCCACAGAAAGACCCCCCCCGGCCCGAGGATTCCAGGTCGACTGGACGGGAATGCAAGGAGGAGTCTTTGGACTACGAAGAGTCCGCATACAGCTGGTGACTGCCTGAGCCACTCTCCGAGGGCTATCAGGGGCGAGAGTGACTGACAACCGATGAGGCAAACCTTGAGCTGACCGAGAATCCTTCGTTGGCGCCCCATTCTTCATCTGGGGAGGCAGCAGTTCCACAACAATGGGCGGGGCAGCCTGTTTTGGCCGAATCGGCGCCAGGACCTCGACCGGGGAAACGGTGGCAGGAGTCTGCTTCAGTCGTTTGGGTGACAGCCACTTAATTGCCGGTGTGGAGACTGGCGTCGGCTTGCTGCTGGCCAAAAGGAGCTGTTGCCACATTAGATCCCCGTAGCGCTGAAACAACTTGAGCCGGAGCCTCTCCTCAGCCGAGGAGGACAAGGAAGAAGAGCAGCAGCGCTGCTTCAGGCAATGCTGGGACCAAGCCCGCCAACGTGGGTGGGATTTCCCCGAAGCGGAGCAGGACCAAGACCGTCGGCAGAGCCAGAGGTGGGCCGAGGAATAAGCAGGGGGAACCCACTGCCCATCCAGTTCAGGATCCTAGGCCAGAGACTTCGGCTCAATGGTCTGAGGCAAGTCCTCAGAAGGCACAGAAGCACCGGTGTCAGAGAGAGAGAGAGAGAGAGAGAGAGAGAGAGTGTTAGTTGTTGGCCTCCTCGGTTGACAACCTGTCAGTGGGCTCGAGAAAAATCTCGGCCGCGTCATGCATCTCGGCCGGCTGGTCTGATAGGGACACCGTGAAACCAGCAGCTCGTGCCGCAACATCAATCAAAGTCGAGAGCCGACAGTCCGGAGAACAAGATCTTTCCCGCTCCCAAGAGCGTAGATGGTGGGTCCTACCCCATCTTGGATCCTTCTTCTGGGACCGAGGGGTGTGAGACCCAGAAGGACCCTCCCCTTTGGTCGAGAGGGACTGGCACAGCTCCCAAAAGGAAGTCATGTAAGAACAGCCTAGTTGGAGTGGAATAAATGCCGAAGCCAAAGAGGAGCTCGTCGCGGCCTGGGCCGCCTCCTTCTCAAGGGCTGTGAACTGTTCAAGCTGTTCCAGTTGTTCTGCACAGCCTGCCACCACAGACACCACCCAATGGGCCTCCTTCGATTTGACCGCTGGGTACCATTTCTCCGGTCGCCCCAGCTGGAGTCTGGCAGCGCAGTTTTTGAGCACTGACAGAGAAACAGACAGACACATCTTGCAAGCCTACGGATCGTGGTCGTGCCCGAAGCAATAAACGCACGAGGTGTGGGGGTCGGTGCGCGACATCTTCTGTCCACAGGGGCACTGGCGGAACCTGGGGACGGTCTTGACCTCCATCGCAGCTGCGTGGGAAGAGGGTGAAGACTGAACTCGAACGAGTTTCAACGCAAGTTTAGGGGGAAAAAAACAAAATAAAACAACATTTTTAGAGCCAGGGCCTGCAAAAGGTGAGAGCGCCAAGGAGGGAACCTGATG
The DNA here is from genome assembly GCA_016271365.2 of Neoceratodus forsteri. Taxonomy (NCBI): domain Eukaryota; kingdom Metazoa; phylum Chordata; order Ceratodontiformes; family Ceratodontidae; genus Neoceratodus; species Neoceratodus forsteri. The sequence goes on along the minus strand of JADMNL010000027.1, from coordinate 303,685,850 downwards.
CTTCCAAGCGGTAAGGAAGATCTGGCGTCATGGGGCGGAGCCAAGAGTTTCATCACTCGGGTGGGTGGGAGGACCCAGCTTGAAGACTTTCTGGACCATCTTAAAGCGGCAATGTACCTGCCAGACAGTGTGGATAGAACATATCCACGCCCCTAGAACAAAAAATTTACTTTGTTACACAACATCCCTCCAAACTGGAATTTGAGCCCTTTTATTCTTTATCAACAAGGACTTCTAAATGGAAATTGGATCCCTGCCCCTGTAATTATCTTACAGCTGAGGCAGAGTATGAAACTGAAGCCATATTACCCTGCCTGCGCCATCAGTCTGGTGCCATGGATGCAACTATGATGTCACTAACCAGCAATAAAACTCTAGGTTCAATATACGGCACAGCTGTGGATTAATCAAAAGTGACAAGTACCCAATTACATACAACTGCTGTTAGTAATGAAACTTGGAATAACTTGAAATTAGAGTTTGTTTGTTTTTTGTTGTTTTTTTTAAATGTAGTGCAACTGAAGTTCTGCTGCAAGGGGGTGGTGTGAGGAAGTGGGGCTCAAGAAAGTTAGGGAATGTAACCTGCCATCTCAACACCAGACTCTGCAACAGCACCAGGAGGAAGGACTTGTTTAGATGCAAATAATTAGGGGGTAAAAGTGCTAGATCATAAAATTAAAGTACTAGCTGTATCAAAAGTCATACTTGGTGGTTTGAAACTAAGTTTTGCAGTCACCAGTTAGCAGGGTTAATGACTGGGGAAAATCCCCCATCCAAACATGTTTTTACTGATGTACTTAATGAAATGTTAGCTTCTCCAGTGCAAGCCTGGGCCAGTGCCAGTTTTGACCCCCTGAAACTGTACAGTTAAATCAGATAAGCCAGTAGCTTGATGTTTGCTTTGAGCCCTGTAAAGGGGATGGTTGCTACACTGTACATCTGCAAAGGACTGTTGCATACCTGGTCGATCAGTGGTCTCCTGTAAGGGTTGTTCTCATCCAACACACTTGCCCAAAGCTCTGGGTCCTTCCTACGTACCAAGTAGCGGGCCTCACTCTTGAAAAGAGAATTCTCATTGCAAACCTAAGAGCATGGGGAAGAGAACATCAACAGATAGCTACCATCCAATCGTACCTCTCAACCTTCAGACACTACAGAAATACAAGCTCTGCACAATGTGGAAACTAGTGCTTTTCTTTGTGCAAAATTACCTTTTGATTTAGTTTTACCGATTACTATGAATTTCTGCGTTTACATTTACCACATAAACCAGCACCTTCTCTATGTGGGAAGCACCTTTTCCATGTGGGACAAAGCACCTGTGTGTGGTAAAATGAGGAATGCCACTCATAACATGGGACAGTTGAGAGGTATGGAGAGACTGGCCATTCCGAATGTACAGTAGTGGCAAGTACCATTTTAGAACTTGAGATGTGGTTTATGATCATCTTTTCAACCACAGAGTTCTACAGTTCAACACAGATGCACTGAGACAACCGTGTAAAAGCCTGAAGAACTGCTCTGAATCTGCAAGTCATTTTTCCAATCTGAAGCTGTTTTATAAGTACTGGTTCCAATTCTAATACTGATCCATCAATATAGACCTTTTAGTGACCTCAGCGGGTGTTTGTGCTTTACAATCCAATGGCAATTACCATTATAGAACTATATGCCGTGGTTTATGTCCCAAACAACCACAGAGTTCTATAATAAAACATGGGTGCATTCTGCTAACAGAGGAGCAGAACATGGACAAACTACATCACACAGCTCTAACCAGCAGCATGGAAATCAAAACCACCCAACGGGATAAATGAGAAGCCTGTAAAGCTAAAGCAATAACAGAATTTGAAACATTAAAAAAAAAAAAAAAAAACTTCTACTGGAAAACTAGAGTCTGTACATTTTCCCATACCAACCCCACCACCCAACGGATAATCCCTCAACTAGGGGTTTCATACACACACAAAAAAGAAAGTGTTTATTACCTTTTAGTAGCAGTTCTTAACTTTTTAAGAATATTCCAGTATATCAATGGCTGGGCTGTGGGCTGCCATTTGGGGACCGAGCGGCTCAACACCTCTCACTTGTACTGAATGCATACGAGGAAGCAGCGTGGAACCACTCAGTATCTCACAATGGTGCAGCACGGCCACTCTGAACACACTGGAGCATTTTAAAAAGTTAACTGGTGCTACTGAAAGGTAATGATTAAACATTTTGTTTTATACTGGAAATGTGGTGATTTATCCTTTGGGTGCTAGGGTTTTATGGCCAAGTGGAGCTTTCATAAAAAAAGGATGCAACAAACACTGCTGCAGTTCTATGAGAATCCAGAAACACACCGAAATTACCAAAAGCCCATTAAAGATGGGAATAGTTTTAAAACAGCTTGTACAGGAAAGAGAGGCTTGCAGGTAAATGCAGCTAAAGTTTCCCAACATGCAACACTTCAGAGAGAGACATCTGATCCTGTCACAGTGACAGGTATCATACAAGAGATAGTGCACAAAACAACTGGCACACTCAGGACCCTTTATCCAGGATACAAGGAGAGAAAAAATGCCAGCAATTGTTTTCATTTTGTGCTTCCTTCCCAACCACGTGCACGAATTACAACCCTGAACTAGGTGCAAAGCATCCTGGATAGTCATATGCACATCCCTGTGCTGGCCAGGTTGACCAGGTTTAATTAAAGGAGTTAGGACATTATTTTTACATAGTTAACTGCCCTCCCACTTTTCTTTCCTTTCCATGCCAGTTATGTATTCTGACATGCGCTGACCGATTCAATAAATAAACAATCTAGTTCTGGTGTGCCTCAGACCTACCTCTCCTAAACACCTACTGCTCTCTCTTTTATTTTTATTTTATTGAAATGTTTCACCAGGAAGGGTACACTGAGCAACTTAATGTTTGTCTCACAGCATGTCCTGGGGGAAGGGGGACTGGGAATTTACAACATATTTAAATGATACAAAAAACAAAGCATAGTACAGTACAGAGACAGGAGCATAAAATATACGACAGTCAATGCATATAGCTAATTCATTGCAATCATACGGGGGATTCATGTCGACGCAATACAACAAAGGAGGGAAGCATGAGTAGCAAGACACATGTAGTAAGTGCTAGGTAATTAAGAGCGATAGGTGGAGGAAGGGAGAGAGAGGAGGGGGTGGCAGGGGAGAGCAGTATACAATGAGGGGGTCAAGAGCAAGAGCAGTTAGGGATCAGATAGAGTACAGCTGAAGTGAGGGAGTTCAGTGATGAGGAGTGGTGGATTTGAGATGGGGGATGTCAGTTACATCATTAATGCCCCCCCCCCCAGGTTACTAGAATCCCATCAGAGTCATTGCTAGGTAGGGAAGGCAGCTGGTGAATAATTAGTTAAATAGGTTTTCACCTGCTCCCTCTCTGTTTACTTGGTCTCAGCTGAGAGGAGAAAGGACATGTAATTTAGAATTCTCGCAGCAGCATAAGCCACGGTAGCTAGCTGTGAGTGGGGAGTTTTTCGAATTTTCAGTGATAGTGAGCAGTTGGGGGAGTGAAGAACTGCAGTGGGAGCTCTGAGGAGAGCCTACTTTTTCTCACCCTAGTGCTGAGAAACATCTACCTGCCTTGTAGAAGTGGTGGAATCCGTATAGCAGGAATTCCTGATTTCCTCATCCCCAGTGAGATGAGCAGGACTGCAGAATGGATCCGAAGGGCAATGCCCTGGTTTGATCCAGGACAACTGAAGCTACCTTTTGTTTGACAACCGTGAATAATTCTGACTTTGGGTATCCCAGGAGAAAGTACAGTTACTTAAGAACTTACCGTAACAGTAGATCTTCGAGAACAGCTCTTGCAGCAGGTTACACCATTAAGACTGAAGCCGGCAGGCGTCAGGACCCCACGGAAAAATTCTAGCTAGCTATCTTCAGCGGGGACCGCCCCCGATGTCGGTCCCGCCTCCGACGTCAGGCGTAGTACATAAGGGGCGGTCCCGCCAGATTCCCCAGTTCTCCCGCCGGAGACTTCTGGCCGCAGGCTGACATCGAAATAGGAGACCGAGGATCCACCGTCAGAAGACAAACGGGAAAAATTCCTGTTAAAGGCTTAAGCCATGCCTCCTCCAAGGGGGAAGGCGGGCGGGAAGGTACCTGCTGCAAGAGCTGTTCTCGAAGATCAAATGTTACTGTAAGTTCTTACGTAACTGTACTATCTTACTTCGAGACACAGCTCTTGCAGCAGGTTACACCATTAGGACTGATTCCCAAGCAATAGTGCTTGCAAACACTCTGGGAGGAGGAAATAAGAAAGAACGCTCCAGGTCCTGAATCTAGGGACAGAAGACCCCAGCACTGCCAGGCTAAAGCTTCTTCGCGGTGAAGCGATGTCCAGGTTATAATGCCTGATAAAGGTATGAACAGAGCTCCAAGTGGCTGCAGCACAAATGGCAGCGGTGGAGACGTTTCGAAGTGCTGCAAAGGATGTGGCCACGCCCCTAGTGGAATGGCCCCGGACTGCTCCTGGGAGGGGCTTTGCTTGATGATATAACAGTAAGAGATGCACTGGACAAGCCAGCGAGACAGGGACTGTTTGGATACTGGTTGGCCCTTCATCCTTTCGGTAAAGGAGATGAAAAGCTGCCCGGCGCGGTTGCTTAGTTCTGCTCAGGTAGTACCTGCTGCGGTGAACATCCAGGGTGTGAAGCAGCATCTCTCCTCTGTTAGAGTAATTAGGAAAGTAGACCGGCAGGTCAATATCCTGATTGAGAGTGAGTGTGGAAACCACCTTAGGCAAGAATTTAGGATTCGTCCTCAAGGATACTCTGTCCCGGTGGAAAATTAAATAGGGCTCTTTGCACATGACAGCCTGAAGCTCAGAAACTCTTCTCACTGACGTAACAGCAACCAAAAATAACATTTTCCACGACAGAAAATTAAGCTTGCAATCCGCGGCAGGTTCAAAGGGGGGGAGCGTGAGTTGCTCCAGGACAAAGAGCAAGTCCCAAGGAGGCACTGGGTCCTTAAAGAACAAATTTCCCGTAGAAAAGCACTTTACCACGCGTCGCGCGCTAGAAACCGAACCGAAGGGTCGCAACATGCAAGTAGACGGCGGGAAAGAACTGGGGAATCTGGCGGGACCGCCCCCTTATGTACTACGCCTGACGTCGGAGGCGGGACCGACGTCAGGGGCCGTCCCCGCTGAAGATAGCTAGCTAGAATTTTTCCGTGGTGTTCTGATGCCTGCCGGCTTCAGTCCTAATGGTGTAACCTGCTGCAAGAGCTGTGTCACGAAGTAAGATCTGTACCTACCTTGTTTTCTTTCGGGGTGTGCTCTGACAAAGGCACCTATGCACCCAGTTCTGTTTGAGACTGTTCTCAAGCCTTTTCTAAAGTTGGCTAACAATCATGGAGTCCCCGGTAGACTTGGTACATTGTTCATGAATTTAATTTACACTCAGAAGTGTGCGTTTCATATGCTGAATGTGCCAGATGTTTCAGAATGCATAGTTCCACTGTTTGAAATGTTGAGGTGCAACTCTGAAAGAATGGCTGGATAGGGACTGAGAAAGCAAAAGGTGAGTAATCCTCCATCTGGAGTGACCAGTTTGGCACTTCAGGTTCTGTAAGGGCGTCTATTTTGCAGGTCATATGAAGAGAAAGTTTACCCCCTGGTGTGGGTTGTGCTAAATTTGAGCAGCAGTGCGCTCTGTCATGGCCAGTTGCCACATTGCCAAACCTCTAAATCCTATGCCATATGGGAAATGTTCCAAGTCATGGCCCTTGCCACTAGAAGAAACTGTGTGCTCCATTGTGGCTACTGCCACCAGAAGAAAGATGTGTTTCAGCTGAGGCTTTGCCACTGAAAGGGTTCAAAGTCCTATGCAATATGGGAAGATAAGAGTTTGTCTGCTACAGATGTCGTGTTCTGCATTGCCTTGTGCCACGTAGTGTAAACTGTTGGGGGTCCACCTTTGCTTTTGTGTACCAACTTTGGAATAAAGTCACACTCTAGAACCCCAACCTGGTATGGACAATCTTGTTACTACTTCCTGTGTGGAATTACTGGGTACCCCTCTAGAAGTTCAGACCTAGCATAGCCCCTAGAAAAAGTTCTCACCTCAGGACCTAGGTTTAGTATGTTAATTTCTGTGTAATATTGCCACTTTACCCCCAACCCTCTCTTTCTCCTAGACAAAACTATGGGAGGTGTGCTTACTAGTTAAACAAGTGGCTGGTGGTGGGGGGGGGGGGTTACATAAATAAAGCCTGGAATGTTGTTACTGACATCATAGAATGTTAATGTAGTATGAAAAGAGAGCGTGCAGCAACTGCTGAAGAGAATGGGATACGGAGTAATTGCAAAGGCAAAAAAAAGACTAATAATTTAACACAGAAAGGTCAAAAACATATCTGAATATTGGATCGACACTAAACGGAAAACAGGAGGGAATCTAACGGTGTAAAAACCATTTCCTGTCATGTTTAAGACTTCAGACGGAACAGTGAACACAGATGCGATTGACAAGCGCTTGTATCTCCCACTGAAACTTACAAAAGTAATTAACAGAAGCTTGGTTTAGTTTCACGTTATTACATATGCTTCTAAATGCAGTGCAACATTCTCCTACAGACAGGTCTCCTTTGTTTTCAACATTAAGGTTCAGGAGACTCCGGTCTGTGAATCCTGCCCTGTTCCTAATTTTTTTTAATCCCCACCCATTTTCCTCCTTTCTCCCTGTCCTGCACTCCATCAGTCGCGACTGTAAAGGCTGCACTGTTTCTCCAGCAGGGCAATCAGCGGCCTTCAACCACTGCCGTGAGCAGCTAATGGTGCCTGAATGACAAGCACCCTCCCTCCCCCAGAACCAAATGCCTCATCTCCACAACAGGCTTGTTCCCAGCGAGCTCAGCACACAATTCCGAGGCTCATACGTGAACCCCAGTGGCAGTTTAACACTGGGCCAGCCATATTTGTCTCTATGTTCTGTTGTAAGACTGATATTAAGTTTTGGTACAGTATTTAAAGGAAAACTACATCCTCATATCTTGAATATGCCGTTTGTTTCCATGTCAGACAACTCTTGATGTAGCTGTTAGGGATATCCATAATTCTTTTGGTTTATTTTCTCTGTTCATACTAGTCCCTCTAACTGGGGTCTCCATTTTCTGGTTGTTGAAATGTCATTGTTCCCAGAGGGCTGCATTAGCATATGAGAATATGAGAACATGATGGGTCAGCACCCTTTAGATTCCACAGTATGCCTGTCTGCTTAATTAGACTTCAATAAAACAAGCTGCAGCAAAGTGTGAAAAAAAAAAAACAGGTTACTCACCTGTAAAGTACAGTTATACAAGAACTTACCGTAATAGCAGATCTTCGAGAACAGCTCTTGCAGCAGGTTACACCATTAGGACTGAAGCCGGCAGGCGCCAGGACCCCACTGAAATTTTCTAGCTAGCAGTATTCAGCGGGGACCACCTCCGATGTCAGGCATAGTACATAAGGAGGCGGTCCACAAGAATCCCCAGTTCTCCCGCCGGAGACTCCTGGCCGCTAGATGTCATAAGAAGAGGAGACTGAGGATCCGCCATCAAATGGCAATCAGAGAGATGCTGAGAACGCCTGATCCTAGAAGGATATCGGAACCAGAATCTACCTCCAGCTGGGAGGGTGGAAGGGAAAGTACCTGCTGCAACAGCTGTTCTCGAAGATCTACTGTTATGGTGAGTTCTTGCGTAACTGTGCTCTCTTACTTCGAGAAACCGCTCTTGCAGCAAGTTACACCATTAGGACTGATTCCCAAGTAATAGTGGAAATCCCACACCATTGGGAGGAGGGAAGGTTGAAATCCTTAATAGAACCGAAGCCTAGGAGAGAAGTCCTAGAAGGACTGCTAGACCAAAACCTGGTCTTTGCCTCGATGCAACATCCAGGCTATAATGCCTGATGAAGGTGTGCACAGTGCTCCAAGTAGCTGCTGCACAGATGGCCAAGGTGGACACGTTCTTTACGGCCGCAAAGAAGGTAGCCACCCCCCTTGTGGAATGACCCTTAACTGCGCCCGGTAGGGTTTGTTGCGCTTCTGGTAACAAAACGTGACGCACTGAATGAGCCACCTGGACAGCAACTGTTTGGAAACAGGAGCTCCCATCATCCTGTGGGCAAAGGAGACAAAAAGCTGGTCCGATTTTTGGTGGTGTTTGGTTCTGGTCAGGTATTATCGAAGACACCTATGCACATCTAAAGTGTGCAACAGGGCCTCTCCTCGATTAGAATACTTGGGGAAGTACACTGGTAGATCAATGTCCTGATTAAGGGTGAGTGCTAAGACCACCTTAGGTAGAAACCGGATTAGTCCATAGGGATGCCCTGTCTTGGTAAAAACCAAATAAGGTTCTTTGCACATCAGTGCATGAAGTTCAAAAATTCTTCTGGCCGAAATAACGGCAACTAAAAAGAACGTCTTCCATGTAAGGAGACGTAGCTCGCAATCCATGGCTAGTTCAAAAGGTGGCAGCGTAAGCTGCTCCAGGACAAAGGGTAAATACCATGGCGGAATCGGATCCTTAATTGGAGGTCTAAAGTGGAGAACACCTCTCAGGAAGGCTCGTGCCGTGTCCAACTGAGATATGGGACATTGGCCTATAGGAGTGTGATAGGCTGAGATGGCACAGAGGTGTACTTTAATCGAGGAGTAGGCCAAGCCTGTCTGAAAAAAGAGACAGGAGGTAGTCCAAGACCAACCTTTCTGGACAATCAATCCATACGCAAAAACCCGCGCACTTGAACCCATAGACAAAATTTGCAGCATTTCATGGTGTAAGTAGCATGGGTGGCCAGTTTCTTAGCAGCCACTAGAACATCTGCCACTTCTTGCTAGACCTCGTATCGCATAATGGTCATGTCTCTAGGAGCCAAGCATGCAGGTTCAGCAAACGAAGGTCCGGATGGACCAAGGAGCCCGCCTCCTGAGACAGCAAGTGAGAGCTGATTGGCAGAGGCACTGGAGGTTCCCAGGACAGCTGATGTAGTAGAGGGAACCAGATCTGCCTGGGCCCAAACAGTGCGATAAGTATCAACGTCGCACTTGCTCCCTGCGAAGTTTCAGAAGGACCCTCTGGATCAACGGAAGGGGAGGCATAGAAGAATCTGCCCGTCCAGGAGAGGGACAACGCGTCTTGCCAGAAAACACCAGGCCCTGGATCTAGTGAGCAAAAATTGGGCAGTTCTGCGATGTATGGGGATACGAAAAGGTCTAACACTGGTGTGCCCCATCTGCGAAACAGATCCTCTACTACCTCCTGGAGTAGTTCCCACTCGTGGACTCTGGCCTGAGAGCGACTCAGGCTGTCTGCAATGACGTTGTCCACCCCTGGTACATGAACAGCAGTGAGGCTTGCGCTGTGTTATAAAACCCAATCCCACACCCTCATGGCCTCCCTGCAAAGCGGGTAGGAATGGGTGCCTCCTTGTTTGTTGAGGTAATACATCACCGCGGTATTCTCTGTTTGTAACAGAAGAGCACCTGGTGGAATCTCTGACTGGAAAGCCTGTAGGGCGTAAAGAACTGCTCTCATTTCCTGGATATTTATGTGGAGATGAGCTTCCTGGGGTGTCCACGAACCCCGAGACCTGACCCCGTCGAGGTGTGCTCCCCAACCGAACCCTGAAGCGTCCGTGGAGAGCGTCACAATCTGAGACGGCGCAATGAAGGGGACCCTCGCCAACAGGTTTTGAATCTAGCCACCATTGCCAATCCAGGATTACGGCCTTCGTGATCTGGATTGGGAGCTGCAGATGGTCTTGCTTTTGATCCCATTAGACCTGTAACATCCACTGGGTCACCCGCATGTGGAGACAGGCTAGCGGGACTGTTGCAATGGCTGCAGCCATGTGACTGAGCAGGCAAAGGACCAGTCTGGCAGGGACGGTCTTCTTCGCCAAGATGTCCCTCATGAGGGATCTGATGTGTTCCACTCGGTCCTGGGGTAGGAAAGCTTTCCCCTGGACGGTGTCCAGAACTGCGCCTATGAACTGCAGAATCTGTGACGGAACCAGGCGTGACTTCTCTTGATTGATAATGATGCCCAACATCTTGAACAGAGACAGAGTACAATGAATGGCGGACATCAGGGCCTCCCGAGAGGGCGCCATGAGAAGCCAGTTGTCCAGGTAGGGGTACACATAGTGGCCTTGTCTCCTCAGAGTCACTGCTATGACCACCATGCACTTCGTGAATACCCGAGGTGCAGATGACAGTCCGAAGGGGAGGGCTCGGAAGTGATAATGGTGACTCAAATTCGAAGCGCAAAAACTTCCTGTGCGCTTGAGCGCTGGGTATATGCAGGTAAGCATCCTGCATGTCCAAGGATGCTAGAAAAGCACCCTGCTTGAGCATGGGTATCAGACCTGGGAGGGTCACCATGCGGAAGCGTTTGTATAGGACCGAAGCGCTGAGGTCGCTGAGATCCAGTATCGGACAGAGGTCCCCCGTCTTTTTGGGAACGAGAAAGAAGTGAGAATAGTAACCTGCACCCCTTTGGTTCCGCGGTACATGCTCTATAGCTTCTTTTCCGAGAAGCGCGAGCACCTCCTGCTGTATGAGCAGGGCGTGCTGACCAGAGTAACGGGAGAGCAGGGGAGGTCTTGATGGTGGGTGGTCGAGAAATTCTATGAAGTGACCTTTCTTGACCAACTGGAGAACCCAGCGGTCAGCAGTAATCGACTGCCACCCTGAAAAGTGGAGAGCGACGTGACCCCCGACCTTTTGAGCCCGTTGATCCAGAGGAGGGGCGGGGGCCGGGAAGGAGTCATGCTGTGGCAGTACTGGTTCCTGCAGGGTGGGCCGGTTTGGTGTAACGCTGGCCTCTGCCTGGGGAAGACTTAGCCTGGGCTTTTCGATGAAAGGTACCCCTTTGTTGCTGGCTGGAACGTGGCTGCTGCCATTACTGCCGGCTGCGAAAACTGTTCTGGTTCCTACGAAAGGAACCAGGCCTTGATCTGTACATGACTTGTATAGATCTGACTGCCTTCCCAGCGTCCTGGAGCTTGGTGATAACCTTCTCAGAGGATTCACCAAATAGGACTTCGCCATTGTGTGGGATGTCAAGAATGTTCTTCTGTACATCCGGGGTAAAGCCAGCAACATGAAGCCAAGAGAGTCTCCGGAGACAGATGCCCGAGGCTGCAGCTCTGGCAGACGAGTCCGCAGAGTTGTATGCGGCTCGTAGCACATGGGTTCCCACATCAGACCCTGTGTGAAGGAGGTTTAGGAGTGCCGCCTTCTGATCGCCATCTGGTAATTTATCGACGAGGTCTTGGCCCTGTTCCCACAGGGCATTCTGAAACTGTACCATGTGAGATAGGTAGTTCAGGGACCTGATGGAGCATGTAGCAGCCGCATAAATGCACCTCCCCAGGGTATCCAGTTGTTTGGATTCTTGGTCCGGTGGCTGTATGCGCATATGCTGCTGTCTCTGGGACCGGTCATGAGAGGCCGTAATGACCAGGCAGTCAGCCAGAGGTTGTTGAGTCAAGTACTGGTCCTCTTTCAGGGCCTTGTACAGGCGGTCAGCTTTCTTCGGCATAGCGGGGGTAGAGTGCGTACGCTTCCACGCAGCCTTGGTGACGTCCGCAAAGGTGTCCACCAAGGGTGGCACTACCACAGGCTTTGGATCTTTCTGCCAAAGATAACTGGCAAGGCGCTGTCTCTCGGAATCGAGGTCTTCAGTATCCCATCCCATGTTGTCCTGGATGTGCCTCATGATCTCTGAGAAGGAGGGATCATACGAAGGTGACCTGGGTAGGTCTTGTGGGTCTGGTGATGGGATGCTAAGCGGAGCAGTAGATCTGGAGGTGTCTGAAGTGTCCGGTCTAGAATCCTCCCCTGGCAAAGTGGACAGTCGCCATCTGGGTCGCTTAGGGCTGGGAGACACAGAGGGAGATCTTGCAGGAGGCGTTCTCCATTCCTTGGATCTTCCCCTAGGAGGTGGAATGTACTCCTTGGGGGTTGGTGGTCGTCCTGCTGGCCACTGCGGTGAAGGAGGGGGAGTAGGAGGAGGTTTAACTGGGATCACATCTTTCTTTATTGTGTCCCACCAGAAAGTGAAGAGATCTTTGACCTCTTGGATATTCATACCGGACGATGGACCTGGCGTCGGTGGTCTGTCGCCGGTGTCGGGTCTAAAGGAGTCTCCAGGGATGGGTGAAGGCTCCTGTGGAAGCCGGCGTCCTCAATGTCGCCTGCCTGGTCCTCAGGCAATGTCAGATCCTCCTCTGTGGAGTCCCAGTGACCAGTGTGCACCGGTGACTGGGGGAGGCACTCTTCAGCTCCGCACGTGTCACCGACGTCGGGGGGCTTGGCTGACGTCCTTGACTCTGGCGAACGCCTGACCGACATCTGGTGTTTGGTCGATCTCTTTGGCTCCAGCGATCGTCTGACCAACTTCGGGTGTTTGGCAGACGTCTGGTCCGTCGTCCGCTCCAGGGACGTCAGGTTCAGAGTCTTCCTAGGCGAGGGATCTGGACCCCTGGGTGGCTGGGAGACCGATCTGGAGTCGGGGTCACAGCATCATTCTGAGGAAGAAGATTTGGCCTGGTGACGGTCTGAAGTCTTCAAAGAGGCCCGGGAGGGAGTGGAGGAAGCTGAAGGCCTAGAAGTCTTGATAGGGTGCAGAGAAGCCGAAGAGCTGCCTGAATCCTTGATCTTTACTGGTGGAAGCTGAGAGCAAGCCCTGGAGAGAGAGAGTGGTCTGAGCGCGTGAAGCCTGAGCTGCTGCGCAAGTCCGAGGCCCGATTAGGGGATCTGGACCTGGCCCTGGCCCTATCCCGATGCTTGTCTCGGTGTTTGTGGGCCTTTGAGGTAGATTCACCTATGGAGTAAGGTTCATATCCATACTGCAATTTTTCTTCCAAGAGGAACCCCTGAAGTGCCTTCTGGCGGCGGATCCTGGTACGACTATTAAACCCCTGACGGAAGGAGCAGGCCTTGGTGTCGTGGTCTGGGCCTAAGCACAGCAGGCAGGACGAATGAGGATCCTTGAAAGGATGTCCTTCAGAAGAATGAGTTGGAGATGTCGACATTTAGTGTTGGTAAAACTGTAAAGTTCTAGTCGTCGTGCGCTAGAGTGGGACCGTGAGGCCGATGCTGGCGAGACAACTGTGGGAAAAGAACTGGGGATTCTTGGGGACCTCCCCTTTGTAGGATGCCTGATGTCGGGGCGGACCAACATCGGGGTGGTCCCGCTGAATACTGCTAGCTAGAAAATTTCTGTAGGGTCCTGGCGCCTGCCGGCTTCAGTCCTAATGGTGTAACCTGCTGCAAGAGCTGTAAGTAAGATCTCACAGATTCTTCTAGCAGAGGTAATGGCTACCAGGAGCACTGTTTTCCAAGTCACATATTTGAGGTCTGCAGTAGACTTGGGCTCAAAGGGAGACTGCATTAGTTGGGCAATACAAATATTCAAATCCCACATGGGAGCAGGCTCCCTGCGTGGTGGGTGCAAACGCAGTAATCCCTTAAAAAACGTCTTGAATATTGGCTTTGAAGCCAAAAAAAGATGCCTTACCTGCTGATAAATAAGCTGAAACAGCTGTCAGATGCACTCTCAAGGTGGAAATACTTAACCCTGTGGAATGCAAATGGGCCATATAGTCCAGAACTGTAGAGAGATCAGCTTGGGTATGGTCTAACCCCTTACCCTGACACCAAATCGAAAATCTCTTCCATTTCGAAGCACAGGTTTTCTTGGTAGAAGGCTTCCTGGAGACTCTCAGTAAATCCATGACTCCTTCTGAAAGTAGTAAATCCGCATACTCTAAGTCTTCAAGAGCCATGTTTTGAGTCTGAGGGATAGCAGATTGAGATACATGATCCTGCCCTGTGAGGATGACAACAGGTTGTACCTCCTGGGGAGACTGATTGGCTTGGCTACTGACAATGATAGGCTCATGGAGTACCAAGGCTGTCTGGCCCAGTCTGGGGCAATGAGGATCATTGAGGTTGGGTGAAGCCGGAGTTTACTGAACACTTTCAGTAAGAGAGGGAAGGGAGGGAATGCATACAGGAACCGCCCCATCCAGTCCAGCATAAGTGCATCTAGAGTAATTGTGCCCTTGATGGGTGCCTGAATCAGTACTGTCGGAGTTGGTGGTTGTCTGGGGCTGTGAACAGATCCACCTCTGGGGTGCACCACCTCCTGAAAATGGTCTCCCAAGACCTGCTTGTTCAGTGACCAGTTGTGATGGTTCCGATTTATTCTGCTGAGGGCACCTGCCAAGACATTGTCCTTGCCTGGAAGGTGGACAGCTGAGAGGGAAACATTCAGGGAGTAAGCAAATGCCCAGATTCTCATCGCCTCTGTACAGAGGGGAGTTGACCTTGTGCCCCCTTGTTTATGTAGTCCATGGTGGTAGTGCTGTCTGTTCTGACCTGGACCACCCTTCCTTTTATCAGACTGTGAAATGACTGAAGAGCCAGAAGAAGAACTGCTCTGAGCTCTAAAAGGTTGATGTGCAGGAGGGATTCCTGCTTTTCCCACGTGCCATGTACAGTGTGATCCCCCAGATGTGCTCCCCACCCTAGGAGGGAGACATCTGTCGTGAGTACCACAGAGAGAACCTGCTGCAAGAAAGGTACTCCTTGCCCGATATTACCCTTTTCCTGCCACCACTGAAGGGCTTGGAGAAAAAAAGAGACTGTTACTGGAACTAGTTTTGAGAGTGAATTCCTTCTCTGGAGCCAGTAATCTCTTAAATGAAACTGAATGTTTCATCTGGAACCTGGCCCCTGACACAGTTGATGTGGAAGCTGCCATATGACCTAGCTACTGCAGGAAGTGCCTTGCTGGCCTGGAGGCATGAAGTCTGAAGGAACTGGCTACCTGGAAAAGGTTGTCCAGCCTGTCCTGAAGCAGGTAAGCCATCCCTTTTTGTGCATCCGGTTGTGCCCCTATGAATCTGAGCAGCTGAACTGGCTCCAACAAAACAGACTTTTCGTAGTTCACCAAGAACCCCAGTGAGTAGAGTGTGTCTTGTGCTATTGACAGGGCCTCCCTTACTTGCTGGTGTGACTGGCCTACTATGAGCCAGTCACCTAGGTAGGGGAACACCGACACTACTGGGCGCCTGAGGTGTGCCACTACCACAGCTAGACATTTTGTGAACACCCTTGGAGCACATGTCAGTCCGAAAGGCATTGCCCTGAATTGGTAATGACCTGCCGACAACCTGAACCTGAAGTACTTTCTGTGTGACCTTCTGATTGGGATGTGAAAGTAGGCGTCCTTCAGATCCAGTGATGCTTACCAGTCTCCCTGTCTTCGGGTGGGTAGTATGGTAGCCAGAGTAACCGTCCTGAATTTTGGTTTTGACAGATGCTTGTTTTAAGTATCCGAGATCCAGAATGGGTCACCACTCCCCTGTTTTCTTTATTGTGAGGAAGCACCTTGAATACAGGCCCTTTCCCCTCTGGTTGGAAGGGACTGGTTTCACTGCCTTTTGTAGCAGAAGGCTTGAAACTTCCTTTTTCAGCAGGGCTGTTTCTGATAGGGAAGAGAGTTTGAAAACTCTTGACTTAAGCTTTGGCAGAGCTTTGAAGCTGAGGACAAGTCCCTGGCCCACTACTTCCAGAACCCAACTGTCTGTGGTAATATTTTTCCACTCCTGGAAGAAGTAGTGGCCAGCCTGCCCCCTACTGGAGTTGGGGAGGCAACCCAAACAGTCTCCTTAGGGCGTCTATTTGGATTGAGCTGCTGGCCGAATACTGGGGCCTGTGTGGCCACTGCCTCTTCTGCCCCTGCCTCTGAAGTATCCCCTGGGCTGATACTGGGGAAAAAACACCTGAGGCTGGAAGAAAGGCCTGTAGATAGGCCTGCCTCTGCCACCCCACGCATGATGCTTCTGCGTGGTAGCAGCTCTTTCTTTGGCTGCTGCACTTTTGTATGCAGCCTTGTATTCATCCATTTTTTCATATATGCCTCTGTTTGCTCCCCAAACAGAGACACAGGGTTACATGGAAAATCCATGGCCTTAGTCTGGGTATCTTGTGTCAGGTTAGTGGTTCTAAGCCAGGCGAACCTTCTGAGGGACACAGCAGATGCCATCTGCCTGGATGCAGTGTAATTAGAGTCCACTGCCATCCTGAACTGCGTCTTAGCAGCTTCAATACCCCTTTTTGCAGCCTCCTCCAGGTCAGCAGCCATGGGGGGGGGGGTGCCTTAGCAATTTCTGATACAGTGGTCCACATATTTTTTTATATCTGGCTATATATGCCATGCAAGATGCCTGCCTAACAGCCAGAGAAGAACCCAAGTACACTTTTTTAGCTATGGAATCCACTCTCCTAGAATCCTTGTCTGGAGGGTGAGAGGCCAGAGGGATGCCAGCTGTTACAAGCTGCAGCCTGCACCACACCTGCATGGCTGGGGTGCACAAAGAGAAACTCTGACCCAAACTTAGCCACCCAGTATTTCCTATCCACCTTCCTGTCTGTGGGTGAGACAGAAGTGGGGGTTTGCAGAACTTTCATAGTATGCTTTCTTAGAGACTTATGGAGAGGGAGGAGTAGCCTCTTTGATGGAAGCACATCCATCATCTCCTTATAATCCTCTTCCTCCTCATCCTCCGCAGATTCCTAGGATGAGGTCGAGGGATTGAGCCACTTGCTTCATAAAAGCAAAATAGGAGATAAAATCCTCTGTTCCCTCATCAGGGGAATCTGGACTGTGAGGATCAAGGGAACTGTCCGGATCAACAGGGTCCCCAAAATCCTCATCATCTCCACCATCAGGCTCATTTCCCAAGTCATTGTCCCCATAAGGATCCCCACCTTGGTCTATTAAACTGGGGATAACATTTGAACCAGGAGTTTGTGGAAATGGTTGCATGTCAACCAGAACCGGGGACTGTAATGACTGAATAATCCTAACAGTGATCTCCTCGGCAGAAGGAACCGCGGTTTGTTTCGGATGCGGTTCCTGGTGCTTTTCCTTCTTTCTCTTGAACGCAAAGGCTGGATCAGCAGCCTTATCTGCAGTTCGTTTTTTTGAAATAGAGCTATCACCCCTTTCAGAGGGCAGCTATCCCGGTTCATCCGGTTGGTCTGCGGCTGGGTTAGCAGCCTCAGCCATTCTTTCAGACAGTCTTTAAACCATCTATCTAAGGTGGACTGTGGAAAATTAGCACAAATCTCACACTCTGTAGGTGGTCAGACCCCAGACAGAATAAACAGATTAAGTGTGGATCTGCTTTTGCAAAACGTTTCCCACACTCGGAACAGTGCTGGAAACCTGTGGGTCCTGTTCTCTTTTTAGTTTTCTGTGACATAACCCAGATCACCACACCAAAGTAAAATCTTTTTTTTTCTCCAGTTATGCAAACCAACAGAAAAACCTAGGACTTACCTCGGAATGAAAACAGAATAAAATGCCAGGAGTTACCCCAGTTAAAACACAGATAAGTGATAAAAACCGACTATTCGGAGTCGGAACAGAACATTTACTCTAATTTAAATAGTAAAATAAAAAAAGGAAAACTGTTGGTTCCCCCTCGGTTGAAGAACCGGGAGAAAAGCTACTACTTACTCCTACTTGACTAAAATCTAAATAATTACTACCTGAAAACCAAGGACAGTGAAAAAAATACCAATAAAATAAATTTTACTAGTGAACAAACAGAGAAAATAAAGTTTCTTCAAGCGATAAAGGAGAGATCTCCAGAGACGTCTTACTGAGGCAAGTGGAGTAAAGAATCTGATGGTTTAGAACTATGTACCAGGTACAGTGATTTGAAAACCGAGCTCAAGCCTAGCATTTCATCATTTGTATAGGTTCTATTAACCATTTCGGCTCCGTAGTCCTATGGTAAGACCATACTACCCAAGTCAGAATACAATAAGATTTCCTGGGGTTTGAATAATATTTACAATATATGAGAATGTAATTTTACTTTACCATAGCTTTATAAAAGTGCAACTTACAGTATTTAAAAAAAAAAAAAAACTCCCTCACGACCTCTGTGTAAACACAGCACTATACAAGCCAGTATGGAGCAGGTATCACCACATGTAAACTGGGCTTCAGTGAACCATGAGTGTACAGTGGGTCATGAGTCATTTTGGGAGCAGTTAGCTAGCTCAGCTCACCTTGATGAGTTCAAGATCACACTGCCCCCTCTCGTATGCCACACACGCCAGATGAGGATCCCTCTTTTCACAGTACTTGCCCACAACACAGCTGTCATAGTATGGGTTCTCACGCTGAAAACGCTCTGGGTTGTTGTTGCTGTCAATGTAAATTTTAGCCAGGGCATTGTGGGTAGCAGGCTCTTCACAGCCTTCGTGGATTCGGGATTCCAGCCAAGGAAGAAGCAACTTCAGCCTGTAATGGAAAAGAAAAACATTTCCCAACTGCTTTCAGTTCACGATTTTGTTGTGAATATGAAACCCTTGTTGCTAAAGTCCCTTTAATCCTCCCTCTCCCCAGCCCCCAGATATTTTTACATAAAAACTACAATAACTCACCGATTCCTTTTCTCCACTTCAGCAACCAATTCATCTGTAGAGAACTGTCCCCGGACAATCATGATCAGATTTTTAATAATGTCTTCGGAGCAATCTACATCCAGAAGCCCTCCCACTACTGCTGGTATCCGGCTTAGGTTTACCTAATTAATAACAATCAAACGTTGCTGTAATATTATCCAAATTATTTTTCTTAATTAAGTTTTTGCGTGCCTGCCAATGGCCTAGAAGGGAGTGTCTGCACTCACCACGAGGGAACCTGGCTTTGATTCACCATCCCAGGTTGCCATTTGGCCAGCAGGCTCTTCAGTGTAGTCCCAGGTATAAAGGATGACTTGGATGCCACTGTGCGTCTGCCCCCCGGTGGCCCAGGACAAAGGAGATCTGCTGGCACTGGAGCTCAGTATCTCCACCCTCAAAATCTGATGTGGTTTGTCTGTTCTCACAACCAAGCACTATCCATGGTGCTGGGGCAAGGACAGTGGGGGAGGCCCGTCTCCCACCCTGCGAGGACATGCCTCGTACATAAACAAGAGTCCCATAACACAAAGACAAAGGTGCATTGGAGGTAAGCTACAAGTTCGATGGTGAACCACAAGAATCCCCCCTCACCCCAAGTCAGGTGCTGGATTTGAGCAGGCAGTTCCAGAGGAGGGCGGTAGCAGAACAGCAACAAGAGTAACAGCAATTTGAGGTTGGAAGAGAGACTGTGCCACACCCCGCCATGTGCACTGATGAATTAGCATGTTGTGCAACATACCCAGCACTAATTTATAGGGATTCTTTACCCACTCCTTACCAGTCTGGCTACCCTGCAATTCCTTTCATGAACAGAAATGGGCTTACCCTGAAGAACTGTACAGTCTTCACATCCACTGTCTCAGACTAAGCTGTTCGACAGGTTCACCCCTCTCTGGGAGACGTGCCCCCTAATACACCACACACAAATTTAACAGAGGGGACAGTAACACGTGTAGGGAGGAGAGAATTCTGCTACCAGTAAAGCACACAGATTCATACAGCACACAGATAAGATTAGAAACAGATTATACAGATGATAAGCACAGGGTCACACAGTCAGTAAGTAATGGTGGGATTTAAAATCAAGGTCTCCAGCTTCATAGCACTATGCTTTAATGGCCAAGCAAAACTGCTTCCCTGACACTGGGATATTAAAATGGGAAAGCAAATATGCAGGGTCCCTCAAATTCTGAAAGCCCATGAAAAGATCTCTCAAATGAGATACTGGGCTTCCCAGTAGCGGTCAGCAGTCCTGAGATAATATCTAAATTATCCATACATTAAATCAAGGGAGCAGACAGTTCATGGAATCTGGAGAAAGAACATGATGTCACAGAGGGGCAAGCTGTATGTGGTTAAGCACTGCTAGTCCCAAAATGACATCATTTTCGGTCTCTAGATTCCATGTCAGGAAGGTGCCGCAAAGTCAAAGCAGGACGTGCCTGCCTCCAAACAGCAGGTCCTGTTGTCTGTGCCACGGCAGGGATGGATGAACAAGGAAAAGTGGTCTGGGCTGCAAAGCCCATCTGTCTCTCCCCAAAGACCTGTGCCACCACCAGATCATCGTCCTCCTGTCCAGAGAGGATTCTCTGAGGGAGGGGAGGATGGCCCCCTCCTCCCTTGGCCCCGTCACTGGGAGGGTAGGACATCTGTGGGGGAATCATCTCAGGAATGTGGACATCAGCCTGGGTAGGCGAGGATGCAGCTGGTAGCTCACCCAGGTCATGCCTAGAAGAAACAGCTTTATGGAAAAAAAATACATAACACTAAGAGCCCCACAGTCAAGCGTGGGGCTGGTCCCAGTTTGCACTTTGTGTGCAAAAACATTTTTTTTTTTTTTTTTATAAACTACTGTTTACTGCGGTAGACTGCAGCACACCAATTCTGCTTACTTGAAAGAAAAATTACTCACCTCAGTAATCTTGTTTCTTGCAAGGTATTCTTCAATATTCTTAACTCTTGCAGTCAGCCTGCAGAGTAGAACTGCCTGGAGAATGGAACATATGTAAATGTTGGAACACACCATTGGCTTGTGCCACCATTCAAATGCTGCCCTTACCAACTGCTGCACTGGAGCCTGCAAGGAAAGGCCCATCCTAATCGAACCTATGAAACTGTACTAATAACCCTTAGGTAAAATAGCATGATAGAGAAATAATAACCATAAGAAACCTCCTGCAAGAGGTACCCCCCAAAACTGTCAGATATGACCTGAAGAGGGGAAAAACACCCAACAGGGTTCAAAAACATGACACAAGGGTGCAACACTCCCTCCACACCTATATCCAGCCTGAGATGCAGAGGCTGCTGGTTCTGGAAGGGGAGACAGGGTGGGCGAGTTAAGAATATTGAAGAATACCATGGAAGAAACAAGATTACCAAGGTAATTTTTTCTTCTAATCCCAAGAATTTTTCTGTATTCTTAACTCTTGTAGAATACGAAGCAGTACCTTTGGAGTGGGGCACATAACCTGTCTAGGAAAGGAACTCTGAGGAACAGCTGTGCCAAACCTGGCCTCAATCCTGGACTGGATGTCCAAGCAGTAGTGCTTCATGAAAGTGTGTACTGTTCTCCATGTGGCTGCTTTGCAGATTTCCAGTAGTGGGATGTCCCTGGCACCTGCTATGGTAGCAGCTGTACCCCTTGTGGAATGGGTCCTGAGGTCTACTGGGGGCTCTTTACCTACTTTCGAATAGCAGAATTGGACACATTGAACTATCCAGCAAGAAACAGTCCTTCTAGATGCTGGTTTTGCTTTTCCCACATCGACATAAGTGAAGAACAGTTGCTGTCTGTCCTGCCTGTGGTCCTTGGTGTGAGTCATGTAGTAGCTCAAAGCTCTCTTGACAGCCAAACCGTGATGCCTACATTCACCTGACCTAGAATGCTCTGCAAAAAAACTGGCATGGTGATGGACTGATTCAAATGGAAATCAGAAACTACTTTAGGAAGGAACTTCCTGCTAGTTCTAAGCACCACCTTGTCCCTATGGGAGGAGATATAGTTCTGCACTATGCACAAGGCCGGAAGCTCACTAATCCTTCTGGCTGAAGTGATGGCCACCAAGAACACTGTTTTCCAACTTGCATATTTCAGATGAACCGAGACCATAGGCTCAAAAAGGGGTTCCATGAGCTTGGCAATGCATACATTAAGGTAACATGCTGGCACCGGTTCCCTGTGAGGAGGGTGCAGGTGAGCTAAACCTTTGAAAAATGTCTTTAAGATGGGATTGGATGTTATGAGACACCCTTCCTGCTGAAATGTAGGCTGAAACTGAAGCCAAGTGCACCCGAGGAATATAAATGGGTAAGGTAGTCCCAGCAAGGCTGGCACCCCTGCCTGTGACGGTACTACATCATTAGTAGAACACCATATAGAGAACCTCTTCCACTTGGAAGCATAAGTCTTCTTAGTCAAGGGCTACTTGGACCCCCTCAGGACATTAAGAATGCCTGCAGAGCTGCAAGCCTGCATACTCTAGGTCTTCAAGAGCCATGCCTCGAGTCTGAGGGACCTGAGGTTCAGGTACAGGATCCTCCCCTGAGAGAAGGTTAACAGATTGTGCCTCCATGGGAGGTGTATTGGTGGAGCCACAGACATGGAGAGCAGCAGAGAGTACAATGGTTGCCTGGCCCAGTCTACAGCTATCAAAATCATTGACACTGACTGGGATCAGAGTTTGATTAGGACCCTGAGAAGCAAAGGAAAAGGAGGGAGTGCATACAGCTTCTTCCCTGACCAGTCCAATACCATGGCATTCAGGGTATTGTGCCCCTTGCTGGTGGTCTGCAACAAAACTCTGGCAGCCGGTGGCTTTCATGGGATGCAAAGAGATCTATATCTGGAGTGCCCCATCTCCTGAACACCACCGCCAACACTTGCCTGCTGAGAGATCATCTGTGATGATCCTGGTTGATTTGACTCAGGGCATCTGCCAGTGTGTTGTCCTTGCCTGGCAGATGAATGGCTATCAGTGAAGCCTGAAGTGAGTAGGCCAGACTTCACACCTTCGTTGCTTCTGTGCACAAAGGACTGGTCTTTGTTCCTCCCTGCTTGTTTATGTAGCGTATTGTAGTGGTACTGTCTGTCATGACCTGTACCACCTTGCCTTGTATCATAGATGTGAAGGCTTGCAAGGCTAGAAGCACTGCTCTGAGTTCTAGCAGATTTATGTGCTCGAGCGACTCTGCACTTGACCAAGTGCCATGTATGGTGTGAGCCCCCAAATGAGCTCCCCAGCCTAGGAGGGAGGCATCTGTTGTGAGGACTACGGAAGGGGACTCCCTCCCTGAGGTTTCCCCCTATCTGCCACCACTGAAGGGCTTGTAGTAATGTCTGTTACTGGAACCAGCTTTGACAGTGGGTCCCTCCTTTGGCACTTATGTGCCCAGAGGTGGAACTGTATGTACCTCATTTGGAACCTGGCACCCATGACTGTGCCTGTTGCCGCCACCATATGACCCAGTAGCTGTAGGAACTGCCTTGCTGGTTTTGATTTGTTTAGCTTGAAAGACCCAGCAATCTGGAGGATGTTGCTTACCCTGTCCTAAGGTAGGTAAGCCCTTCCCTTTAGTGAGTCCAGTTCTGCCCCTATGTAGTACAGTACCAGCACTGGTTGCAGGACAGACTTCTTGAGGTTTACTAGGAACCCTAGGGATTCCAGGAGATCCTGAGTTGCCCCTAGGTAGTCTCTTACCTGTTGTAGTGATTTTCCCACCACTCACTAGCCATCCAGGTATGGGAACACAGTAATACCCTGTCTTCTTAGATGTGCCACCACCACTGCCAGGCACTTTGTGAATACCCTTGGAGCTGAAGTGAGGCTGAATGGTAGTGCTGAGAACTGGTAGTGACCTGATGGGAGTCTGAGCCTGAGGTATTTTCTGTGCGACTCCCCTTATGGGGATATGGAAGTATGCATCTTTTAGATCCAGTGATGCCAACCAATCTCCCTTCTGGAGAGTTGGCAAAATCATTGCTAAAGTTACCATTTTGAATGTTGGTTTTGCCAAGTGTCTGTTCAGTAACCTTAGGTTGAGGACAGGTCGCCACTCCACATTTTTCTTTATGGTCAGGAAGTACCTTGAGTAAAATTCTTTTCCCCTTTGCTGTGGAGGAACTGGTTCTACTGCCCTTGACAGCAACAGGTTTGTCACTTCCTCCGCCAACAGCTTCTCTGTGGTTGAAGCTAGCCTGAAGATCCTTGTTCTTAAGGCTGGAAAGGATTTGAAACTGAGGGACAAACCCCGAGTCACTACTTCCAGGACCCACTTGTCTGTGGTGATGTTCTTCCATGCCTGGAAGTAGTGAGCCAGCCTGCCCCCTACTGGCACTAGGGAGGCGACATTGGCTACCAAGTCAGGGACTCTGTTTAGGCTGGGGTTGAGCCTGGCCAGCCCGATTCCCGGCCTAGCTCCTCTTCTGCCCCTACCTCTAAAGTACTGGGAGTACTGCTGGGTACTGCTGTACAGCCTGGGCTTGAAAGAAAGATCTGCCATAGGTAGACCTACCTTTGCGCCCCCCCCCCCCATAAGGCCTGTAGGAAGCTGAAGGCTTTTCCTTGGCCATGTTGCTCTTGTAGGTGGTTTTGTATTCATCCACCTTTTTAATGTATGCCTCCGTTTTGTCCCCAAATGGAGAATTATTCTCACATGGGAAATCCATGGCCTTTGTCTGACTATCCTGCAAGAGATTCTGAGCCATGTAAATCTCCGGAAAGCCACTCTGAAGGCCAGCAATCTAGCAGCAGTGTCGTTCCCATCCACTGCCATCTGGAATTGGTATTCAGATGCTTCTAGGCCAGGCCTTGAAGTCTCTGCAAGGTCTGCTGCTAGACCAGGGGGAGTCTTGTCAGCCATGGCCATAACTGACTGCCAAAGAGACTTCTGGTACTGGGCAGCATAGGTCATATAGTTAGCCTGTCTGACAAGGACGCTGACAGGTAGCCCTTCTTGGCCATGCTGTCAGTCTTCCTTGAATCCTTATCTGAAGAGTGAGATGCCAAAGGCACCTCTGCCCTGTCACAGGCTGCAGTTTGTACTACGCCTTTATGATCAGGGAGGGAGAATAAAAATTCTGCCCCTGACCTGCCCAGCAAGTATTTCCTGTCTGCCCTTTTGTCTAAGGGAGGCACAGAATTTGGGGTTTGAAGTATTTTCAAAATACCCTTCTTCAGAAACTTGTTCATTGGTAACAAAAGTATCCTAGTTGGTGTTAAACCCATGAGGTCGAGAAATTCCACCTCTTCCTCATCCTCCACCACCTCACTGCTAGTGACGTCCAAGGCATCCATATTTTTTTTTTTCATTACAAACAGAGTGTGATGCAAACTCCTTGGGCATCTCAGTGGTGATTCAAATTCTTGATCAGGGGAAATTTCAGGCTCAAATCGGATCTTCTTCTCCTTCATAATCCTGGATCTCAGGAACAGATGATACAACCTGAGTTACCAGTTGCGGAACCAAGGGCTGAACTGGGGGACTGACCGGTACCTGGGAACTGGAACCGGCATCAATCCCTGTAAGGCTTGAATAACCTTCAGTGCCTGAGTAATGTCCTCTGGTGAAGGCATGCCCGTTTTCTCTCCAGAAGTCCCCTTGGGCTTTCCAGCAGGGGGTTCTGTATGTTTTGTTGCCTTCAGTTTCTTTGGCAGTTCCAGTTTATCCACCGGTTTGCTTCGTTTTAGAAGGCTCCCCCTTACTCGGAGTAGATGGCTCTGTTTCTATAGTTTCACCTGTGTTAGTGGAGGCAGTGGGCTGGTCAGAGCCATTATCCCCTAGTTCATTTGATGAAGCCATCTTCTTTTTAAATTGTTCCAGCCTTTTTTCGATAGTTTTTGCTGGAAAAGTTTTGCAAATTTCACATTCAACTGTGAAATGATTTTCACCAAGACAGACATTTATCATGCTTGTCTGCTTTGGCAAAAACCTCTCCACACTGAACACAGTTTTTAAACACGGTAGGGCCTGTTTTCTTAGGTTTATCTGACATTTTCATCGAATGACTAAACCCAAAAGTAAAACTGCAATTTATTAGTTTTTTTTTTTTTTTTGCAGTTACTATCAAACTCTACAGAATCGTGGTAAATTCCTGTGAGGAAAAAACACTGCACTTACCACAAGAAAAGAAACTGAAAAGTATCGGTTCACGCAATAAAGAACAGTAATAAACTAAATTACAGTAAAGACTAAACGTAAAAAACCGTCGGAAGCGTCGGTTCCTCAATAGTTAAGAGAACCAGGAGGACACCTAAATTAAAGAAAAAACTAAACAGAAAGTAAAGACAGCAGATAAAACAGATTAAATCGTTACTTGTTTTACGATGAAAAAACAACAAAATCAAGATTGAAAATCACAACTTTGAGACGGGATCTTCGAGGCATCTGGACTAGCAGGTGGAGAATGAAATCTGAAGCGTTACAGAATGCAGCAGTTGGTAAGGGCAGCATTCGAATGGTGGTATGAGCCAATGATATGTTCCATCATTTACACACGTTTTATTCTCCGGGCAGTTCAATTCTACAGGCTGACTGCAAGAGTTAAGAATACTGAAGAATTCCAGAGGTTATACGCGGACATTTTCTACAAATCCCAGAATCCCCAGCATCTGACATCACAGGAGGGCTACAGCAGTGGAAGACTGAAAAGCCTGCAATGCCTGTTAAGATTTTTTTTTTTTTGTAAGCTCTGATCTTTCATTTGCTGGTCCAGCTGTCTTCCCTGGGCTAAGTACAGTCACAGAGGACTGTACTCAGCCCCAGAGCAGTGGGACTGGCAAGCATCTGATTGGAGCTTAAAAAAGCTCTAACGTGCACTGCTACTGAATCACCCACTGCTGCAGCCCTCCTCTGAGGGCAGCTGCAGGGGATTCTGGGATTTGTAATTACAGAAAATGTCATCCTGCAAGTCTGATACAATCTACTATGCTGCAGGAAACAGTAGGTTTAAAAAAACATTTGCACACAAAGTGCAAACTGGGACCAGACCCACACATGGCTGTGGGGCTTAGCGTTGACTGTTCCCCTTCAAGTATAAAGTGCAAGTATGTTACAAATAACAGCAAGTAAAATAACAGGACATTCTATTCTAGCGATGCTCACAGCAAGGTAACGTAGCACAGTTCTAACAATTACACATGCAGATAGGAGTGAAATAAAGAGTGAAATTTCAACTTGATGTTCCAGATGCTAGTTGCACTCAGAATTTCAACTGGGAGGCTATTCCAAGTATGAGGGGCCCTAAAGTCGACAGACACTTGCCCTAAGTACTGCTGCAACTGGGAATGCTGTATGGGGGACTGGGGTCAGAAGGCTGCCTAGATGGTATTGGAGCCTGCTGTGCCAGAACTATGCACCTAAGAACGCAGTGTTCATGGTACTTCTGTTGCTTCGGGAGGGCCACCCCAAAATGCATGTACATTAACAGTGGTGAGTACAGAATGGGCAGCTAAGCACAAAACAACATATGGAGTTGTAAAGTAAGTTCCGTTTTGTCAGCTGGGTTTTGACCAGAGCCTTACACAACATCCCCGTAGGTAATGGAGGGCAACAACATCCGTTTAGCTATCCGCTTCGTGTGGGCCAAGGAGAGACCATCACTGATGCGATATAATGCACCCAGCTTAGGGAACAGCGCAGAGGATAATATCCCAATATGGGTTGTAAAGTCCAGGTTTTGGTCCAGGGTCAGACCAAGATATCTGTAGAGTAACAATCTCTTGGGTGGGGGGGACCATCAAGAGAGTGCATGTCTAGAGGAGGTGCGACATGCAGGAAATACCTGCAGTCAAAGAGCATGGTGGCAGGTTTATTCTGGTTTAAAATTAACCTGTTTGTCACGTAACAATGTTGAATTTTTGGAAGTCTGACTGGAAACTGGATGCAACTGTAGGGGTATTATGACTGAAGGAGAATAGGATTGTGCTGTCAGTGGATCATTTATGAAAATAGAGCGACCCAAGTACTGAAAGAACACTGGGGGACACTCCTGGGGATAGAGCAGTTAAGGGGGAGCCACGTAACAGTAGAGGGCCACAGTTGATCAGGCAGGATTCAAACCAATCAAACTGAAGACCCTGAAAGCCAGTGACCTTCCACTTATGCAGCAGTAGATCATGAGCTACCATATCAAATGTCTTGGCTGAAAATAGCCCCGGGGTGTGCCCCTTGTCTATGCCAGTTTGTATGCGATTTGTGATTCTGAGAAAGGAAGTGGTAGTGGAAAGCCCTACACAAAAGCCAGATTGAAGGGGGAAAAAACTTAGCACTGTCATAGCAAACAGTAAATTGTCTGCTGATTAGTTGTTCCAGAGATAGAGTGAGGATGGGGAGGAAGGATGCACGGTGATAACTGTCCATATCCACAGCATCGTCTATTATGAAAAAGGATCAAAACCAGGGCCGGATTAAGAGGGGGGCCAATGCCCCAGGCCCCCCCACCATGAGGGGGTACCCCGCAGGCCCGGGAAAACACTGCAAGTTTCCAGTTTCGTATGGCTCGCTGCCTCGCTGCCGGTGGTTTAAATCCCTTGCTGTTGCTGGCCCCTGCTGTTCCTGCTTTTTGTCAGTGTCGCCGCTGCGCTGGCCGCTGCCTCTCTAATTCACTGCATGCAATAGGAACAGCTGGGGGAAGGAATCGGGATCACATGAGCTGCAGAGAACTTGAGAGAAGTGGTCATGGTCCAAAGTCGTGTCACAGCCTGCTGCCTCCCCTCCTTCCTCATCATCGCTGCGTGCTGCCGTATTCTCTCGCCTGACCCTCCCCTGGACCGACCGTGCTCTGCGCATGAATTGCATCATCACGGGTCATCACACCACCAAGTCAAAACTCCTCTTGTATGCACCACCACGCAGATGTAGGAGAAATAGAGCTGAGAGCAGACGTGTGTATTGTTGTTGTGTTGGGACTCTATTGTATTGGCGCTGCTGCTGTGCTGGGTGGACTCGTCTCGCGATCGGGTTCCCGCCTTCCTGCCCCCGGGCTAACCGCTAATCTTGTTGAGTTGATTCCAATCTTGAATCTTGCTGCTTGTTTTACAGTACAGTACTGGAAGTTGGTACTGGCCTCCCTCTGCCTAAAAAGTTAAACTTAAAAAAAAGCCGACATTATTATTTTTAAAAGTACTGTCTACTAGTGAGAGGAGGGACTGGGTCTGAGACAGGAGACTAGTAGAGAGGCACTGCAGAGAGAGAGGTGGTGAACAAGTCAACTGCACAGCCCCAATGAAGAAAAAAAAATAGATAGCTAGTAGGCTACAGCATCAGTGACGAGGAGGTTATGCACAGGATGGATTTATTATTTATTGAGTTCTGATATGGACATGGTAAAACTGGGTTATGTATGCTTTTTGCACTCGCTAGGGTCAGTTGAGTTATGGCCCCAGAAAGTTTGCCAGTCAACTAAATATGTACATGTACAGTACACTGTAAAATTATTTCGGATCATTTTATAGTTATGTATGCTTTAGTTTGATTTTTAAAACAAATGCACAATGTTGTTGTCTATGAATAAAATTAAAATGATAAAAGACAACAGAGTCCTTATAAAAGAAGGCTCATGCATTCCCTTGACAGAAGATAACATGAGCATAAATAAAACGCATAGATCTATTCTGGATCCCTGTCCTTTTTGGGGGCATAGTTTTCCTGACTAATTAAGTCGTCCTGGCTGGGGATAACAAAATTACATTATAGTGGTGGGGCGGGGTGGTTTATAAGGCCAAAAAAAAAAAAAAAGATTAATGTATATGTATGACTCCCACAATAAACAATAAATGTCCAAGAAATCCGAGAGTTGTTACTGCAGGGATCACACGTAAAAGCCCCTGCTTTTCTTGAGTTTTCCCTCAACTGTTCAAGGCTGACTATGAGACGCAATTATTTCGGGTTCTACTTTATAACAACAATCTTAATTTTAAGAGTACCTACCAGATGAGCATGCATGGTTAAATATTGGAAAGCAAATCCCTACAAGGTCCAGTTCTGAAGACCTTAACGTCCCCACTTTCAGGTTACACCATGCAAGCCATTATTGGGCATCTTAGACCACAAATAACTTTCTATATCAAAGCACAGTCAGAAACATATCATTTGATGGCAGATAAGGTCATAAGGATCGCTTGGCCCACCCAGTCTGCCCATTTCCCTACCTACTAGATAAGCTGCAGATCCTAGTTAACCAGCAGCCTACTTCCTCCTACCCCCCACTAGAATTGCCTTATGACTGTCCCATGCATGCTTGAATTCCACCACTGTTTTTGACTGCACAACCTCCGGAAGGCCATTCCATGCATCCACAACCCTCTCTGTGAAAAAATACTTCCTTAAATTACCTCTGAGCTGCCCCCCTCTATCTTCAAATTGTGCCCCCTTGTTCTTGCACACTTCTTTTTTTGAACGATGCTACCCTCTTGGACTTTGTTGATTCCCTTGAGGTACTTGAAAGTTTCTATCATGTCTCCCTCTCCTCCTTCCTCGAGGCTGTACATATTCAGCTGCTTAAGTCTCTCTTCATATGTCTTCCGGTGCAGATCTTGCACCATTTTAGTTGCCCTCCTTGGACAGCTTCCATCCTGTCTATGTCTTGGCGGTGACTGTGTCTCCAGAACTGCATGCAGTACTCC
Source organism: Neoceratodus forsteri (assembly GCA_016271365.2). NCBI lineage: Eukaryota > Metazoa > Chordata > Ceratodontiformes > Ceratodontidae > Neoceratodus > Neoceratodus forsteri. Next base: position 303,655,691 of record JADMNL010000027.1, on the reverse strand, counting down.
AGATGAGGTCTGACCATCTGTCTGTACAGAGGGATAATAAGTTGTCTAAAGACTCTCTCGAATGATTTTATTTTTTTTTAATTGAATCGCCCTGCGGTCTCAACCTCCTCCTCCTCCTGCCTCATAAATCAGGGACAAAAAAAACAAGGCTTAAAAAATCAGGGACAAAGCACAAAAGGCCCAAAATCAGGGACACACTTAAAAGTTTTAAAATTGGTGCTATCCAGTAACCAGTAATCCAGTATCCAGTCAGATTAATGCTGGCAGAATATAAGGGACTCGTGTATAATACATTTTCTGAAGAATATAAGAAGTCTGCAGCTTTGTTTTTGACATAATTTTATTCTTACAATCATCACTGTTTAGTCAGGAAACACAGATTTTAGGAGGGACAGTCTGTCCCAGACAGAGTCAAATTTTGAGGTGAAATCGGGACATCCCTGAAAATCAGGGACTCTTGAAAGGCATGGACCACCATCCTGAATGAATTCTTACTCTGGGGGGCTGGGGGGGTAGCCAGCCAGGCCCGGGTAGGTACCATAGAAAGTTAGATGAACTGGTCTGGCAGGTCTGCTACAGCCTGCATGTGATGTTTTTTCTTTTCATGTTAAATTATTTGGAAGTTCAAGTTGTGAATTAATTTCCTGACCTGCTAGTATGTCCTCCGAATACTTCCACACTCCGTGTCCGACCTCCAGTTCCTTCGGCCGCCACCTCTCCCTCTCTTGTTACTTCTCTGAGATGACGGTCAAGTCGAGTGGACACTAGTACTCCCTCTGTCTTGTCTGAGTGCCCTCCCCGCCTCCAGAGTCCCTAGTACTAACTCCCCTGTTGCTGTTGCTCTTGATCCGACTCCCGCTGCCCGAGGATCTGACGGCAGGCAGTTGAACCAAAAAATATGCACAAGTACAGAAGCACTGTAGCAGAAGCAGAAAACTGACACACACACACACACCAACCACTGTGCACTGTAATTTCCTTGTTGTTGATGTAATAGAAATGCCCTTCCTTCCTTTTGAGAGTGAATCTACATGATTTCAAATTCATTCAACTACTTGATTTTAAGTTGTTTAAATGTATTAAATGGAAATTGTACTTTTATTACCTCAACAACAAATTACAGACAGTGTTCACCTTGAGGCTATGTAATCTGCAAATAACTTCCTTCCTTATGACAGGACTAGAAGGCTAAGTCGAACTTACTAGTCCTGTCATAAGGAAGGAAGGAAGTTATTCACAGTTTACCTATCCCCCCATACCAAGATACCATATGTGGCTGATCATGGTACCCCTTACGCTTACCAGGGCAGGGAGAAGGAATTACTGCAATTAGGCATTTCTTTGTGATGGAGAACGTTGAGTTAAAGGGTTAGTGACCTACCTGCTTGACTTGACAACTGGTGTCGTGTTACTGTCTCCCAAAGCAAACATGTTCCTTGCCATAATAATGCTGCTTCCCTGTCTAACTACAATGCAGTTACTCATACCATTGGAGCCCTCTGTGGTGAGGGAGGCTCTCTCCATAGAAACATAGAAACGTAGAAGTTGACGGCAGATAAGGACCGCCGCAAGGCCCATGCAGTCTGCCCATTTCTTTTTCTATCTTATAAATGTGCCATTGTCCTTTTGCTCTGTCAGTGGCCTATCTATTCATACTCATTTGTATTGCTCCCTTATGCCTATCCCATGCCTGTTTGAAGCACTGCACTGTATTCACAGCCACCACTTCCTGAGGTAGGCCATTCCATGCATCCACCACCTTTCTGTGAAAAGAATTTCCTCACATTACCCTTAATTGGCCCCTCTAATCTCATGCTGTGTCCTGTTGTCCTGCTATTTTTCTTTTATTTAAACATGTTAGACTCTTTCACCTTGTTAATGCCCTTAAGGTGTCCCTCCTTTGCTCAAGGGTATACATATTGAGGTCTGGTAATCTGTCCTCATATGTCTTCTGATGCAGTCCCTGCACCATTTTGGACTTTGTTTGCCCTTCTGTGGACTGCCTCAATTTAGTTAATGTCCTTGTGAAGGTGTGGCCTCCAATACTGCACGAGTACTCCAGATGGGGCCTAACCAGTGTCTTGTAAAGAGGGATTATTACCTCCCTTTTATGACTTGTGATACCTTCTACTACACACCTTAACCCCCAGCCTTACTTACTGCTTTAGAGGTCTGCTTGGATGATTTCAGCTCATCAGTGATGGCATTTACAGTTCAGAGGGCTTTATTTGGCTTCAAGATACAGTATTTATTTTTCTGTTTTTCTATTTTCAGAGCATTTTGCTATCGAGTCTGAATAGTAAAAAAAGAGAAGACTGAGGCGCCTGGCCAACTTGAGTAGTTCATTCATTTTCAGGCAGAGAGGAGACTAGGAGGGTTTATCAGAGGTAAGTAAGACTGCATTTTAGTTGTCATCCTCATTTTGTACTAAAATTTATGGGAATAGTGCACAGTATATATCTGTATGACAGCTACATCATGGCTTGCAATTTCAAATAAAAGCATGTTTGATACATGCTGTGTGCAACCAATAATACCCAACAGGGTGGGCGGTATTAGCTGTACCCCACCAAGGGGTGAATGATGCTTGATGCCACAGGCGGAGGGTCTTGTAGCCCCTGGAAGGGTGGATATAGCCCATACCACCCACCCTGGAGGGTGTTATTGTGCTTAGAAAATTAGGTTATATGTGGATTGAAAAAAATAGAGTTGCTTGTCTTTGGGTTAAGAGACAGGTGAGCATCGGATGTGAGTGGTGGTGAGCAGACGGCATGGTAGCGGTCATAGTCTGAAAATGAAAACTGCTGTTGTTTTTGGAGATCTTTATTTAGATTGTCATTTTGGTGGTGTCTGCGTATGTGTGCATGAGGGTTGGAGCTTCGCCAGCTCAGTGGCTGTCTTGGTGACTCATAGAAAAAAATGGTGGTTTTCAGTTTTTGATTTTAAAAGTGTGACCAGGATTTCTGTGGATAATGGGGCAAAAATGCCACGTTGTCCATTGTACTGTCACATCGTGACAGCTCAGGTGTGGACAGGGAGATAAGAAAGAAAAGTAACTTTGTGAAAACAGGTTCATTTATTTCTTTTCTACAGGCTGTGCTCTGCTTATTTCAGCAGGGATACCGATTAGGTTCATAATTTTATTGGGAGGACATGTTGTGGACTGGTGTGTGGTCTCAGCTCTCTAAGACAAATACAATGGTGGAGATTTGAAAATGAAATGAGGGTGTTTTAGCCAATTAGAGACCAGGTTGGGCAGCAGGACTGTGGTGATGGTCATGGGGTTGGCTGGGCTGATACTTTTAATAGACGGCCATCAGTTGTGTGATAGATGCCCAGCTAGAGAAGTCCTTCAGCCAATCAGAAGCCTGGAATACTTTTAACCATTTTCTAAGTGGCAGCTTAAGAGGATGAATAATGGTGCTCCACATGTTTCTGATAATTTTGGCTAAAGCAGCTGTGCATGAATCTGGTGAAAATGTTGACCTATACTTTTTTATGCTATTTTAGATTGCCACTTACCTTCTGACTTGTATGGTACCCATTTTTCCACATTTTGGTTCAGGAATGAAAGAAAAGAAAAGAAAAATGTGCGTCTTAAAATTTTGGATAGAGACTAACATTATTGTGGCTTCCAACTATGTTGACAGTTAACTGTGTGATTACTAACAATTACTACTGTATGCAGTTCTTTTCCAATCCCTCATTTTGTTTCCCAGGTCTGACTGGGACGTGCAGAGACAGTGCGTATAAGATTAAAGAAATGCCAAAGGGTTTTGCAATCAGGTGCTCTGAAACGTCGATTCGAAGAGAAGCAAGATAAGCTGAATTCCGTGTTGGCAAAGACCCTCGACTCAGTCAATTTTTCACCATTAATGCTTCTGTGTCAGCTGATGTCCTCACACCCCAACTAGTTATCCTCAGCAAGTGTGAATGCTACTGTCAACTCTGAAGTTTCACAGGCACAACCTAATGCGGAATCTGATTTAGAACATTCTGAAGACAATACTGTGGTTGTCCACCAGTGTCCTTTGACTGCCACTTCCACAAATGAAAATGATGACATGTTTTTGGGACAGAAGGAGCTTATCAGCGATTCATCACACTCTGCATATGATGAATATGAATGTCGATCAACTGATCCTGTGGAGTGGTTCCCATACGCTCTGCCACAGTGGACTTCTGGATTGAGAAAGGACCAGACAGTTGCCAGAATAAGACTGACTCTGACAGTTACATGAAGTCAAAGCGTTATTACAACCCAACACAGAGACAGCCAAAGGGCATTTCCGCTTCATGAAAATCACATGTTCTACACCAGGCGGACGAATGGTGAGATGCATCTGAGGAAATGGATGCTATATAGTCCTTCAAAGGATCTGTATACTGTTTCTTCTGCACGCTGATGACAAGTCAGAAGGATCAGTTTTATGAGTTGGCCGGTTTAATGACTGGAAAAAAGCGGACGAGAGAATCCGCACACATGAAGAAAGTGACGTGCACAGAGATTGCATTCTCAGCATTTGCAACCGTCGCAAAGAATATTGCCATGTTGATCGCAGTTTGGAGAAGCAGTGTCAGGAGAGAAAGCAGTATTGGCGTGATGTATTATGTCGGGTAGTGGCTGTTACTCATCTGGCTGAGAGAGGCCTGCCCTTCCGAGGAGATGATGAAATAATTGGATCAAAACATAATGGCAACTTCCTTGGTTGCATAGAATTGATAGCAAGTTTGATCCCTTTCTGGCCACACATATAGAAAACTTTGGTAATGCTGGTCGAGGAAAGCCTGCTTACCTGTCCTCAACTATATTTGAAGAATTCATTCAAATCATGGCGAACCATGTTCGAGGCACTATTGTTAGAGAAATCGCAATGGCCAAGTATTTCAGTATCTGTTTATTCAACGCCTGATTTAACTCACGTTGATCAGCTAACTGTGATTGCTCGATATGTTTTAAATGGTGTTCCAGTTGAGCGCTTCTTGACTTCCTGCAAATCAGTAGTCATATGGCTGAAGACCTAGCAAATACTCTGCTAGACTACCTGAAGACTGAAGCCATTGACTTCATGGATTGCCGTGGCCAGTCTTACGACAATGCAAACAACATGGCTGGAGCGATACTCTGGCATGCAAGCCGCGACTCAGACAAGTGAACCCTCTAGCAATATTTGTACCTTGTGCTGCCCATTCTCTGAACCTAGTTGGTTCTAATTCTGTTGATTGCTGTGTCGAGGCAGTCAGCTTTTTTGGCTTTCTGCAGAAAGTATACACTTTCTTCTCCGTGTTCACATACTGTTGGTCAGTGTTGATGAAACACTTAAAAGAGAAAGGTGGTGGATTGACACTGAAGTCACTGTCTGACACACGGTGGTCTGCAGGTGCTGATGCAACCAAGGCACTCTTTGACAGCTATGCCGACATCAAAGCTGCTCTAGAGGAAATGGCTGATGAACATCAGAATGGCACCTCAAGACATGAGGCAGACTCACTGTCCCAAACAATGGAGTTAGTCGAAACAGCATTTCTTTGTGATCTGTGGAATACCATTCTTGTCAGATTTAATGCGACTAGCAAATCTTTGCAACATAACAAGACTGATCTTAAATCAGCTGTTGAATTACTGACATCTCTCAAAACCTTTGTCAACACATTATGTGATAGTTTCGATACATTTGAAATGCAAGCACAAGAATTATCTGGCTCCTCTACTTAAAGAACTGATCAGTCAAGGAAAAGAAACATGCAGTATGACGATGTGCAATCTGAAGGAGTTGTTCTAACTGGCAGAGAGAAATTTCGGACTGAGACCTACTTGGTTATAATAGATTGCCTCATTATGGCTTTGAATTACAGGATTTCGGCTTACCAAAGTGTCTATGATCGCTTCAAAGTTATAGTGGACTCTGATGTCTTAACTGATGAGGCAATACATCTTGAGGCTCAGAAATTAGCTCAAGAATACCCATCAGACTTGTCTGTTGAGGTCTTCCTGGTGAAATGTCTCAGTTCATCAGCTTTGCAAAGGCAAGAGGTTGTGATTCATCACTATCTCGAGCATCACTACTTCATACTGAAGAACTGCAAGAGACCTTTCCGAATGTTTCTGCGTTCAGCATGTACCTGTCACTGATGGTGACTAACTGCTCAGGTGAGCGCTCATTCAGCAAAATGGCCCCATTAAAAACAAATCATGATCTACAATGCAGATGACCGCCTCAGTGCACTCGCTTTCTAAGTATTGAAAGTGATATACTTGACAAATCAGCTTTGATGACATTACTGATACATTTGCAACTGCTAAGTCACGCAAATGCCATGTTCTAATAGCATAAATTGATTTTGTTTTGGGAAATTATGATGAATAGAGAATGGGGTGACAAGCGACCAAGTGTCAGGGGTAAGGATCCCATGGGCCCTTCCACCAAACAAACAAGGGATTTTCTGGAACGCAACTTATTTCTACCTTTTCTTTCATGTCCTCCTCCTCCCCTGCCTGGGTATATTCCTGATAGTTACTAAATGCAGCACATGCCCCTGTGCACTATTCAATGTAACTGTGCTTGAAGTTGTTCTGCTCATGGGACATCCTATGCCCTTTTGGATTGACTACTACCTCTTACACAGGGTACATCCCTATGGTTGATGGAGAAGCTGGCCCATTTCTTGATGAAATTGTTTCTTATTGACTATGTCAGACTGTCTTGATTGGTATGCCCCTTTTATTCTTGTGTAACTGGGCTGTTTGCACACTACCTGTAAGGATGCTGGGGTAGATGAACACATCTCTACTACCTTTGACTGTGTAGTCCAGTCCTGCAAATCCATATTCATCTAGGTTCCCCTTTCTTCTAAGTTCTCCCTGATGTACACACTGAGTCTTGTCTTCTTCTGGGGCCTCACCACTTTTTACAGAGGTTGTCCACATTCAGGCCTGGATGGGCCACTATAATATAGAAGAAATACAGAGATTTTTTTTGTTGCCCTAGATATCTTCCAAAGGGACTCCGACATGGCCAAGTTCTGGCCCTTTTCTTGGCACCAGCAGAAGTGATGTGAGGCTTTGACACCAACAGACCCTGGAGTCAGTGCCTTATCCCTATCACCGTCCACCTCAGTGGCCAGTGAATCATCTTTACACTTGTCTTTGGCTGCTGAGTACTCTCTGTACTAGCAATTCTTTAGGCACTCCAAGATGTCACTCTCAAAAAAAACAAAGAAAAAAAAAATGAGACCTCTCCTGTTCTCAGAGACTCTATAAACTGTTCTGATAATGGCTATCCTAGCTCCAACCTTAGCTCCTTTAGTACCCTGGGATGTATGCCATCAGGTCCCACTGCCTTGTCCACCCTGAACTTAGCGAGCTCTTGTAGCTCTTTCTTTTCTTGAGATGGAGTAGTAAACACCTTCCAGACTCAAGCCCCCGGCCCCACCAGACCTCCCCAAAGTTTGAACACTGCCCTTATCCTACGCTGTCTCACTTTGCAAATATTATATATATTTGTAGTAATATCCACCGTATGTTTATATATTCATATTCTGAAAGCACATACAAATTTTTACTATCCATATATGTGAATATGGAAACATACAATATATGATTTGAGGCAGTGGCATGTACAGTATTTTTCCAGCATAAAGTGTCACTTTTTACAGTAGGAAAAAAAAAAAATCAGAAAACGATAAGGAAACCCCCTAAAGTGCACCATTTTCAACCATTTTTTTCAAAATTTTCTGGGGAGGCATGTCCCCAGACCCCCCTAGATGGGTTGGGGATTTTCACATGTCATAAACACTGCACATGCATGGGCCCCCCAGAGGTCCAAGTGCCCCAGGCCCCCCAGGACCTTGATCTGGCCCTGATCAAAACTGCCAATTCCGATACACAGGGAACACTACAGTAAGTAGGAAGCAGCTGAATATGGGAGAGATTTGACTGTAGTGAACAGGAACATCCAGGCTATCACTTTTGTAAAGGTTAAGGGTAGCAATCTCCTTGAGGACTTCAGACATCTGGATTGGGGTGAAGTTGAAAGAAGGTTGCTGAAGATCTGCAACGAAGGCAGGTTGGTTTTGGGAAGGTGATAAGATGGCCCAAAGGGCTGTATTTAAGGCTTCAGCAAGAAGTTCACACTCACTCATGACCAAGGTACTGTACCTATGTTGAGTTCATTAATAGGGACAGTGGGAGTTGATATGCTTTCAAAAGGTTGCGAGTAGTCTTCCAGTACTAGCTGGGGTCATCAGAAGCCAGAAAAAAATTAGTGCGACAGGCAGACTTCGCTTTCTTAATAGCACTAATGAAGGGGTGGAACCCCTGACAAAGCTCAATGAAGTGAAGCGTCGGGCCTTGGGTGGCTGGTCAGTAGTTCCTAGTTCTAACCATGTATTTTGGAGGAATACTGTATACATCCTGTGAATGTAGCACTTGGGACACTATTTCACGTATGCAACTTTGTTTTGAAGAGAGAAATAAACTTGTCTGCAGCCATGCAGCAGTCCCTCCCAACATTTTTAGTTCAGTGTGCTGGAACTGGGTGAAAGTGTTGCTTTTTGGAGGTTTTGTATGTGTGAGGCTGGCTGCTTAACAACGCACAGGGTCACCCTTCTGTTAATGCAGTTCAATTCCGGTTGTAGAGCAGGCCTGTCTAATGGGTAAGAGAAGGGGTCTGTCCAGTTGGCAGGCAGCGGGGTGCCAGCATTATCCAGCAGGTTTCAGGGGCTTTCAGTCTTTACTTTTCTGCCCAAGGATGCTACCATGTAAGGCGTCAGAGTGTGCTTGTGGAGCATGCTTGCACTTCCCTTCTGTCTGCTTTCTTGACTGCACTGCCACCTGTGGTGACCCAGGTGGTGGTGCTGCACCTGAGGAGCATTCAGTGGCATGCTGATCCTCACTCTCCCACTGGCCGGATCCTGATGCCCAGAGCTCATTCCCGAACTTTTATCACCAGCGTTGTACGGGCCGGCGCAATGTGTGTTCTTAGAAGCACTAGATGGCTATATTTTTTAGCCAAGTAAACTTTTACCAAAAATATACAAGCCATGTGTGCTGGTCTAACTTGAAAAGTACAAATAGCTTGGATTTAGTAAATCAAACCCTCCCAGAGGTATAGGCAAGTAATTCTGTGATGTATACAGGACCACTTGTGTACCCCTATGTCCAAGGGATGTTTAATGACATTTAGAGAGAGCTGGACAGAAAGGGTTGTTACCTTCTGCACGTAGATTTCTATGTATTTCTGCAGGTTGTTGCGATACAGGTATAACACCAGGTCGTGGACAAAGTCAAATCTGTCGCACACTATAATCAGGGGGAGCTGATCCGTAAGCTTTGCTTCCTGCAAATGATTGAGACAACATATTACTTACACAAGATTCAGTTTTTAAAGGCACACAGAGGAAACTCATAATCCTTATTAGTTTCTCAGCACATAATCAATATAAATTTACATCAAATTAACAACTCATCATTTTGCTTTTTTATATTTACACTCTTTCTACCCATCATGTGATTCAGCAGATCCCCCTTCCATCAACTTAAAAAAAAAAAAAAAAAAAAGTGGGGCGCACTCATGGTCCTGGAGCACAGAATAAATAGCTTATAGTGTAATAGTGCTGAGAAAAAAGTGCTCAAAGGCTGCTACTTACATAAAACATGGGTTACAGATGCCATCCAGACAACTGGTAGATTAGATGGTCTTTCTGCACTACTGCACTACACCCCTCTTGTACTATATACCGGGACCATGAGTGCCCAGCTTCTGGTTTTTAAGTCTTAGAGGCACCTTCAGAGGTCAGGTAGCCTGTTCTCCCCCTTTTTTGTTCAGCCCTTTCCATCCACGAAAGCCCTCACCAATCTTGATAGTTGTGGCACTTCCCGTTTTGCCAGTCAACACCACTGTGGGTCTCAGCATCTGCATTTTTCACTGTCGGGAGACTGACTCCAACTTTGGAGATAGGGCTGGCAGTGTGGCCTAGTGGTCCGAACACTGACTTGGGAACTGGGAGATCACAAGTTCAAACTCCATTAAATCCAAATCCTCACTGCCTGACCTTGCCCCCTCCTAGTATTCCTGTCCATCCAGATGGGTAGAGACAGGACCTCACTGTGGAAATGAGATGTTGCATCTCAGTTGGACCATCCGGGGTAACGTGTAAAACAAATAAAAATAAAAATCAGTTCAATGGGAGAGCTTCACCAGAGGACAGCCCATTAAAGACTAAATGGGGGTGAGGGAAGCAAACCTAATCTGTCCATCATCAGGCCACATATCCCCCCCCCCAATCTCCCTCTTTGTACAAGGACACAGTACAGAGATATTTTCAGGGTGCAGTGACTGAGGCAGTGACTACACACCTTTAGAAAGTTCTTCACTCGTTCTGGGTCGTAGCAGTTGCTCTCCCGGCAAATGCGTTCCACCTCCTTGATCTGCCCGGTCTTGCAGGCTGCCTGGATGTATTTGAAGTGGACATCTGGATCCTGGCTGAAGTTTACAATAGAACCCAGAAAATAGAACAGCCCTAAAAAAGCACCGATTACAGAAGTTGTTAGCTCCATGTCTGCTGAACAAGATTGTAGGAAAGCATTTTTTTTTTTTTTTAAATAACTGTCTTCATTCCTGAATTTGTCACCCATCACCCACTCTGAGGCTCAGATCTGCCAATACCATGTCTGCCCCTTCCTGCAGCCAGGAGGACAGGCAATCTGCTGCCTTCCCAACTGAAGTCAATATTGCTCCTTGGTCAGCTGTTGGGGGTATGAGAATTTTGGGCAGTCTGTGCCCACCTCCAAGAAGCTACAGGTCCTCTGCATGGCAATGTGATACACTTAACGTTTTGTCACACAACAACTGACACCAAGAAGCACTTTTGCACAAAATGTGCCACAAAATAATGCTTCTGCACTATAAACTGGTGCAAAGCACTCACATTTAGGATAAAAATCTTAAAGAGAGTAGCTGACACCATTTGGACTTTAGCAAAACATAATATTTAGAGACAGTTCAGCTTGAATTTGACATCAATTCTGTATTTCTCCTCCCCATTATTTATTACTGAGGTAATTTGCACGAAAACAGAATCTTTGCTCCTGAAGAGTTCATCTATTCCTGTTGTTTTCTCCCCGAGGTCATAATGCTCTACTTGCGACACCGCAATTACTCCCATGGCAACAGACTGTGATGTCAAAACAGAGAACTAAGACATGAAGTAAGGAGTAAGCTTTCTATGTGCACTCTGTGGGGACAGGATGAGGGTTCTACCCCACAAATTTTTTTGGCATTGCTCTAAGATTGCCCCGCATTTGGCGCTTCACTGAGGCCAAAGCTGACCCACTTCTGGGACTACAAGGTTTATTTAAACCAGAGATTTGTATTCTAGGGGATTCCAGTTCTGTATCAGTTAAGGAACACACATTCTACAAGGCTTTAATCTCACTCTCCCTTAAGAAAGTGGTCCTGAGGCATTAGCTCAACCAAGTTTCTATTTCCTATCAAGAGTGGCTCCAAGAACAATTATTTAATTTAAGAGTGGAACATACGATTGCTAATCTAAGGCATAGACTACCACTTTTCGACAGGAAATGGAGGTAAGCTTTATACTGTCTAGAGTCGTTTGGTATCAGGGTGGATATTAATATCTGTATATTGTAGCCGGCCCGGTGGCGCGGAGGGTTGAGGCGCTGGGCGCCACACCTCACTCCACACCGCCACCAGGTTCGGAGTGGACTCTGGTTGTTTGGAGGTCGGCAGGGGCGGAGAGGGATGGAGTGTCCAAGGGACTGCTCTCCCTCTCCGGGGTGGGGGGATCCCAGTTGTCTGTGCACTATCGGCTCCTAGCAGAGGCTGGGGGTGGTACACCGGCAACAAGTACTGGGGAGCAGAGACTGGGCACGGAGCTGGGAAGAGCGCATGCGGACATGTGAGCACTTCTTCCCTGGGTGCCACTGCACACCCCACTCGCAAGGGGTAAGCAGAACAAGAGAAAACGGCTTGGCGACCGGTTGCGGTAGCTTTGATGGCCATCCTACAGGGGCACCTGGCTCTGGGGGACATCACCAAACAGTGGATCCTGAACCAGGTGGAGTTAGGGACGCTCCGCCGTCCTGCCACGGGGGGTAATCCGCAGGGGTATAAGCAAGGGTCCCTAAGGGAGCTAGGGGACTCCTGACGGTGGCCGGATAACAGGATGTGCAGAAGACTGGGGCAGACCGGGAGCCAGGTAGGGAAAAAAGGATGATAAAAAAATTGGTATATTGTACTGTTCTCTGGCTCCAATGTGTTTACCTTCTTGGGGGGTTACCCCTGTACACTGTGTTTTCATGTTTATTTTATTTTATGGTGGCTCCATCGGGGAGGGGGGGTTTAGGCTTGGGAGAGCTGGGGGATATTGATCTATTTTGGTAGTTTCCTGCAGTGCATTGTTTTGTCTTTGTTATTTAAAAAAACTCAGTAAAGTTTACCTAATGTTAAATTAAAAAAAGTAGGGAGTAAACTAAAGAGGCAGATTCAGCGTCGTGGAACACCGGCGGCTTAGCAGAGAGTTCATATGGCATTTTTCACCTCTGATGTTCGTGGGGGCGGGGAGAGACGCATTGGACCGATTTAAAAGGGCGATTTTAATGATGGCTGACTGGTATCTTTTGCGTGGGTTATAAAAGAATTTAACACAGCAGAAAGGTGCCAGTCACCCACAGTCTCCAATTCTCAGAGGTCTTTGTATAAGTACAGATACAGTGCCTCTTTTTGTTATAAACTGCCTTCGAGTTTTTCACGAGAGAGAACTGTGAAGCAAAGCTGAGCAGTTCTTGCACACTAAGAACTTGAGAAGACACGCCTATAAACATGAAATGCTGAACTGTACATATAAAGAGAAACCCTTGTGTTAGAAATGGACTACGCTAACTCATTTATGTAGTACCTGAAGGTAACAATGCAAAACAGACTCAACTTGTAACTTCTGAATTTTAGAACTGTTAGCAAGAGAGACCCCCTTGAGGTTATAAGCACAGTGCTACAGATAATGTGTGTACAGGATTGATTTACATACTCAAAATCAGTAAATATACTCATGTCATTGATTAAACAAACCAATATGCTGGAGGGTTGTGCAAGGCTTCTGTCTTGTTTCATCCCACACACACTACCTCCATAGTGAGGTCCCCTGTCCCATTTGACAGAGTACCAGTGCTGTAGCCACCTTTGTAACAGGTATATTGGGGGGTGGGGAGACATATCTGTTGCTACCATTACTGTGCTACTCTGGAACAATGCGCATCCAATGGCACGTTTGGGAGCATGCGGTAGCAGCTGGTAACAGCACACGAGCCAACCAGAGCAACAAGTTTGGAGGCTGTGGACCAGCGGGGTATGTACAGTAACAATGGAGGGAGGGAGGCTGGATAAGCAATATGCACATCCTCTCTCTAATGGTGGAGAGAACAGTTCAAGCTGCCGATGCGGGGGTAGTGGGTGGGAGGGGCTTTATCAGCTCCAAATGTAATTATCAAAATGAGGGTGTTAGGACAGCCAGCCACAAAGTGAAGCAGCAAATCAGCAAGCGTCTTGGTCCAACCAAGGGCAGGCAGCATCAGGCACAAAGCAGCAGACAGTACTGGGGAAGGAGGAAGATAGGGGGTTCTATAAAATTTAGTTAGTGTACTTACGTTTGAACTGAGGTAACAGAGTGTAAAACCAAATGTGGACGAGTATATTAATTTCTAAGTTCATTTTTGGTAATATAGTGTCATTACAAAAACACATTAATTACTACAATATTTAATCAAGACATTTCAAAATGTATATGCATCCAAACGTGGCATTTCTCACCTCACAATCACTCAGTAAAACCTTATTTGGAGCACTGTACATGCATGTCTGGACTGCTTAGAAATAAACAAACCTGACTAACAAGATATTATACAGTAACGTATTTGACACTGAAGAACATACAAAAGACATAAAAGTTTTTTTTGGGGGGCAGGGGAAAGAGAAGAGACCCAATTTTACCTTCGTAGCTTTTGAAAGACTCGAAGAGCTCCACCAGTGTCTGGGTGCCCAACTGCTCATGATATTTTGATGCCACCTGGACACACAGCTGCAGGTTTTGACGGATGTTGGCTGACAACATGGCACGAAGACACTCCACAGAGTCTTCCACTGACAGGGCGCCAAAGAAGTTCACAAGCCACTGAGCAAAAACAAATAACTCTGATCATCGCAAATTCCTACGGTACTAAGAGCAATTCATCCAAGATTTTTTGTATTCATCCTATAAACTTCATGTGCAAAAATACCTTTCTTCTGGTTTGGTCCAACTATTGTAAATGAACGGACTTGCATCGTTAAATCAGCACATAATGAAAGGCATTTCAAAACCATTAAAACTGTACGGTATGAATATTAAATGTCAATGTTCTTGTCAATATGGTTTTGTAGTTGCTGCATTTTATTATCTACTGTAGGGTTTTATGTCAGGTGTGACTGAAAGGGCTGTGCCCAATTCACCTTCATGGTAAACGATAAAAAAACAAAAAATAAAATCGCTGGAATTGGTATGCCTTATTTCACTGGCTCCCCTTCCCTTTAATTTCTGTCTCTTGCCGGATGATAAAATGCTGGCTTCGACAGAGGCTATGGCTAAACAAGGTCACCAACTTCTCTCACTGTGTACCTTCAGCCAGGCCAAATCAGGTAAATTAGAGCAAGGACCTTAGGGCAGATGATTATAATCCAGCATGCCAGTTCTATGAACTTTTACTCCAAAGCAAGAATCAAATGTACCATCTAAAACAGAACTTACCATATTGCACTCACCACTGCCAATTCTATGCAGCAGGGCAAAGAGCTCTTCCTCCAGGGCAAATGGACTGTACAACCTCTTACCTGCCCCCAGGAACAAGCGTCCCTACCTTCAGCACTAACTCGCCAATTCTTGTTAGACGAAATGCAATGTAATTGTTTCCTCGACTTGACTTTTGCCCATGCTACATGAGACTGCACTGCATAAAAACATGTCACTCACCTGTAAAGTACAGTTACGTAAGAACTTACCGTAACAGCAGATCTTCGAGAACAGCTCTTGCAGCAGGTTACACCATTAGGACTGAAGCCGGCAGGCGCCAGGACCCCACAGAATTTTTCTAGCTAGCAGTATTCAGCGGGGAGCGCCTCAGACGTCGGTCCCGCCCCCCAACGTCAGGCGTAGTACATAAGAAGGCGGTTCCCCATAATCCCCAGTTCTCCTGCCGGAGACTCCCGGCCGCTGGATGACATCAGAAGAGGAGACTGAGGATCCGCCATCAAATGGCAATTACGAGTGGTGCCGAGAACGCCTGATCCTAGGAGAAGGATATCGGAACCAGAATCTACCTCCAGCGGGGATGGTGGGAGGGAAAGTACCTGCTGCAAGAGCTGTTCTCGAAGATCTACTGTTACGTTAAGTTCTTACGTAACTGTACTATCTTACTTCGCAAAACAGCTCTTGCAGCAGGTTACACCATTAGGACCAATTCCCAAGCAATATTGGAAATCACACACCATCGGGAGGAGGAAAGGTAAAAATTCTCGAATTACATCGAGCCTAGGACAGAAGTCCCTGAAGGACTGCTAGACCAAAACCTGCTCTTCGCCTCGATGCTATATCCAGGCTGTAATGCCTGATGAAAGTGTGAAGGAGCTCCAAGTAGCTGAGGTGGATACGTTCTTTAAAGCTGTAAAAGAGGTAGCCAGCCCTCTGGTGGAATGACCCTTAACCGTGCCCAGTAGGGGTTTGTTGCACTTCTGGTAACAGAACATAATACACTGGATGAGCCACCTGGACAGCGACTGTTCTGAAACAGGAGCTCCCATCATCCTGTGGGCAAAGAGACAAAAAGCTGGTCCGATTTTCGGTGGTGTTTGGTTCTGGTCAGGTAGTATCTGAGACACCTATGCACATCTAAAGTATGCAGAAGGGCTTCTCCTCGATTAGAGTACTTAGGGAAATACACTGGTAAATTAATATCCTGATTAAGGGTGAGTGCTGAGACCCCCTTAGGCAGAAATTTAGGATTAGTCCTTAGGGATACCCTGTCTTGGTGGAAAACCAAATAAGGTTCTTTGCACATAAGTGCGTGTAGTTCAGAAATTTTTCTGGCAGAAATGCTTGACAACTAAAATAACGTTTCCAAGAGAGAAAGCGTAGCTCGTCATCAGCAGCTGGTTCAAAAGGTGGCAACGTGAGCTGCTCCAAGATGGAGGGTAGATCCTATGGTGGAATCTGATCCTTAATCAGGGGCCTAAGGTGGAGGACACCCCTCAGGAAGGCATGTGTCATGTCCAATTGAGCTATAGTGCGTTGGCCTATAGAGACGTGATAGACTGAAATAGCACAGAGGTGTACCTTAATTGAGGAGGAAGCCAAACCAGAGTGGAAAAGGGACAGCAGGTAGTCCAGTATCAGCTTCTCTGGGCAGTCCGAAGGTGATAAACCGAGCGCTTGAACCCATAAGCAAAACATGTGCAACTTCATGGCATAGGTCGCCTGGGTAGCCGGTTTCCTGGCGGCAGTGAGAATATCTGCCACATCTTGCGAGACCTCATGTCGCATCATGGCTATGTCTCTAGCAGCCACGCATACAGGTTCAGGGAACGTAGGTCTGGATGGACCAAAGAACCCGCCTCCTGAGACAGCAAATGGGAGCTGATGGGTAAAGGCACTGGAGGTTCCCAGGATAGCGGATGCAAGAGAGGGAACCAGATCTGTCTGGGCCAAAAGGGCGCGATCAATATAAGCGTCGCTTGCTCCCTGAGAAGTTTTAGAAGAACTCTCTGGACCAACGGGAAAGGGGGAAAGGCATAGAGGAATCTGCCCGCCCAGGAGAGGGACAATGCGTCTCGCCAGAAAACACCAGGCCCTGGATCTAGCGAGCAGAAATTGGGCAGCTTTGCGTTGGATGAGGACACGAAAAGGTCTAGTTCTGGAGTACCCCATCTGCGAAACAGATCCTCTGCTACCTCCTTAAGTAGTTCCCATTCTTGTAATCTGGCCTGAGAGTGGCTCAGGCTGTCTGCGATGACGTTCTCCACTCCCGGAACATGAACTGCAACACGGTTTGCACCGTGTTGCAAGACCCAATCCCACACTCTCATGGCCTCCCTGCAAAGCGGGTAGGAATGGGTGCCTCCTTGTTTGTTCAGGTAACACATCACCGCAGAATTGTCTGTTTGTAACAGAAGTGTACCCAGTGGAACCTCTGACTGGAAGGCCGGCAGGGCGTAAAGAACTGCCCTCATTTCCAGGATATTCATGTGGAGATGAGAGACTTTGTCTGTCCACAGGCCCTGAGACCCGACACCGTCAAGGTGTGCTCCCCAACTGAGCCCTGAGGCGTCTGTGGAGAGTGTCACAGTTGGGGACAGCGCTATGAAGGGGACTCCAGCCAAGAGATTCCTCGAATCTAGCCACCATTGCCAATCTTGAATTACGGCCTTCGTGATCCGGATTGGATGCTGCAGATGGCCTTGCCTTTGGTCCCACTGTACCCGCAACATCCACTGGGTTACCCGCATGTGGAGACGGGCTAGCAGGACTGTTGCAATGGCCGCAGCCATGTGTCCGAGCAGGCAAAGGACCAGTCTGGCAGGAACGGTCTTCGCCGAAAAGTCCCCGATGAGGGATCTTATGTGTTCTGCTCTGTCCGGGGGAAGGAAAGCTTTCCCTTGGACAGTGTCCAGAACTGCACCTATGAATTGCAGAGTCTGGGACGGAACCAGACTTAACTTCTCGTAAATGATGATAATGCCCAACGTCTCGAACAGAGACCGAGTGCAGTGAATGGCAGACATCAGGGCCTCCCAGGAGGACGCCATGAGAAGCCAGTCGTCCAGGTAGGGGAACACGTAGTGGCTCTGTATCCTCAGAGATGCGGCTACAACCGCCATGCACTTCATGAACACCCGAGGTGCCGATGACAGCCCGAAGGGGAGAGCTCGGAACGGATAATGGCGACCCTGAAACTAAGTGCAGGAACCTCCTGTGCACCTGAGCAATAGGAATATGCAGGTAAGCATCCTGCATGTCTAGGGACGCTAGAAAAGTGCCCTGCTTCAGCATGGGAATTAGACCTGGGAGGGTCACCATGCGGAAGCATTTGTACAGGACCGAGACGTTGAGGTCGCTGAGGTACAGTATCGGAAGGAGATCCCCTGTCTTCTTTGGAAACAGAAAGAAGTGAGAATAATATCCTAGTCCTCTCTGGTTCCTTGGTACCTGCTCTATGGCTTCTTTTTCCAGAAGCGCGAGCACCTCCTGCTGTATGAGCAGGGCATGCTGACCAGAGTAACGGGAGAGCAGGGGAGGTCTTGTAGGTGGGTCTAGAAATTCTATGCAATGGCCTTTCTTGACCAACTGGAGAACCCACCTGCCGGTGGTGATCGACTGCCACCCTAAAAAGTGGTGGGCAATGCAACCCCAGACTTTCCTTGCCCACTGATCCAGAGAAGGGGTGGGGACCGGGAAGAAGTCATGTTGTGGCAGCATGGGTCCCTGCGGGCTGGGCCGGCTTCGTGTAACGTTGGCCTCTGCCTGGGGACAACTTGGCCTGGGCCTTACGCAAAAAAGTGCCCCTTTGCCACTGGCCGGAACGTGGCTGCTGCCTTTGTTGCCGGCCGCGAAAACGGCTCTGGTTCCTACAAAAGGAAGTAGGCCTGGATCTGTACATGGCCTGTACAGATCGGACTGCATTCCCTGCGTCCTGCAGCTTGGTGATTACCTCCTCCGAGGATTCACCAAAGAGTACCTCGCCGTTGTATGGGACATCTAGAATATTCTTCTGTACGTCCAGAGTGAAGCCGGAGACACTGAGCCAGGAGTGTCACCGGAGACAAATGCCTAAAGCTGCAGCTCTGGCAGAAGAGACCACGAAATCGTATGCTGCTCTAAGTACTTGGGTCCCCACATCTGACCTGGTGCGGAGTAGGCTGAGGAGCTCTGCTTTCTGGTCGCCATTGGGAAGCTTTTCGACCAGGTCCTGGCCCTGTTCCCACAGGGCGTTCTGGAACTGTACCACGTGGGTAAGGTAGTTCAGAGACCTGATGGCACATGTAGCAGCTGCGTACGTGCGCCTCCCCAGGGCATCCAATTGCTTGGATTCCTGGTCCGGTGGCTGAGTGCTCATATGCTGGGACCTTTGAGACCAGTCAAGTGAGGCCGTGATGACCAGGGAGTCTGCCAGAGGTTGCTTCACCAAGTACTGGTCTTCTCTCGGAGCCTTATACAGGCGGTCAGCCTTTTTCGGCACCGCGGGAGTGGAGTGCGGACGCTTCCACACAGCCTTGGTGACGTCTGCGAAGATGTCCACCAAGGGTGGGACTACCACAGGCTTTGGGTCTTTTTGCCTAAGATAGCAGGCAAGGCGTTGTCGTTCGGGGTCAAGGTCTTCAGCATCCCACCCCATGTTGTCCTGGATGCACCTCATGATCTCAGCGATAGAGGGATCATCCGGTGGAGACCTGGGGAGGTCGTGTGTGTCAGGAGAGGAGATGCTGAGCGGAGGAGGAGATCTGGAGTAGTCCGAGGTGTCCGATCTGGAATCCTCCCCCAGAGTATACCGCCGACGTCTGGGTTGCTTGGGGCTGGGAGACCCTGATGGGGATCTTGAGGGAGGCCTTCTCCTATCCTTGGATCTACCCCTGGGAGGTGGAGTCTGCTCCTTAGGAGTTGGTGGTAATCCTGCTGGCCCCTGTGGTGGAGGCGTAGGAAGAGGTGGAGGAGGTTTTACAGGGACCACATCCTTTCGGATGGTGTCCCACCAGAAAGTAAAGATGTCCATTACTTCTTGCAGGTTCATGCCTGACGACGGGCCTGGCACCGGTGGTCTGTCGCCGGGGTCGGGCGTCTGGTCCGCAGGTGTCTCCGGGTTGGGCGAAGGTTCCCTCAGGAGCCCGGCATCCTCAGTGTCACCTGCCTGGTCTTCGGGCAGCGTCATGTCCTCCTCAGTTGAGTCCCTGTGACCGGTGTCCACCGGTGACTGGAGGGGGGGGCGGTCTTCGGCTCCGGTAAATGCGAGACCGACGTCGGTCGATGGCTGACGTCTTCGGGTCTGGCGAACGCCCGGCTGCTGCCTGGTGCCTGGCTGGTGTCCGCGGCTCCGGCAAATGCCTGGCCGGCTTTGTATGCTTGGCTGACGTCGGGTCCGACGTCCGCTTTAGGGACGTCAGGTCCTTAGTCTTCCTGAGTGGTGGATCCGGATCGCTGGGAGACCGACCTGATGTCGGGTCGATGAGGAAGACTTGTGGCATTCTGAAGACTTGGAGGAGGCCCGAGAGGGAGTAGAGGAAGCTGAGGGCCTGGAAGTCTTGATGGACTGGAGAGTCGAAGAGCCGCCTGAAGCCTGGACTTTGACTGGAGGGTGCTGAGAACGAGCCCTGGAGGAAGAGCGGTCGGATCTGGTGGAGCCTGAGCTACGGGAGTCCGAGGCCCGGTTCGGGGATCTGAACCTTAATTTCTCCCGGTGTTTATGGACCTTGGAAGAATCACCCCTGGAGGAAGGTTCTTGGTCCATCCTACTAAGTCTTTCTTCCAGCAGGTAAGCGTGAAGTGCCTTCTGACGGCGGATCCTGGTGCGCCTGTTGAACCCTTGGCAGAAAGTGCAGGTCTTGGTGTCGTGGTCCGGGCCTAAGCATCGCACACAGGCGGAATGAGGATCCTTAAAAGTGATCAGTTTTCCGCAGGCACACTTGGAAAGGTGTCCCTCAACTGAACGAGTTGGAGAGGACATCAGTTTGGAGAAACTCGAAGTTCTAAGTCATCGTGCACTAGGTAGAGACCAAGAGGCCGATGCTGGCGAGTAGATGGCAGGAAAAGGGACCGAGGATTCTGGGGGACCACCCTCTTATGTACTATGCCTGACGTCGGGAGCGGTCCCTGCTGAATACTGCTAGCTAGAAAACTTCCGTGGGGGTCCTGGCGCCTGCCAGCTTCAGTCCTAATGGTGTAACCTGCTGCAAGAGCCGTTTCTCGAAGTAAGATCTCAGGATCCGTTCTGAGGGAAACCCTTTCCCTGTGGAAACTTAAATACAGCTCTTTACACATCACAGCCTGGAGCTCGGAAACTCTTCGAGCTGAAGTAACAGCAACTAAAAAACAAACCTTCCAGGAAAGAATGCAGCTCACGGCCGACTTACGGGTTCAAAAGGTGGAAGAGTAAGCTTCTCCAACACAAACAGGAGGTCCTGGGGAGACAGGATCCTAATGGAAGGTCTTATGTGTAGAATTCCCCTTAAAAAGGTGCGGGCCACATCCAACTGGGCCTAGGTTTTGTCCCCCAAAAGGGTGCGATATGCAGAAATGGCCCACATGTGCACCTTTGTGGAGGAGTAGCTCAAGCCTTGTTGGTATAAGGAGAGGAGATACTGCAATGCTGAGTTCACCGGACAGGTAAGGGGGTCCAGACTGAGACGATGTCCATAAGCAAGAGCGCTTCCACTTCATAATGTAAGTGGAGCGAGTAGAGGGCTTCCTCGCCGATAAGAGGATGTCCACCACCTCTTGGGAGACCCCGTACCTGGACTTTGCTATGTCCAAAGGGGCCAAGCATGAAAATGCAAAGACCAGAGATCGGGCTGGACCAGCGAGCCCTGATCCTGAGACAGCAACTGCGAGCATATTGGCAGCGGGACTGGAGGTTACGTGGACAACCGCTGAAGCAGTGGGAGCCAAATCTGCCAAGGCCACAGAGGGGCGATTAGAATCATCCAAGCCCCTTCAGCCTGTAACTTCAAGAGAACTCTCTGGACGAGAGGAAAGGCGTAAAGAAACCTCCCTGCCCAACAATGGGACAACGCGTCTGGTCAGAAAACACCAGGCACGGGATCTTGCAAGCAGAAATTTGGCAGTTTGGCATTGCGTGGTGACACAAAGAGGTTCAGCTCTGGACGACCCCATGTGTCGAACAGATGGTCCGCTACTGATTGCAGTAGCTCCCACTCGTGTGCCTTGGCCCGAGACCTGCTTAGGCTGTCTGCCAAGTCATTTAGGACACCTGAAACGTGCACTGTGGATAGAGAGATGTGCAGCTCCAGTGCCCAGCACCAGACTCATCGCCTCCCTACACAGGGAGTAAGAGTGAGCGCCCCCTTGCTTGTTGATATAGAAGACGACCGCCATGTTGTTCATCTGAACAAGAAGAGAGCCTTGCACGAGGTCCTCTTGAAAGGCATGTAGAGCACTGAGGACCGCTCGCATTTCCAAGACACTGATGTGGAGGTCGCACTCCACAGGGGTCCAGAAACTCTGCATTTGGTGGGCCCCCAGGTGCACCCCCCCCAACCCAAATCCGAGGCATCTGTTGAGAGTCTGATTTGGGGGTTCTGGATGGAAAGGGACCCCTTTTTCTAAATTTAGTTGAGTCCAACCGCCAAAGAAGCGTCCTCTTTACTGGCTCTGTGACCCTGACCATGTGGTCCAGGTCATCTGGGCACTGATCCCACTGCACCCTGAGCATACATTGTGGGATTCTGATGTGGAGGCAAGCCAGAGGAGTGACAGGAATGGCCACCGCCATGTGCCCCAGAAGTCTGAGGAAGGTTCTGGCCTGGACCGGACGGGTTACGAAGACCAATTCGGCAATCTCCCGCAAGTGATCACCCCTCTCTGGGGGTAGAAAAGTCATGCCCTGGACCGAATCCAGGACCGCTCCTATGAAGACGAGTCTTTTGCTGGGCTCCGGGGAAGACTTTGGAAGATTCAGGGTGATTCCCAGCTCTTGGAATAGAGTAAAGGTGTTTCCGAGAGCCTGAAGGCGTGACCTTGACAGGGCCACAAGCAGCCAATCATCACGGTAAGGGAAGACAATGTCCTTGGCGCCTTAGAGCCGCAGTCACTACTGCCAAGCATTTTGTGAAAACTGGAGGAGAGGTCGAATGGGAGAACCCGAAACTGATAATGTGCCAACTGGAACCTCAGGTACTTCCTGTGGGGAGACACCCCTATGTGCATGTACGCATCCTGGAATAGTCACCATCCAGAACCTTCTGTATTCTATATAGTAGTTTAAAGAACTGAGGTCCAGAATGGGACGAAGGTCTTGGGTCTTCTTTGGAACAAGAAAGAAATGGGAGTAATACCCTTTTCCCCGCTGCTGCAGAGGGACTGGCTCTATCACCCTTTTCCACAAGAGGGTCTGAATCTCTCCTTCTATGAGTGGAATGTGAGGAGGAGGATATCTCGAGGACCTTGGTGGAGTGTCTTGGGGGATCTCGGTGAACTCCAGCGTATGTCCCCTCCTTATAATATCGAGGACCCACTGGTCTGCAGTGACAGAGCTCCAGCCCTTCAGATGAAGGGAGAAGCAAACCCCTACTACCTCCCCTGGAACCTCCTCCGGGGGGTCACTGGGAGGAGCCGGAGTGGGCAGAGAGGCTTCTGAGACTTGGGGCCACAAAGGCGCCTCAGGCTGCTGGTTGCCGGCTCTCCTTTTAAAGCCACCTTTCTGGCCCTGTTGGTTGCCATAGGCTTGGGCTCCTGAGGCTTCTGAAATGGCAGAAGCCTCACTTTCCTCTCGTCTCCTCTGTACATCTGACAGACAGACCAGATGGATTTCCTCCACTCCTGGAGACGAGAGATGAGTGACTATCTCCTGCCCAAACAAGATGGAACCCTGGAACGGGAGGTCCCAGATTCCGGACTGCAGACCTTGGTGAAAGCCGGAGACTCTCAACCAAGCGTGGCGCCGGAGACAGACCCCTGATGCTGACACTCTGGCCGCTGTGCCTGCAGTATCGTACGAGGCACAGAGAACATGAAGTCTGGCAGAGTCTGGCAAGGCATTAACAAGCTCCTGCACAGAAGACTGAGAATCTAGATGTCCCGATTTCAGTTCGCTCGTTTAAATATCTAGGAGTACTACTTGATGAGAATCTTAACTTTGACAAGTATATTACATCTACTTGAAAGTCAGTTAATGCTAAAATTGGTGTAGCCTATAAAACCAGCTACATCCTAACATAGCCGGCAAGATTAGCCATAGCCCAGGGGATCTTACTCCCGTCTTTATCTTACGGGGTTGTCACTTATCTCAATGCATCCGCAACTCTAAGGAAGTGGGATACCACCTACAACAGCATATGTAGGTATGCCTCAGCTTCTCCCTGGTCGTAACATCACTGTTTGCTTTACGCTGCTCTGAACTGGCTACTCCCTTCTGATGCTCGTACTCTCGGTCTTGGATCACTGACCGATAATATCATCGGAACAAACATCCCAGTCTCGCTGGCCTCCCTATTAACCTCTGCCCCCACCCCCACCCCATGGCTTCTGCTCAGCCAATAAAGGATTGTTGAAAATACCAAGATGTAAATCCAACAAAGGCACACTTGCCTTTTCTTACTCAGCGGCCAAACTATGGAACTCCCTGCCTCTTGAGATTCGCCAAACCCCTACACATACCCTAGTTAAAAGGGATCTTCGCTCCTTCCTATTTAACCATGTCTCCCGTACCTGCTTCAAACCACCTTGAACCCGGCACAAATCTCCCTCTCCTTCATACCCCTAACTGCTATATATACACTACTTCGCTGTCCACCTCTTCCAACTCAGACTATAAGCACTTATGTGGTATGCTTTGTTATCTGTGAAACTACTCTCAATCCAGTGCTTTGATAAAAGGTATAAGTTTAGTCACTAGGACATATTACTGTTATTCTCTTTGGTCACGCATGCCAGCCACTTGTGAAATCTCTACTTCTTTGAAGAACCTCTAACAACAAAATGTATGTATCCTTCCTGCTTATATTGTGTAATTTGTTTCTTGTGCTGTATTTAATGTAGTCATTTCCCTGTTTTGGCAAAATATATGTATGGCAAATGTATGTTTCTCAAAGTTCTCCTACCCACTGTAACCTCCTGGGTCGTGCCTGAAAATAGTCATGTCGGCGCTATGGTGCTTACCCGGTTAACAAAAACTAAATAAATAAATCAATCAATCAATAAATTTCCCAGAGCGCATTCTGGTACTGGATCATATGCGTCAGGAAATTAAGGGACCTAATGGAGCAGGTGGAGGCAGAACAGACCTTCCTGCCTACCTGGTCCAAATAGCGAGACTCTGGGTCAGGAGGCTGGGAGCCAAGATGTTTCAGCTGCTTAGATTTATCATGAGCAGCCATGATCACAGGAGAGTCCGCCTGAGGGTGCTCTGCCAGGAAAGGCTCATCCCTCTGGTTTCTGTACAGCCTGTCTGACATTTTAGGAACTACCGAGACTGAAGCTGGGCGCTTCCAGGTAATTCTGATAAGATCCTGGAAGGTGTCCACCAAAGAAGGCACCACGAGAGGCTTGGGCTCCTTTTGCCTCGGGTACTTGGCTAGTAGACTGCGTTCTGCATCCAGGTCCTCCGTATCCCATTCACTGGAGGCCAGGATGTGCCTCATGACGTCCATAAAGGTTGGATCATCAGGAGGCGAGCGGGGCTGGTTCTTGTTCATACTGACGTGAAACCCTCTGTAAAAGAGCCTCAGCTCAAAGGTACTTTGTAATCATAGACTTAAATTTTCTCCTGGGGTACCCCCGATCTGAGAGGGAAGAGGAAGAGGACGACCGGCTACTAGGTGAAGAGTAGCCGGACCTGTCCCTATGATTGGCCTCGCTCAAACGTCGGTGGCTCTCCGACTGACTGTCACAAGACCGATGACGGGCATCAGTCCTGGGACCAACGTCAGGAGCAGGCCCGCCCATCGGAACAGGAGTGGCTCCTAGAGCAAGACCGAGACCGGTGTTGGCTACCTGACCTCAGTGAGCGCCGGTGTCAGTCTACGGACTGAGATCGGGAATGGGCCCTGGAGGATGATCGAGGCAGCAGCCTCTCAGGGGTCTTCTTGGGCGAAGGAGCACCCTCTGGTTGTGGTTTGCCCGACAGGTCCGTACCGTGAAAGGGCCGGCTTCGGGGCTGTTTTGTACTTGAACCCCGCCAAAAAGGAACAAATTCCTGGCGCCTCCTTGGAAAACACCAAGGCCCCCGTCCCCAGAAAGGAGACTATGGGATCAAAAGTGTCCAGCAGCCCAGAGAAGCCTCCTGGAGAGCCTGTGGGGAGGAAGACTTGGGAGACGCAGACACTGCCCCTTCTACGGTAGCGTCAGTATCCTTCGCCCCTTCTACCGGCGTCAGCACTGGGACAGACGGTTTCTCGTGGAGGGCGCTGGAGTGTCCTCTGACTTCAGAGGCTTACCCTTATCGAGAGAAGCTGGACTTTGGCAGGGCTAAGAAGCCAGCTCCCCCGCGAGGTCTTAGGGATAACCCAGAGTGGCGCCACCTTGAGTTTTAGCAGGTTTCTCCCCGACATACCTGCTTTAGCCTGGGCCTTTTGGCAGGAGCGGAATCCTTCTTGGAAAGGTGCGCTTCAGAGCATGAGGAAGAGCAGGGCTTCTTGGGAGAGGACCAAGAATGAGATCAGGACCTGGACCAGTGGCAGGACCAACTACGGTCCTTGTCCCGGGACCGCCCGGACTTGTCATTATGCTTGGCATTCTCCCCGGAGGTGTATAGGTCCATCTTCTGTTCTAGAAGGAACGCCTTGAGAGCCTTTAAACAGCGGATCCTGGTCCTGCTTGTGAAACCCTGACAGGTGGAACAGGCCGCAGTGTCGTGGTTAGGCCCCAGGCAGAAGACACACTTAGTGTGGCCGTCCTTCGATGGTATCGGACGGCCGCAAATGCACTTGTTCCAATGAGGTCCCGAAGATGACTGGGATGACATGCGTCGGATGAAAAAAACTTCGAAAAAATGAAGAAAATGGCGAAAAACAAAGTGTTTTGCAGGCAACTGGCAAGCTAAGATCTTCCCCAAAGTGAGCGGGTCGCCGCGGAAAAAGAACTGGGGTGGAGCCGGATCCGGCCCCTTTTATACCATGGCCTACACTGGGGTGGAGCCGATGTCGGGGGGGGCCCCCGCTGGGTACTGCTGGTTAAGAAGTTTTCCAGTGGGTCCTAATGCCTGCAGCGTTCGTTCTAATGGTTATAGCCTGCTGGAAGAGCTCCCACTCGAAGCAAGATCAGCCTGATCCCTGGAGTAGGAAGACCTTTTTGGCGGAGAGTCTGGTGGCATCTCCAGAAACTCTATGGTGTGTCTGACTGACACTAGTTGCAGGACCCATGCATTGGAGGTTACATCCTGCCAGTCCTGCTCATAGCGGGCGAACCTCCCCCCCAACCGGTTCCTCGCCGTGAGGCTGAGGAGGTGGAGGGGGGTAGGAAGTCAGGAGGTGGCAGCGCATTCAGGAGGAGGGCCTCCTGAGTGTCTCTGGTTTTTGGAGGTAGGAGGAGTCGCGGAACCCGCAGCCTTGCGTTTCCCCTGGCATCGAGCTGGGGCCGGATTCCTCTGCCTCCAGGTTCTTTTCCGAAACGGCTGCTGTTGAGTGCCCAATCGGTATATGGACCGCACTGATCTCAGGGCGAGGCCACTATCCTGGAGACCAGTGATGATGTCTTTGGTATCGCCACCAAAAAGCACCGATCCTCGGAAGGGGGTGTCATGAATCACAGACTGTACCTCGCTGGCAAGGTCAGAAAAGTGAAAGCCAGGCGTGCCTTCTTAAGGTGACGGCTGTCGCCGAGGCTCAGGCTACAGAGATAACAGAGTCATATGTAACCCGCAGAGCATGCCTACAGGAAACACATGAGGCACGGAGATCCTTGGCGAGTTCCTCTTTGAGGCTCGAAGGGTCCATAGCCTGGACTCTGGCCTCCAGCCTGGTCAAGGTAACTTTCTGGTGTGACACCATATGAGCCACATAATTTAGGGACCGGAGCACGCATGTGGCCGAAGCATAAGCCTTTCTACTGAACTGGTCCATCTGCCTCGACTCCTTGTCTGGAGGAGAGGTGCTCATGTGCTTGGGTGCAGACGAGCGATCATGAGCAGCCAAAATACCGACGGAGTCTGCCTGAGGTCCTGGTGAGGTCCAATTCAGAGAGTAATCTGTATCAGGGACAGGGACTCTAAGTCCAGGTGATGTTGTCCTCCCCCCTCCCCGTCATCATGAAGGTCCGGGAGAAAAACAAACAGTTTTACGGAAGTCCGAGACGTGGACCATGGATGGAGGAGAAGAACTCCTCAGGGACACAGATCTGGGAGCGCGCAGGTGTGGGAGCCTGCTTTCCAGATCCGAGACCAACTCGGAGCACGCCCTCTGCCACCAAGACTGAATTAAGGTCTTGAAGTCCGGCATAGCCAGAGCGGGGGTGGGGTGGGGGTGGTAGTGATATTCCTGATAACCCTGGTAGGGATTGTACTCAGGGTAGTACTGTCCTGAAGTACTCCAATCAGGAGGAGGACTAGCCGGGTAGTGGTCCCCAAGACACCCCGGGGTAATGAGGAACAGTACAGGGTCTAGAATAAATCCCCGTCAGGTGGTCTGACGGAGGAGGACCTCGTCGGACCTACCGCTGTATCAAATCGCGCGGATCCGGTGTCAGGATAGCCAATGTCCGAGGTACACACGTCAGGACCGGCACCACCCGATCCGGTGCCAGAAAAGAATCCAGCATCAGAGGGCCAGTGCCGGGACCGGATGAAAGGGACCGGACAGAGGGACCGTGTCTGGCACCAGAGCCGAAGGCTGGGGTAGATGACTGGGCCGGGCTCTGAAGTTGTTATCTGAGGTTCCAGCATCGGGTGAAGGTCTGCCATATCCAAAGGCAGGATCAGGACATTCGCCGGATCTGGGATAATCCCACCCGATAGGAGAGGAGGGGCCTCCACCGTTAGGCCTGGTGGCTTAAGAGGAGCCTCCTTCTCAGTGATCCTGTCAGGGGAGTGCGGAACTGATCCCGAGGAATGGTCTTAGACATCGAGGAGCTCTGCATTGTCCTCGCCTGAAGTACCCGCCTGAGAAGGGGAGGGCACTGGCAGGGGAGAAGAGGGGAGAGGGGCAGTCTCCCCCCAGTTCGTCTGGACGTCAGGAGAGGCACAGTTAGGCCTAGACAGGAGAACCATACCTGAGTGGCCGGAGACGGGATTCTTATTAGACGGAGCCGGGCAGGTGGTGGAGGAGCCCCCAGATGACTTATCGGCTATAGCCGGGCGGGTCCCCGAAGTCTGGGGGGCCGACTTAGCGGCAGCAGCGGTGCAGCCATCGAAGGAGCCGACAGACTTACCCGCAGAAGTTTTGTCCGATTTACCGTCGGAAGTCTTCACTTTAGGCGGCGGCTGAGAAGCAGCCTTGCTCATCGAGGGCCAAGAGGCCTCTGGCTGGGCCTCCGAAGAGCGCTCTGAGACAGGGTGGTCTGGGCCCAGGCAGATCATGCACTTAAGATGGCCATCCTTGTGGGGTATGTGTGCTGCAGGACAAGCACTTTTTCTTAGGTGAAGACATAAGCGAGAATTTGAAGAGATTATGTAAAAATAGTGAGGGGAAAATCTGACGCAAGAACTATTTGGCGATCGCTAATGGAAGTCCACAATGCTTAATGGACACAAGGGGCAGACAGGAAAAGAACTGGAAAAGGCGTGCGGGGATCGCTCACTATCACATACAGCCATGCTGGACGTCCGGCCACATGACATCACGGGTGGGCAGTCCCCCGTCAGATATTGCTAGAAAAGTCTGCCGTGCGGCCCAGACACCAGGTGGCGCTAGTCCTACATGTAATGACCTACTGAAGGAACCCTTTCGAAGTAAGATCAATTATTTCCTCAAGGGGCTTGCCCTTAAATTAGCAGAGGAGCAAAAATATCTTGGAAATTGCATAACTAAAACTAGACTTTAAAAAAACACTGAAACACAATAGCTGCATGTACTAATTCCATATTACACAGTATTACGTGGAATATCCAAAGGAGAGAAAAGAGTTATGCTTCCATTGTACACTTCATTGGTTAGGCCACACTTGGAGTTCTGTGCCCAGTTTTGCTCTTCGAGTAACGTGACAGACAATTAAGACTCTGGAGACAGTCCAGTGCAGGGCAACTAAAATGATTTCATTCTATTAAATATCTCAGTTATGAGGACAGACTTAAAGATCTATTTTTCTCTACAATATGGAAGACTACGGGGAGACCTTTGTCTAGTTTCTGGTGCATTTACAGACCAAGAGTTCTGGGACTGTTTGGGTTTGAAGATGACGGACTCAAGCTATGTCACCAAATCACATACCTTGCAGTTGAGAGGTGATAACTGTCACAGTAAGAAGAGAGCTACTTGGTTCAACCAAAGGGTGGTATCCCTTTGGAACACACTGCCACTTGACATTGTAGCAAGCAAGAACATAACTGACTTTAAAAGGAAACTTGACAGGCCGGCCTGGTGGCACTGAGGCGCTGGACGCCTTATCTCGAGCTGCGCCGGCAACCCGGGTTCGGGAACGACCTCAGGTCGCTGGGGTGGGGGTGGGAGCAGGACTGAGTGAAGGCTCTCCTCTCCTGGGAAGGGGGGTTGCCCACCCATAGTCCCACCATCACCGGATGGAGGTCCAGTGAAAAGCGCAGGCAGCAACGGTGCAACCAGTAGGGTAGGGGGCATCCCACAAGGCATGCGTATGCATGCCTCCACACGCATGTGTCACATTGAGGACACGCGGGAGTGGGACTAAAAAGGGAAAAAGTCAAAAGTATGCACGGAAAAAAAAAAAAGGGAAACTAGACAACTTCTGTATGGTCAGTGACATACTAGGATATCTCATCTAAACTTTGGTGAGCTAAAATGGGCATATGCCTTACTCAGCTCGTAGTCACCTATGATACCTATGGGCAACAGGGGGCCTTCATACTGTTACCCCTTCCCCTTCATAATTGGTACCGGCACACCAGTCAAATGCTGGTAGATTTTGCATCTTGATAGTAAAATGTTTTTAACTAGCCCTGCTGGCTACTGCTGGATGAAAGTGCTGTATCTCCATCTTGTCCTTTTAATAAGTATAACAGCTGGGCTAGTGGAATTTCTCGGTCACTAGCCCTGTAGGTTCAAGACAAACTTAATTTTGCCCCCTGCTTCCCCTCACATTTTGTCCCCTCACTTCCTATGAGTAACATCAGCCAACCATGTCTGCCTGGTACTGGGGAAAGGCCAAAGTCTTGGTCACCTACGTCAATACCACCCTGAGTCCACTGCAGGAGGTGCTGTGGCAGTGGAGTAAGCAGAACTCTTCCTCTGCAAGCCAGTGTAGAGCTCATCTTGCAAAATCGGATCTCTGTTCTGGCAGTGATATGCATTTTCCCCCCGTGCCACAAGACCAGTCAATTCACAAAGGTTTGTCAGGCCATGGGTTAGTCACTCATGAGACAGATTCTTTCAGACCCCCCGCCCCAAAATTATGTTTCTACCTGGAACAATGTCTCTGATCATCTGAAAGCTCTATTCCTTTCCTGTAGTGTTTACATCTGGCTTCAGCACGCAACTCCCAACCACATCTACCCCAAAGTTTTGGGACATCCAACTGGGAAGGTGGGACAATGAAGAGTCCATCCATTCGGCTCCCAACCCATTATTCTGGTGTTCTCCCCAAACCCTCCGACATGGGGACACAATGGTGTGTGTGGAGGACGTGATGCACAACATATGCAATGCCCACCTTACCATTAGCTTACCAGAGAGTCGGAGTTGCTGCCTTCCCTTCCTCCTTAGGACTTATCAGGGGTACTCGGTCTTTCTCCTGCCAACCCATGTTAGCACCTTGAGCTTGGGACACGACTCCAGGATACCGATATGGTAAACTACACTCACCACTGCTACACTTTCAGATTGCACAGATTTCTTTAGTGTTCAGTCTCATTTCTAGCCCTGGACCAAAATTTAGCCCCGTTACCTCGGGGTTGAGAAGGTGGGTGTGGGCGACAGCTCTTTTAATATCGTACAGATCAGTGTAGTGCTCCAGGGCCCTTTGCAACAGGCCTGCCTTCTCACATAACTGAGCAATGTGGGCACGGTCATAGTTTGTGAACATCTGGTTCCCAAGAATGGCATCAGCAACCTTAAAGGAGAGAAAACATAGAAGCTTAATCATTAAAAGAATACTAATTACTAAAAAAACAAACAAACAAAAAAAATTATATATACACACACACACACACGTATATATCTATATACATACATATTTATAAAATGGGTAGGAAAATCATCTATCTACACATATATATCTATATCTATATATATATCTATATCTTTCTCTCTCTCTATATATATATATAGATATATATATATATATATATATATACACACATACACACACACATATATATATATATATATATATATATATATACATACTACACACATACATATATATATATATATATATATATACACACACACACACACACACACACACACACACACACACACACACACCTTAATGGGGCAGTAGTGAGCAGCATGCTAAACAGTCAATTTTTGTAGCACTACAATGGTATAATTTGACTAATTTCATCTTTTATCAAAGTTCAACCTCAGTTCTGCAAGCTTGGTTCAACTCCTGAGCATCTGAAGGGAATGAAAATTACGTACCTACCGTAATTCTTGATCTTCTCTTGCATCTTCACCATTCATTACTGTTGGATGATAGCCGAGGCCCGCACCGCACTGAGCTTTTTTTTTTTTTTTGAGGAGTCGGCGCCACAGTGCCGCCTGGAGTGACGCTCTGCGTAGAGCGCAAGGAGCGCCATTAGGCGCCACAGACTCCTCCTCCATCCCAGTTCTGTTAGCCAGAGAGGCGAAGAAAAAAAAAAAAAAAAGGGTTAGAAGAAAGAGTGAGGTAAGAGAGCCGAGGGATAGAAAAAGGAAAAGATGTAAACTGAAAAATGAATAAGCCGATAGAGGATAGAAAGGAGAGAGAAGATGGGCAAAAAGAGAAAAGAATAGGAGGGGAGGCTAGGAGGAGGGGAAGACTGCCATTGGCAATTAGCTAAGGGTTATAAGCTCGGAACCATAAACAAGGGAGCAAGGATCCCATTTTGGAATTGAAGGAGAAGGTCAACTGAACTTCTCGTGCAGAATGGACACCAAAGGCAGGTTCCCTAACCTCCCGCCTACCCAATTTTTCCAGACTCCAGCCGGGAGCTCTTTAATTATTAAGAAGGAAAAAACTCTGTTCCAAACGAGAGCTGCCAGCTAGGAAGGAGGAAGCCCACTAGCTCTTGTTATGTGATAACACAGTATCATGTGAAAGTGGTGGGGGGGCCCACATGGGGCACCCCTATACCAAATAGAGAGAACGGGAACTCAATCGGACTCCCTAGAGGCAAGGCAGGGAACACTAAGGAAATTGGAGTGCCGGAAAGCACTACACCTGTAGAGGTTGACATAATAGGATTAGGACCTGCCAGAAGTGGTCTGGAAAAGAGGAGTCAAGCCATATAAGGGATCGTCTCTTTAAACTGTGAATTGAGAAAAAATGGCTGGGGAGAGCCAAGAGATGCCCATTAAGGGCAGTCAGAAAGAGTTCCCTCAGGACAGATAAATGAAGCTCGTTCCTCCTACTCTCAGAGGGAAAGATCCATTCAGAAGAACGGAAGAGAGCATGAAAAATTATTTTTTTGGCTTAACGGCCAAGGGAGAAGAGGGAGGAACGAGTAGAGAGGGGGAGACGCCGAAGAAGAAGGCCCTTGAGGGGATGGTGGGGGGGGATTCAGTAATGAATGGTGAAGATACATGAGAAGATCAAGAATTACGGTAGGTATGTAATTTTCCTATCTTCCCTTGTCAATCTTCACCATTCATTACTGTTGGGTGAGTACCAAGCCCCCTCCCCCTAGAAGGGGGGGGCCAGAGAGAAAACCCCTGAGGGAACAGATCCCTCAGCCTTCTACTGGTGACAAGTAGAGAGGGGGAGACCCTAACCAATAGACAAGAGTCTAAGGTGGGTGAGGAGGAGAAGGCGCCCCCAAGGGACTGTGGGAAGGGGGTTGCCCCTGAAGACGTCTACTCGCCCTACGGGAAAATAGACGGGTCCCCTGGAAGGTACAGCCAGTCACCCTACGCCGGGCCATGGGTGACAGTCGGGAGAGACGAAGCCATGCCGTCCGCCTGATGCAGATCGCTGTCCCTACTAGCCTGGATGCGACCTCGCTGGCGTCATAGGATGCCCTCGCTTGGTGCCTTTCAAGCTCCAGACCCTGTGCAGAGAGGGCAATGGCTTGTCTACACTGCTCTGAGTCAGGTAGCAAAGCTAAGACCTGAGCCAGCATCGACCACAGATGCCTGCTGTAAGCAGTGTGGTGAGCCTGATGGGTGGAGATGCACAGCAACGCACGACCAGAAGAGAAAACTCTTCGTCTCCGCCAGTCGAACTCAGCAGAATCAGAGTCTGGAGGCCTGTCGTGCACTGGGCGGCGAAGGCCAGAAGGAGTATCTAGGGACGTCAAACCCGAAGGTGGGTGAGGTAGAGAACCTAGAGACTCGTGGGGCAATACCGTCTCCTGCAGTCTCCTGGGGCTGGAGAAGGAGTGGCTGGAGATTTCCAGGTGTGGATGGATGCTTCCTGGAAGGGAATCGGCCAGGAAGGCAACACCAAATGGCGGGCGCTGAATTCACGGAGGAAAGCACGCGTCTGCTGCTCGGTACTGTCTCTACGAACGTAGGAAATACGAAGCTCCGAGACCATCCTCGAAAGGAAACGCTGATAGTCAGTGAAGTCAGCGTCAGAGGAAAGGTGGACAGGAAGTTCCTCTTCCTCAGTTGAGGAAGATGAGGAGGAAGTGGTGCTCGAATGCCCAGAAGACTCCTGCAGCAGGGGGACAGGCGAAAGACCTGTTCGTCCATGACCCTAACATAGTATGGGAAGGCCGCTGCAGTAGCGTGGAACATCTCCCAAGTTAATAGCCCAGTGGGCCCCACATGGCCTGGGAGAGAGGGAAATGGTTGCAGAGGGATGGACGAAGAGCACCTAAAAGCACATGCCTGGCCTCTGCCAGAGCTCTGGGATCCAGGTAGCAATGCCGCCAAATCTGGAGACCCTGTGATCATGCCGGGTTGCGTAGAAGAGACGAAAGGAGACAACTCCGGAAAGAACCCTGAAGGGGAATCTCCCCTGTGGCGCGCCTGGGACTGCATGAGTCCAGAAGGACAACCCTCAGAACCGCCACCAGAAGGCGCTTTAGAGACCTTCAGAGAGGTGAAGATCAGCGCTACGACTCCTCCCCGCACCCCGCAGGATGGAGGGGGCTCGTCGCTGCTCTCGACCCCTACCCCTCAACTCTTCAGACTCCAAAGCAGCCCTCTTCCTCGAAACCAGCGGTGGAGGTCCCCGCTGAGCAAGGCCCAGAAGGGTGCCTACTGAAGCAGGGTCCTCCTCCCTCTGCTGAAGGACCTGAGCAGCACCGGAAACAGCGGCTGCCTGGGACCTACTAGAAGAGGGAATCCCTTCTCGAACCTCCGAAGGGTCCACCACAGATGACTCCAGGCCACACCTAGCCGTGGAGTCATCTAGGCTAACCAGCTCCAGGGAGTCCGGGAGAGGAATACTGGACCGTCTAGCCCTGCGGCCTACAGGAGGTTCAGAGCCAGAGGACTCTAGCTGCTGGTCTGTGTCCTCACCTGAGTCGTCTCCCTCCGAGGAGGGGTTGACAAGGTAAGACTGCAAACCAACCGCAGCAGGAACCTGCCCCGAGGTGGCACCAAGCCTTGTACCGCCATAGGCTGCGACGAGCAACACGTCCGTCGAGTCATCCGCCCCACTGGCGGTGTCCAGTTCAGACGCACCAAAAAGCAGTGCCCCGCCAGTACTAGACTCTCACCATGCGCCAAGATCCAGCGCTGCACCGCGAACGGCGCTTCAGCGAGTCCCGCACCGAACAGCACCGAGGCCCAGTGTGACACCGCCAAGTCCCCAGCGCGAACGGGCGCCGAGGGCCCAGCGCCGGGCGCCAACCGCGCCGAGGCCCAGAGCGGCATCGGCCAATGCCACTCGAACCCACAGTGCCGCAACCCAGAGCGACACCGCAGACGGCACTACCAGAGCCCCCACGAGAACGAGCCGAGGCTCAGAATGGCGCCACGGCCCAACCGAAGCGCCATGAGAAGCGGAAGACTCATGGCGAGGAAAGACGCAACGAGGGCCCACCAGCGCTGGGCCCCGCAACCAGGGGCCGCAACACCGTGGGAGCCTGCACCTCCGAGGAGGTGACTGCTGGGATGGCGCCAACAGCGCAACCCTGGGTAGGATCACGCCGTCCCTCCGGCACCGAAGAAGAAACCTCCTCCTCAGCAAGGCTGGAAGTGGAGGAGGTTTCCTCCTCGCTGGGCCGTATAGACCCGGGAGGGGACCAGGAGGAAAGGTAAAGAGATCTGGCCTGGGAAGCCCTAGGGCAACGTCGTCCTCTGAAAGTCTGCGGAGCTCGTCAGACTCGCAACGCGTGGACTTCTAAAACACGGCGGTCCATGGAGAAGCAGGCGTCGCAATAGTAGGGTCCCAGGCACCGGAGACAAACATCATGACGGTCCGTGACAGAAAACTGCCAGCCACAAGGGCACAGACGCATAGGGGCACGGCCCGCCTCAGACTTGCTCTTTGCCCCCGAACCAGACATGATGCTAAATAATCAAGCAAAACACAGAAAAGGCTCGGCGTCGTCAAAAGAAAAAATAATAATGGAAAGGTCTTACCGGTAGACGACATTGAGAAATACCAGGATGAAGGAGCGTCGAAATAAATTTCGAAAGCGGCCTATGATGCAGTAAACTACCAAGACTCGCGCAGCAGGTGCAGCCTTGACAGCGGGAGAAACAGAACTGGGATGGAGGAGGAGTCTCGCGGCGCCAATGGCAGCCCTCGTCCATCACAGAGCGCCACCCATGGCGCCGACCTCAAAAAAAAAAAAAAGCCTCCCGTGGCGAGTGCGCGCCTCCGGCTATCACCCAACAGTAATGAATGCTGAAGATTGACAAGGGAAGATCAATGGGACCAAAGAAAGACTAGCAACAGGAGGCACAAGAAACGGACTCCTATTTTCAAGCACGGCCTTTCACAAGTGCAGGAAAGCGCACTAGACCACACCAACATGGCACTGCTTGTGTGAATCTCCCAGTATGATGGCCATGTTGCAAAAGCTAAATAGCAAAGGTGATGAAACCAACAGGCTGGCTGGAGTTGAAAAGAAAACTCGGGGACTTCAATTCAGCCACTAAGGAAAATAAAGAGGCCACTAGTGAACAGCAACAATACAAAGAGTGGGGTTATTCTAGATGCCCTACAGGGGGCATGCCTTAGACAACTAGTATTGGAGCCCTCTCGAGAGGGAGCAATCTTAGACCTGGTTCTCTCAAATGGAGATGGAGAGGATCACAGATGTAGAAGTGGGTAGCCATCTGGGAACTAGCGACCATCGAACAGTATGGTTCACAATAAACAGCAACAGAGTCAAGCCATACAAAGGCAAAAGTACTGGATTTTAGGAGGGCTGACTTTGCCAAAATGGGCGAGTGCCTAAGGAATGCAATAGCAAATGGGCAGGAAGGAGGAGTGGAAGAACAATGGGGAATAATAAAAACTGCCATCACAGAGGTAACAAGCCTTTGTGTGATGCAAATAAAACGAAACAATGTAAGAAACCACTACGGTTCTCAAAGGAAGTGGCAGTGAAGGTTCAAGAGAAAAAGAAAGCATTCAGGAAGTACAAGGAATCACAGAAGGAGCAGGACAGAGAACTGTATCAGTTAAAGCAAAAGGAAGCTGGGAAGGCAGTCAGAACAGCAAAGGCTAAAACCGAGGAAAAGATAGCCAACTCAGTTAAGAAGGGGATAAAACCTTTATAGGTACATCAGGAGCCGAAGGAAGACCAAAGGAGGGATAGTGAGGCTTAATAAAGGGAGGGAGGGGGCAGAGGGTGACTGAAAAGGCAGAGGTACCAAAATATTTTTGCTCAGTATTTACAAAGGAAGAGGGGAGGTACCAAAACAAACAGTAGAAACACTCTGGATACAGAAGTTGATACCAGCCCATTTACAGAAGAAAGGGTTCTGAAAGAACTCAAAACTGAAGGTGGGCAAAGCAATGGGGCCTGATGGGATTCATCCCAGAATTCTAAAAGAACTAAGGGTAGAACTAGTGACACCACTGACTACCCTCTTTAACAAATCATGGGAGGATGGGGGTGGTACCAGAGGACTGGAGGAGGGCAGATGCGATTCCCCTTCACAAAAGTGGGAGCAAGGCAGAAGCAGGAAACTACAGATCTGTTAGTTTAACCTCAGTGGTAGGGAAAATGATGGAATCACTTCTGAAGGAAAGAACTGTCGAGTATCTAGAGGCCAGAGGGGCACAGGACCCAAGGCAACATGGATTCACAGCAGGAAGGTCATGCCAGACAAATCTGATAAGATTTATTTGACTGGGTGACCAAGTAGATCAGGGAGGGGCTGGGAACATGGCCTAGCTAGACTTTAGCAAGGCATTTGACAGTCCCACACAAAAGATTAATATACAAGTTAGCCAGCCTGGGAGTGGGTCCCAAGATGACAGCCTGGGTAAAGAATTGGCTGGAGAATAGGACACAGAGAGTAATAGTAAATGGAGTCCACTCTGAAGAAAGGGGGGTTACTAGTGGGATACTGCAGGGTTCAGTATTAGATCAGTCCTCTCTTAAATGTCTTTATAAGCTTACATTGCAGAGGGACTGAAGGAAAAGGCCCTTTGCAGATGACACAAAGATCTGCAACAGAGTTGATGCACAAGGTGGGGTGGAAAGGATGAGAAGGGACTTGCAAGGTTAGAGGAATGGTCAAATATATGGCAGCTTAGATTCAATGCTAAGAAGTACAAGGTAATGCACCTGGGAAACAAAAACCCAGGGGAAGAGTACACAATGTGGGGTGAGATACTAACAACAAAAATGGAAAGGGACCTGGGGGTAGTCATATCAGATGACTTAAAGGTGGACAAGCAATGTGAGAAGGCAGCAAGGAGGGCTGGGGGGATACTGGGATGCACAGGGATAGGCATCACCAGTAGAAAACAGGAAGTTATTATCCCTCTGCACAGACAACTGGTGAGACCCCATCTGGAGTACTGCGTGCAGTTCTGGAGACCCAATCTCCGCAAAGACACAGACAGGATGGAAGCTGTCCAGAGGAGGGCAACTAAAATGGTGCAGGGTCTGCACCGAAAGACATATGAAGAGAGACTTAAGGAGCTTAATATGTATAGCCTCGAGGCAAGGAGGGAGAGGGGGGACATGACAGAAACTTTCTAGTACCTCAAGGGAATCAACAAAGTCCAAGAGGGTAGCATCTTTCAAAAAAAAAAAAAAAAGAGGTGTGCAAGAACAAGGGGGCACAATTTGAAGACTGGGGGGTGGCTCAGAGGTAATTTAAGGAAGTATTTTTTCACAGAGAGGGTTGTGGATGCATGGAACGGCCTTCTGGAGGAGGTTGTGGAGTCAAAAACAGTGGTGGAATTCAAGCATGCATGGGACAGTCATAAGGCAATTCTAGGGGGTGGGGGTAGGAAGAAGTAGGCTGCTGGTTAACTAGGATCTGCAGCTTATCCATTAGGTAGGGAAATGGGCAGACTGAGTGGGCCAAGCAGTCCTTATCTGCCGTCAAATTCTCGGTTTCTATTCAAATAAATTTTAAAACAAGAATTTCACACACGTTTACTGAAATTCCCAAAAAACAAAAACCATGCTTGTGTTTAACACCTTTGTATGTTATGCATTATATGTGAATACACATACATATACAAAGTATTAGTTTGCGACATTCACAAACTCACTCTGCAAGCCCTTAGAACTACTTTTAAATTAATACTTTTTTAAAATGGATTTTTTTTGCTTTAATTTTTCCCCCGTTACAAGGCTAGCTCCCAAGTCACACAGCTGTAGCAACGCATGCACCACTGCATACATAATTTTGGACAGGCAACAAGAGATGCAATGCAATTTGAGTTTAATGTGGTCGAAGAAGAGTGCGAAAGCATGTACAGAGTTCTGCTGCAGGGTTTCTCCTATTACATGTACTTACTTAAGAACAACAGAGGAAGTGAACGTGCTGGGGACAACAAAATTAGGCCATGGTGTGCTACTGTTTTTCTCCTGCACCCTTCTACTCCTGCACCCTTGATAATTTGCAGCTCCTCACTAACCAGGGTAGTGGCCATCCAGGAATGGTGCCAGTGCAAACTGGATGGAGCCTACCTGTGGTGCGTGGATCAGGTTCATTTCCAGCAAGCGTGTCTGCAGGTGCCCCTCAGAGGGTCGGTTGTTCTTCAGGGCATCCAAGAGGAATGAAGTACACTGCTGGATTAGGTTGTTCTCCATGAACACATCCACAATCTGGAAAGAGTACGTAATGTGAGTAACAAAGTAACAATAGCAGGACTGAACCTTTTTTTGACAGATAAGAGTCAGCAATTAGCTCGAATAATAAACCTCTTTCGTTACATTTTTTCATTCCTGAACACAGATAGACATTTTTTTGTTAATCCTTTTTTTACCTGGCACCTCGGTCTGCTTCACATCCCGGCATCCGTCCCATCCACCTGCCTTCTGGTCTCCATGGCCCCGGAGAATCCCACCGGTAATTACCCCCGCGGCAGGGCGGCAGAGAGCCCCCCTATACTCCCCACTGAACCAGGATCCAGTAGCCACGGTGGAGTCCCCAGGCCATGCGTCCCTTGTGATGGATGGCCATCAAGCGGTCGTGCTTCTGCGCCATATTTCCTGTTTTTTCCCCTTGTGAGGGGGGCAATGACGCCAAGCAGCAGACGTGCTCCCTCCCGCGCCTGTGTTCAACTCACCAGCCTTAGGAAGGCATTAATAAAAGGTCCCCCCAGCCTCCACTAGAGGTCACCGGAGTGCTAGTGCTTAGAGACCCCCTTCCTGGAGAGGGAGAGCAGTTCTACGGATGCTCTGTCCCTCCCTGTCCTGCCAACCCCCAGCGACCAGAGTCTGTTCCCAAACCCGGGTCGCCAGCGTAGAGCAAGGTGTGGCATCCAGCGCCTCAGCGCCACAGGGCCAGCTCCTAGACATTTTTATTTAAATATTAATTTTGACAACTGGGTGAGCTCACTCGGACCAGGTCCCTTTTACAAGAGCAACCAGGAAAAAGACATCAAGGAGTATAGAAAATACAAACCTGAAATTAATAAGAGAAGTAAAATAAGAGACGTAAAGAAATTCATAGGCTACAACAGTGACGTACAGTTAAACAATTACAGTTTTCACAGACAGGTGTTCCTAGAGTTTTGTTTGAACTCAACGTGCAAGACAGCTGCCCTGATCTGTAAT
Organism: Neoceratodus forsteri; assembly: GCA_016271365.2. Lineage (NCBI taxonomy): Eukaryota > Metazoa > Chordata > Ceratodontiformes > Ceratodontidae > Neoceratodus > Neoceratodus forsteri. The sequence goes on along the minus strand of JADMNL010000027.1, from coordinate 303,614,503 downwards.
AGTAATGCATTCCCAGTTTGGCAGCTCTAGCAGAGAAAGGATATCGAGACCCACAGACTATTTCATGAAAGGAATTCTGACCATGTTGGCCTCTGTGGTTAACACTAGTGCAAGTAATAAGAAGGGGCTTAAAGGAAAACAATGGAAAAGATGCAGCTTTCCTCAGACACTACAGAAACTGTCAATTAGTGCTATCAGACAGTAACAGCTTTTTTAAATTATTTAGAACAGTTACCAGCAATTTCTGTCTGTTGGTGGCAGCAGCCATTTCATGAGCAGCAGTGAGCCTCCCGAGCTCACTGTATGCCAATATTCCTGTCTGACCGCTGCTATTGATTGGCAGGTCATATTAGCATAAAGTGAGCTCAGGAAGCTCTCTGCTACTCATGAAATAATGGTTGCCAGCAATAGAAAGTGAAAGCTGAAGGTCACTGTTTAAATCACTAAACAAGCAATTAGAGGAATTAAAAAAAATGTTACTGTCTAAAAGCACTAATAAAGAATGTTTGTAGTGCCTGGGTAAAGCTGCACCTTTTCCATCGTTTCCCTTTAAGGGAGCTGGGCGAGTCATGCAGCAGCATCTTATTCATCAGGGAGCTTAAATTTTAGGTGTACTTGGTCTCACTTGGGATCTAATTTAACCTGGAGAAAAGGAGACAATGGTGGGTGCACTGATCAGTCATTAAGGCAAATCTGGCAATTTTATTATCTAGTAATCTTTTCCTTTTGCAGGTGGAGACGAAGGCTCCAGTAGGTAACACACACTATAGATGCACGGTTTAACAGGGGCCACAGTTTCGGCTCTGCTATAACCAACCTAACCTTAGGAGATCATCTTTTAAGCCTACAAAGCATTCTTAGTTTCAGATGAATTTTCCCCATTAGTGATATCAAAGGTAAGGGAAGAGTTCAGATACCTTTCCCCATGTACTTAACGCTACCATTTTTTGAAGTTAAAATTTCTACCCTCTTACAACGCACACCATGATAAACTTAGGATCTTGGTGTGGTGCTGTTAACCATAAGAAACGGGGGTGCTGGTACAGCAGCATGGAGGGCTAAAGCACTAGCTGTCTTATCTCCTACTGCGCCAGTGTCCCTGGTTCAGAAATGGATCAGGGCACTTGGGGGCTGGCCGAGATGAGAGGATTGAGCATCCCTATGACAGCTCTCCTTCATCAGAGATAGAGTTGAACCAGTCATGCTCCTCGACTTCCAACTAGAGGAATGTGGGTAGCAGCGCAGGGGGGCCACGCAGGGAAGGAATCCCACTAGCAGGCACCAGGTAGCATCTCTGTGGAGGCATAACTCACATTGCACCAACGCATGCGCTGCTGACCCAGGTGAGAAAATGTGAGGGGGGGGGAGTACCTGTAGGATGACAGCTCAATCGCTCTCAGGACCCACATCTGCAACCGGGCACCTCCACAGTCCTGTGGCATAGGAGGAATGAGTCAGGTAAGCCCTGGAGAAGCCAGGTGAACAACAGAAACATAGAAGTTGACGACAGATGAGGACCGCAAGGCCCATCCAGTTTGCCCATTTCTTTTTCTACCTTATGAATGTGCCATCGGCCTTTGCTCTGTCAATGGCCTATCTAATCATATTCATCTGTATTGCTCCCTTATGCCTATCCCATGCCTGTTTGAAGCCCTGCACTGTATTCATATTCACCACTTCCTGAGGTAGGCCATTCCATGCATCCACCACCATTTCTGTGAAAAAACTTCCTCACATTACCCCTTAATCAGCCTCCCTCTAATCTCATGCTGTGTCCTCTTGTCCTGCTATTTTTCTTATATTGAAACATGTTAGACTCTTTCACCTTGTTAATGCCCTTAAGGTGTTTGAATATTTCAATCATATCACCTCTCTCCCTCCTTTGCTCTAGGGGATACATATTGAGCTCCGTTAATCTGTCCTCATATGTTTTCTGATGCAGTCCCTGCACCATTTTGGTTGCCCTTCTCTGGACTGCCTCAATTTGGTTAATGTCCTTGTGAAGGTGTGACCTCCAGTACTGCATGCAGTACTCCAGATGGGGCCTAACCAGTGTTTTGTAAAGAGGGATTATCACCTCCCTTTTACGACTTGTGATACCCCTATTAATACGCCCCAACATCCCTCTAGCCTTACCTACTGCTTTAGTGGTCTTCTTGCATGATTTCAGGTCATCGGTGATGATGCCCAAGTCTCTTTCTTCCCTTGCGACTGCCAGCAACTCCCCTCCCAGCTTACAGGTGGCTTCAGGGTTTCTCTTCCCTATGTGCATGATCGTGCACTTCTTTGAGTTAAACCCCAGTTGCCACTCTTCCAACCATTTTGCCAGTTTATCCAGATCTCTTCTCATTCTGCCCACCCCATCTGAATCATCTACTCTGCTGCAGATCTTGGTGTCATCTGCAAACAAACAAATCTTACCTTCCAGTCCATCTGCAATGTCACTGATGAAGATATTGAAAAGGACTGGCCCCAGGACTGATCCCTGAGGTATCCCACTTGTGACTTGCATCTCTTCTGACTGTATACTGTTTATCACCATTCTGTTTTCTGCCCGTCAACCAGTTTGCCACTCAGTTGACCAACGTCTGACCTACCCCGAGCCTACCCAGCTTATTAATCTTCGATGTGGAACAGTATCGAAAGCTTTGCTGGAGTCAAGGCAGACGACATCAACTGCTCCCCCTTGGTCCACCATTCTGGTTACCCAGTCAAAGAAATCTATGAGATTAGTTTGATAGGACCTTCCTTTTGTAAACCCATGCTGTCTTGGATCCTGTGCTCCTATGGATTCCAGGTGTTGCACTATCCTTTCCTTAAGGAGTGTCTCCATAGTCTTGCCCACTACTGAGGTAAGTGACTGGTCTGTAGTTCCCCGCCTCCTTCCTGCTACCACTCTTGTGGAGCAGGATCACATAAGCCCTTCTCCAGTCTTCTGGGACCTCTCCTGTGCTCAGAGACTCACTAAACAGTTCTGATAATGGCTCTGCTAGTTCCACCCTTAGCTCCTTTAGTATCCTGGGGTGAATGCCACCAGGTCCCATTGCCTTGTCCACCCTGAGCTTATCGAGCTCTTGTAGGACCCTTTCTTTTGTGAAGTGACTAGTGCACACCTCCCTCCCTCCCTCCTGTGTCCATGGTGCTGAGCTGTGGGCCCTGTCCTACCTTCTCTTCAGTAAATACTGAGCAGAAGTATCCATTTCTGATGACTAGTCAGATGTGAGCAGTCAGGGTAGCCCAGAAGAGGAAAAAATACTGACTGAACCCCCCCCCCCAACAAGAAACATGTGCTAGAACCATCCAGATACATCTGCAGCATAAATCCAGTGTGTACAGTCAAATGGTAACCTCAAGGGGAAGATTTTGAAAAAGGAAAGTTACGTATCATAACTCTAGAGCTTCAAGAATATCTTCTCAATACAGTACCCCCCTTAGTCTTCAAAACAGAAACAGGAACCAGAACTTTTAGGACAGGCGATAGCAACACTGTCGACGTGCCTGCAAGGCACACAGAGGTGCCAGCCCCAGCTGTCTCAGTACCCTTTTACCGAGTAGGAAAAGCTAAGCTATCTAAAAACCAGTAATGAAAAAAGAACCTGGGGCACAAGATAGCCCACTGGCCACTATAAGGGGCAACAAGTGTCTTCAAATCCTTTCACCATTTGGGGGGGGGGGGGAGAGAGACAATATAAATGAGACTGAAGTGAGTCTACGGAAGGAGAGTCGGTGACTGGTACTCTGTAGAGAAGATCATCTTGAAGATCTGAAGCTACAATAAGTAAAGTACAGTTACATGAGAACTTAACAGCAGATCTGCATGGGGATCTCTTGCAGCAGGCCATGCTTATGGAACTATAGTCACAAGGCACTAGGACCACATGGAAACTTTTCTAGCTAGCAGTCTACCAGGGGGCCGCCCACCCCAATGTCAGGGGCTGACGTCACCATATGCTATAAGAGTGGACGGCCCATGCACCCTCCTCAGTTCTCCTGCTGGAAACCATAAACAGAAGAGTCCTGCAGAGGAACCAAAGAGGGACCAAAAGTTCCTGCCAAGAAACGGACAGAGGAGGAGCAGACATAGCAGAGCCTCACAAGCTCAGGGGGAAGCAGGGAGGGACAGCATGGTCTGCTGCAAGAGATCCTCTCGCAGATCTACTGTTAAGGTAAGTTCTTACGTAACTGTATTATCTGACTTCCAGGGTATCTCTTGCAGCAGGCCACCCCTATGGAACGAGTCCCAAGCAGTTTCTGACATCAAGAAATGCAGTCTGGGCATAGGAAACCAAGAGCATAAGAAAGCAGGCCCTGTAAACCAGCTGGGCCAAAACTGGCCCTACGCCTAGAGGCAATGTCCAAACTGTAGTGCTTTGGTCAAGCACTCCAGGTGGCAGCATCACAGGTCTCTGCAGCTGACATTCCTGAAAAGGCAGAAGTTGCCATGCCACAGGTGGAATGGCCACGAACATCCCAGTCATACTTCTTGTAGCAATAAGTGATCTAGCCAGCCAATCATTTGGACAAGCACTGTTTTGAAACAAGGACACCCTCTTTCCCATGTGCAAAAGAAACAACTGTTTGGACTTCCTGCAGTCCTCTGTAGTATGGATATAGTATCACAGAATTCTACGCACTTTTAAAGTGTGGAGCATGCTTCTCCTGGATTGACATGCTCCGGGTAATAAACCAGAAGATTGATGGACTGGTTTAAAGTGAACTCCGACATCACCTTAGGGAGAAACGTAGGGTTAGAACACAAAGACACATTGTCTTTGTGGAAAATCAAGTAAGGTTGCTCACAAATGAGCACTGCAGTTCTTCGAGCAGAAGTAACTGCAACTAAAATTAACACTTTCCACGACAGAAAGCGTAGGTCACAGCTGGCTCAAATGGAGCCAAAGTAAGTTTTCCAAAATAAAATTCAAGACACAGGGCAGGACTGGATTGTGAATAGGAGGCTTCAGGTGCAGACTGCATCTCAGAAAAGTACACGACACCAACAGGAGTTGTGCCAACGTATGTCCCTCAGGCACATGGAAGGCAGAGATGATATACGTGCACCTTAATACAGTACTTCAGACCAGAGTCTGAAAGGGACAGCAAGTACTCCAGAATCTGATTCACTGGACAAGTGAAGGTATCCAGCTGACATGAAGCAGCCCACAACGCAAAACGCTTCCACTTCATAGTATAAGTGGCCCTAGTGGTAAACTTCCTAGCTGTCACTAGGACATCAGCCACCCTGGGTGACACCCCGAACTGAGCCACGGCTATGTCCTCAGGAGCCAGGCATGAAGATGCAGGGATTTGAGGTCCGGATGGACCAGGGTTCCCCGGTTCTGAGAGAGCAAGCAGGTGCACAGAGGTAGAGGTACTGGAGGTTCTACTGTCAGCTGTTGCAGTAAAGGGAACCAGATCTGACAAGCCCAGAAGGGGGTGATGACTATCATCGTGGCCCCTTCAATTTGGAGCTTGATCAAACCCCTCTGAAGCAGAGGAAGGGAGGAAATGCACACAGAAATCTCCTTTCCAAGAGAGTGACAACATGTCTCGCCAGAAAATTCCAGGCCCTGGATCGAGCAAGCAAAAAAGCATCAGTTTTGCGTTGAATGAGGACATAAAAAGGTCCAACTCCGGACCACCCCACCAATCGAACAGGTCTACTACTGAGGTCAGCAGTTCCCACTCATGCGCCTTTGACTACGACCGACTTAGAGCATCCACCATGATGTTTTGGATGTCTGGAGCCTGGACAACCATCAGCTCGAGACCGCGATCCAGAGCCCAATACCAGATTCTCATTGCTTCCCAGCAGAGGGGGGGTACAAGCGAGTGTCCCCCCCCCCCGCTTGCTGAGGTCGTGGACTACATTGATGTTGTCTGTCTCCACTAGCAGAAGACCCAGGGATAGCAGAGTCTGGAAGGCCTGCAAAGCATACAGAATGGCCCACATCTCCAGGACACTGATGTGGAGAGAGGATTCCAGCTGGGACCATGTCCCCTGTGTTTGGTGGGGCCCTAGATGAGCTCCTCACCCCAGCCCCGAACCACTTGTCCTGAGAATTTGCTGAGGAGGGAATGAGCAAAGCAGCCCCTCTGAACAGGTTGCTGGGGTTCATCCACCAAAGCAAAACCTTCTATGCCAAAGAGACCACAACTTGCTGTTCTAGGTTGTCCATACTTTGGTCCCACTGGACCCCGAGTGTCCTCTTGATGTACTCTTATGTGCAGTCTGGCTAGAGGTACTGTAGCTACAGCCCTCAGGCCCATGAGGTGGAGGAAGGTTCTGGCTGAAACACAGCAGCTGCTGTACAACAGGTGGGCCTGACCTTCAATTTTTGGACAGTCGGGGTGGTTTCCTTTGCTCAATTGCAAGCTTCTTACCAGTTGGTTAGTAGGGAGTATTTCTGATATTTACAAGTCCGGACCTTTCTGCTGCACAAGGGCCCCCTATGGTGTTTGCTTCCCTCCTCATTATCCCACTACTGATACTAATTTTAGATGCACTGGTGAACCCAACATACCCACATTTAATTGGTTTAGCATACAAGGAACTTAAAGATTGCTGGATTGAAACTACACAGTCCATCCTGAAGGCTTGGAACACGGAACTTGCCACGGATATTACTTATGAGAGGTGGCTAGAGCCTCTTCCACCTTCCATGAGAATGTCTCGGGCCCCGTAATAATGTTAATGTATCTGGAAATGCCATACTCATTATTTTAATACTCCGGATAAACTAGTAAAATATCTCCCAACTTCCTATGGGGCCTGCTGGAGGGCCTGTGGAGAACCTTTGGCTAATTGTGCACTCATCTTTTGGCACTGTCCATTGCTTGGCTCTTTCTCATGGGAGGTTGGGACCACATTGGCTCAATTAGAGGGACCGGAGTTTTTATTAACCCCAGAACTGGTCCTTTTATATATGACCCCGGATTGCCCCCTCTCCCACTGGGAGTATGGTGTATTTGTATTCACCGGCAGAGAAGAAAGTCATCAACCATTTATGGCACAAGCAGGCCACTCCGACAGTCCCTCAGTGGCATGATATTGTGAATGAAATATACTACTTAGAACAATTAATTGCTCAATGCCAGGGTCGAACTGCCTGCTTTGAGATATGCTGGAGGTCATGGGTATTTTACATTTCTCGAGAAGGATTCATTCGTCCCATGAGCCATTACTTATTAAGGGAGGTGTGGAGAGAGTTTTGACACGGATAGTGCTTAGAGTATTAGCTGGTCCAGGACTGACCGGATTTTTTTCACCCATGAGGTATATACTGTTACACTTGCTAAGATATCATTTTGGGACCATTCTTATTTGCTTTTCACCTTTTATCCCCCATTTACATTTATTATGTAGAATGCTTTATATATGATGCCACTGTCTACGAATGCACTATTATGTTAGACATTTTCCAGTGTTTTAATTTATGTTATTGTAAAGTATTATGCTACCTTGAATGTTTTCTACTTGATCCGACTTTGCCTCTTAAATAAAAAGTAAAAAAGAAACCAGGTGGGTCTAACCCATCAGGCACTCTGCCCTGTGCTGGGGCAGGAAGGCCATGCCCTGAGCCATGTCCAGAACCACCCCAATGTACTGGGCGGCACTGGCATGGAATCAGACCAGACTTGAGCTGGCTCACAGTGATGCCCAAAGCCTGGAATAAGCGGGTGATTTATTCAGAGTCTGTAGCAAGCGATCCCTGGACTGGACCTTGAGAAGCCAGTCACCCACATAGGGGAAGACATAAAAGGCCTCCCACCTGACGGCAGCTGCTACCACTGCCAGGCATTGGGTAAATACCTAAAGAGCAGAGAACAAACCAAAGGTCAAGGCCCTGAACTGGAAGCACTCCCCCTGAAACGGAAACTTCAGGTACTGCCTGTGGGTGGCATGTAACTTTATATACAGGCACGCATCCTTCACATCAAGGAAGCAAATCCAATCCCCTTGGTGCAGAAGAGGCAACACACCCTGAAGTGTCACCATCCGGAACTTTTTGTACTGTATGAACATACTGAGCTCATAGAGTTCTAAGATGGCCCCGAGATCCCCTTTGCATTTGGGGATCAGGAAAAAAATGGGAGTAGAACCCCCCCGATCCACTGGGACGGGTTCCACCATTCTCTTTTGCAGCAGGGAGTGGATTTCCTCCCAGAGCACCTGTATGTGGTCTAGAGGGTAAAAGGACTAAACTGGAGGTTTTTCTGGAGGCCACTCTAGAAGTTCTAGAGTGTGGCTATGCTCTATGAACAGAAATACCCATCCATCATTGGTTATGGCAAGGCAAGTTTTATTTCTTAGGCACCCAATCCAAGAGACACCCAGAGCACTGGCCTCAGTGGAGGAGCCGGCGATGGAGAACAGGTAGGCCAAAGTCCCAAGGAGTTGTCAGCTTGAATTCTCCCATGGGACCGTGAAAAGGGCCAGGAAACGGCCCAGGGCGATGCCGGGGGGAAGACAGCAGGTCTACGGCCAGAGAGGCCAACATCAGCGTGGCAAACAGCGGTCACGTAGGCACACAGGAACCAGAGGCCGCTAAGCCCACACCAATCAAAGACAGACTGGCAGAGCCTCCTGAGAGCTTGCTGAAAACAAGGGCCGAAACAGCAGGTGCGGGGGGGCTGCTGAGCCTCAAAGGACCTCTGCCTGTCAAACCATGGCTGGCCAGAGATGATGCCAACAGTAGCTTTGTGGAAAACATGGCATGCAAGACAGACATCGACGCCTCCCAAAGCGAGAGATGCGAGGACCAGGAGGGGACCGGGGTTTAGCATGGTCCTTGTCCCTGTGTTTGTGTTTGCCCAAGGATTTATCTCTTGACTTTGACAACTAAGAACCCAAGGATAGGGCCGGGAGACCGAAGAACTCCTGGCCTGCAACTCCTTCTCCATGCTGGTAACCTTTTGTTGAAGCAGAAACTTTTCCAAAGTCCACTGGCAACAGTGACGGGTTGCCTGGTTGAAGCCGCAGCAGATGGAGCAGGTGTCAACATCGTGGTCTGAGCTTAAACAAAGAACGCAGCCAGAATGGGAGTGGTTTTCCACAGATGCACTTAAGTCATATGGTTGGAAAACAAAGAAGGCTAAGAAGACAAACGAAAATGAAAAATCACTGAAAAGTGAAGGGAAAAAAAAATTGAGGTAAGAAAAGAAAAAGATCAAAGGTGTAGGAAATGGCAGTCGACTGAAGCTGCGGCGATCCAAGAAGTCCAACGTGCGTTGGTCGACGACGGGAAAACAGAGGATGCGAGGGCCACCCACTCTTGAAGCATAGGGTGACGTAGGCACCTAACGGTGTGGGTGGCCCCCGGTAGACTGCTAGCTAGGAAAGTTTCCGTGTGGTCCTAGTGCCTGGCGGCTCTAGTTCCATAGGTGTGGCCTGCTGCAAGAGATGCCCCCGAGGTCGCATCTTCCCGATTTTCCAATAATCCAAGAATCAACCTCTCTGTGGTTTCAATCACCAAGCAGTGAAGCAAGTCCCAATGGTTAAGGAGGCTGGAGACCTAGGAGCTGCGAAGAAAGCAGGGTTTGCAATGAAGCCATCCCAAAACCAACATTCTTCCTAGAACGGATATTCAGGATGTAGTGTTTCATGAAAGTGTTACTCCAGGTAGCAGCTCTACATATTTGTAAAAAAGGGACCAAACTGAGCAAAGTCACCAAGGTAGCCACTGCTTGGGTGTAACAAGCTCAGATGGAGCTCTCCCAACTGTTGTCCTGTTGACGTGTAGCATTAGTGAATGCAACTGGCAATCCAACTTGGCAAGCACTGTTTGGAAACGGGCAGTCTCTTTCAACTCAGGTCCAAGGAGACTTAATACCCAAAGCTTGTCTCTAGTACTCTGTTCTAGTGGTAGAAAATACAGGTTACTCACCTGTAACAGGAGTTCTAGGAATGGTATATGTTGTTCATCCACACTTAATGGCAGTTTCCTTGCCTCTTTAAATCTTCCCGGAAGGTCTTCAAGCTGGCTCCACCCACCCGGGTGGCAAAACTCTCGGCACCACCCCATGACGCCAGATCTAGCCCGCTGGAAGCCAGGTTGCGCGTCGAAGCCAGGGAGGTCGGGTGGGCTGTGTGGCAGGGGCTGAAGGCCAAAAGAGCTTACGCTGCTGCTGGCGGCCTTTGTCCTTCCGGGCAGACGTGACCGAGTCCAAGGTGGCAATGGACTTCTCGATCCTTTGCAGGTGACCCTCTACCCCGGGACCGAACAAATCAGTACCCAAGAAGGGAACATCTGCCAGGTTGTGCTGGGTATCCGCTGTAAAAGTGGAGATCCGCAGCCAAGCTCTGCAGCACATGGCCACTACTGACCGGGCACACGAGTCAGCGATGTCCAAGGAAGTTTGGAGTTGCTGTTTGGACACCGCCCTTCCCTGATCCCGCACCTGCTTGACTGTAGTCTGGAGGTCAGCCGGGAGATGAGGAATCACCTCATCTAGGGGAGCCCAAAAGGGTGCGAGAAAAGTGTGCCATCAGAACAGCCAAGCTGGCCTGACGAAGGCCTAGGGAGGAAGTAGCATAGACTAAGCCCAGAGTAGTCCAGTTTCTTGGACTCCTTATCGGGTGGCTTGTCCACATCCTGAGCATTTCCGGAGCACCAGAAAACACTGTTGGTCACTAGCCCCTCCGCAGAGGGGTGCTCCGAGAAACCGGAGAGTGAACCGGTGGGAACAGCATGCTTCCGAGCCATCATGGCCGAAGGTGCTGGACAAGAAGCTGGCTGCTGCCACAGCTCCAGGGCTGGGCCAACAATGGCTTCAACCACCGGGAAGGCCTCCGTCGGGGGAATCCCCTCGGTCCCATATCTCCGTGAGGGGATACTTGGCCCACTTTGAAACTGGTTCGAGCTTCATCCCAGTCGACTCTGAGATGAGCCGAAGCACTCCCAGGAACGGGGATGGGCTCTCGTCCACCAACTGACCCCCGGTGGACTCCAGGTCAAGAGGCCTGGAGAACAAGGAAGAGTTGTCCTCAGACTCCGAGGAGTCTGCAAATAGCTGCAGAAGGCCTGAGCCACCCTCCACCTGCCGAGGCCGATCGGAAGTGAGGGTGACTGACAACTGATGGGGCAAGCCTTGACTTGACAGAGAATCCTTGGTCGGGACCCCAATTTTAGGTTGTGGAGGCGGGGGTTCCACCACAATGGGTGGCGCAGCCGGTTTCGGCCGAACAACCAGTGCTGGCTTCGGCCCCTCGATTACGAGGGTATGTTTCAGCTGCTCTGGTGACAGCCACTTAATGGCCAGGGAAGTTGACAGAGTCTGCTTATTCCCGGTCAAAAGGAGCTGCTGCCACATCAGATCCTCATAGCACCGACGCAATTTGCGCCGGAGCCTATCCTCCAAAGAGGACAAAGACGAGGATGAGCAGTGCCGCCGCTTTCCTCGGTGCCAAGACTGAGACCGCTGATGTCGGCAGGATCAGCTGGACCGGGAAGAGGTCAGAGAACTGAGACCTTTGGTGTTTCCGAGGCTGGGTCTGAGAGGGGGTTGGGAAACCCACTCCTCCCTCGGTTCAGTGACCTTAACCAGGGACTCCAGCACAGACAAGTCCTTGATTTCCACCAGGAAAAAAAAAAAAAATTTGGTGAATAAGGATAGTCTGCTTCTCCAGTCGACAGCCTGTCCGACGGGTTGAGAAAAATCTCAACTGCGTTGACGGGTGTCTCGGACGGCTGACCCGACGGGGACACCGTGAAGCCAGCGGCCTTAGTCGAGAGTGTCGACTATCCGGGGAAGGGGACCTCTCCCGCTCCCACGAACGCTGACGGTGGAACTTACCCTTGGAGTCCTTCTTGGACCGAGAGGAATATCCCGAAGGCCTCTCTCCCTTGGTGGAGAGGGACTGACAAAGCTCCTTGAATGAAGCCGTGTAGGAGGAGCCGAAAGAGCGCGGGATAAATGCCGTGACCGAAGATGATGATGCGGCCTGGGCCGCTTCCTCCCCGAGGGCGATCTGTTCAAGCTGTTCAGCCGAGCCCGTCACCGGACACCGCCCAACGGGCCTGCTTCGACTTGACCGGAGGATAACGTTTCTCCGGGCGCCCAAGTTGCAATCTGGCAGTGCGATCCTCTAAGACCGTGGCCGAAAAGGACTTGCACAAGTCACAGGTCTGAAAATCATGCTCAAGCCCAAAGCAGTACACACACGTGGAGTGCAGATCAGTCCGGGACATCATCTGCCCAAAGGGGCACTGATGAAATCCAGGAGTCGATTTGTCCATCGCAGCCACGAGGGAAGATAAAGACCGAAGTCTTGTAAATTTTAAGAATGAGTTTCGGGTTAACCGAAAAGTTTGGATCCAGGCCTAAAATGCAGAGCGCAAAGGAGGGAACCTGAGCTTCCAAGCAGTAAGAAAGATCTAACATCATGGGGCGGAGCCGAGAGTTTTACCACCCGGGTGGGTGGGAGGAGCCAGCTTGAAGACCTTCCGGCAAGATTTAAAGCGGCAAGGAACCTGCCAGTAAGTGTGGATTTAACAACATATCCATGTCCCTAGAAACTGGAGATTCTGGGGGACCGCCCCCTTTTATATGATGCCTGACGTTGGGGGCAGGGCCGATGTCAGGGGCGGTCCCTACTGAATACTGCTAGTTAGAAAATTTCCGTGGGGTCCTGGTGCCTGCTGGCTTCAGTCCTAATGGTGTAACCTGCTGCAAGAGCAGTTTCTCGAAGTAAGATGTAAGCTGATCAAATTCAAGGGGTTGCGTCAACCAGTGTTTCAAGTTGGAGTCACAGTAGGACAAGTATAATGGCATTGTACAGTAGAATCTCAGTCATGTGTGATTTGCTTAAAAGATATGTACCAACTGTTTTCTGAATGTAGAACCATACTCTTTATCTCAATAAAGAGAAATTAGGGCCTTTAAATATTAATCAGCAAGCTGCACCAGTGAAAGCAATTCCAAGACTCAAAGTTTCTGCATGGCTCTGATCCTGAACTAGTTAGTTATAAATGAGAACAATGCTGGCCTCTAAGATAGCTAGTGGCTCTCTCGCTTGGATCCTCACCTGGTTGATGTTGGCTAAGGGCTCCTCATCCTGCACCAACATCTGAGCAAACTGCAGGCCCTGGTCTGGACTCACCCTCATCACATTCCTCAGCAGAAAGATCCAGTCTGGCGTGTAGCCAACCTGCAGCACAAGCCCAAAGGGACATATTACCAACAAAATTTGTTATGGTTTACGACGGCAGTTACAACAATGACTCATCTCATTCCCAGACAGGTCCATGAATGCTAGACTTCTAGCAGGATCAGAGAGGCATGCACATACTAAAGAGAACATTGATGAGAATCGATGTGGTGACTCAACCAAGCAGTGGGCTATAGTGATAAGCTTAATGCACCTAGAGGCTGCATGTTTGATTCTCACAGCTGCAAGTCATGTAGGGAGCCAACATTTCAGAATACCAGGTGAGCCAGTGGTGGTGGCCCTGCTGTCTGGGACACATGGGTCCTTAAATCCCACCTTGGGAGCATTTGGGCAATTCCTGTATCATAGATGTGAGGTGCTCAACTCTCGGTTGAAAGAGGTTACCACCTTTTTTTTTTTTTTGGTTAAATTTAGTACACTTTGTCCCCTTCACACCTGGCCAGCTTCCACATCAGTCAGCAGCTCCACCCAACACCATCATCTCCCATCTCTGGGACTTGCCTCACTAGTGTTTCCTCAAGGATGATCGACCTTTGGAAAGGGCTGTCGGAGGCTGGACCAGTCACCATGACAGAGGTTAAGTTTTGGTGTCTGGAGTTTTTGGCGGGTCAGCGGTGCTGGACCTGCAACGAGCAGTGGCAGCACTATGCACAGTCTTTTGGGGGGCACTTTGTAGTCCTCATCCCTTGGTTGTCAAGAGGCCCTGGCTTGACTGTGTCAAGCGTGCCGAAGGTTACCTCCCCAAGTACTGGCTCCAGCTTGCACTGCCACCTATGGTCACTCAGGTGGCAGTGTCGCAGCAGAGACCAGGTGCCCTCCCACCCACAAGAGACGAGTGTCTGCTGGGACATTCAACCATCCTCCCTCAGCCAGCCCTCCAATGACCAAGGTTCATTCCCTAAGCCAGGCTGCGGCGTCATGAGCGGTAGTGCTATCGCTGCACCAATGGGCTGGCTTGGGTTAGTACCCTCTGTCTGTGCACCCCTTGCTGGCATATCAAAGAGCAGTGCAGGCACCGTTTGCAAAGGTAGCCCTCTCACTTGCCCTCCAAGCCAAAGTCACCATGGCCTAGACTATCAAGGCAGGGGACAAAGGGGAGGGAGAAGAAGAGATTTAAAAAAAAAAAAAAAAAGCCAAGACTACGCAGTCTCTGGATGGCAAAGGGGACCACAGTGCAATCAACTGCTGCATGGAGCCGCCGTCAGCACTGCCAGAGAACTGCAAAGGAAAAGCCTGCAAAACGTAAGTCCCTTAGATAGCTGTGCACAATGCAGCAATCACCAGCAGAAATAAATAAAACGAACACTACACATGGGGCCATACCTCTCAGCTGTCCCGCATTTTCAGGGACGTCCCTGATTTTGCCCTAAGAATTTCCTCTTCTGTCCCCCATAAAAAGTACAGTTACGTAGGAACTTACCATAACAGTAGATCTTAGAGAGAGGTTCCTTCAGTAGGTCATCACAAACAGGACTGACGTCGCCTGACGTCAGGCCGCAAGGCAGTCTTTTCTAGCAATCCCTGACCGGGGACCACCCACTCCACATCATCACGTGACAGACGCCGGAAGTGGATTTGCATATAGTGGGCGGTCCCCACGCCCACCCTCCAGTTCTCCCGCCAGAGCCCGGAAGAGGCCTGACAGCAGGAGCGAACAGGACTAGGAGGTCCTGAAAAACATAAGAGAGGGGGGAAGGAGGGAGGGAAAATATGACCTTCTGAAGGAACCTCTCTCAAAGATCTACTGTTACGGTAAGTTCCTACGCAACTGTACTATCTTATTTAAAGAGGGTTCCTTCAGTAGGTCATCACAAATAGTACTGAGTCCCAAGCAGTCCCTCTGAGGAGAGAGGGAGAGAAACTAGGGAGGAGGCAAAACAAGTCCAATAAAAAAACTTAAGTCCAAAGGGACCCAGTCTAGCACAGCAGACCCTGCAGTATGGCTAGGCCAAAGCCAGCCCTCCGCCTAGAAGCAATGTCCAAACTATACTGTTTGGTAAAGGTATGGACAGAACTCCAAGTAGCGGCAGCACAAATGTCCGCTGCAGAAACGTTCCGAAGGAAAGCTGCAGAAGCGGCCATGCCCCTAGTAGAATAACCTCTGATAGAACCAGGCAGAGGTTCATCATACTTGTGATAACAAAATCTGATACAGTTGCCCAACCATTTGGAATGGCCCTGTATCGAAACTGGTTTGCCTCTCGTTCTTTGCATGGAGACAAACAATTGATCGCAAGAGCGAAACACTCTAGTTCAGTGGGTATAACACTGGAGAATCCGATGGACATCCATCGTATGAAGGAGTGCCTCACCCCTGTTAGCGGGGGCAGGATAATATACTGGAAGCTCTACCGACTGGTACAGAGAAGCTTCAGACACCACCTTTGGAAGGAACCTCGGATGGGTTCTGAGGACTGCCTGGTCCCGGTGAAAAAATAAGATAAGGCTTCTTGCAAACCAGAGCCTGAAGCTCCAAAATTCTTCGAGCTGATGTGACAGCCACCAGAAACAACACCTTACAAGATAGGAAGCGTAGGTCACAGCTCATGGCTGGCTCAAAAGGAGGCAAGGTGAGTTTTTGCAGGACGAAGTTCAAGTCCCAACGTGGGGTTGGGCTGCGGATGGGGGGTTTCAGATGGAGAATCCCTTTTAAGAAGGTTTTTGAGATATTCAACTGAGCCACAGGATTACCATCCACCAGCTCGTGGTATGCAGAGATAGCCAAGAGATGCACTTTTAAGGAGGAACAGGATAGACCAGAGTCCGACAGGTGAAGAAGGTATTCCATGACTTGTGGGGCAGAGCAAGAAAAGGGGTTCCAGCCCTTTGCGGTTGCCCAAATGGAAAACCACTTCCACTTCAAAGCATAAGTGGAACAGGTGGAAGGTTTTCTGGCTTCAACAAGGACTGTGCCTCTCGTGAAGAAACCCCAAAGCGAGAAATGGCTATGTCTGCAGGAGCCATGCATGCAGATGTAGGGTCCTGAGCCCCGGATGAACCAGTCGGCCTTGATCCTGAGTAAGGAGATTGTGTGTCAATGGACATGGAACCGGTGGTTCCCTGGATAGCTGTTGAAGAAGGGGGAACCAAATCTGTCTCGGCCAAAGAGGAGAGATGAGAATCATCTTGGCCTTCTCCGCCTGTAGTTTGAGGAGAACCCTCTGCAGAATGGGAAACTGAGGGAAGGCGTACAAAAATGTCCCTGTCCAGAATAGAGAATGTGTCGCTCCAGAAAGTACCTGGCTCTGGAATGAGCGAGAAAAACTTGGGAAGCTTTGCACTGAATTGAGACGCGAATAGGTAGAGTTCCTGCCGCCCCCAATTTTGGAAGATGGATTCCGCCACTTCCTGATGAAGTTCCCACTCGTGAGCAGGGGTCCGCGACCTGCTAATACTGTCCGCCAGGACATTTAGAACTCCCGGTACGTGCATGGCCACTAGGGACAAGTGGTGCTGGACTGCCCAGTTCCACACCCTGGTCAACTCCCTGCAAAGAGGATATGACTGGGTTCCACCTTGTTTGTTGATGTACCAAACCACCAACATATTGTCCGTTTGAATCAGCAGTGTTCCCACGGGCAGCAGGGGTTGAAAGGCCTGTAAGGCATACAGGACCGCCCTGTACTCCAGAATACTGATGTGAAGAGAAATCTCCAAGCCAGACCAAAGTCCCTGGGCTTGATGTTCCCCCAGATGAGCACTCCGCCCCATGTTCGAGGCATCCGTGGTGAGAGTAGCGACAGGTGCTGGGTTTCCAAGCCCCAAAGAAAGATTGTGTGGATTCATCCACCATAGAAGATCCTCCTGGACCGCTGAAGAGATGCGGACCGGATGGTCCAGATCATCCAGAAGCTGGTCCCATTGCACCCTCAGGGACCACCGAGTGATCCTCATGTGCAGTCTGGCTAGGGGAATGGTAGTAATGGACGCTGCCATGAGGCCTAACAGGCGGAGGACCTCCCGGGCCGGGACAGTCCTGCAAGAAGCCACCTTGAAGGCCTGATGGACCAGAGTCTCCACTCTGTCCGGAGGAAGGAAAGCTCTGCACTGGACCATGTGGAGGACCGCCCCAATAAACAGCAGTTTCCAGGTGGGGATAAGGAATGACTTGGGCACGCTGACAGTGATCCTGAGTCGACTGAATAGATCCAGGGTAAAAGACAGAGCCTCTGATAAAGAATCCCTGGACGGGGCCACTAGGAGCCAATCGTCCAGGTAAGGGAACACCGCAATCCCCCTGCGGTGTAGAAACGCCGCAACCACTGCTAGGCACTTGGTAAAAACCAGAGGTGCCGAAGACAGCCCAAAGGGGAGCACTCAGAACTGGAAGTACTCCCCCTGGAAAAGGAAACGCAGGAACCAATGGTGGCTGGGGAAAACAGGGATATGTAGATAGGCATCCTGCATAACCAGGGCACAGAGCAAATGATTCTCTGAAAGGAGCGGAAGGCGGCTCTGGAGTGTCAGCATGCAAAACTTCTTGTACTTGACATAGTGGTTCAGCTGACTGAGATGTAGAATGGGTCGGAAGTCCCCAGTCTTTTTTGGAACCAGGAAAAAAATGGTAGTAGAAGCCTTTTCCTCTTTGCCCCGAGGGGACTCGCTCAATTACTTGTTTTATCGAGAGCGAATTTACTTCCTCTCGAACGAGGATAGCCTGATCCCGAGAGTATGAGGACTTCAATGGAGGATTTCCCAGAGGAAGCTCCAGTAATTCTATGGTGTGACCTAAGGTCATTGGTTGCAGGACCCACTCTGAGGTAAATCGCCCGCCATTCCTGCACATGGAGAGCGAACCCCACACCACCTTGCTCCTCGCCGTGAAGCTGAGGAGGCAGTGGGGCTGGGGTCAAGAAGTGGCCAGGCGCTCAGGGGAGGACCCCTGAATGCTGATTTTGAAGGCGGAAGGGTAACTGTACCGTGGCCTTCCGCGTACCCTGCAGCATACAAGCCGCGGTTTTCCTCTGCCTCCAGGTCCTCTTCCAGAAAGATTGCTGCTCGGTTGTTGACTAGCACCGATCGGTACATAGACCAAACAGACCTAAAGCAACCCTTTGTCCTGCAGCTCTGTGATGTTGTTCTTGGTGTCACCTCCAAAAAGGACAGAGCTCCGGAACAGGGCGTCCTGAATCGCCGACTGGACCTCGTTAGCGAGACCAGAGAGGCGAAGCCAGGAGTGCAGTCTCAGGGCAACATCCGTCGCCAAGGTACAGGCCACGGAGTCAACGGAATCGTAGGTGGCCCGTAAACCATGCCTATAACAGATCCTGGAGAGGCGGAGATCCTTGGCAAGTTCCTCCTTGAGAAGTGAAGGATCCATAGACTGGATCTTCGACTCTAACCTGGCCATAGTCGTTTTTTGGTGGGACACCATGTGGGCTATGTAACTGAGGGAGCGAAGCGTGCACATGGCCGAAGAGTAGATTTTCTTGCCGAAATGGTCCATCTGCCTCGACTCCTTGTCTGGAGGAGAAGTGCTCAAGTACTTAGGAGTAGCTGAGCGATCATGAGCCGCTGAAATGACTATGGAGTCCGCCTTCAGATGAGTCTTCAAAAAGAGAAGTATCCTTAGGCACCCGGTAAAGCCTGTCTGCCCTCTTGGGGACAGCCGGGATAGAGTGAGGCATCTGCCAGACAGTGGTGGTGAGGTCTTGGAGAGGGGCCATCCACGGAGGAACTGGGATAGGAGACGGAGACTCTAAGTCGAGGTGCTCCGTAAGCCTGTCTCATCGGGTCCTGTTCCTCCGACTCCCAACAGAAGTAGTCTCTCAGGGCCCTCAGGAGATCCAAGAAGGAAGGATCCTCAGGTGTCGATTTCGGTGAGGTCTCACCTCTCAGCTCTGGTTCCTCCACAATTTCCTCCTCCGAAGAGTCCTCCCTCCCATCAGAACTGTCGTCAGCCTCCTCAACTGGACGGCGTTCGAAACGAGGAAGAGGGACTTCCTGTCAAGACTTCCCCGAGAGGCGGACAGTCTAAATCAAACTGCTCGGGGAAGGGGAGCTAAGAAGCTGTGGTTGTGGAATCCTAGATTCCAGGTCCAAAACCAACTCCGACCTTGCCCCCTGCCACCAAGACTGTAAGAAAGACTTGAAATCCGGCATAGCCAGAGGGAGGTGGAGCTGGTTGAGGGGGGGGTAGTGGAGGAACAGCAACCACAAGGGGATAATACCCATGCGGACCCATGTAATGGGTATAGGGATTATATCCCTGGTTAAACTGTCCCACTGGACTCCATCCAGGAGTAGGAGCCTCCGGGTAAGGATCCCCAGGATACCAGTGGGGTAATGGGGGACAGTAAGGGGACGGTTATAAAACCCCGATGTCGGGGGAACCCACGTCGTACCTGCTGTTGTGTAAATCAGGTTAGGATCCAGCATCTGGACAGTCCACATTAGAGGGACAGACGTCGGCACTGGCACCACCCGATCCGGTGCTGGTAGGGGATCCGGCGTCAGCACCTGACAAAGGGGCTCAGACGTAGGAATCTGGTCCAGCATCTGGGCTGGAGGAACGGGCCTGACCACTGGTACTGTCATAGGGACTGGCGGAGTTGGAGGGGCCGGCAGCCTGCCCCCAGGCTGGGGGCCTCAAAGAAGGCCGTCCGGCCAGGGAGGAGTCTCTGACCCTGGTCCCCACTAGGGGAGCGAGGGAAGAACCCCCGAAATTGGCAGGTTCACCAGCGTCCCCATCGCCCTCACCGGACATGTTCGTGGGTGAATGCAAGGACACGAGCGAGGAAAGAACAGGAGGGAACGGGACTGTCTCCCTTTGGTCCCACCGGACGTCAGGTGAGGCGCCATTAGGCCCCGACAGGGGAACCAAGCTCATGACGACCGACTTAGCGGGCGTGGTCGGTCGGTCAGGGGTAGGACCCCCAGCCAACTTAACGACTGATGCCAGGTGACTGCCCCCAGCCGGGAAAGTCGACTTATTGGCCGCCGGGCGGCCTCTGGAGATGCCGAAGGCCGACTTACCGGCCGGAGCAGCACAGTAGCCGGAGGAGCCAACTACCAACTTACCTGCCTGAAGTTTCTGCTTACCTTCTGGGTGCTTAGACGGTGGCTGGGCCTTGCTGGTAGAGGGCCTGACGTCAATCGCGGAGCGAGCCCACTCCCTAGCCTTCTCCTTATGCTTCTTAGGAAAGATTTTCTCGGACGAGTCCTTGTTAGTCCATCTTCTTCCCAAGGAAAGTAAACAGACCTTGAGAAGATGGGCCTCCAAAGCCTGCTGTCTCCACTTTTTGGTCACCTGGTTGAAGGACTGGCAGTCGGGGCAAGAGGAGACTGGATGGTCTGGGCCTAGGCAGATGACGCACTTGGGATGACAGTTTTTGTGCAGGATCTGTGTGCCACACTTGGAGCACTTCTTAGGAGAAGACATGAAACAAATGAATTTGAAGACAGAAAACAGAGTTTTATAAAACCGTGTAAAAATAACTTTCCGACGATCGCTGATGGAAGTCTGGAGCGACTGGCACGAGGCGATGGCGGGAAAGAACTAGAAGGCAGGCGTGGGGACCGCCCACTATATACCGTCACGCTGATGTCGGTCACATGACGTCGGGTGGGCGATCCCCTGTCAGGGATTGCTAGAAAAGTCTGCCGTGAGGCCCGACATCAGGCGGCGTCAGTCCTATTTGTGATGACCTACTGAAGGAACCCTCTCGAAGTAAGATCGGGCATTTCTGTCACTGAAGAGTAAGGCTTTGAAGCATAAAATAATGCCAAATGAGTGTTACAGTCTAGTTCTGCATCATGAAATACTGTTCACATTAAGCCACATATTTTAGGAGCCTTCTTCAGATCATAACCATATTTTGAGATTTGTCCCAGAATTTTTTAAGTCCTGTCACTGATATGCAAGAACTGTGCTGGAATAAACACTTTGAGCTTTGGGAGCTAGAGGGGCTCATTTCAGAGCTACCAGCGCCGAGCCCTGGCAAGCCCCCCTGTAATTCCAGCATAGAGGCATGCATGGGGGTACGTGACAGTAAAAGATTATGTACATCTGGCACACAAAGTTCTCAGTAAAATCTAAACCCAAGCATTTCTGAGATAATTAGTCTCTCTATTCAGCAGAACAAGAGTTACAATACACTCCACTCATCTCAGGGACTTTGTGCTGTTGGCAGCCAACCAGATTTCCTCAGAATTTGGGAAACAAATCTTCTCTCATTCTTACCTCTCAAGCAAAAAAAAATATATCTACATAGTTCTAGTAAGTGCAATGGTAATAGAATAAAAACAAAAAGTTACCCAACGCTGCTGTTCCATACCTTTTTGGCATAGAGTACAATTTTCTGAAACTGACCCGGTTCTGCAAAACACTGAATGACTTTGCTGGGTACACTGGCACGTAGGTACACACTCAGAGCAAGAGTCGGGTCTGCCGCCTTGACGAGGTCTCCGAGCTCCTCCGAACATTCCAGCTGTAAAGAGCAAGGGATATCTCAGTTATGTACTAAACATCATAGAGCAGGAGGACTCTATTAAAATAGAAAGTTCAAAACTATTCTGTTTGACGCAATTTCCACTTTATTTTAATGTTTTCTTTTTGGTTTTACCCCATTATAGTCTTTTAAAACAGCAGTATTTGCTTAGCTAGCCTGGTGGCATGGAGGGCTGAGGCATCCTGCCTTACCTTCTGCCATGCCGGTGACCCGTGTTCATGGTGCAAGCGGGTCGCCGGCGTGGGAGAGGATCGAGCATCCGGAGAACAGCTCTCCTCTCTGGGGAGGGAGGGACATGGAGGCTGCCGCATCTCTGACATCTAGTGGTGGCAGAGTGTTGGAGCGCCTGGATCCCGTACATGGAGGATGGAGGATGGAGGAGGAGCAGCTGGCTGGCATGCTGTGGGCAGAAGTGCGCACAGCTTGGCCACTGCAAACGCCACACTGTTTCACCTTCCGGGAGGCAAGAGGGGAAAAAAGGTCCTGGGCAAACAGGCACCACCCCATAACATAGTGGGCACCTCCAGAACCAGATCCGTGTCAGCGGGTTGAGGGAATCCAGGCCACCCTGCCATGGGGGTAAGCCGTGGAGGAAGGCATGAGGTGATACTGCAAACAAATGGACAGGGCTGGGGGGTCAGCAAAAACATTAGCTGCCCAGAATGGGGACAGTAATAATAAAAAAAAAAAGTGGTATTTGTCACCATGTAGTTTTTCCACCAATTATGGTTTTCTAGCAAAAACATCAATATACTCTTTTTTTTTTTATTTAATTACTGAACAAACAGAATTTTTAAATGTTTTAAAGCTTCTGTAAACCATACCATGCCCACCACAAAAAATTTTATTTTGCCACAGTGCCGTGCTGTTAACAGAAGATGTTGCAGCACCATCGTAATATGACCACAGTATGAATCTAGTATGTATATTCAACAGGTGATGTCAACGGGTGTTTTTTTTTTTTTTTTTAAAGGTAGTTGGCAGCCATCTTTAATGACCAGTCATTCATCGCAAAGCTGGGTATAACATAGGTTTTAAAAGTATCTGAGAAAACTAAAAATATACAGAAGATGACTAAGGATGTCAGAAATACATTTTTTCAACAAAAAAAAAGTATATTATACAGATTTCTGTGCGTGTATGAGAGTAAAGAGCAGATACAGCACCGGATAAAGGCATGTATCCTCATGACTGTATGGATAAACTGACAAAATTGGCATTTATACACACAGTCGTGATGTCACCCCCTCCAGTCTGCTCCCCTCACACTAAAAGCCCTACCTAATTCAGGCAGCACGCCAGCCCCACCACAACAAGGCTTGCTCAGTTAATGGGAAAACACTAAACACACCTCTGAAAAATCCCCAGTGTGTTGCACCCTCAGCGCATCCAAGAAACACTGCAGTCCTGCTAATAAACAACGTGCGCTCTAACTCTCTGGGAATAAAAAAACACTGCCACCATATACTAAACACTCTACAACCCTCCACATCCACTGTACAGCCTATGAGACACCGCTTGCAACCCTCATTACAGAATAACCGACCAAACAAACAGAAAGCCCACTCACCAAAGAAAAGTGCACCTTTGCTAATATAAACAAATAAAATAGAAAAATAAGCAACACACCATCGTATTGTATAAATACAGGTTACTCACCTATAACAGGAGTTCTAGGAGTGGTATATGTTGTTCATCCACACTGTCTGGCAGGTTCCTTGGCGCTTTAAATGTTGCCAGAAGGTCTTCAAGCTGGCTCCTCCCACCCACCCGGGTGGTAAAACCCTCGGCTCCGCCCCATGACGCCAGATCTAGCCCGCTGGAAGCCAGGTTGCGCGTCGAAGCCGGGGAGGTCAGGTGGGTCGTGTGGATGAACATATACCACTCCTAGAACTCCAGTTACAGGTGAGTAACCTGCATTTCTAGGGACGTGGATATGTTGTTCAGTCCACACTGTCTGGCAGACTCCTAGCGGAGGGAGGCAAGGCACACACCCCCTACTCAGGAAATAAGGACTGAAGAACCGAGGTCCCAAAACCAGCATCCCGGCGTGACTCAAGGTCAAAGTGGTAATGGGAAATAAAGGTGTGTGCTGACTTCCAGGTAGCAGCCCTGCAGATTTCCTGGACAGGGACGTCCCTGGAAGCAGCCACCGAAGCAGTGGTATGGTAGGTAGAACAAGCTTATCCCTTTGGGAGGCTCCATGCCCGCCAACTTATAGCAGAGATCTATGCAGGAGGTGACCCACCTGCTTATCGTATGCTTGGCTGCAGGTGTGCCAGGTGCGGCTTCAGCATAGGTGACAAACAGCTGGCGAACTTCTCCCCAGACTTCAGCCGTTCGCTCCTTATAATGAGAGCGCCCTTCTAGGGTCCAGAGTATGGAGCCTATATTCGGCCTCCGAGGTGCAACTGGGGTAGTACACTGGCAGAGTCAACACCTGGTTAAGGTGAAACTCCGACACCACCTTCGGAAGGAATTTCGGGTGGGGGAGCAGGACAACCTTGTCCCTGTGGAAGACCAGATAAGGAGACTCGATGGAAAGTGCCTGGGGCTCTCCCATCCTTCTGGCTGACGTGATAGCCACCAAGAAGGCGGTCTTCCACGACAGGTGAGAGATGTCACACCTGTGCATCGGTTCGAATGGCTTGCCCATGAGCTTAGCCAGTACCAGCAGTAGATCCCACGGAGGTGGAGGTTCTCACACCGGAGGGGATATGTGATCAAGGCCTTTGACAAAGCACCCGACCACCTTTTCCTGCGCCACCGACTGCTTGCCAGCCCGCACCCAGTAAGCGGAGATGGCTGCCAGGTGCACCTTGAGTGTCGTTGACCGAAGCCCGAGCTGAGAAAGGGACCACAGGTAGTCCAGAATGCAAGCCAAGGAACAGGAAGAAGGGTCCAACCCCTTGTCCTGACACCAAATAGAGAATCTCTTCCATTTGAAGGCACAGCATTTTCTGGTCGACTCCTTACGGGACGCCTCAATGACGTTGAGGACCTAGTCAGAAATACCCAAGGCCTGGAACTCTAGTCGCTCAGGAACCAGGCTGTCAGGTGCAGGAATTGAAGGTCCGGATGGAGTACCTTCCCCTTGTTGACTGAGATCATGTCCGGGCGGGCTGGAAACCGCCTCGGGAGCCTGGAGCTGAAGCTGAGGAGATCTGGATACCAGAACTGGAGAGGCCAGTCTGGGGCTACCAGAATCACCTGCGCCTTGTCCCTCTTCACCTTGAGAAGCACCTTGTGGATTGAGGGAAGGAGTAGAAGAGGCCCAGGGTCCACGGCCTCGAGAAGGCATCCCCCTGCAGCGAGCCCTGCTGAGGGGGGTGGGCGTGAAACAGCCTCAGCTTCGCATTCTCCCTGGAGGCGAACAGGTCCACCTGAGGGGTGCCCCAATGGGAGAACAGATCTTGTACTACCTCCGGCAGGAGAGACCACTTGTGAGATGCAGCGCCTATACGGCTGAGGGCATCGGCCAGACTGTTGGAGGCTCCTGCCACATGGATGGCTAGGAGATCCACCTCCAGGCTAATCATGAGACACCAGATGCGGAGAGCCTCCTTGCACAGAGGCAAGGAGTGCATCCCGCCCTGACGGTTGAGGCAGTACATGGTCGTGGTGTTGTCCGTCTGGACCTGGACCACTTGACCCCGTACAAACTGAGCCAAGGCGGCGAGGGCTAGTCGGACCGCTCGAACCCCCAGCAGGTTGATGTGGCATAGAGACTCCTGAGGGGACCAGAGGCCATGGGCCCTAAACTCTCCCAGATGGGCATCCCAACCCATCAGAGAGGTGTTGGTCATTAACATGACCATTGGCTCAGGGCGGACAAACAGGATACCCACCTGCAGATGAGCTGGGACAATCCACCACTGCAGGCCGTCCCACATCCCCTGGGTCACTGTCACCAGCTGGTCCAGAGGACCGGAGCGCTGTGACCACTGGCTGGCCAGTCCCCACTGCATATGCCAGCATGCCCAACAGACCACACTGGTGCAGGCCGCCATGAGGCCCAGAAGGCGCAGGAAGTCCCAGGCAGGGAGCAATTGCCCAACCAGAAATAATTGGGCAAAGAAGGGAAGAACCTCGGCCCTGTCCGCCGGGAGCCAGGCTCTGGCTTGAAGATAGTCGAGCTCTGCCGCAACGAACTGAATTACCTGCTAAGGCATGAGTTCCAATATGGCCTCGCTGATGAGGAAATCTGAGAGTAGACCTGGAGGGCCAGATCCCTGGACCGCTCCACCTCCAACCTGGAGGGGGCTGCAATCAGCCAATCGTCCAGGTAAGGGAACACCCGGATCCCTCCGCGCTGCAGGAATGCTGTCACCACTGCCATGCATTTGGTAAAGACCCTGGGAGCTGGAGAGGGGCCGAAGGGCATGACCCGGAACTCGTAAAGGGATCCCTCTGCTCTGAAGCGGAGGAAATGCTGGTGTGATGGACGGATTGGGACGTGAAGAACGTGTCCTGAAGGTCCAGAGAACAGAACCACATGCCTAGTTCCAAGGATGGAATAATCTGAGCCAGAGTGACCATCCTGAAGGTGCGTGGCCTTAGGAACTTGTTCAGGACATGCAGGTCGAGAATGGGGCACCAGACCCCCGTCCGTTTTGGGACCAGGAAGTACCTGGACACAAACCCTGGGTCTGGAGGAGGGTCGACCACCTCTCTGATCACTTCCTTCTGGAGGAGCAAGGCAATGTCAGCTTGACAAGACGACAAAGGCTGCGGAACCCGTTGCCCCCCTGTGGGGAGACTGCTCTATAGCGAGGGAACCGCTTGAATTCCAGAGGCAGACCCCTGCCTACCACTTCTAGCACCCAGCGGTCCATGGCGATAGCGGACCAGGCGGAAAAGTGGCAGAGCCATCCCCCCATGGGGGGAACCTGGGGAGGAATGACAAGGTTGGGGGTGACACCCCTCAACCTGTCACTGGGTAGACTTGGAGGAAGGGCCGGCTGAGGGACCCCCTGTACCCTTGCCTCCAGGCTTCCTACTAGAGAAAGCGGCAGACTTGGCCTCAGGGTGCCAAGTATGTGCCTGCTGGCCCTGGTGCTGCTGGGCCGGATGTGCTGCAGGGGTGGAAGGGCGAAAGGGCTTACGCTGCTGCTGGCGGCCTTTGTCCTTCTGGGCAGACGTGACAGAGTCCAAAGTGGCAGTGGACTTCTCGATCCTCTGGAGACGGCCTTCCATCCCCGGCCCTAACAAGTCGGTGCCCAGGAAGGGAACGTCTGCCAGCTTGTGCTGGGTGTCTGCCGTGAAGGTGGAGATCCGCAGCCATGCTCTGCGGCGCATGGCCACTGCGGCCGCTACTGATCGGGCACAAGAATCACTAATGTCCAACGAAGTTCAGTGCTGTTTTGCCACCGTCCTTCCCTGATCCTGCACCTGCTTGACCATCGTCTAAAGGTCAGCTGGGAGATGAGTAATCACCTCATCCAGGGAGCCCATAAGGGCATGTGAGAAATGTGCCATCAGAAGTGCCGAGCTGGCCTGACAAAAACCTAGAGAGGAAGCAGCGTAAACCTTCTGCCCCGAGTAGTCCAACTTTTTTGATTCCTTATCGGGCGGTTTGTCTACATCCCGAGCATTCCCGGAACACCAGAAAACACCATCGGTCACTAACTCCTCTGCAGAGGGATGCTCCGAGAAACCGGAGAGTGAACCAGTGGGGACTGCGTACTTTCGAGCCATCCTGGCCGAAGGCACGGGACAAGATGATGGCCGCTGCCACAACTTCAGGGCCAGGCCAACAATGGCTTCGGCCACCAGACAGGCCTCCGTAGGGGAATCCCAACAACTGCCGAGTGCCAGAGCCACCCTCCACCTGTCGAGGTTGATCAGGAGTGAGGGTGACTGACAACCGATGGGGCAAGCCCTTACCCGACCGATAATCCTTGGTCGGGACCCCAGTCTTCGGTTGTGGAGGCGGGGGTTCCACCACAACAGGTGGAGCAGCCGGTTTCGGCAGAACAACCAGCGCCGAGGTCGGCTCCTCGATCACCACGAGGGGTTGTTTCGGCCGGTCTGGTGACAGCCACTTAATGGCGGGAGAAGGCGACGGAGTCTGCTTGTTACCGGTCAATAAAAGTTGCTGCCACACCAAATCCTCGTAGTGCCGACGTAACCTGTGCCAGAGCCTATCCTCCAAAGAGGACGACGAGAATGAGTGGCGATGCCGCTTTCCATGGTGCTGAGACAGAGACCGCTGATGTCGGCGGGATCGGTTGGACCTGGAAGAGGACAGAGACCTACGGGGATGCCGAGAGTGGGTCAGAGAGGGGACGAGGGAAACCTGCCCCTCCTTCGGTTCAGGGACCTTGACCGGGGACTTCGGCACAGGAAGCACAGGCAAGTCCGTGGTAACCACCGGGGGAACCAGTGAGGAAGGGTTGTCTGCTTCTCCTGTCGACAAACTGTCAGACGGGTCGAGAAAAATCTCGACTGCGTCGACGGATGTATTGGCCGGCTGACTTGATGAGGACAACGTGAAGCCAGCGGCCGCAGTCGCAACCTCTACCGAAGTCAAGAGTCGACGGTCCGATGAAGGGCATCTCTCCTGCTCCCACGAACGCCAACAGTGGGACTTACCTTTAGAGTCCTTCCTGGACTGACTGGAATGTCCCAAAGGCCCTTCTCCCTTAGTGGAGAGGGACTGACAAAGCTCCTTAAAAGAAGCTGAGTAGGAGGAACCCAAGGACAGCGGGATAAATGCCGCAGCCGAGGAAGAAGAAGATGTAGCCTGGGCCGCCTCCTCCCTCGAGGGCAATCATCTGCTTCAACTGCTCCGCGGAACCCACCAGCGCAGGCACAGCCCAACGGGCCTCCTTAGACTTGACCGTTGGGTACCGTTTTTCGGGGCGCCCAAGAAGTAGTCTGGCAGCGTGGACCTCCAAGACCGAAGCCGTGAAGGACTTGCACAATTCGCAGACCTGTGAATCATGGCCAAGCCCTAGGCAGTAGACGCACGTGGAGTGCGGATTGGTCCGGGACATCTTCTGCCCAACAAGAACACCGACGGAAGCCGGGAGTCTATTTGTCTATCACAGCTGCGAGGGAAGTCGAAGACCGTAGTCTTGTAAATCTTAAAATTAGTTTTGGAAAATCTGAAGAGTGTGAATCCAGCCTAAAACGCAGAGTGCTAAGAGGGAACCTCAGCTTCAAGCGGTAATGAAGATCTGGCATCATGGGGCTGAGTCGGGGTTTTACCGGGTGGGTGGGTGGAGGAGCCAGCTTGAAGACCTTCCGGCAACATTTAAAGCGGCAAGGAACCTGCCAGACGGTATGGATTGAACAGCATATCCACGTCCCTAGAAATGGAATACATGATGGCCAGTGGTGAAATACACTATTTATCTGAACTTGTGCAGTGGCACCTATCGAACCAGCACTCCTGGCTCCGCCACTCATAAGATTCAGACGTCGCTCTGCACTCAAGATAAATAGTATACTCCCCCACCAGCCATCTCGCATCCCATTTATACAACAGATGTGAAAATACATTTGCCAAGATAAACACGTTATCTTGGGCAACGTGAGCAAGATAAATAAAGTTAGTTACTGGGTATTCTCAGAAATTCATCTCACTCATTGTCAGTGACCAATTTAATTTACTTTACACCAAGACACCACTAGAAATTAGTTTTATGGCTCATTAGGCCTTTTCTAGTAAAACTCAAAAAAGTAAAATGCGAGATGCCATGTATTTTTGATTGACTATACCGTAGTCTACATAGTTCACATTAGTTTGTTTTCTTTTGTAGGTTTTTACCATTTCTATCATAAATCTACCTAAACACCTGTTGTATACGTCAAATATGACATGGGCTGACAAGATATCATTTTTATCTTCATTTCAGGGCACTGGTGTATTGCTATCTCACTCGTGGCTTCACCACTCATGAGATATGAACTGACCAATCCCATCTCATGAAGATACAAATGATACATCTTAAGTCATCCTATGTCATGTCCCCCATTTACTTGGCACAATTCTGTCTGTATTCCATGTATATCCTACATATTTCTCCTACCCCATTATTTATTACCGAGTAAATCTGCATTAATATATGATCTTTGCGCCACAGAGTTCCCTTAGAGCTCATCTGCCTTTATAGCTCACTCCCGACTTCAAGTAATAATCCTCTGTTGTGACATCACAATCTGTTGCCATGGGAGTAACTGTGATGTCACAAACAGTACATTATAACCTTAGGTAGGGAATAACAAATGAGTGGATGAACTCTCCCAGAGCAGAGACTCCATTTTCATGCAACTAACCTCAATGATAAATAATTTGGAGGTAAAAATACAGAACTAATGTTAAATACAAGCTGAACTGTATCTAAACATCATGTTCTGTTAAAGTTCTCCTGAAGGTGTCAGCTGCTCTTTAACGAGTACTTATTCAGCAGTTCCAAACTAACCTCACAAGTAGGGTTACCACCTGTCCTGATTTTCGCAGGACAGCACTGATTTGGGCATCTGTGTCCTAGGAAAAAATAAATAAATACATACTACATTGTCCTGACATTATGGTAGGAAAAGATTTTCTGACTTTCCTCTAAATATCACAAAAAAACTAATACCTTAAATGATACACTAGAAACTAAACTACAACACAGTCTTAATTCCGATTAGAGAAAACACGTCTGTTGCACTGGTTGAGGTTACATACTGTCCTGCAAAAAGTCATGTTTCAGTAAGAAATGTTCCACTTTGGGCTCTTTAAAAGGTAGTAACCCGGCTATGTCTGTGACAAACTTGTCATGGCAAGCACTATGACACAATTAAACACTACGATGTCATAATAAGTGCTCCATGCAAGTCAGAAGATCCTGGTGAAAGCTTTAAAACAGACTGTGGAAAAGTAGGCACAATCTACTGCAAAACCTGGCCATGACAAGTGACTTATGTTAGGGAACCTATATACTGAAGTGGACACCACGTGAGCCTCTTCCAACACCCTTTAAGGATGTCAAGGCTAAAACAGACAATCTGCAGGACACTGTCTGGACCGTAATGAACATGTGGACAAAATTCCATGTGGTGAGAGTAAATGTCAACTACAGAGATCAACAAGCCACAGAAGTGGAATGCCATGGGGAGGACCAGAAAGCTCTTTCTGTGTTTGCAGTAATCAAGAAATGCAGGATGCCAATGATTTGTTAAGGCAATGTCTCAAGAAAGGGACACCCACCATTCTGGAGGTGCACAAAACCAAAAGCAAGGACTTTCAGCAGTACTCCATGCAGTTCATACAAAGGCAGAAAGCTCTATGGACATAGCGAAATAATAAAGAAATGATTTATCCATCATTCTGCGGGGGTGGCTGGTATGACTTAGTGCAATATTAGAAACCACCTTAAACAGGAACCTAGGATAGGCAGTAATGAAACCAAATCCTAGTGAAACACATTGTACCAGGGATCTGCAACTTAAACCTGCAACTCAGGAATTCTCCAAGCAAGGTAACTGCCACCAGAAAAAAGCATTTTCCGTGAAAGAAAATGCATACTGCTAGTGGTAGTAGGTTCGAAAAAAGCCTGTACAAGAGACCACAGAACTAAGTTACAGTCACACGCCAGAATCGGTCTACAAACCCCATAGGGGACAGAGATATAGGAGCCGGTTGAGGAACCTGCAGGACAACTCCAATTTAGCAACAGTCTTCTCACCCATCAGGGAAAGTAAGGCCAGAATGGCTGAAAGGTGTTCCTTCACATGAGAGTTGGAGGCCAGAGTCTTGACAGGAAGTAGTCCAAGACAGGCTTCACCACACAAAAAATGGGTCCAGGGAGGAAGAGGCACACCAAATACTTGAACATTTCCATTTCAGGGAGAAAGTGTACCATGTACAGAACTTACGAGCCACCAGCAGAACACACGAAACAGCCTGGGAGACCCAAAACAGAACCATTTGATATCCTAGGGAGCCAGGCATGAAGCTGCAAGGACTGAAAGTCCAAATGCAACAGACAGCCCTGCTCCTGTGACAGCAGGCCCACTCGTAGTGAGAGCAGACCTGGGGGTCCCAGTGCAATCTGTCAGAGCACAGGAACCCAAATTTGGCTAAGCAAGAAAGGGAGCCACCACCAGGATCTGTAAGGCCCCATCCACCTAAAGCCTGAGCAACACCCATTGAATGAGAGAGACTGGGGAAAGGCATACAGAAACCTCCCTTTACAGAAGAAAGGCAGCACATCTCATCAAACAACTCCAGGCCTTGGTGTAAGCAAGCAAAAATCTGGAAGATCCAAAAGCAGGACTGTTCTACATCCTCGGAAGCCAGGCATGAAGCTATAGGGACTGAATGTTCAAGAGCAACAGACAGCCCTGCTCCTGTGACAGCAGGCCCACTCACAGAGGGAGCAGGACTGGGGGTCCCAACGCAATCTGTCAGAACACAGGAAACCAAATTTGGCTAAGCCAGAAGAGAGCCACCAGGACCTGTGAGGCCCCATCCACCTGAAGCTTCAGCAATACCCACTGAATCAGACAGACTAGGGGAAAGGCATACAGAAACCTCCCTTTATAGGAAAAGCTCAGCACATCTCAAAAAAATTCCAGGCCTCGGCATAAGCAAGCAAAAATCCGGCAGTCTGCGGCATGTGGGGACTTCCTATCAAAAGACGTAAGACATGCTTTCTCCTTGGCAGTTCTGAAATGGCTCTCCTTTCTCTAAAAATGTTCACTTTTCTTGTTCTCCATTAGTCTAGTTTAATTTTCTACCTTGTTCTCCTACGCTCCTTATTGCTTTAACATTAGCAGTACTGGGGACCTGTTTACAGCTGTTTTAAGAGGGTGGTTTTAGAAAAGCATGGGCCAACAATGAAAGCATGGGGCATAAATGCAGTTAGATTATAGCCATTTTAACAGCAAGAGACTCTGCTATCACAGTAGATGAGGACTTTGACAGCAGAGAAAGAAATCAGGAGGATGAGAAAGTCTGGGGAATAAAGACTCAGTTTTCATGCAAAGATTCTTATTAAAGAATGAGAGGGCTTTAATACAGAAAATTTATCAAATTAGCTGCATCTGGTCTAAAATTAAGCAATCATGCACGACAGGGTGTGGTATATCATGCGATTTCATCACGCCTTGAGGCACAAGGTGATGCAGAGTGTCTCGTACACCCGAGAAGTGACAATATCCCATGATATACCATACACACTGGAGTGCATTATTATTATTATTATTATAAACTGGCTGTCTTTTTGTAATTTAAAATGAATAAATCATTTTAAAAAGTTTTTTTTTTTTGTTTTTTTTTTTTAATGTGGAATAGTACTAGGATACAAAATAGTTCTTGCTTTGGCCAGCAGGTGGTGCTTTTGTAGTAACAGGGGGCTGGTGGCAGTTCATCAGTATCAACCCCATCCACTCCCCCAGCTGACTACTTGTGTGTGTTGTGAAGGGGACACTCGTTTTACATTTGCAGTAGCTCTGCCACCGAATCTGCCACTCATATTTTTAAAAATGACGGCGTCAGCAGTGGTTCCATTTGAAACTACATAAAGCAGCGAGCAACAGATGGTTGCTGGGGCAGGACTAGCACGGAGAATTGGCGTGGTCAGCTGCACACACTGCAGTCAGGAAAACTGGGAAAAAGGAAATGAAAGGGACCAGTAAATAGTGCAAGAGATATTTTTCTACGGGAGAGCCGTGGGAAATGAATGGAGTTCAGAGAAGGCAAGTCTCTGAGCCAACTGTACTGGCGGGCAGTAGTTGAGACAGAATTCTGTTTATGGCCAAATGTACATTTAAATTCCCCTCAGCAGCTGCTGTGCTGTTCCGGTCAGGTAGGAGGGTATCTAAACACAAGGCTAGCTGTTGCGAGTTTAGCAGTGGCGTGTAGGTGAAGGCGGACAGATTGTGATGAGGTAAGGTGACCCATTAGCTGGCACCTTTTCTTAGCCGTACTTATGTTGCTGGATATAATCACGGGTAAGAAGAGGGCTCAGCCAATCAGCTTCCAAGATTCAAAATGCCCAGTTCATAATCAATATTTTTAAGTCTTCCTGGCCAGGCTCAGTAGCACTGACTTGAGTACATTGCAATTCCATGCTACCCAGACTCTCTCCACTGGGCCAGAGACATCATATAGGTGGCAGTATGCCAAGACTCTAAGCGGAGAGAGGGGTCCACAATCCTTCCTGTATGAGAACTTTCTTTGGTGGGCTTTGGGGAAGGCCCTGATGTGGTAGAGGACCGTACATCTGTCCTCCCCTCACAGGACAGGCACTGTATGGGTGGCTCAGCAAAGGGAGGTCTGAGGACTGAAGGGTGACAAATCACCAAGCTTCCACAGCACCACACCCTTGCCCATCCCATCCCCCTCCAACATCTGAACACCGTGAACCAAACTGGTGCGCCAGGGCCCCATGATTGGGAAAGGGGTGTATGAGGACTGCAGGGAGGAAGGAAGAACAGAAAAGGCCTGAGCAACCTCTCAAAACAAGGGAAGCAACAGTCAGGTCCGCAGTACCAGAGGTTACCACAGCTAGAAGGATAAACAAAATATCAATGAAAAAGGTTTCCTAGATTGGAGTTGGAAAATGGCTTTAACCCACACTTTTGCATGTTAGTCTTTACATTTTCATCCATTTGTTCTGTTGATATGCCACAATGTATTAAGCTATACACAACAGCATACTCAGTTTAAAAATCAGATCTGACATGATATCCTGGCTATAGAATGAAGGAATTTCTTTAAAAAGAGCACAAGACATGAAGTACGTGCAAATACCCATTGACAATTTCTGTACCTTATCTTCCTTCAGCCATTTCTCCAGAAGTTGTTTGCGGCCTTGCTGGAGGACAGGGCGACAAAGTTCCAAGGATTCAAACTTATTGAGCTGTCCCTGGTCAAGCAGAATCCCAAAGTACTGGAGCAGCGGAGAGGCCTGTCCTGGCTGGGCTGGCACAGACTGGAATTTTCGAATCGTGTCAGCTGTGCGGAGAATTCCCTGCAAGACAACCCAAATTCATAAGTGTAGATCTGTTGTGATGCATCATTTATGATGCCATAATCGCGTCACAGTTTTGTTTCTATTATAGCACCTCAGTTAAATACATTAAAAATGATTTGAAAGTAGCAAAAAAATCATTTTTGTTAGCATGCACTAGGGGAAAAATGCAGCTCACGCTGACCCAGTAGCGCAAAGGGCTGAGACAATGGTAAGCATCTTAAAATCGCATTATACCGGTGACCCAGGTTAGGGAACAAGTTCAGGTTACTGGGGGGGCAGGGGGCAGCTTGGAGTGGACGAAGCAGCAGTCAGGCAGCTTTCCACTCCTCTCCTCTCCCAGAGAGGGATGGCTCATCAACTCTGCTCTTGGATGCCACTAGGTGGAGGCCTGGGGGAGCAACATCAACACACAAGCAGCAGACCAGTTCATCACGGGGTGGGGGGGGACCTACAGGTTCCAGGGCACATCTGCGCCTCCAAGCGCATGCGCCACCCGTGTCACCTCAATTCAAAAGGGGAGAAAGGCAGAAAAGGGACTCGTGGGTTAGCTGGTGCACCACACACCTCTCCGAACCTGCACCACCACCACCACCAACAGAACTCCAAGACGCCTCCCAGACGTGGAATCGAGGTGGGGGGGGGAGACCGCCCACCCCTCTCTGGCCCCCCATCTGTGGGGGAGTATCACTGAGGCAGCTCCAGGAAAGGTGGCAGCCAGTCTGAGGGAGGTGGGGATGGAGCATCCAGGTACCAGAGAGGTAAAAAGCTATATGGAAAGAAAGGGAAAAAAAAAAAAAAAGAGGCAATTCAGACTTATTATTGGGTTGTCTCAAATGTGCTTTTCACTACTGCTCATTTCTAATCTCTTTGACCCACAATATTCTGATTTTGTCATTTCAGTTGTTGGTCTCCATTTCAAATGCTAGCCCTTCAAGAAACTTTTTTTGTTGTTTAGTAATTGAGATAAAAATTTATAGTGATAGGTGTGATGTTGCAAGGGGCAGTCCCACTGGTGCAGCGATAGTGCTACAGCTCGCAATGTATGCGACTCAAGTTCGGAAACAAGCATGAGTCAGAGGGACAGCCTGGGGAGGAGGACTGAGCATCCCAGAGGACCCTCCTTGGGGAAGGTGGCCTACAGTCTCCACTATAGCACTGTTGCATGAGTGCCCACAGGTGGGTGTACAGTCAAAGCTTGATGCCAGCTTTCTCAAATGAGAACAGCCCCACGTGCGCACAAACATCCTGAGCCCTTGCGTTTGATGTACCTGAATGGACTGGAAATAAGGAAAATACCCAGATGATGTGAAGAATTATGCCACCGGTACTCTAAGGCCCCTGATACACCAACTAGCCGCTGCTTCCCAGATCATAGTAGTTTGGGAGAGGGGAATCGTGACACCTCCTCTATCAACCCCCACCCTGGAGGAGAACGTCTGGGGTAAAAGAAAGCAGATATAACTGTCAGGCAAGGTGTGGGGAAGTCACTGGAGTGTATGGGGTTCACAGTGATGGAAAAAAAGAGGCATAAACGGTAAGATTTAAAAAAAAAAAAAAAAGGAAGACTAAATGTTAATTTATATACTATGAGGTTCATTATGCCTAGTGTTAGCACGAGAAAACTGTATTGCAACTAAAATTACATTTTCTTTCCCATGGAACACAATCGCACCAAACTTTGGGCAGAGGTAACATTAACAAGAAACACACCATTTAGTGTCACACTGTAACATAATTTTTTATGACGATTTCATTGCAAATGCACTAAAAATAAAGTACAATTTAGGTCAATGATCTCAGAGAAGTATTTACCAGGTTGCCTGTCTACAGGAAACAATGTGACGTCAGAACCAAAGGATCCAGATGGCTATAATGTTGCTCTGTCAACACAGAAGACTTCTCATAATCTCATGGAAGCAGCATACTCAATCAGCACTGCACATTAAATACTTTACTGCTACCATCACATCCTAACAAACTAGCATCTTACAACTGCCTGATGAACTGGTTACCCGTCCTCTCCAATCACCTCAGTCTTGACAGACTCCCAGAATACTACCTGCTGAGATTTTTGATTTGGTAACTCTGGTTTATCCTCATTTTAAGAGCGATTCGTGCAAGTGTTTTGATGTACCATTTACGAATGCCGTAACCATTTCACAGCTTTGTTTCTCTTAACAGCACATCAGTTTAATACATTAAACAATGACTGGAAAGTAACACAAATTATAAGTTAATCTTCACTGCTAGCATGTATTACCAAATAAAATCTGTTTTGGATAAAAAAAAAAAAATCCTCAAACTTGTAACTGGGTTGTCCACTTAATGCAGTACTAGTGTCTTCCCTTAGAATGTTATGATTTCCGGGCTCTTTCTCTGCATCACTGGCTAATTCCGGACCATACGGGTCCGAAGAAGGTGGGCAGTTCTTTTCAGGACTGCTCTTCATATTGCATTTTTCATTAACTGCCATCTGGATGTACCCTTGTATACTGAACTATTTAAGGAATGGTGACCTGCAATAATGGCTGTGTATAACATTCTAGTTCCTCCAGTGGGAGGAGTCTCCTGTATTGATCATGAGTAACTCAAAAAAATGGAAGTTTAAAAAGATAAACAGGTGGGGGTGAAGACTTCCTATCAAAAGACTCAAGACACACTTTCTCCTAATTGGTTCCAAAATTGCTTTCCTTTCTCAGAAAATGTTCACTTTTCTTGTTCTCCATTAGTTTGGTTTGGTTTTCTACCTTTTCCTTCTAAGCCCCTTACTGCTTTAACTTTAGCAGTACTAGGGACTTGTTTACTAAGAATGAAAACATGGAGCATACAGTGCACAAGTCTTTAGTAAAAAAAACACTGCCCCAAGTATTTGCAAAAAATAAAGTTAAGCAGAGGTGCCTCTGCATCGTGCACAGACAAGACGTAAGCAGACTGAAGACAATGAAGCCTTGAGCATCAGCTGCCGCTTACGCCAGTAACGAACCTTGGGTGCTGATGCAGCCACCTTAGCAGCCTCCCCATAATTCCCTTGCGCAAAGAGTGTATTAAACCTGCGAGCAAAGAGTTCCTCAGCACCAGCCAGATTACTACGGATCGCCATGCGCAGAGCCAGGTCCGGGTTTTGGAGGACATTTGTGACGTAATTAACAATATTTTCTTCCTCAACACAGACAGACAGCACCTGGAAAAGATGAAGACTTCACAATGAATCAATGGACCAAAGTTTCCATGCCACATCCCCCCACCCCCACATTAATACATAAAATACACACAAAGAACATTTTATGCACGAGAAAAAAAAAATAGCAAGAGAAGACTCAAATCTGACCTTTCTGGGATACTTCTAAAAGAGTGAGCTCACTTCCTACTAGTGAAATTGCATGCATTCATTTTATTATTACAAAGTTCTGTTATCTTACTGAAAAAACAGTGAAGTGCAGGAGTGGATACTAAGCATAAAATCCTCAATTTTTGTGCATTTTGCAGAAGCACAGATTCAACCAAAGATCATACAGATTCACTCAGATTTCAAGGCAAATGATCTGTGCGACGCAGGACAGGAAATACGAGTTACTCACCTGTAACCGTAGTTCTAGGAGTGATATACAGTTCACATCAACACACTGGCAGCTCTACTGGAAGTGATGAGTCAGAAGACGTCTTTGAGCTAAGCTCCTCCCACCACCCAAGCAGTATATCCGCCCTGTGACATCAGATCATTGCACACTTGAAGCAGGGATCCAGGTGCCACACTGCCAGGGGAAGCTGGTTCGGTTCTTTGGATGTGAACTGTATACCAGTCCAATATATTTCTAAGGGCATGGATACAGTTCACAATCCACACTCTGGCAGACTCCTAGCAGTTCTCCAGGAAACGGGAGCAAGGTCGCAACCCCTATTTTGGGAAGAGACACTGGAGAAGCCAGGTTCAAAAAGCAGCATCCAGATGTGATTGAAGGTCAATGCCGTAATAGAAGATAAAGGTGTGTGCCTTCCTCCAAATAACAGCCCTACAGGTTTCCTGTATTGAGATGTCCCTGGAGATTGCAGACAAGGCAGTGGTATATCTGGTGGAATGATCCCTAAGCCCTCTGGGAGGCTCCCTTCCAGCTAACCTACAGCAGAGGTCGATGCAGAATGTTATCCACCTTCCAATCGTCCGCTCTGCTGCCAGATTGCCAGGTGCGGCTTCAGCATATGTTACAAACAGCTGGTAAGCCTGTCCGAACACCAGCCACGCATGCCTTACAATAAGTGAGCACCCTCCACAGGCCCAAAGCGTGGAGCCTGTGATCGGCCTCGGAGGCCAGGTCAGTGAAGCATACGAGTAAGTTAGTTACCCGATTAAAGTGAAACTCTGATGCAATCTCCAGAAGGAACTTCGGGTTGGGGGGCAGGGATGACCTTGTCCTTGTGGAAGACCAGATAAAAAAAATTCCACCGAGTTAACAGAGCTCACTGACCCTTCTGGCCAACGTACTGACCACCAAGAAGGCCATCTTCCATGATAGGTGTGTCATCTCCCACGTCTGCACAGGCTCAAATGGCTTGCTTATGAGCACAGCCGGCACCAGTACTAAGTACCACGGTGGTGGTGGTTCATGCACCAGAGGGGACAGGTGGTCAAGGCCTCTGAAAAAGCACCTGGCCACCTTCTCCTGAGCCACTGCTGGCATACTAGCCCACATTCAGTAGGCAAGACGGCTGCTAGATGCACCCTGTGGGTGTCGCTCACAGCCCAAATTGACAGAGAGACCAAAGGTACTCCAGGATGCTTTCCACGGGGCAGGCAAGGGGGTTAAGCGCCTTGCCCTCGCACCAAATGGAGAATTTTTTTCCATTCACAGGCTTAGCACCAGTGAGTCATCTCTTTTCAGGAGACCTCCACAACGTGGAGCACATCTTCTGAAAGAGCCAAAGCCTGAACTCTAGCCACTCAGGAACCAGGCTATGAGGTGCAGGGAATGAAGGTCCGGGTGCAGAACCATCACCTGTTGCTGGTCAGCAGGTCCGGACGAAGAGGCAACCGCCACAGAGGCCTGCTGCTGAGGCTGAGGAAATCTGCATACAAAAACTGTCTGGGTCTAACAGGATCACCAGCACCTAGTCCTTCCACGCCTTGCACTGCCACCTTGTGGAATAAAGGGAAGGGAATCAAGACATACACAAGGCCTGGGGTCCAGGGCCTTGTGAAGGCATCTCCCAGTGTCCTGGACTATGGAGGGTGGCGACAAAAACAGTCACTTTTCTGTTCTCCCAAAAGGCAAACAGATCCATCAAACTGCCACCCCACTGGAAAAACAGGTGGCATACCACATCCTGATGCAGGGATCATTCGTACGACATCTCTCCCACCCAGCTGACAAGTGTCTGCCAGCTGAATGTTCATTCCTGAGACATGGATTGCCAAGCGATCTGCACCCAGTCTGCGCACGAAGGTCCAGGTGTGTAGGGCCTCCCAAAAGAGAAAGCGAGTTCCACCCTGCTTGTTCAGGAAAAACATGGTCATGGTGCTGGCCGTCTGAACCTGCATGACCTGATCAGAGCAGCAAACTGTGAGAGCCAATCATATCACACAGAGCTCAAGTAGGCTGATGAGGTGACAGGACTCCCTAGTTGACCAAAACCCATGGGCTCTGTGGTTCCATTAGAGGCATGCCCATCCTGAGCATGATGGTCGGCTCTGGGTGGAAAAATGGGATTCCTTCCTCCAGACGTTGAGGGACTAGCAACCACTGGATGTCAACCCACACTGGCTGGGTCACTAAGACCAGCAGGTCCAGACACCTAGGTGCTGGGACCACCGATGGGCCAACTCCCACTGCAGATTGTGCATCTGTCAGCATGCCCAATGGACCATGCCTGTGGTGGATGCAATGTACCTAGAAGCTCGAGAAAATCCGAGGCAGGGGGGTGAGTGTCCAACCTGATCAATGGGGCAAAGGAGTCAAGGTTCTGAGCCCAGTACATAGGGAGACGTGCCTTGGCCCACAGGGCATCTAGTTCTGCCACAATGAACTTTATTACTTTCGATGGTTATCAGTTCAGACTTGTCCAAGCTGACCAGCAGGCCGAAGTATTTGCAGGTCTGGAGGGCCAGGTCCCTGCGCCACTCCATGACTTCCCTGGACAGCCAGTTATCCGGGTAGGGATATATACTGATGCCCTTGCACCACAGGAAGGCTACAACCACTGCCATGCAGTTAGTGAAGACCACGGGAGTGGACAAGAAGCAGAGGGCATGACCTGGAACTGAGAGAACTCATTATGCATGGAACCAAAGATACTACCCATGGAATGGACAAGGATGTAGAAGAATGCATCCTGGAGATGTGGGGAGCAAAACCACATGCCCTGCTCAGGGCTGGTATAATCCGGTTCAGAGTAACCATCCAGAAGAAAATTACTCACTGTAGTAATGCGGTTTCTTCTGAAGGGATCACTCACTATATTTACACTTTACGCAGTCATCTCTGCCAAGAATGATGCCCCAGAGATGGAACCTATGCAAATTTTTGAATTTGGAATGTAGGTTCAGACTCCGCATCTACACTCCTCTCTGGCCGTTGCTCAGATCCATTTCCAAGCCAGAATACAGCACCAGCTAGTGAAACTAGCTAAAGGCTACCAAAAATGTTTTTACAGAATTTCTAAAACAAACTGAGGCAGACTTGTGAAATGTTACCATATGAACAACAAGCTTACAACTGTAGGAACTGCAATAGTAATGCTCAAGCAAGCTCAGTGAAAAAAGGAATAGACAGATTGCTGTGTGAACCTTTTTCAGGTTCCGGAAGGGGAGGCACAGCAGGGAGCATAAACAGTCAGTGACCCTTTAAGAAGAAATACCATTATTACAGTGAGTCATTTCTTCTAAATTCCAGGAATCACTCCTTTAATGTTTACACTTTATGCACACCCAGTAACACTACCTTGGGAGGCTGGGTCCAGAACCTAACTAGGAAAAAGGTTCTGCAAGATAGTAATTCCAAAGTTAGCACCCTGTCTAGATTGTATGTCCAAACAGTAGTACTTTCTTAATTATGTACTGTTTTCCAGGTAGCTGCTTTACAAATCTCTAACATGGGATGCCACAGAGGCAGAAGTACCCTTTGTGTACTGTGCCCTTACGCCTCTTGGTGGCATTTTTTCCAGCTTTTTAATATCAGAACTGAATGCAAGAGACTATCCAACGTGAGACAGACCTCTTTGTAGCTGGTTTGCCTTTGCCAAACTCACCACAGGTAACACAAAGCTGGGTACTGTTAGACCTAACTTTTTTTGTCCAGTCCATGTAGACAGACAGGACTTGCTTTAGGTTCAGGCTATACAACTGTCCCTCACCTGGACTGGAATGCTTTGGACAGGATACAGGGGAGGTCACTGACGGGATTATGTAATTTGGGTCTGTGCAGAGGGCTTGCAATTCACTCACCCTCCAAGCAGAGTTCACTGCAACCAGGAATATTGTTTTCCATGTGACATATTTCAGGTCAGCAGTTTCCACAGGCTCAAGGGGAGCCACCATAAGCAGGACTAGGCATATGTTGAGGTCCCAGGGTGGGACAGGATCCCTCACTGGTGGATACAAGTGGCTTAGGCCTTTAAACAAACTTTTGAAAATAGGTTACGGGGCCAAAGACTTTTCCTTGCCAGCTGACATGCATGCTGATACTGCTGCTAAGTGCACCTTTAAAGTTGAAGGCCGTATGCCTAACAACTGCAGGTGTACTGGGTATTAAGGTATTACA
This sequence comes from Neoceratodus forsteri, assembly GCA_016271365.2. Lineage (NCBI taxonomy): Eukaryota > Metazoa > Chordata > Ceratodontiformes > Ceratodontidae > Neoceratodus > Neoceratodus forsteri. Next base: position 303,572,157 of record JADMNL010000027.1, on the reverse strand, counting down.
GGAAACCCTGCCTCTGCTAGAGTTCTGAGGGGCATGCCAGTTAAGAAAACTCTTTCCATTTAAAGGAAAAAGTTCTCCTGATAGCGGGTTTCCTTGAACGCTTAAGCACCTTCAGGAGCTCAGAGAGGTCCAATCCAGAAAATTCTAACTCCTCAAGAACCATACCTCAGGTGCAGTGTCCTGAGATTCAGAAATAGTATTCTGCCCCAGTACAAAGTCAGATCGTAACTCAGTGGCAGGCTGATTGAATTCCTGTCAGCCAGGAGCAGGAGCATCAAGTACCACCCCTGTCTGGCCCAGTCTGGAGCGAACATGATCACTGAGGCAAGTTCCCTCCCAAGTTTTAGAAGTACTCTCTGAATGAGCGTAAATCATGGGAAGGCCCACAGAAATTTCCCTGACCAGTCCACTATAAGTAAGGATGTAAGTCTGTCATGGATAAGGTTTTAATAACTCATTGGTTGTTCACGAAATCATTAGTAAACTTCATGGAACTGTCATCAGTCCCATGTTTCAATGACAATAGTGAAAGTCATGGAAGTCCTGAATGAAGTCCAAACATCATGGAAACCATGATGTGTATGACTGCCATGACAAATTTACATCCCTAACTATAAGGGCATCCTCTGGGACAGTTCTCCTGGCTGGTGGTCTACAACAAAACTGAGCTGACAGTTCTCCCAAGATGCAAACAGGTCTATATTGGGAGTGCCTCACCTTCTGATTACCATGGCTAGAACCTGCTGGTTTAAGGCCCATTAGTGACTTCCCTGGCTGATTCTGCTTAAGGAAATCAGCCAGGACATTGTCTTTGCCTAACAGATGCACTGCAAATAGGTTTGCTTGTAAGGAATATGTCAGATCCCAGATCTGCATTGCCTCTGTATAAAGTTTTGAGGTTCTCGTTCCTACCTGCTTGTTTATGTAGTACATAGCTGAGGCGTTATCTGTCCTGATTTGGACAGTCTGACCACGTAGCTGAGGAGGAGTAAGACTGCACTGCTAGCAGTACTGCTTTGAGCGCTAGGAGGTTTGTGTGTTCTAGTGGCTCTTTGGTTCTCTGGTGGCACGATAAGGGGAAATATGAGCAAGTTTTTCTTCACGGAAAGGGTGCGGGATGCATGTAATAGTTTGCCACAGGAGGTGGTGAGAGCAAGCACAGTGGGGGGATTCAAACATGTATGGAACAGGCATAAGGGAACTCTAGTGGTGGGAAGGAGAGGTGATGGCCGTTGACCATGTAAGGTCAGAGGCCACTAAAAAGGGTGGGGTTTACGAGCAGACTAGATGGGCCTGGCGGTCCTAGTCTGCCGTCATTTTCTATGTTTCTATAACTCCTGTGGGCTCCACGTGCCACTCAGTGAAGGCCTGCAGGTGGGCACCCTACCACAGAAGTGAGGTATCCACAGTAAGAACACTTGTTGGTGACTACTGAAGGAAGGGAATGCCTTCTCTCAGGTTGCTTTCTTCCTTCCACCATTCTAATAATTGCACTAGTGCCTCTGCCACTGGTACTAGCTTAAAGCAGAAAGGGGCACTGGGTGGTGTGAAGGAGTTACCTGTGACCTCTGGGTCATTGTTTTTCCGGGGAAGTTTGTCTAGGTATGGCTGGAAGTTAGTGAATTTCTGGTTCAGTAGCTCTGCTACGACACTTGGCTCAGTAGCTATGCCTGTGTCTGTGAGCAGGCAAACAGTACTCTGCTTGGTGTCATTATAAAAAGTTTAGATCCCTTAGATCCAGAATAGGCCTCAGGTCTCCTGTCCACTTTGGGATAAGAAGTACCAGAAGTAAAAACCTGTGTTCCCCTGTTCTAGATGCATAGGTTCTATTGCCCACTTTTGAAGTGGAGTCTGTACTTCCTCCAACAACAGGGGCAGGTGCCCTGGAGAATATGCTGTCACATATGGGGAATGATCTGGAGGGTTAGCTAGAAGTTCCAGAGCATGACCCTCTTCTATGATCTCCAGATCCCATGCATCTGCAGTCACCTCCCTACAATGATCTAAGTAGAGAGACGCGTGACCCCCCTACAACCACCCCTGAAGCCAAACGTAGGTAGGGGGTGTACAGGGAGTCAGGCTGAGTTGGTGGAGACTGGCAGGCCCCTGCTCCTTTACCCCTGCCCTGCTGTTTGGGGGCTGGGCACTATCCCCAAACACCAACTGGGAGAAAGGCACCCCTGTTCCTACCCCCTAGGTTGGGTAAGGCAGAGAGAGAGTGCACAGACTTCAAAATCCAGCCTGAGGTTTGGAAATTTGAGAATCTCTTGGACCTCATAAATCAAACAACTTTTGCCCTCTGAATGGGACATTAAGAGCTGCTTACTGCACATCAGTGGCAAAGTCAGCTACTCTAAGCAAAGAATATCTCCCGAGATAGATGCCATAGGTCGCAGCCCTGGCAGAAGCATCAGAAACATCACAAGCTGTGCAGAACAAATGCTTACCTACATCTGCCCCAGCCAGGGGTGTAGCCAGAAATTTCCATTTAGTACACACAGTCTCCAACAGTTACACCCTCCCATTAAAAAAATGTATGATCCTCTCCAAATGGTACCCCCTTTCAAACAAATCAGATTGTTGTCAGATGATTCCTCTAATTTCTAAAGAGGTTATACACATATTTGTCTCCTATACAACAGAAGATTAAATATAGAGACTCCTCAGTGACCTATCCTAAACCAAATACTACAGATTAGAATGGAAATGTTAACAGAAAGGCATATGTTTCATGACAGGCACTCAACAAAACTGTACACAAATGTGTACAGTGAGTATGCCTGCCTACACCCTTGGCCCCAGCTGCCAAAGCTTTCAGTAGCTCTTGTTTCAGGGTGTGTGGAGGGGTTGTGGGACAACAGATGGACCAGACACAGAACTTCAGGTTCAACACACAATCTCTGTGTGATATTTAAAAATACAGCAGATAACCTTAAACAATGGCATATCCCTTCTTCAATACATCATTTTGCAGCAACAGACTATACATGTCCTTCCTCTGCACATGCAATCTTTTTAGCGAAAATTATTTAATTCTCTATGTTGGTCTTGTGTGTTTGGGTGACTTGGAGTTCAAAAAAGAAAAAAACCCAAAACAAGCAAAAGGCAAAGAACCTCAGTGCAAAAGCACTGAGGTAAGGGTTACCCCAAAGGGCACTGGCAATAAAGCCAAGTTTCAAAGAAACACAACATCACACATACCCCTATAATGCAAAGCATCATGGGATGTATATGCAAATCACCATGAAATTTTTGGCTGGCTCAGCTTAAAGCAAGAATGCATGGTACCACAGGGCCTCTCAAACAATCTGTAATTTATTTGCATTTAAATTTGGGGATTTTCTGATATCTCTACCCCATTAACCTAATTTTTATAATACAGTCCCCTAGTAACTTTTTACCTTTATCAAAAAACACATAGTGCCATGGTATTTTCAGCATTTACAGGTTTCATACACATACGGCATATATGTCAAGGTATTTTATGACAGTGCTACTGCATACTAAATCCAACAACGAGCAATACTGCCTGTTTTACATCGGCTCGGAGGTCACCACAATAACCTCCCTGTACGAGGACCAGACAGGAAAAAGGAAAATTAAAGAGGACACTATAGCATAGTCAAGAAAGGGGAGGGGGTGCCCACAGGTGGCCAACCTTATGGACCAGAAATTGTAAAGGAGAGATTAGGCTAAGAAGTGGAAAAACTGTTGCAGATTTAAGAAAAGGTCAGTCCTCAAGAGTGGCTGATCTCCCTGTCACAGAGGGACCTCAGGCAGGGCCTGTGCAGCAGCCTTAGCCTTCCTCCAGAGGGTGTTCTGATACTTCATCATATGTGCCAGATAGCAATACGAAGGCCCAGTGATGCAGAGTCATATGTCCTTATCTATGATATCCAGCCTTCTAGACTCCTTATCAGAAGGGATAGAGCCCAGGTGATTAGGTGCCCTACACCTATCAGAGGCAGCATCAATCACCACCGAGTCAGTCTCAGGTTGTGTGGCATAAAAAGGTTTCAGAGAACTGCAAGAAGTTCAAGTCTCTCCAGTCTAGAATTGGTCTCAAGTCTCCTGTCCATTTGGGAACTAGGATGCATCTGGAATAGAAGCCCCCGTTCCTCCGACTGGCAGAAACCGGTTCTATGGCCGATTTTTGAAGCAAAGTTTTTATCTCCTCATTGGGCAGTAACATGCGTCTGGGGTATATGTGCAGACAGATGGCGGATAATATGGAAGGTCTCTAGAAGTTCCAGAGCATGGCCTTTTGCAAGGATCTCAAGTACCCATTCGTCTGTAGTTATCTTCCTCCACTGACTCAAGTGGAGGGAGACGGCCCCCTGCAACTACCCTGGCGGCAATGGTGGTTGTGGGGTGGGTGGCTGCAAGCTGTGAATCGGTGGGGGAAACACTACCAGCTCCACTTCCTCTAGGTGCTTTTGAATGAGCACCTGCAGGATGGCTCAACACGAGCTCCGCACCTTTACCGCCTTGCAAGTCTGCAGGTAGGTCTGCCACCCCTTGCTGATGGAAGACTTGAATTACCCCAGCCCTCGCCCCTGTCTGGTGTGGGGTGCAGGGACTTGATCGACCTTAGTCATTCTGGAGGACTGAAAGTCTTTCAAAGCTTCCTTCACATCATGACCAAGCAGTTTATGGCCTCTAAAAAGGTGCCTTTAACACAGCTTATTGCACATCATTAAGAAACACATCTACTCTCGGCCATGCCCATCTTCTTATGGCAATAAGATGCAGCAGTACTTAAGAGGCATCAGAGACATAAGCTGAACGGATCAAATGCTTGCCCAGCTCAGCCACTGCAGTTAAGGATTTCATGGTCTTGAATGATTATGTACGTTTTTCATTTGTTTTTTGCTTGACCTGTAATTTTGATTAAGTTTGTGTACAGATCTCCTGTTCCCCTTTAAATACTGTACCCTTATCTTTAATGTACTTGGTTTTGTAGATTTAAGCAATATTTTTATGCATGTTCTATTAGAAACATACAAAGAAGCCTGCAGAAGAAGGCCTTCTGGTCTCTCTCTCCATCCCTAGATGCAAAACCACTATGGGTACTCGTGCTTTCTTTTACGAGGCCCCTAAGTACTGGAATTCCATTCCTCAAACTATTCACCTAGCCCCTACCCATGCTGGATTCAAGAAGCTCCCCCGTGAATATCTATTGGCCTCAAATACTTGTACCTGCTTCCATCCTCCTTAGCTCATTCACTCCTTCCATCCTCACCCAAGTCCTTCTTGCACTCTCCTCCTTACCCTTCCCCTGCACGCCTTCATCCTTCCTGCCTCCTTTCTTCCTGTTCCTACTGCCCCCCCTCCTCCTCTTTTTACTTCTCTATGTTTTTGGCCTAGTGATGGCACTTACTGTATTTCGTGCTCTCTGGTTAGTACCTATACAGACTTGTTGGCACTTGTTTATATTTTTTTTTTCTAACTGTTCTGTGTATAAATTTTGTCAGTATTAACTCTGTATGTCACCCACTGCTCCCATTCTCCCTACCCCCGATCCTTACAATCCCCCATGCCTATTCCATCCTCTCAAAGCTGCCCACTGAGTGGGTAACCACTGCCTCAGTGATTGTGCACAGAGGTGCTTTGTCATACATAATAAATATATATATATATATATATATATATATATATATATATATATACACATATACATACATATACACACACACACACACACACACACACATACATATATACATATATACACACACACACACATATATATATATATACACACACACACACACACACACACATATATACATACATATATACATACACATACACACACACGCACACACAAAGAAGTCAATCAAATTTGTTTGACATGACCCCCCCCCCCCCAAAGAACCCACACTATTATCCTGGAGACCATGCTCCTCTAGATATTCTACCAACCTTTCCTTTAGTATGGTTTCCATGAGCTTGCCTACAATGGAAGTCAGGCTGACTTGTCTGCAATTCCCTGGGTCCTCCGTGGGACCGCTTTTGTGGAGGGGCACTTTATGTGCCGTTTTCCAGTCCTGCAGTACCACGCCTGACTCTAGTGAACTATTAAATGGGTCCGACAGTGGCCCTGCCAGCTCCTCAGCCAGTTCCTTTAGTACCCTTGGATGTACTCTGTCCAGGCCTGGTGATTTGTCTACCTTCAATGCCAGAAGCCCCTCCCTCACTCTATTCTCCTCTATCACTACATCTGTGATCCCCTCCCCCCCGCTCCTCTTTTCCCTCCTAAAGGCACTGGTCCGTCCTTCTCCCTGGTGAAGACGGAACAGAAATACAGGTTACTCACCTGTAACAGGAGTTCTAGGAATGGTATATGTTGTTCATCCACACTGTCTAGCAGGTTCCTTGCCGCTTTAAATCTTGCCGGAAGGTCTTCAAGCTGGCTCCTCCCACCCACCCGGGTGGTAAAACTCTCAGCTCCGCCCCATGACGCCAGATCTGGCCCGCTGGAAGCTCAGGTTGTGCCGGTTGGGAGGTCGAGAAGTTTGTGGATGAATAATATATACTATTCCTAGAACTCTGTTACAGGTGAGTAACCTGTATTTCTAGGGACATGGATATGTTGTTCATCCACACTGTCTGGCAGACTTCTAGCAGTTCTCCGGGAGGAGGGAGGGAGGCAAGCGACATCCCTATTTAGGAATAGAGACTGAGAACCAAGGCCCCAAACCAGCATCCCAGCGTGACTTAAGGTCGATGTGGTAATGGGTAATAAAGGTGTGTGCTGACTTCCAGGTAGCAGCCCTGCAGATTTCCTGGACAGGGACATCCCTGGAAGCAGCCACCGATGCAGCAGTATGATGGGTAGAATGAGCTCTTATCCCTCTGGGTGGCTCCATGCCCGCCAACTTATAGCAGAGATCTATGCAGGAGGTGACCCACCTGCCTATCGTCCGCTTGGCTGCAGGTCTGCCAGGTGCGGCTTCAGCATAGGTGACAAACAGCTGGCGAACCTCTCCCGAATTTCCAGCCGTGCACTCCTTATAATAGCGGCGCCTCTAGGGTCAAAGTATGGAGCCTGTATTCGGCCTCCGAGGTGTGACTGGGGTAGAACACCGCAGAGTCAGCACCTGGTTAAGGTGAAACTCCGACACCACCTTTGGAAGGAATTTCGGGTGGGGGCGCAGGACAACCTTGTCCCTGTGGAAGACCAGGTAAGGAGACTCGATGCAGAGCGCCTGGAGTTCTCCCATCCTTCTGGCTGACATCATAGCCACCAAGAAGGCGGTCTTCCACGACAAGTGAGAGATCACACCTGTGCACTGGTTCGAATGGCTTGCCCATGAGCTTTGCCAGTACCAGCATTAAATCCACGGAGGTGGAGGTTCCTGCACTTTGAGGAGAAATGTGATCCAAGGCCTTTGAAAAAGCGTAGACCACCTTTTCCTGCGCCACCGACTGCTCCCGCCCGCACCGGTAAGCAGAGATGGCTGCCAGGTGCACCTTTAGGGTCGTCGACCTAAGCCCTTGACTAGAAAGGGACCATAAATAGTCCAAAATGCTTGCCACAGAACAGGAGGAAGGTCCAAGCCCTTGCCCTGACACCAAATGGAAAATCTCTTCCATTTGAAGGCGTGCATTTCCTGAGTCGACTCCTTCGGGACGCCTCAACAACATTGAGGACCTCATCAGAAAGACCCAAGGCCTGGAACTCTAGCCGCCAGGAACCAGGCCGTCAGGTGCAGGGATTGAAGGTCCGATGGAACACCTTCCCTGATTGACTGAGAGCAGGTCCGGGCGAGCTGGAAGCTGCCTCGGGAGCCTGGAGCTGAGCCTGAGGAGATCTGGGTACCAGAACTGGCGGGGCCAGTCTGGGGCTATCAGAATCACCTGCGCCTTGTCCCTCCTTGCCTTGAGAAGCACCTTGTGAATCAAGGGAAATGGGGGAAAGGCGTAAAAGAGGCCCGGGGTCCACAGCCTCGAGAAGGCATCCCCCTGCAGCGAGCCCTGCTGAGGGGGGGCGGGCATGAAACAGCCTCAGCGTGCTCTCTGGAGGCAAACAGGTCCACCTGAGGTGTGCCCCAGTGGGAGAACAGATCTTGTACTACCTCTGGCAGGAGAGACCACTCGTGAGATGCAGCCCCTATCCGGCTCAGGGCATCGGCCAGGGTGTTGGAGGCTCCCACCACATGAATGGCTAGGAGATCCACCTCCAGGCTGCGCACGAGTGACCAAATGCGGAGAGCTTCCTTGCACAGAAGCATGGAGTGTGTCCCGCCCTGGCGGTTCAGGTAGTACATGGTCGTGGTATTGTCCGTCTGGACTCGGACCACTTGACCCCGGAGAAACTGAGCAAAGGCGGTGAGAGCTAGGCGGACCACTCGGAGCTCCAGCAGGCTGATGTGGCATCGGGACTCTCGCGGGGACCAGAGGCCGTGCACTCTGTGTTCCCCCAGATGGGCACCCCAACCCATCAGAGAGGCATCGTCTGATAGAGAGACTGTCGGCTCGGGGCGGACAAACGGGATGCCCTCCTGCAGATGAGATGGAACGTCCACCACTGGAGAGCTGCCACATTTCCTGGGTCACTATCACTAGCTGGTCCAATGGATCGCAGCTGCCAGACCACGCTGGCCAGCTACCTATCAAGGGCATGACGCCAGCGTGCCCAACAGACCACGCTGGTACAGGCCGCCATGAGACCCAGGAGGCGCAGGAAGTCCCGGGCAGGGCGCGATTGCACAACCAGAAATGATTGGACAAAGGAGGTAAGGACCTCGGCCCTGTCCGCCGGAAGCCGTGCTCTGGCTCGAAGAGAGTCGAGCTCTGCCCCGATGAACAGGATCACCTGCTTCGGCTCAAGTTCCGACTTGGCCTCGTTGATGAGAAGGCCGACTTGAGAGCAAACCTGGAGGGCCAGATCTCTGGACCGCTCCACCTCCTGTCTGGAGGGGGCTGCTATCAGCCAATCGTCCAGGTAAGGGTACACCCAGACCCCTCGGCGCCGCAGGAATGCTGTCACCACTGCCATGCATTTGGTGAAGACCCTGGGAGCTGGAGATAAGCCGAAGGGCATGGCTTGGAACTCGAAGAGGGATCCCTCCGCTCGAAAACGAAGGAATCTCAGATGTGACGGACGGATAGGGACGTTGAAAGAACGCGTCCTGTAGGTCCAGAGAGCAGAACCACACGCCGTGTTCCAGAGATGGTATTATCTGCGCCAGAATGACCATCCTGAAGGTTCGAGACCTTAGGAACTTGTTCAGGTCGTGTAGGTCGAGAATGGGGCGCCAGCCCCCCGTCCGTTTCGGAACCAGGAAATACCTGGACACGAACCCAGGTCTGAGGGGGGTCCTCTACCTCCCTGATCACCTCCTTTTGGAGGAGGAGAGCGATGTCGGCTCGACGAGCCGCCAGTGAGGCTGCGGACCCCGAGGCCCCCTGAGGTGCGACGGCTCTGAAGGGCGGGGCCTGCTCGAATTCCAGAGGCAGGCCTTTTCCCACCACCTCCAGTACCCACCTGTCCGTGGTAACAGTGGACCAGGTGGAAAGGAAGTGTCTGAGCCGTCCCCCCACGGGGGAACCAGGGGTAGGTGACGGAATGGGGGCGACACCCCTCAGCCTGTCACTGGGCAGGCTTGGAAGAGGGACCGGCCGAGGGACCTCCTGGGCCTTTACCTCCCTGCTTCCTGTTGGAGGAAGCTGACGGCTTGGGTTTGGGATGCCAAGCTCGAGCCTGCTGGCCCTGACGTTGCTGGGCCGGGCGCGCCGCGGGCGCAGAAGGACGAAAGGGCTTAGGCTGTGGCTTGCAGCCTTTGTCCTTCTAAGCGGAAGAGAGAGTCCAAGGTAGCATTGGACTTCTCGATCCTCTGCAGGTGACCTTCCACCCCAGGGCCGAAGAGGTCAGTCCCCAAAAAGGGAACATCCGCCAACTTGTGCTGGGTATCCGAGGTAAAGGTGGATATCCTCAGCCAAGCCAGACGACGCATGGCCACTGCGGCCGCCACAGACCTGGCACATGAGTCCCCGATGTCTAAAGCAGTCTGGAGCTGCTGTTTGGCCACTGCCCTGGTCCCGCACCTGCCTGATCGTAGTCTGCAGATCCGCGGGAAGATGAGGGACAACCTCATCCAGGGAGCCCAACAGGGCATGAGAAAAATGTGCCATGAGGACGGCCGAACTGGCCTGACGAAGGCCGAAAGAGGACGCAGCATAGACTTTTCGTCCGGCATAATCCAATTTCTTGGATTCCTTGTCGGGAGGTTTGTCCACATCCCTGGCGTTCGGGCGCTGCCGGAAAACGCTGTCGGTAACCAACCCTCAGCAGAGGGTGTTCCAAAACCGACAGGAACCGGTAGGGACCGCATACTTCCTGGCCATCCTGGCTCAAGGCGCAGGGCAGGAAGCAGGCGCTGCCAAAGCTCCAAGGCCGACCCACTATGGCCTCGGCCACCGGAAAGGCCTCCGTAGGAGAATCCCCTCGGTCCAGAATCTCCGTGAGGGGATACCTGGCCCGTTTAGAAACGGGTTCGAGCTTCATCCCGGTGGACTCCGAGATGAGCCGAAGCAACCCTAAGAAGGACGAAGGGCTATCGTCCACTGACTGTCCTCCAGAGGACTCCAAGTCCATACGCTTGGAGAAAAGGGAGGAATCATCCTCGGACTCGGAAGAGTCCTCAAAGAGCTGCCTCGGGCCTGAGCCACCCTCCACCTGCCGAGGTTTATCGGGAGTGAGGGTGACAGACAGCCTATGGGGCAAACCCTTAGCCGACCGAGAATTTTTGGTCAGAGCCCCAACTAACGGCTATGGAGGCGGAGGTTCCACCAGAATCGGTGGGCAGCTGGAATTGGCGAACAACCGCCTGGGAACAGGCTCCTCGGCTACAACGAGGGGTTGTTTTGCCGCTCGTGACAGCCACTTAATGGCGGGAAGACGACTGGGTCGCTTATTCCGGTCAAAGGAGCTGTTGCCACATGAGTTCTCATACCCGACGAATCTTGCGCCAAGCCTCCCCTCATCTGAGGAGGAGGAAGAGCGGCGGCGCCGCTTGCCGCGGTGCTGAGACCGAGACCGCCTATGACGGCGGGATTGGCTGGACCGCGAGGATGTCCGAGACCGAGAGTCTCGGCTAGGCAGAGGACGGCACGGGGAGGTGTCGGGAATCGGCACTCCCCTCGGTTTGGACAATTCCACCGAAGGCTCCGGAACCGGAGGCACAGACAAGCCGACGGATCCTCAACTCCCACCGGGCGAACTGGGAGAGGGGGTTCTCAGCTTTCCAGCCGACAACCCGCTTAACGGTCGAAAAATCTCGACCACGTCGACGGGAGTCTCGGTCAACTGGCCCGACGGGGACACCGTGAAGCCAGTGGCCGAAGCTGAGGCGTCGACCGAAGTCGACTGTCGACAAGAAGGGGAAGGGGATCTTTCCCGCTCCCAAGAGCGTCGACGGAGAGACTTACTTTTGCTCTTTTTGGACCTGGAAAAGGGTCCAGAAGAAGTTGGACCCTCACCTTTCGTAGAGAGGGTCAGACAGATCTCCTTAAAGGAAGCCGAACACAGGCACCCAGAGAGAGCGACAAATGCACGGGCGCGGTAGTAGCGCCCGCTGCCCACCTCCTCTTCGAGGGCGCATCATCTGCTCGAGCCGAGCCCGCCCACGACACAGCCAACCGGCCTCTTTAGATTTAACCGAGGAATTCTTTTCGGGCGCCCAGTTGTAAACGGGCAGCACGGTCTTCAAGGACGAGGTCAAAAGGAAGAGCACAAGTCGCAGGCCTGCTGGTCATGCTCAAGGCCCAAGCAGTAGACGCACGTGGAGTGCGGATCCGTCCTAGACATCTTCTGCCCGCAAGGGCACCTCCGGAAACCGGGAGTCGATTGTCCATCGCGAGTCATGAGGGAAAGAAGACCAAGTCTTTTAGCAAAACTTTGATTTAAATTTTGAAGAATTAGAACTAGTCTTATACGCAGAGCGTTAAGGAGGGAACCTGAGCTTCCAAGCGGTAAGGAAGATCTGACGTCATGGGGCGGAGCCGAGAGTTTTACCACCCGGGTGGGTGGGAGGAGCCAGCTTGAAGACCTTCCGGCAAGATTTAAAGCAGCAAGGAACCTGCTAGACAGTGTGGATGAACAACATATCCATGTCCCTAGAAGTATTCATTTAGCATCTCTGCGCCCCACCCACCCACCATTATCCTCCACCCCTTTCTTAAGCCTAACAATCCCTTCCTTCTTGTCCCTTTTCTCACTTATATAGTGAAAGAACGCCTTCTCCACCTTCTTAATTCTTTCAGCTATCTGCAGCTCCTCCTGTGCCTTACTTGCCTCACTAGCCACCCTTAGGTAATTTTCCCTATCCACCTCTCTCTTGGTCTGTGCAATGGTCACTTCCACCCAGTGGCTCCCTGACCATCATTTCCTGTACATGCTCCCCATTTGTAAGCACCAGATCAAGAATTGCCTCCGCTCTTGGTTCAGTGACGCCCTGAGTCAGGAACCCACTCTGCAGTCCTTCCAGGATCACCTGACTCCTAGCACATGTTGTGGATGGTATGCTCCAGTCCACTTTGAGCAGGTTGAAGTCCCCCACAATTACCACCTCTCCTTTCCCTGCAGCTTCCAATATCTGTGAGCTTAGTTCCCTGCCCCTTTCCTCATCCTGACTGGGTGGTCCGTAAACCACCCCAACCTCATCTTTCTCCCTCTAATGGACCTTAACTGAACCCATAATGCCTCCACCTCCCCTTCCTCAGACTCCTCCCTCGTGCAAGTTATTCCCTCCCTGATATAAACTGCCACCCCTTCCCGACTACCCTGTCCCTCCTGTATAGTTGATATCCAGGGATCGCAAGGTCCCAGTCATGGTGTGATGTTGCCCAAGTCTCTGTTACCGCAGCTGTATCCACCCTCCTGTCTACTAATAGTGCCTGCAGGTCGTCCATCTTGTTTCCAAGACTCTGCACATTCAGAGACACCACCCTCCACCTAAAATCTGACTTTCCTTCACTTCCCTCTACTGTTCTAGTCACATTTATCCCCTCTGTGTGCACCCCTCCACGTACCGTTATGTGTTCCTCACCCCCTCCACCATTTGCTAACTGTGATCTTGCCCCTTTCACCTCCTCCCTCCAGACCTCTTCCATCACTGTGTGTGTGTGTGTGTGTGGGGGGGTCACTGACCTCCTCCTCTCCAAGTCTGTGGGCCTGTATGCCCACTGACCCTCTCAGTAGATTAAATTAAGTGCACTGGTTATGTATTCCCCCAGTTTGTGCCTGAATACCCTCAAACCCTCCCTACTGAGGTGTAGCCTGTCTGGTGAAAAGAGTGCTTTGTCTGACCAGGTCTCCTCCCAGTTCCCCATACAGATGAACATCTCCCTGCAGCTGTGCTGGCCTGTGGTACTGGCATCACCTCTGAGAAGGCCAGTGAACTTCCTTCCTCCCTGCAGATCTTCCCTAACTCTCTGAACCTACTCTGCACTACCTCAACCTCCTCCCCAGCAAGGTCGTTGGCTCCTAAATGTATACCTAAATTAGATTTTCCTCCAACCTCCCTTACTATTTCCCTTATTCTTGGGCCCACCATCCCCGCCATCATTCCTGGCATACAAACCACCCTCCTACTTGCATCTGGGTCCCCTTTCCTTTCCCAGTGAATACCCCTAATTATGGAGACCCCTATGATTGCCACCCTTCCATCCCCGGCATCCGTGCTCCCTGTCCTTCCTTTCTTACCTTCAGTAGTAGATGCTGCCTCACCTAACTTCTCCCTCTGCACCCTGGTGAACTTTTCCCCACATTCACAATTTATCCCCTTAACTGTTTTTCCATCTCCCAAACTGCCCCTCCTCTTCTGACTATCTGTATCCGCTTTCAGTTTTCTCTACCCTCTTCCTTTCCTCTCCTCCCAGCCTTCACTCCGTTTCGCCTGTCTCCTCTTCCCTGCCCACCCCGATTAGTTCCCCCCCCGGTACTCCTACTCTCAACCCTGGCCCAACCTGACCTACCTCACCTCCTTTTGCCCCCTTCCTCCTTCCAGACAGTGGTGCAAATCTATTCATTAAATGCACCCCTTTAGAATTTACCACCCCTGATGCTACTCACATTCCCACCCCTTCCCCTTACCATCTGCCATTCCTCCACCCTGGGTTCCCTATTCCTTTGAGGAAGAGATACTCCTGTATACTGGGTGCTCCTCCACACTCCCATCCCCTGCTTGATGCAGTCACTCCCCTAGGCATCACCCCTCTGCCTTTCCCTCCACTGCTCTGCTCCTCTGACTTCCCACACCATTCTCCCCAACTCCCATCTAAGCAGCCTTATTTCAGTCCTTAGCTGCTCCAGGCTGTTACACAAAGGACACCCCCCTTTACTCCACATCACCACCAGAAAGACTGCTGCCCCAGAGCTATTGCAGTTTACCACTCTCGCTCCCTATACATGTACCTGATCCCCCACATCCTCCCAACCCAGCTTCTCCTAGCCCCCAGTTATGCATAACTATAAAATAATTATACATTTCAAAAACGCATAAATTTCTAACTCACGTTACCATCAAAATTTAACAATCACAACAATCTAGAACTTGGTAGTCTGCTTCTTCCAGTGTTCTATCAAAACTAGAACACTATGCCAAGGAAGCTGTTTCTTAGGAACCATCTGATTCTAGCTAAAACACAATATTTTTAATAAATGCCTTTTAAATTATCAGCCCAAAAATCCCACGAAACATTGACAGTCATAGTAACATAACACAGAAAACGATGGCAGATGAGGACCGCCAGGCCCATCCAGTCAGTCCATATACCCCACCTTTAGTTAGCTGCTGCTGATCCTACTTGGTCACCGGCTGCTGCCTCTTCCTCCCCCCCAGGGTTCCCTTAGGCCTATCCTATGCATGTTTAAATCACCCCACAGTGCTTGCTCCCACCACGTCCTGTGGCAAGCCACTCCAAGCATTCACTACCCTTTCCTATGTTAGGACTCTAAAAATCCTTATTAAATGTACCTTGTGTAATTCTGGGTCGCCCCGGGAAAAAGGACTCTGTGCCACTGGGCCCACCTGGTTAAAATTCAATAAACAATTAAATACATTAACTCTGCTTTTGTCTGATCTTCAGGAAGGGCTTGTGCAGCTGCCTTGGCACTCCTCCATAGGGTGCTCTGGTATTTTATCAAATGGGCCCGGTAGTTTGCAATACACAGGCTTAGTGATGCAGTGGCACAGGTTAATTTGCCCACAACATCCAGCCTTCTAGTTCCTTATCAGGAGGCAGGAAGCTCATATGTTTAGGTACCCTGGATCTATCATGTGCAGCTGTAATGACTACTGAATCAGTTTCAGGCTGGTTAACATAAAAAGGCTTAAGAAATGGTGCAGGAAACAGCTTGTCAGCCTTCCTAGGGACTGCTGGTATAGCACTGGGCTTGTACCAGGCAGAATTAAGTGGAGGGGGTTTCTGGACCTTCCAAACACTCCAAAAATTCCTTTTTGCGGAGTCTTCCTCTTCTACAGTGAATCCCATAGCTGCCTGAATTTGTTTGCATCGTGGTCTCAAACAGGCATCCTCTGGTGGTGACCTTTGTGTATTCACCATGGACTTGTCACTATTCAAGTTCAAGTTTATTGTGAAGGGATAAATCCACTGAGCAAGCTCACTTTCAAAGAAGACCCCTTTTTTTTTTTTTTTTTTTAAACAACAAAACCATACATACAGTGGGTGCAAGGATACAAATTAAATAAACACTATTTAACAAATGTACAACATGAACTATACAAGGCAGGAACTCTTCACTGCAAGAGTACAGGATAAAAAGTACAGTTACGTAAGAACTTACCGTAACAGTAGATCTTCGAGAGATGCTCTTGCAGTATTCACATACAGGACTAAGCCGCCAGGTGTCAGGACCGCACAGAAATATTTCTAGCTAGCAGTCTCTGGCGGGGGAACGCCCCCACGTCAGGTGACTGGCGTCATATGACGTTGGTATAAAGGGGTGGTCCCCCACACCCACCTTCCAGTTCTTTCCCACGAAAGGCCAAAAGAGGCAAGACGACAGAGAATAGGATATTCCCCCCATGGAAATAAAGTAACAAAACTTACGGGGACAGAGGGCCGGAAGGCTATATGTACTGCAAGAGCCTCTCTCGAAGATCTACTGTTATGGTAAGTTCTTACATAACTGTACTATCTTACTTCAAGAGGGCTCTTGCAGTAGGTATTCACATACAGGACTCAGTCCCAAGCAGTCTGGAACAAGGAAAAGCAGTCGGGAGGAGTACTGTTCTCCATAGCATGGAACCTTAGTGCTGAACGGATCTCACAAAGGAGACCTTGTAGGACAGCCAACCCGAAGCCTGCTCTACGGCAAGAGGCACTATCCAAACTGTAGTGTTTCGTGAAGGTATGGACGGAAGTCCAAGTTGTGGCTGCACAGATGTCAGCCGCTGACGCATTTTTGAAACAAGCCACAGAGGCAGCTAACTCCTCTGGTGGAGTGACCTCTGACTTGACCCGGAAGGGTCTTATTGTATTTGTCGTAACAGAAAGTGATACAATTCGCCAACCATTTTGATAGGCATTGCTTAGAAACAACACTGCCTTGTCTTTTGTGAGTAAGAGAGACAAAAAGCTGATCGGTTTTCCTCAGATCCTTAGTCAGACTGGTGTAGTATCTCACGATTCTGTGAACATCCAAAGTATGCAAGAGGTATCCCCCTTGATTGGAGTGTTGCATAAAGAAAGCCTAACTCAATGGATTGATTCAGCATAGATTCAACCACCACCTTGGGGAGAAACAGGGTTGGTGTGTAGAGCCACACGTTCCTCGTGAAAAATCAAGTACGGGATTTTATACATTAAGGCTTGAAGCTCGGAAATTCGACGAAGAAGTGATGGCCACTAGGAAGAGTGTCTTCCAAGAAAAGAACTTCTAATCAGCTGCTGCTGCTGCCTCGAAGGGAGGCAGAGTAAGCTTCTCCAGGATGAAATTCAGGTCCTATGGAGGGGCAGGATTGCAGATGGAGGGTCTCAAAATGGAGAACCCCTCTGAGAAAAGTCCGAGAGACTTCTGAGCAAAAGTCCCATCTCTAAAGGGAATATGGTAGGCTGAGACAGCTGTCAACGAGGAATGGCTGAGACCCAGATCGAAGAGGTGATGCATGTAGTCCAGGTCTTTGTTGACTGGGCACGAGAAAGGCTTGAAGTCTCTCAAATCTGCCCAGATAGAAAACCGTTTCCACTTCATGGCATAGGTGGACCTGGTGGAAGGCTTCCTGGCGTCCACCAAAATGTCCACTACCAAAGGAGAGACTCCAAAGCAGGCTTTAGCTATGTCTGCAGGAGCCACGTATGGAGATGAAGGGATCTGAAACCTGGATGAACAAGGGTCCGCTTATCCTGGTCAACAATTGTTGCAACAGAGGAAGAGGACGAGGCTGTTCCTCTGAAAACTGTTGCAGAAAAGAGAACCAAACTTGCCTGGGCCAGAAGAGAGCGATGAGAATCAGTCGAGCTCCTTCCGATCACAGTTTGTTCAGGACCCTCTGAATTAAAGGAATGGAAGGCATAAACTAATCTGTCTCTCCAACCGAGAGACAGAGCATCCTGCCCAAAAACGCCTCGCCCTGGAGCAAGCAAGCAGAAGACAGGAAGTTGTGTGTTTTGGGAAGAGGTGAAGGGGTCTATCGAAAGTGTTCCCCATCGCTGAAAGATGTCATTTACAACTTGCTGATCTAACTCCCATTCGTGGGACCTGGCTGAGGACAGAGTTTGTCTGCCATTGTGTTTTCCACTCCCGGGACGTGAACTGCAGTCAAGTGGAGGTGATGCTGGGCTGCCCAATATCAGACTCTCATTGCTTCCTGGCAGAGGGGTTAGGAACGCTTTCCTCCCTGTTTGTTGAGGTACCAGACTACACACATTGACTGTACGAGGAGATGAACAAGGAGGATGAAGGGAAGGAGAGCCTGAAGGGCATGAAGGACTGCCCTCAGTTCGAGCATATTTATGTGCAGGTTTTGCTCGAATTGGGACCAGCTGCCCAGAGTCCTGTGAGACCCTAGATGGCACCCAAGCCCTCTCCTGACGCATCTGTCGTCAAAGTCTGGGATGGGGGATCAATGCAGAAATGTACTCCCATGCACAGGTTCTCCTGAACCATCCACCATTTTAAGTCCTTGATCATGGGATCTGATACTAGCACCTCTTGGTCTAGATTGTCCCTGGTCTGGTCCCATTGTGACTGAAGCATCCATTGAGAGATCCTCATATGGAGCAGAGCGAACGGGACTGTTGGGATGGCAGCCGCCATTAGCCTGAGGAGGCAGAGTACTAACCTGGCTCCCAACCTCCTGCAGCCAGATAGGAGACAGGCTTGATTCTGAAGGGAGTCCACCCTGTCTGGAGCCAAGAAGGCTTTGCCGGTGGTCGTATCCAGAATCGCACCTATAAATTAGGAGGTGTTGGCAAAGGACCAGGTGAGACTTGGCCTGGTTGATGATGATACCCAGGCTGGTAAAAACCTGCAGGGTAAGGTAAAGGGAGTGCAAGAGTTCCTCCATGGATGACGCCGTTAGGAGCCAATCGTCCAGGTACGGGAATACCTGTACTCCCTTGGTACGCAGGTGGGACACTACAACTGACAGGCATTTGGTAAACACTAGAGGGGCAGAGAAAAGACCAAATGGAAGGGCCTTGAATTGGTAGAGGTCCACCTGAAAACAAAACCAGAGGAAACTGCGGTGGGAAGGGCATATGGGGACATGCATCTAGGCATCCTGCATGTCCAGAGTGCACAGCCACCGTCCCGGCCAAAGTAGTGACAGAAGGCTCAGCAAGGAGAGCATTCTGAAGTGTTTGTACTCCACAAACATGTTCAGGGAGCCGAGGTCTAGAATGGGCCTCAGATCTCAAGTCTTTGAAACTAGGAAGAAATAGGAATAGTAACCTGTCCCCCAAAGATGAGTGGGGACTGGCTCCATCGCCACCTTCGAGAGTCAGGGAGATGATTTCCTGTAGAACCAGAGGAAGATATTGCAGGGAGTAAGATGACTAAGAGGGTGGTTTTCGGGGCGGTTTCTGCAGAAACTCTATTGAGTGTCCTGCCGATATCAACTGGAGCACCCAAGCGTCTGATGTTATCCTCTTCCAACCCGGCAGATAGGAGGAGAATCTCCCCCCCTACTGGTTCCCTCTGGAACCTCCAGAGGCAGTGGGAGAGGCGCAGGAGTCAGGAGGTGTGCGGCAGCGCAGCAGCCGAGGCGCCCGCAGCTTTTTTGCTTGGGGGAGTCTTGGTTGCTGGAGGGGCTCAAACGCTTGTTGGCACGTTTTCCTTGTGGCTTTTGTCCTTCTTGGTTTTGGTGACAAAAAGGACACCGCTGCTCGAGGGGACCTGTACATAGTCTGGACAGACTTGAGTGCAGTACCCTTCTCCTGCAGCTCGGTAAGGATGTCCTTGAAACCACCCCCAAACAGCACCAACTCCTGAAAGGAGCATCCTGTATAGCGGATTGTACCTCAGGGACCAAACCTGAAACGTGGAGCCAGGCATGATGCCGTAGGCCTACGGCGAAAGCCGAGCTCCTTCCAGCTGTGTCCACCGCATCGTAAGTGGCACGTAGCATGTACCGACGGGCCGAGCGAGCAGAATGGACAAGGTCACCCACTTCCTGCTTAGTCTGTGACTCAGGAAGGGAGTAACAATTTAGATTCCACCTGGCTATGAATGGTTTTCTGAAAATCCCCCATATGTGCAACACAGTTAAGGCCCTGATGCCTAGGGCAGAAGAGGAATAGATCTTCAAGTACTGGTCAAGAAGCCGGGATTCCTCATCAGGTGGAGACGAGCTGAGGTGTTTAGAACTGGCGGAGCAGCCATGAGCAACGCTGATGACAACCAAATCCACCTTGGGGTGAAGGCTAAGAAAGTCTACACCCTCAGGAGCCTGATATAGCCTGCCCGCCTTCCTCGGAAGGGAGGCCAACACGGAAGGTAGTTTCCAAATGGTGGAAACAAGATCTGCGTGAGGCTCTATCCAGGGTGGGATCAGCACAGGAGTGGTCTCAGGCAGATCCAGGTGGGTAGTGATTTTTTTATGTTGTGGGTCTGGCTCCACTGATTGCCACCAATGTACTTCCTGGATTTTCCTCAATAACTCCAGAAAGGAAGGGTCCTCCAGAAGGAACTTCAGAGGATCCCTTGGCCTGGGGCATTCCAGAGTATGGGGCTCACCTTCAGGGTCAGAGTGGCCGGACTCCAATTCAGAGTCAGAAGTTTCTGACGAAGAAGAAGAAGAAGACTCCTCCCTGGGAGGGGAAGGGACGACCCCTCTGGGGAGTTCCCAAGGGCATGTATCCTCGACGTCTCGGGCACCGGAGGGCTTTCCTCTGGTGTCGGGCAGGGGGAAGGAGTCTCCCGTCTCCAAACGTAGGGGATCAAGTACTGGGTCCGGCTTCAGGAAAAAAGACTCTCAACCGCCCAGGTAAGCTGAGCCTTGGCCTCAGCCCACCAGGAGGTCAAGGTCTCCTTCAGATCCGCCAGCAGAGGTGAGGAATACGGGTATGGAGGGTACCTGTAAAAAGAGCATCCGTAACCCAACGGCGGGTATCCCAGCGTCAAGTACTGAGGAGTCAGGTACTGCAGCGTCGGGTGCTGTGGCGCCGGATACTGAGGGTCCAGGTACTGCGGTACCAGGAACCCAGACACCAGGGGCTCTGATGGAGCAGAGGGACCTGGCAGAGGCCCGGCTGGCGGGCCAGAAGGTGGAAGCGTTGGCCCCGTGGGCATCAGGCCCGGCGTGGGTATACTGTCGAGTGGGTCAGATGGTCCTGACGGAAGACTAGGTCTTCCATCCAGCAAAGGGACACCAGATGGCGTTAGGTCGGGCGGCGTCAGGACCGGCGTCTGAGGATCTGGTGTCAGGGGGTCTGGCGCAGGAGGTGGGAGCCCTGACGGCAGCGTCTCAAGGTCCTCTGTGATGACCAGGGAAGGAGGGTTAAAATCCCCAAGTGTCAGTCGAGGGGCGCAGGGACCTCAGTGGGCAACGTGGTGAGATGTTGCGTACAGCCTGGGGCGTCAGACTGGTCAACAGGGTCTGGCGCAGGCTTCTTGAGTGGGCGGACGTCAGAGGAGCCAGCGTCCAACTTATCAAACTCCCTGAGGAAGCCAACAAAGCAGTGGCGGCCTTGTCGAAAGAGGTTTTGTCTGGGCGCCCACCCGAGGAGGTGAGTGGCTTAGCAGCCTTGTCCAGGCGTGCATCGGTGGAACAGAGGTCCGACTTACCAGACCCTCTCTGACCAAAAGGCCGTGAGGGAGGAGCGGCCTTAACGGAAGCAGAAGCCTCCTTTACCCCAAAGGGCCCAAGCCCAAAGGAAGAGGCGGTGCCTTCTTGGTAGCCACCGAGACTGCCGTCGAGGAGCGATCCCCCAGAGGGGATGTCACCATGAGGGTCGCGACTCCAGCCAAAGTCGTGGCTGCTGTGGAAGATGATTCCCACTCCCGGTGCTTCTCCTTGTCATGCTTTTTCTTACAACCTTCGGGGGAAGCAGACGCCTGCCTAAGCTTTTTTAACTCTTTTTCCATGGAGGCCATTTTCTTCTTGAGGATGTGGGCTTCCAGGGACTGCTGCCTTCTCTTGGGGGTAACGGAGTTGAACTTTTGGCAGTGCTGGCACTTCTACACGGGGTGGTCTGGGCCCAGACAGAAGAGGCACAAGGAGTCGCCATCCTTGTGTGGAAGCTGGGAACACCACAAGCTGCACTTGCTTTTATGCGATTTGGAGGGCGTCTGGGACAACATACACAGCAACTGTTGAAGAAAAAGTCGAGAAATAGGACAAAAAAGTGAAAACTTGAAGACAGGAAACCAACTGACAAGCACTGTTCTACCGCGAGGAACTTTCACAAGCAGACAGCAGGAAAGAACTGGAAGGTGGGTGTGGGGAACCGTCCCTTTATACAGACGTATGATGCCGGTCACCTGACGTGGGGGGAGTCCCCCGCCAGAGACTGCTAGCTAGACATTTTTCAGTGGGGTCCTGACGCCTGGCGGCTTAATCCTATGTGTTAATACCTACTGCAGAGCCCTCTCGAAGTAAGATCTAGTACTAGGCAAGTACTCTTCCTCACAATCCTCTTCCATATGAGGTCTGGGTTGTACAGGAGAGCACTTGCAACAATGGTATCTGCTGAGCAGGCCCCCTAGGGGCACTATGTTGCTACATCAATGGGGACTGGGTGTTAAAGACTCCTGCGATCGATAGGCCAGGCAGGCCTGGTAGACTGCAACGCATCATTTCAAAAAATGATACTAGCACAGATTGTGCATCAACGCATATACTAGGGGTTACGACTGTATTAGTCAATGACAGGTCAGACCCAGCAACAACAGACATGTACTGCTCATAGAAGGCCCAGTAGTACCCAAGCCAAGCCCCGACCTTGGTGTCCGGTCAACTGTCCGGGGCTGAAGTCACTGCCACCAGAGCACACAATGATGACCAAGTACCTGCAAGCCGCAACAGCAACCTGGAGCGTATCAGTGAGGCCTTACTTTTATCCTTGTTGAGGTGTTTATGCCTGTGTCTGCCTGACGGGTTATCTTTGGATTTTGACAACTACGATTTGGTCAACAGGGCAGGCAATGCAGATTTTTCTTGTAGCCGTTTTTCCATGGCAGTTAAGAGTTTTCTTAAGTAAAAACTTTTCTAGTGGCCCTTTTCTGCATTTCCTGCTAGTGGAGTTAAGCTGTTGCAGATTTTGCTTAATTTCATATTGTGGGAAAGGCTCAAGGGTTGTTATCTTTGCAAATCTTCTCTCCACAATCACTTAGTAATCAATGTTTCCATGAGTGGGTACAACAAGTAGGACTGACGTTGGGAAAAGAACTGAGGAAAGATGGGGCCGCCCACATTTATGTAAATGCTGACACAGAATATTGCTGTGGGTGTCCCTTGGCTTGCAAATGTTTCTGTGCAGTCCTAGCCAAATGTGTTAGTTCCATATTTTCCAGAGTTCCCTTTTATTCACCAATTTCTACATTTTATATAATAGGGAGTTTCTCCTAGTGTCCGGTAATCACAGAGTATGGATGGGTGGAGAACCTCTACCTTTTAATAA
Organism: Neoceratodus forsteri; assembly: GCA_016271365.2. Taxonomy (NCBI): domain Eukaryota; kingdom Metazoa; phylum Chordata; order Ceratodontiformes; family Ceratodontidae; genus Neoceratodus; species Neoceratodus forsteri. Next base: position 303,549,063 of record JADMNL010000027.1, on the reverse strand, counting down.
AGATTGTGTTTGGTGTTTATTTTTCTTATACTCCATTTTTGTTAGCTGTCAAAGAATTAGGTTTCAAAATCAATTAACGTTTCAGGACTCAGTTGTCCCTTCATCAGAATTTTCAGGGCTGAGACAATATAAAATTAAATACTCCATCATTTCAAAATACTCTGAATTCATTTTTCAGAATGTTTGAAATAAATATTTTTTTATTTTATCTTAGTCTCTGCAGGGGGAACATACCTGCTTAAGAACTGTGTTTCCCAATTCATGTACTTATATTATTCCTTCTTTTATAAGTCTTGTAAGATGCAGAGGAATTTATACTGCAAGCATAAATTACAATTATTTAGTTATCTTTTAACAAGCTGGAATGAGACTAAAGTCTTTCTAATGAATCTCATACGAAGCCATGATACCTATTCTATTTCAACCACTCTGGTCTCCTATTTGTTTCAATGACGTGTGGTCCTAGCGTTGATGCGGGTATAGTTGCAAAGGTGTGACCTGATGAAAGATACCCTCAAAGAAGATCAGCATGGATCCGTCAGATTTCTTGACTCTTCCCACCAGGCAAAGTAACTGACAAATTGAGAGGGAAATCCAAAAGGGAGTCTGATACTGCTCCGACATGGAACACCAAGAAGACAGAAGGTAGGACTGGGGAGTCCTCATATGGATGTAAGCCCATGGGATTAGTTCCATCATGGCAGTCATCAGACCCAAGGTCTGAAGGAAACTGCGAGTAGAAACCATCTTCTAAGCCCTGAGGTGCTGAATGTCTGGCTAACGGGTTCTCCCTCTGAATGAGAGGAAGATCCGCCACAAATCAATTTGGAAATGGGCTCACAGGAGTGTTTCAGACACGGAGATGGAGTAAGGGAGCTCCTTTCTCTGTTGACCATCTAACCTTGATCTCTCAGGACTTGTAATGTTCGGACTACAAAGGATCATGCTGCCTGCTCCAACAAAGTTCAGATCAGGCGAGTGTCAAGATAAGGGCAAACATGATGACCCTCCAGAATGTGAGAGGCAACAACTCTTATCCTTCGTGAAGACCCCTGGAGCAGAAGCTAGGCCAAAGGGAAGAACCTGGTATTGAAAATGCTAATCCCAAATGGCAAACCTCAGAAGTCTCTGATGAGAGTGGCAGGTCAGGATAAGAAATCAGATACAGATCTGTGGAAGTCAGACAGTTCCCCGGTCGTACTGGCCTTATAAACGACCAGAGGGGCTTCATCTTGAACTTGGTTTGTTTCACACATTTTTTTTCAGGCTCTACAGATCTACAAATCAAGAAAAATGCCACAATTTCTTTGGGACTACTAAGTAACTCAGGTAGTAACACTGGCCCCACTAGAAGGTTGGGGGGGAGGCCCCCACCCCCCATCACCTGTATCTGAAGCAACTGATCCAGGGTCCAGTGCACTGCTTTTCTTCTTCACTGGGTTTCTGGATACTGGAGACTAAAAGACACGACCCCTTAGGGTCACATAGAGGACTCTACTGCATAACTGAAAGAATCTGCAGCACCCACAGGTCTGCTGTGGTCCGGGCCAATCTTTAAACAAAATTCTGAAGATGTTCCTTGAGGGCCCGGGGGACGAGATGGGTCCAGAAATCCTCATGCAAAGAATTCGCCCTTCCTGTCTTCTCCTCCAGAACGTCTACAAGAGAAGGAGCCTATATTCTGAGAGAACCTAAAACCGTGTAGGAACCTTTGCCTTGCTGATTTTCATAGGCTGGAAAGGATCAAGAACTATCCAGCATAACCAAAACTCTCTCCATGAGCAGGGGGATTGGAGCTCGGTTGCTCTTTGGAAACTAGCAACTGACCTTTCTTGTCCTTGATAACTTTCAGAAGCTTGTCCAACTTCGGTCCGTGTGGTAATGGGTAATGAGGGTGTTTGCCAACTTTCAGGTAGCAGCCCGACAGATTTCCTGGATAGGGATGTCCCTGGAAGCAGCCACCAATGCAGCAGTATGGCAGGTAGAATGAGCTCTTATCCCTCTGGGAGGCTCCTTGCCTGCCAACTCATAGCACAGACCTATGCATTATGTAATCCATCTTGCAATAGTCCGCTTCACTGCAGGTCTGCCAGAAGTGGCTTCAGTGTAGGTGACAAACAGCTGGCGAACCTCTCCCCGAATTTCCTCTGTCCTCTTCTTATAAAAGGAGAGAGCATGCCTCGGGTCCAAAGTATGGAGCTTGTACTCTGCCTCCAAGGTGTAATTAGGATAGATAAGATGAAACTCTGACACCACCTTCGGAAGGAATTTCGTGTGGGGGCGTAGAACAACCTTGTCCCTGTGGAAGACCAGGTTAAGGGGAGTCCACCGAAAGCGCCTGAAGCTCCCCTGTCCTTCTGGCAGACGTGATAGCCACCAAGAAGGCTGTCTTCCACAAGTCTGACAACTCACACTTGTGCATAGGTTCGAATGGCTTGCCCATGAGCTTTGCCAGTACCAGCAGTAGATCCCACGGAGGTGGAGGTTCACGCACCGCAGGGGATATGTGATCCAGGCCTTTGGGAAAAAAAAAAAAAAAAAAGCACCCTATCACTGTCTCCTGTACCACCATCGGCTGACCGGCCTGCGCCCAGTAAGCAGAGTTGGCTGCCAGGTGCACCATAATGGTCGATGACCGGAGATCCCTTTTGGAGAGAGACCAAAGGTAGCCAAGAACGTTAGCCACTGAACAGGATAAAGGGTCCAGGCCCTTACCCTGACACCAAATGGAAAACCTTTTCCACTTGAAGGCACAACATTTCCTAGTGGATTCCGTTCTGAATGCCTCCACCACAGTGTAGACATTTTCGGAAAGACCCAAAGCCTGGAACTCTAGCCGCTCAGGTACCAGGCTGTGAGGTACAGGGATTGAAGGTCCAGACCGAATACCTTCCCCATACTGAGTGATATCAGGTCTGGGCGTGTGCAAAGCCGGCCAGGGTGCCTGCAGCTGAGGCTGAGGAGATCTGGATACCAGAACTGGCGCGGCCAGTCTGGGGCTACCAGGATCACCTTCGTCTTGTCCCTCCTTACCTTGAGGAGCACCTTGTAGTTCAAGGGAAATGGAGGTAAGGTGTAGAGGAGGCCTGGGGTCCACGGCCCAGAGAAGGCATCCCTGCAGCAAGCCCTGCTGGGGTGGGGGTGGTGGGCATGAAACAACCTCAGCTTGGTGTTTTCCTGGAGGCAAACAGGTCCACCATCGGTCTGCCCCAATGGCAGAACAGGCTGTAAGCTACCTCTGGATGGAGAGACCACTCGTGGGATGTCTGGCCTAAGCGGCTGACAGCATCCACCAGATGGTTTGAGGCTCCTACCACATGGATGGCTAGGAGATTTGTCTCCAACCGGCTCACGAGGGTCCAGATGCAGAGCACCTTCTTGCATAGCAAACAGGAATGCGTCCTGCCCTGTTTACTGAGGTACTCCATGGTCGTGGTATTGCCAGTCTGGACTTGAACCAGTTGACCCCACAGCCGAGGAGCGAAGTGCCAGTCTGACTGCTCTGAGCTCCAACAGGTTGATGTGGCATCGGGACACCTCGTGGGTCCAGAGCCCATGGGCCCTTTTTTCCCCCCATGTGGGCTCCCAGGCCCATGAGAGAGGCATCGGTTGTGAGGATGACCGTCAGCTTGGGGCGGACAAACGGGATCCCTTCCTGCAACCGGTCTGGAGTGGTCCACCATTGGAGAGCATCCCGTATTCTCTGGGTTACAGTGATTAGCTGGTCAAAATGACCATGGCGCAGAGTACACTGGGCAGCCAGCTCCCATTGGAGGGGGCGCATGTGCAACCAGGCCCAACAGACCACCATGGTGCAGGCCGCCATGTAACCCAGAAGGTGCAGAAAGTCCCGAGCAGGGCGCAAGTGCCCAACCAGAAATGACTGGGCAAAGGAGGAAAGAACCTCCACCCTGTCTGCCGGAAGCCAAGCTCTGTTCCAATGAAGCCCATCACCTTAGACGGCACAAGTTCTGACTTGGCTTTGTTGATCAGAAGGCAGAGTTGGGAGCAGGTCACCTCCTGTTTTGTGAATCATGCTAGGAGCCAATCGTAGTAAGGATGAATCCTGACACTTCCCCACCCCCGGGAGATGGGCCGCCACCACTGCAATGCATTTGGTGAAGACCCGTGGGGCTGATGACAGGCAGAACGGCATGGCTTGGTACTCATACACAGTCCCTTCGACTCTGAAGCGGAGGAACCGCTGATGGGATGGACGGATTGGGACGTGAAAGAATGAGTCCTGCAGATCCAGCGCACAGAACCACGTTTCGCTCCAAGGATGGTATGATCTGGGACAGAGCGACCATCCGAATGGTGCGTGACCTGACATATTGATTCAGGTCGTGCAAATCTAGAATGGGGCACAAGCCCCTCATCCGCTCAGGCACCAGGAAGTACCAGGAGACAAAGCCTGTGTCCGCTGGAGGATCCAACACTGGATTTACTGCCTCCCTGAGGAGGAGGAGCTGAGTGATGTAGTCTCTGAGAGCTGACTGGGTCTGAGCGGATACTCGTTAATCCCAAGGGGCGCGGGCTCGACTTGAAGGGTACTGCTCGAATTCCAGAGGCAGTCCCTGAGCGACCACTTCCAGAACCCACCTGTCCATGGTGATAACGAACCAGGCGGAAAGAAAGTGGTGGAGCCGGCCCCCAAGAGGAGGACCCAGAGCTGGCATGACAGGAGAGGGGGTAGCAGCCCCTGCATCGTCACTGAGCAGACTTGGAGAATGCTCCAGGACCGGAACCTCAGCCTCCTTTACGGGCCTGTTGGGGACCGGGCTTGGGCCAAGCCTGAGCCTGGTGCTGTTGCTGGTGCTGCTGTCCTCCTTGAAAGGAGTACTGTTGTGCTGCAGGGGAAGAATGCCTAAAAGAATTATTTTACCTCTGCTGGTTCTTGCCCTAAGAACTCTGGGCAGAGGTAGCATCCAAGGTGGCGCTGAACTGCTCAATGCGCTGAAGGTGACTGGCCACTCCTGGGCCGAACAAGTTGGTCCCAAGGAAGGGCACATCAGCTAGTTTGTGCTGGGCATCTACCGGGAAGGTGGAGAGCCTCAGCCAAGCCCCGCGACGAGAGGCAGCTGCAGCAGCCAACTAGCGGGTAGACGAATCACCAATGTCCAGGGCCATCTGAAGCTGCTGTTTTGCAATAGCTCGGCGCTGATCTCGGACCTGCTTGACAGTGGTCTGCATGTCCGCGGGAGATGTGGGAGGACTTCATCCAAAGACCCTAGAAGGGTGTGAGAGAAATGTACCATGACGACGAAGGCCCAAGGAGGAAGCCGCATAGACCTTCCTGGCTGAATGGTCCAAGAGCTTGGACTATTCGGAGGTTGGTCAATATTGGCAAAACTGCCAGCACGCCTGAACACAGAGGTGGTCACCAGGCTCTCAGCTGAAGGGTGCTCTGTGAACCCCGCTAGGGACCCCATGGGCACTGCATACTTGCGGGCCGACGGAGCTGGACAAGAGGCAGGGCGCTGCCATAGTTTAAGGGCCGGGCCGACAATGGCCTCAGCCACTGGAAAGGCTTCCGTCGGGGTATCCCCTCTCTTCAGGATGTCCATGAGAGGGTACGCCGCCTTTTTCTGTACTGGCTCCAGGGGCATCCCTGTAGATTCAGAAATGAGGTGAAGGATTCCTTGGAAAGGCGAGGGACCTTCCTCCGTCTCTAGGCCAGCGGTTGATTCGTCATCACCTGGATGTGAATGCAAAACGGTCATGTCGGAATCCGGGTATAACGGCCTACCGCCCAGGTCACCATCAACTCGCGGGGGGCAGTCTGGGGTGACCATGACTGATAATCGCCAGGGAAGCCCGGTGTCCAGTCCGTCTTCCTTGGAAGGAGCCCCTCCCACAGGCTGTTTGGGCGACGGTTCCACCACAATAGGTGGAGAGACCGGTTTGGGCTGAACAGGTGGTCTTGCCAGCTCCGCGGGCTGGGGAACTGATTTGGTCAGCTCTGAAGGAGTCAGCTTCGGCCTAGGAGGCGAAAGCCAAGTAATGGCCAGGATAGAAGCCATGGTAGGCTTATGCCCGGACAAAATCAGCTGCTGCCACATGAGGTCCTCATAGTGCCAGAGTTTCCACTGAAGCCTCTCCTCATCCGAGGAGGACGAGGACGACCGATGGAGCGCTTATGGCTCTTTCTCGGCCTGTCGGTTGAGGGGGTCCTAGACCTCGATCGAGATCGGGCAGGCCGACTCGGTCGGTTGGGAGACACCAGCGGGGCCAGTGATTTCCCGAAGTCCAAGACTGGTTCCTCAATGGGGACTCCAGCAGGCTGGGTCTCATCAGGGAAAAAAAGGACCAGAGTCCTCTCCAAGAAGTCAACCAGAGTCAGTGACAAAGGGTAGATAGGACTGATGATTATTTCCACATCGAAGAAACCCTCAGCCGGCTGGCTTGACGGCAAGTCCGAAAAGCCGGCGGCCAAAGAAGCAATCTCAACCGAAGAAGAGACGCAGGTTCCTGGGACCGAGATCTCTCCCGCTCCCAAGATGGTCTCTGCTGAGACAAAGACGTACTCTGATCCTTCTCCCACTTATGGGATCAAGAGGAGTGCGAGCCCGCAGGCGCCTCTCCCTTGGTAGGGAGAGACTGGAACAGCTCCCGGAAGGAACCAGAGAAGGTGGAGCCCAGGTTGAGCAGAATGAAAAAGCTCCTAGAAGACTCCACGGCACGAGCTTCCTGCTCCTCGAATGCCTGCATGCGTTCCAACTGCTTGGTGGATCCTACAGCCGCGGAAACCACTCACCGAGCCTCCCTGGATTTCACCAGAGGACTCCTCTTCTCCAGCCTCCCCTGTTTCAGGCATCCAAGACTGTCGTCGAGGACGCTGGGATGAAAAGCCAAGCAAAAACAGTTGAGGTGTCATGGCCGACACCGAGGCAGTAGACGAACGTGGTATGGGAGTGGTATGCAACATTTTCTGACTGCACGGGCACCGACGAAATCCGGGGATTTTCTCCACGAAAGCTGCTAACTGCATATCACGCATAATGCGACGTCAAAACGATGGTTGGAAAACCAGGGCCTAAGAAATGCGAGAGCATGAGGAAGGCAACCTGAATCTTCCAGCAGAAAGGATGATCTGGCATCATGGGGCTAAGCAGAGGTATATACCACCCGGTGGGTGGGTGGGAGAGCCAGCCTGAAGACTTCCGTGAGATTTAAAGCGGAAGGGAACATGCCAAAGACTGTGGATGAACAACATCTCTACGCTCCTGGAATGGAGGTTTCGCCGGCTCCACAGGCAGGGGAACTAACAATCAGCTCCAAGGGAGTCTGCTTCAGCCTGAGAGGCGAAAGCAAAGTAATGGCCAGGGTAGAAGCTGGGGTCGGCTTGTGCCCAGACAAAAATCAGCTGTTGCCACGAGGTCCTCGTAGCACCGGAGTTTCTGCCGGAGCCTCTCCTCATCCTAGGAGGATGAAGACAGCCAATGGCATTGCCTCTTTTTCGAGCACTTGTGGATCTTCATCGGCCAAGGAGGTCCTAGACCTCAATCGAGATCGGATGGGCCGATTCGGTTATTCAGGAGACACCGGCGGGACCGGTGATTTCCCGGGGTCGGGGACCACTTCCTCGATGTGATTCCCAGTGGGTTGGGTCTCCTCGCCAGAGAAAGAAAGGCCCGGAGTCAGACTGAGAGAATCGTCGACCAGAGTAGACAATGGGTCTATAAGGTAGATGACTATTTCAACCTTGATCGACACTTCAGTCGACTGGCCAGACGGCAAAGCCGAGAAGCCAGCAACCAAAGAGGCAATTTCGACTGAAGTAGAGCCTGCCGGTTCCTAGGACCGAGATCTTTCCCCGATTCCAAGAACATCTTCACCAAGACGAAGACGATCCCAGGTCCTTTTCCCGCTTACAGGACTGAGAGGACTTCGTGCCCGTAGGACCCTCTCCCTTAGTCGGGAGAGACTGGCACAACTCTCGGAGAGAACCCGAGAAGGTGGAGCCCAGGTTGAGCGGAACAAACAAGCTCCGAGAGGAAAATTCTGCAGCCCAAGCTGCTTCCTCCTCGAAGGCTTGAAAGCTTTCCTATTGCTCGGTGGATCCCGCAGCCGTGGAAACCGCCCACCAAGCCTCCTTTGATTTCACCGGGGGGGTTCCGTTTTTCTGGCCTCCCCAACTTCAGGCGTGCGAGACGGTCGTGGAGGACATTAGGGTGAAATGCATGACAGAAGGCACTGCAATGCAGGTGTGGGCTACAATGGCCCCAAAAGGCACCGCAGCCCCAGGATTCCAGTCCTGTGGCCTCCAAAGCCACTGCAGCCTTTTTCCTCTCCATGTTGCACATCTGCAATCCTGAGTACAAAACCCTAGAAGTGCTCCTTCAGAGAGCAAATCCTTTTCAATTTACAATAGGAAAAAGGCAGACAGCATGCAGAAAGAATCCCTGCAGCGTAGGGATACGTCTACCAGCTTAGACATGTTGTGAAACAGACTGAAAGAGATCGGTAAGGGGAATGTCCCAAGACTTCTCTCGGGCTGTTGTAATCTGTCCCGGCTAGCAGGACAGGACATCCTTTTCCATCTAAATGCCTACAGGAGAAGACTCAAAGTGTTCTTTTACTTATTGTGTCTGAACTGTAAGCTGTAAATACACCCATTTGAATGTTTTACTTTTTATTTTATTAAAGGAACCTAATCTTGAAGCCACACATACCTGTCCTTTCTTGTTGACTCCAATAATGCCAGAGGTAGGTTCATAAGGAGCCGTCACAAATATAGTGTCAGCACTGATGCGGTTCATGTAAATGCACACGCCAGATTCCAGGTCATACAAGTGAATGTAGCCATATTTAGTGATCAGGTAGATGACACCATGCTTTGTCCCAATCTGTGAATAAAGAGGGAGAAAAATATTCTGTTTCTTCAAAGCTCTTGACTCCATGCACAGACTGGCTGAACGCTCACCCTATGGTTTCTAATTCTGATCTGAACCATCATTTGGGCTGTGATTTAGACTCAGCCACAGGCCAAGCACTGAGAGCACACAACTTAAATTTTCAACCAGTTCATATTCTGAGAAGCTGAGGTGGTTTTTGTTATAGCTACTGTACAGTCACCAAGCTGCACAAGTTAAACCATTTTTGTACTTAGTAAATGCAAGAAATGTCATCTGCACCTAATTATACAAATACAAACCTCGACTATCTGTCACAATTGCTGGCCCAACAGCTAGGCAGTTGTATTCACACCGCGGTGGACAATCATGCTCAGGGGCTGCTGCTTCTCACTCCTAGATGGAAGTGGGGAGAAGAAGCATTTGTTCGCGAGTGGGATGGCTGTGCCTGCTGGCACTCCTTGCACAACAAACTACCTGCAGCCAATTTTTGTTTCATTAAAAATATACTTTATTGAACAGTGTAAATTTTCTGATTTTTGATGAAGACAGTATAACAAAAACAGACAGAACTATACTAAACATATCACTAACAACTATCCTCAGCCGCCCCCACCCAGAGTATGACGACTACGTAGTTTACTGCAGGAGGAGTAATCACGCTGGACTGATTCAGCTAAATTACAACAGGAGACTAGTATACCTCATAAAATTATCATACACTCTGCTAGTTTCTAACTGAGTCAGTGAATAACAGGACATAAAGATTCCCACCTACTTTAAAAGGTGTTACATCAATTATGAAGAGTGGCGCTCTGTCTCTCCACATTTAAGGCTTCAAAGTCTTTTGATGCCACTCTCGACAAATTGGGGTGGGGTCATCCAACCAATGCCTTAATATCACACGTTTGGCAGGGATAGTTATCAAGACCATAGACCCCTTCCAAGGGCCAAAAAATGGAAATGACGTACTTACCGCAATTCTTGGTCTTCTAGGATGCAGTCTCCACCACTCATTCACACTAATGGGAGAGTACCAAGCTAAAACCAACCCACCCTGAGTAGGGTGGTAGGAGATAGGGCTCACTCAGAAAGAACATCCAATGACTGTCCTGCTGAGAAAACAGCTGTCTGGAAAGAAGATCCAGAACACAGTGCTTACAAAGGTATGCACTTGAGCTCCAACTCACCACTTTGCAGAAGACTGCAGTGGACACAAAATGAAATTCCACCAGGAAGCCGCAACCACTCTTGAAGAGAGGTGAGAACCCGGCCTCTCAATCTGGTCCAAGACAAAAATTAATAGTGTCAAACATATGCTACTAAACTAGCCTAAAACATCTCAGGGCAAGAAGGTGATCCAATTGAGGCAAGCTGAAGCTACACAAAAAATGTTGGAGTGTAGCTCTTCATTCTGTGAAGAAAGTCACAGAACCGCTGAAACAATCAGAGAGTGAAGTGAGCGCTCCCTTCCTTCTGGAGACAAGGAAAAAATTTTACTAACTGAAAGAGCTGGAGGCAAAGTCTACTGGTTCAAGGTAGACCAAGAAAGTGCAGCTAGATACCCCCACTGCCAAGTATGGCCGACCTGTGAACAATAGGTCCAAGAGGCACTTGAATCTCTTACTTTAGTTATTTATTTATTTACGTACGTACATTAGAATTACAAGCCTCTGAGACATAGACTCATTTCCAAAGGCTCCATGTCAGGTTACAGAGACACAAGGAGTGACATTAAGTCGGGGTACACAGTTTCAGTAGCAAATACAGTGGGTAAACAGCTTAGACTTATAATGATGTGGCCTATACGGAAAGCCAGCTAAGCGGGGGGAGGGGGTTGCCAGTACAGTTACAAGGCACAACACATTAGCAACTTGGAAAGATGCAGCCTATACATATTGTTAGCCAAGCAGGTCCCTGAAAGGTGGGGACTGGTCACTGTCATACTTAGAGACACAATATTAGTAGCAACTTAGAAAGATGTGGCCTATACAAATTGTTTGCTCACCTATATCACAGGAACCTGCTTAGCTATCGGAGGTCCAGGTGGGGTTCTCTCATCAATGGACAAAAGTTTCCACTTAGTCACTTAAGCCTTCCTGATGGAAGGCCAAAGCATGACTTAGAAGCCTCTTGTGGTGGTCTGGGAGAACCAGAGGCTACCCACTTCTTATTCCAAGAGGAACCATTCTGCCCGTTAGCCTACAACTCTAGTAGCAGTCTCTGAACTAAGGGAAGACAGGGAAAGTGTACAGGAGGAACGTGTCCACTGCGGAGAAGCATTCAGACAGGAAAAAACAGGGTCTGGATTTCTGAGGCAAGATAGGGGCAGATCTGAGTCAAGAGGGGACACAGAAGGACCAAATGCAGGCTGACTCATTTGTTGAAAGTGACTGCATAATGACTAAAGTGACTCAAGGTGGTGAGGCAACCCTCACTCCGACCTTCCTGAAAGGGAATAGGAAAAAGGCTCTAGATTGCTTGCTTGAAGAAAAAAAAAAAAAAAAAAAAGGTTTCATCACCTGCTCAAAGTGGGTAACTTCATGTCAGAGCGTCTTCTTTACCCTGGAGGTAACTAGGGGAGCTCCTAAGAGGAGGAGCTGCTGGGAAGGTGAAACAAACACCTTCCCCTAAATAGAAAAACTCTTCCTGGGAAAGGGAGAGGAGAGCTGGGCAACTGTTTCTGAAGAGTCTACTCCAGGTGACTGGCATGGAACCAATGTGCAGGAAGCAAAGGTATGAATACTGAGAACCCATCTCTGAACAAGGACCTACTTGAACTTTACGGTCAAGAAAGGGAGCATGCCATCTGTTAACTTGGAGCAAGCAAGGAAGTAGGAACCTGTGTTCCGACTCGCCGTGGAGTCACTTCTGTTGCTCTGAGGCTCTGATCATGAGAAGAGAGTCTGAAGAAAAAACAGACTGGGTTGCCACCTAGGTCTAGGGAACATCTCTGAATTAAGAGAAAATCTCCCTCTGAGAAAAGCGATGACCCATACCTCCACTGGATTGTACTTCCCCTAGAAGTAGAAGAAGTCCGGTGCTCTCCACCGTAGTCTAGAGACGACTGCCTCAGGCAGCTGAGGCGGAACCTGGGCCGGATCCAGAAGGATGGTATCAGGTAGTTTTGGGCTAGGCCCTCTACTGAGAGAGAGAGAGAGAGAGAGAGAGAGAGAGAGTGTGTATGTATAATATATTATGTATTTTATTTTTGAACAATTAGTTAGAGTCTGACAAGGCTCTACCTTGAAAGTACTGCCTGATACAAGAATGATGAAGATGTTGTCCATCTGAGGGGCAGGGGAAGCCTGAGCATCCATAACTTAAACGAGGACCGGACCAGTAATCATAGCTGAGGAGATGTTAATCACCTATTGCTGATGAGGCCACCAAAAGGGTAGTATCACAGGGGGCTACAAACCCCTATCAAAGGTGCGGAAGAGTCCAGAAGGCTCCCGATCACTGAATTAGTGTGTTCCACAGGGTGTAATTGTACTGACAACTGAAAAGAGTGCAGACGCAGAAGCGTTTGGTCCACGGAAGAAGTCCGAAATGTTATGGTGGACCCCATATCCCTGAGGAAAAACTGAAAAGAAGATCTTCTAGATTCACAGAGAAGGCTTACCCTCCAAGGTCTCTAAAATGAGTTATCCAATGTATCACTGACAAGTAGGACAGGGAGAGAGACTCATCCAGATGCACTTCTATCCCAGAAGAACCTCCAAAAGGAAGTCTAGGTCAGAATCACTAGAGACTCCGCCACCAGGAAAGGTGTCTAGGAGCTCGAATCCACTTAAGGAGCCGATAAAGTGCTGAGCGGAATGCAGAATTCCGCCAGTCCCACCAGCAGTAAACTGCTGGAACACAGGATCCCATGTGAACCTCCACCCACTAGGAACCGCGGAAAATATTCCGCGGAACAGGACTTCACTCCATGGAAAAACACTTTGCAACAACTTCTGCAGAAGAAGAAGTCTGCAGAAAGGAAAACTCTGCCACCTGTTCCACCAGACAGCACCAACCAGAACCACCCATGGCACCAGCATCGCCCACGGCACCATCTGCAACACCAGACACCTGCGGCACCGCCAGGGGAGCTGCCTGGCATCAATGGACCAGTGGCACTGCCCACGGTGCCGCATGGCGCCATGCGGCACCAATGGCACCAACGGTACCAGCAGCACTGTCCATTGCACTAAACGGCACCAGCAGCAGCGCCAACTGCAATGCCAATAGCACCCAAAGATCCCGAGGAAAGAGAGGGGAAAAGGAAAAGTGGTAGCCGTGCCGGCCCCTGCATGGGAAAAAGGGGAGGGGGAGACATGAGGGGTCGACGTGATGGCGAAGGCACCAAAGATGGCATTGCGCACATCTTGACCTAGTAGACCCGGCCCAGCGGCTCTGAGGCCTGGAGGCCCCGGAATCAGGAACACTGGCCAAGAAAACAGGACAGAAGTCTAACCCCCTGCTCCAAAGGAGCAGCCCAAAGGTGAAACTGCTCACCGGAAATCCATAGAGGACAGAGATGGAATCCGGTGTTGAAGAACGTGGCCGTTAAGAACGGGATCAAGGGGAACCCACCAAAGTCTGTTCAGGCCTACTGCCGCTCATTACCGACAATCCCTGCGCAGATGTACCAGAGGACGACCTCGAGCGGTACAGATTCTTCTTCCCCAAGGAGGAAGAAGAGATCGAGGTCAAGCGGAGCCGGATCCCCACAACCACCAGTTTTGTGCTTCAGCGGACTGTCCTACCTCCCCCTTCCCCCGAACACAGGGCTGCCTGTGGTCAGACCACCCTTCGTGAAGGGCAGCAAAGGACCGGACACAGACCCTCTGCCTTCACACCTTTCAAAGGAAGTCTTCCTACCGTCAGCGCTACCGTCCAAGGACGACTCCATTGATGGCAGGTGAGAATTTCTTTTTCTTCTTCATAATCATCTTTTTCTTGTTCTTAAAATGAGATAATACTAAAATGTTAATATAAACAAATACTGAATGGCTTAATGCTGCTGTCGTATAGACGAATACTGACTTCGGCAGACAAGCGACATAGACATCCAAGTGCACTCGACAGCGGGAGAAAAGGAACAAAGATGGTTGGAGGATCGACACCAAGTTAGTCTACACAGGCGCAAGCTAGTCTCGTAGTGCCGCGCATGCGCGGTCCTATCCTGGCGTCGGCCCTTCTGAAAACTTTTGGCTCCCGCTGGGTCCTACCGCCTCCCGCACTGTCCCATTAGTGTGAATGAGTGGTGGAGACTTGAGTCCAGGAAGGAACTGCAATAATCTGTATCTAGCCTGTTTTATGAGAAGTGGTGGCTGCCAGGAAGCAGGAGTGTGGGAATCCGAGACCCGAGAGCATGTGCAGTCCCATGACCTACCACGGGACTTTTTAGTTTTCGCCTTAGAGTCCTTCTTGGAGGATTTAGACCTACAGGAAGGGCCCTCCCCAACGGTAGAAAGGGACCAGCATAAAGAATATTTGTAAACATGGGATACGCTTATTTCACATTTCACTTGGAGAGGCAAACCCCCAGGATAAGGTACTCTGTTCTCCAGCTCCCCAGGGACAAAGGAGGTCTTAACCTCCCAAATTTGCGTCAGTATGCCATTGTCTCCCACTTGACAAACATCTTGTGGTGGCTAGCTCAGACGTACAAGGCCCACTGGAAGAATATTGATCAGACTCTTGGTGATATATTTTACTTGATCGCATATCTTTTGTGGAACCCACCCACATGTCTACCAATCACCAAATTTCCCCAATATATGGCAGAACCCTTCAGTCATTGGCTACAGCTATTAAGCAAATATTTTTCTTCAACAGACAGACCATCTCCAAGCGCTGGCGAGTGATGCGTTGGCCCAAACAGACTAGACATGGCCCTCAGAAACACGCTTACTAATTGGTGGAACCCACAGGGTTACTCCCCTTCGTTTCACTACAAACAACTTACCAGTTACCAAATTCAGAATTTCAAAGATACCTGCAGCTGAAGTCATACCTACAACCGCACGAAGACGCACTGGCATCTACTGACAAGAAACCATCCCCGTGGTGTCACTCATTAAGTCGTACCTCTCGGGCAATATCACAGAACACCTTATCAGCATACGTAGCTCTAGTGGAAGGTTTCCTTGCTGCGACCAGAACTTCTGCCACCCTGCTTGACACTCCTAATCTCTTCTCTGCTAAGGCTGCAGGTGCCAGGCGTGCAGGTGAAGAGAGTGAAGAGCAGGATGGACGAGTGTTCCCTGCTCCTGTGAGAGCAAGTGGGTGGAGAGAGGCAACTGCACTGGAGGTTCCAATGACAGTTGCTGGAGCAGTGGATACCAAATTTGGCAGGGCCATAAAGGAGCTACATGGATCATCCTGGCTCCTTCCAACTGCAATCTGAGCAGTACTCTCTGGATGAGTAGGAAGGAAGGCTTTACAGAAACCTCCCTGTCCAAGACAGGGATAATGCGTCTCGCCAAAAAACACCAGGCCCTGCAACGAGCGAGCAGAAATTTTCCAGTTTGGCGTTGTATAAGGACGCAAAGAGGTCCAACTCTGGGAGGCCGAAGAGGTAGTCCGCGACTTCCTGAAGTAGTTCCCACTCGTGGCTCAGAGAGAGAGAGAGAGAGACAGCGACCGACCGAGACTGTTGGCAAGAACGTTCTGGACCCTGGGTAGATGAACCACCGTGAGGTCTAAGAGGTGTTCTACTGCCCAGTCCCACACTCTCATGGCCTCCCTGTAAAGGGGGTAAGAGTGGGTACCCCCTTGTCTGTTGATGTAGAAGACCACTGGTGTGTTGTCTGTCTGCACCAGAAGGGGAACCGGGGACAGCTGGTCTCAAAAAGCCTGGAGCGCGTTCAAAACAGCTCTCATTTCCAGGACACTGATATGTAGAGAGCACTCTGTGGGAGACCAGGACCCTCGAGTCCTGTGATTCCCTAAGTGAGACCCCCAACTTGTCAATGACGCATCTGTGGTCAGGATGAGGGATGGGGTTGTTCTCTGCAAAGTGCCTCCTCCCTCCAGATTTGTGTGACAGAGCCATCAATCAAGTGAGCACTGGACCTCTCAAGAGACCCTGATCAGAAGATAGAGGTCATCCACTGCCTGATCCCATTGTACTCAGAGGTGCCACTGGAGGACTCATGTGCAACCTGGTGAGTGGGACCATGGCTATGGCAGCTGCCATGTGGCCAGGCATCTGTAAAATGACCCGAGTAGGTGCGGTGGAGGTTGCCTGAACTCTGCATGCCACAGCCCGCAAACGTGTTGCCCTGTCCGAGGGCAGGAAGGCTTTTCCCTGCTCTATGTCCAGGACTGCCCCTATGAACTGTAACCTCTGAGACGGCCAAGGTTGTGACTCTGGCCAGTTCACCACAATCCCCAGAGAAGACTCTGGGGGCAGAAGAAAGGCTGAATGGCAGAACCCTGAACTGGTAATGCAGGTCCTGAAACTGGAACCAAAGAAACCTTCTGTGATGTTTCAGAATTTTGATATGTATGCAAGCATCCTTCATATCGAGGGAGCATAACCAGTCCCACTGATGGAGCAAGGGGAACAGACTCACAAGAGTGACCATCCAAAATCTCTGGTATTTGACCGAGAGACTGAGTTGGCTTAAATTCAGAATAGGGCGAAGGTCTCCCGTTTTCTTTGGAACCAGAAAGAAGCGGTACTAGTAACCTTTGGCCCTCTGCACCAGAAGAACAGGCTGGGTGGCCTTTTTCTCCAGGAGCTGCTGGATTTCCACTGCTAAGAGTAGTACGTGGGCCGGCGAACAGTTAACAGGTGGTGGGGGGAGGGAATTGTCCGGTGGGATAGAGAGAAACTATTGAATACCCATTTCGGATGGCATCCAGCACCCACTGGCCTGTGGTAATGCCGGACCAGGCGAATGGGTAAGGGCAAATCAATCTCCCTCCTACCTTCTCGCTCTGCAACTCCAGAGAGGGGGGAGGGAGAGGCAAGTCAGGTGGTGGGAGTAGCGAGGGCCTGAGCCCTGGGAGCTTTGGGCTGCCTAGGGCTTTGGGGAGCCTTGGGGTTTAGGGTGACCCTGCCTGGAAACCCCTTGCCTTGGGGGGGTCTTGGCCTCCCTGTCCCTGTCCTTGTGAAAGGGACGGCGCACGATTCCCTGAGGCTGGACTCAGGCATGTGGTGCACGCCAGCCACCGCCTTCCCAGACTTGAAGCCCTTTGACCAAAGATTCCACCTCTGGCCCAAACAGCACCAGTCCCTGAAACGGGGAGTCCAAAATGGAGACCTGTAGGTCAGGCTGGAAACCGGAAAGTCTCAACCATGAATGCCTACGTAAGCATACCCCTGAGGCCGCAGCTCTAAAGGACATATCCACTGCATCATAAGAGCAGCGCAAGACATGCTTGCCTACATCCAGGCCCGACTGGGCACAGGCAAGCACTTCCTCTTTTACTTCAAATTCAGGCATGGACTTAACCAGTTCCATTCTCTTTTGCCACAGAGATTGCTAATAGGTGACCATATGGGCCATGAAGTTAAGAGACCGTATGGCCCCTGTGGCAGAAGAGAATACTTTCCGCCCCAGCTTTCAATCTGTTTGGAGGCTGGGTCTGGAGGCTGAGAACTCAAATGTTTTGGTTTGGTGCCATGGCCATGAGCATCAGCAAGCACCAGCAAGTTGACTTTCAGTTGCTCTGCCAGAAAAAGCTCTGCTCTAGAAGGCTTATACAGCCTGTCGGCCTTTTTAGGAACCGCCAGAATAGAGGCAGGCATACGCCAAGACAGGCAAATAACGTCCTGGAAAGGCTCAACAAGTAGTGGTATGGCAGTTTTGGTTCCCTGACCCCCCAAAATTTTGCCAAATGTTTACGATCTGGGTCCAGGTCTTCCGTGTCCCATTCGTAGATGGCTTGGATGTGCCTCATGATGTCTAAAAATGAGGAATCATCCGGAGGGACCTCGGAGAGTTCTTTGGGCCTGGTGAAGGAGGAAAGAACTCATCCCCAGAGGAGTCAGGAGAAGAAGGATCCGCATCTCCCTCCTCAAAGGAAGATGCATGGCCACTAGAAGAGGGAACAGGAGAGTGCTTCCTTTTCCCCTTTGGATCTGGATGGGAGCCCTCGTCCCCACCTGGAACTGGTGGAGTGGGGGGAGGTCCCATAGGTGGAGGAGGTGAGGTGGGGTCTAGGGGCCTATAAGTAGGTCCCCTTTGACCGTATTTCACCACGTTGTAAAGAATTACCTTATGTCACAGCCACTGGGACGACTGCTAGGCCAGGCGTCTGGTGTCATCGGGGACCATCTGGTTTTGGCAGATGTCCGTATCCGGGAGACAGTTCTCCTTCGCCTGGAGAGCTGACGTCCAGAGTAGGCGGGGGTTTATCAGGCATTCTACCTCCCAGGGGAGGTACAGACATTAGATCCTCCACCAGCGACCGCCCCTTATCAGGCATCTGGGTGCGGGATACCAGGGAAGGCAAATGGCTGGGTCTGCTGTCCGGTGGAGGGCAGACCTTAGCCGGTGGGGGCGGAGGGGGAATCAGATTTTGGGCGGCGACTCCATGTGCTCGTCCCTGCGTTTCTCCGCGGAACTGGGCCTGTCCTTATGCCCATCCTCAGACTGGACACTGAGTCGACCCTGAAGAGGATATGTGGGGTCCGTGGGCCAGAGAAGATGAAGTCCCAGAAGGGGCCGACTCCCGGTGCTTGCCCTGAGAAGAGGTGGGAGCAGACTTATCCTTATGGGAAGGTTCGGTCGCATGGCCCATGACCGAGCCAGACCTCCGGCCAGAGGTCAAGGAATAAGAGGCCTGTTTGGAGGGCGACTTGGGGTGCAACTCTGACCTGGTCCTATCCTTGTCCCAGTGATGGTGTGCCCCTCCTGATTTCCCTATGGGTTGGGAATCCCCTAGCGGGAGAAGATAAGCTGGCCCCAGAACCACGTTACATAGCCACCACTTTCTGCTCCAAAAGGTGTGCTTTGAGTGCATTGGCTCTTCTTATCCTGGTTTTCTAGTTAAACGTTTGACAGTGCAGGCAGGCATTGGGCCAATGGTCGGGGCCTAGGCTAATGAGACAGACCACGTGGCCGTCCTTTGCCGGGATCTGCTTCCTGCATGTGCACTTAGATTTTCGTAGCAGAGAAGAAGGCAACGACATAAACGGTAATCAGAGATTTTTTGGGGAGAAAAAATATTGTCTATGAACTTTTCTTCAGAGCGGTCAACTGCAAAGAAGGCATCCATAGAGCCTAACTACGCGGGTTGACGGCAGGAAAAGAACTGAGATGGCGCCAGGGGACCACCCCCTTTATACCACGTCTGACATCGGGCGGAGCAGACATCGGGGGGGGGGGGCAGTCTCCCGCTATAGACTGCTTGCTACAAGTTTTCCATGGGGTCCCAACACCTGGCGGCATTAGTCCCAATGGTAGTACCTGCTGCAAGAGCTCCACCTCAAAGTTAGATCTGTAAATTCTGTACAATTGTGAACTGTTTGTGTCTGCACATGATACATTAATGATGTGTGTGCCTGTAAAATGTTTGACCGCAAAGAGAGAGCAGTGTCGAGATTGCAAGTGTCAGTAAATTGTATGACGGGATTTGGGAGTAGAGCTTTTGCTTGTCAGAATTATAAGTGTCGGGATTTCTTATGGTTCCCTTTGCATACTAACCTTTTGACCCAGATGGGATGTGGCCCCAATTAGTTTACCCCTAACAAGGGTATGTGCTATGTTAGTGATGTAACATGTGCCACGGTGTTCACCAATGAGGGGGCAGAACTGGCCAAACACCATTTTATAAATGGATAGTAAACCAACCCCATGTCATGTTTCATTGCTTAATTAACCCATACAAAGCTGTGTGTTTTTCTGTACTAGTCCAACCCAAGAGCATAACCACCTGCATAGCGTAAGATTAATAAATGGTAACTCAACCTCCTTGTTATGGCATAAAAAATATTTAACTCAGGGTTGGACAAATCAGTTTTTTTTTTAGATGCTGGTCAGTTTGGCCACTAGCTTTCAAAATCTGGTAGCCAAACCAATTTTTATTTTGTAGACACTGGCCATCAGGCTACCTGATTTAACTACAATGGGACCCTAAATATTTCTGAGGGACTCTAGAAAATGTGCAGGGGATCCTGACCCGGGGAGAACTGTCTCTGCTGATGGGCTACTGCTTGCAAGAACAGAAACCCAGATTCGGGAACAAGCCAGGGTTGCTGTGGCCAGCCAGGTGAGGAGGAGGAATATTAGTCTTCCCAGTGGACAATTCCCTTCTTCAAAGCAGGAAGGTCATGAGCCCTGCTCTCCTACTGCCACTTGGGTGACCACAGATGGTGGTGCAATCAGGAGCTGCTCTGGGTGGGAGGGATCTGTGTGTGCGTGCCAGTCCTTCACTCTCGAGACATCCTGGGGAGCAGAAAGACAGAAAAAAATGGAAACTAGAGGCAGGATAAATACAAGACCCCCCAGGCTCCACACCCACTTACTAGGCACCCTCTTCCACCAAGCAAGCTTTCTGGGGGCATGGGGAACAAGTACAGCTCCACCGTGTACACCCTGGGGCTATAGGAGGAAAAGAGTACATGACCAAAGACTATGGGAGAGGGGGCTGGATAACCAGCAGAAAGGGCAGGCCACGGAACAAGGGGACATAAAACAGAAATTTAACAAACAAAAGCAAAAAAAATTTACCAAAAGCTCCTATTCCTTTTTGCTATGTGAGGGAAGGGCACATTTTCATGCCCTGACAGTTAATGTCACAGTACCCGCACACATTAGTGTAGGGGTTCCAACCTATCACAGCATGAGAAACATTTATCACTGTTGTACCTGCATGGCCACAGGGAAGTCGGTCTGAGCCTCTGGAGGGAAGAAGACATCAACAGCTTTCTTCGCAAACGGCTGGTTTCCAGCTGCAGGTTGACCTACTTCTATAATGTGCAGCTGAGAGATAGAAAGAGAGAGAGAGAGGGAAGTGCAAGTCAGTTTTCATTAATGCACAGCAGCACATATTCGAACAATTTTTCATAACACAACATAAGCTTTACTACTTTACAATACCTGCAGGTTTAAAAGGCCAGTACCTCGCCAAAGCACGGTTATACCCACCATCATGGCAAGATTAAAAAAAAAAAACTGCAATACTCCCAAGACTTGACTGTTACAGGTGTTGAGAACCAGGAAAATAAAATGGATACGATAAGGAGTCTGCTGCATCAGAAAGAAATCTCTAGAACAGGAGCCTTTTACCTTTTGACACTAAGACCCCCTCGACCATGACCAGACATTTTCAAAGATCACCCATTTCCAAGCAGATTTTAATTTTTAGCAGTGTTTCACTTTATTCAGTAGAAAGACTGAATAAAGAATATCATAAACAGATCACACACACACACACACACACACACACACACACACACACACACCACGATAAAATGTTACTTTAGCAATAATGCACAACAGGGCATGTGCTGTCGGACTTGCACACGCCTAGTGTGATGTCACGAGTCAAAGCCACGCGACTAACCACACAAGAAGTGTGTAAATCCCACTACTGCACATGCCCTGAAGTGCATTATTGTGACTATAAAATGAATCAGTTATTAAAAATTAATAAATAAATGAATTTGGTTCAAAGAAAGTAAACATTTGATGAGCAGGATTGTCACCGAGCGTCTGTTTCAGGATTTACACACAGTCATGGGATATGTTTTGACCAATGAGGCTACATGATTTTCAAGACCCATTTTATAATTAACAGGAATACTATGCTTGCTTCTGTGTGCCATTCCTGCAGAGGACCAGCGTGAAGGCTCATGAACCACAGGTGGGCCACAGAGTCAAGGCTGAGAAACCCTGCTCTGAAGGATCACTGGTAACATGGAAAATTGACTATATATTGGTGGATTGGTAACAGGTTAAAGGGCCTTTCATCACTCTACCCCCTCTAGGTCACAGGTTCAAACCAAGCCCAGATTTTGTAATGTGACCAATTTCAAAAAGAACACACTGCCAGTTCTACGTGACAACGTCCTGTCTGCCTGGACTACAAAATCTGCTTTGAATTAAAAAATAAACAGTAAATATTTGTAGCAAAATTTTCTAAGTGTTTGTCTAAGATATCTGTTAAGACTGCAGTGAAACCATCTTTTATCTACAGGACGAGTACAGCATGGGTGACCGCAGTGGACCCCCCACAACTTGCCTTGATCCTATCTTGGAAGGAGCACCTCTAGTGGGTAAGAGGATAACTAAGTCCATGCCTATTCAATTCGGCCCATGACATACATCCGTCTCTCTCTCTCTCAACCTGCCAACGGTGGGCCAGAGCTGCCTCATGTGCCTTCATCCAGTTTTCAAACTGGCAAGTGAAAACTGAGCCTTTCTGGCAGCTCAGTCCTCTGGAATGCTCTTCTCTGTATATTCGTCAAGCACCAACCCTCAGAGTGTGACAAGTCTTTTCCACCAGGTCTTCCCTGGTTATTCTGGTCAGTGCTCGTAAATGATTACCGATTTTTTATTGATATGTCTGTGTCTTGTTTTTGTTCCCTGAAGCGCTACAAGCCACAGAAGAATGCTGTATAGAACAAAACTGATTACCTACCTGAATCAAGAAAGACTTCACATCCAAATCTACAAATCATACAAAAACAGTCTAGGAAACCTGCTTACATGTAAATTAATACTTCCCATATTTATCTGCTGTTTAATTAGCAGCACTCCAGTTATAAAATCAACACACTTATAGAGAGACTCCACCTTGCCTCCTGCCTGGCTCCGAACGGCGAAACAGAAGAGCGTTGAAGGCGAAGAATTTCCTTCGATTTTGAATTCTGCAAATGCTGCAGCATGGCCTTCTATTGGCTGGGATACCTTCCTATCCACTGAGTACAGCTGCATTGCACCGACCACACGGTTTTGCTGTTGGGAAAAGAGGGTTTGTTGGAGAAGGTGGAGAAAAGTAAAGACAAGTTTAAAAACAATCCCACCAAACCAGTGCTTACCAGACTAACCATTCAAAGGTCACACTTACAGCCTGTGAAATAAAGGGGCCCAGGCACACTTGCATGTGGGCAGGCATGCACACACACACACACACACACACACACACACACCCCAAACTATGTCCATTAAAAAAAAAAAAAGTCACTCAACCATAGCCGTAGTTCTAGGAGTGGTATATGGTTCAGATCCACACTCTGGCAGTTCCACTGGAATGCTGTTATTGGCGGGGCAATGTCTAAGCTACGCTACTCCCACCACACGGGCAGTATATATCCCGACTCCACCCCATGATGTCCTATCTTACATGCTGGAAGTAGGATAAGATGCCACCTTGGCAGGTGAGGTCAGGTGGGTTTTGTGGATGTGAACCATATACCACTCCTAGAATTATAGTTACAGGTGAGTAACCTATATTACTAGGGGCGCGGATATGGCTCACTTATCCACACTCTGGCACTCCCTGCAGTTCTCTAGGAGGAGGGGGCAAGGTGTGCACCCTTAGTTGGCAAACAGACTGGAGAAAAGACGCTGCATCCCAGTGTGACTCAAGGTCACTACAGTAATGAGAAATGAAGGTGTATACAGACTTTCAGGTAGCAGCCCTACAAATCTCCTGTATGGTACCTCCCTGGAAGCAGCCACCGAGGCAGCGGTACGTCTGGTGAAATGAGCCCTACTCCCAACAGAAAGCTCCCAACCAGTCAACTAATTGCAGAGATCGATGCAAGATGGGACCCACTTTGCAATCATCTGCTTTGCTGCCAGTCTGTCAGGTGCGGCTTCAGCATACGTGACAAACAAATGGTAAATCCGTCCCTGAACTCCGGCTGTGTGCTCCACATAATAGGAGAATGTTCTACACAGGTCCAGGATATGGAGCCTACGGTCGGCCTCTAAAGATGGGTTGGTAAAGTATACCAGCAAGTTAACTGCCTGGTTAAAGTGAAGCTCCAATACCACCTTCAGGTCACTAGTGATCATCACTCCCAGGTCCTTCTCCTCCTCTGATGCAGATATGGAGGTGGAGAGGACCGCATCAAAAGACTCCCATCAGGGAATGACCATAATTAGCCATCAAGAGGGCATAGTCAGTCTGACAATGACCCAAAGTAGCTGCAGCATGCATCTTTATTTGCCGCTTGGTCAATCTTACAGGACTCCTGTTCTAGAGGTTTGTCCACATCTCCCTGGAGTCTAGATTTACAGTGAATCCATGACCAGACCTTCGGCTGAAGGGTTGTCCGAAAACCCTGAGAGGAAACCCACAGAAACTGCGTACTTGCAGACCACACGGGCAGAGGGTGCTGGGCAGAATGCTTGATGCTGCCAAAGCTCCAGGTGTTGGGGCCTGCCTTCATTTTAAGGGATAATGTATGCCAAATATTACATTATTTAGTAAATTAGACAAAATGACTGCCTGTCACGGCCATAGTTGGAAAAAGAGATGTTTGAGGTGTCTGTAGGAAAATCAACATGGAGTCTAAAACTCTGGTCAATCCAACCAAGTAGAAAAGAAGTCTACTCAAAAAAAAGCCCAAGGCCAACAGATCTGCAAGGCTTGCAATTTCACAAGTCAGTCATAAGAAGTTTACTGCAAAACCATTTCTTTTTAACATACTAAAAGCCAGCAGACTAGGCCAAATGGTCTGTCTTGTCTGCTCGAAAGCCAGCAACCTAATGGCTGCTCGCCTTACCATCCCCCCCCCCAGCCACCAAGAGAGTCTTCATTTGTTTCAATTTCCCCTTGTACTTATCCCACCCTTTCTTGAAGCCCTCCACTGTACCCTCTTCCACCAGTCTCCCAGGTAGTGCATTCCATGGCTCCACTACCTTCTCAGTGAAAAATAACTCAATGTCTCGTGGTCAGGCACAAAACTAAAATTACCAAGATGTGTGTACTGTTTGACCAATCACAATGCATCAAGTACCCAGACACCTGCCAAAAGATGAACAATTGCAATTAGGGAGTTTTGCTCGCTATGTCTAAAAGAATTTATGCCCACTAGACCTTTCGGTAAATTCTATTTAATACAGTAAGTCAAGCAAAGTTCATTGCCTGTTATATTCTACAGATTTTTACGTTAAGAATCTCAACATTATACGTGACTTTTATACTGAGCTTACAATTATGCTGTTCAAGCTCAGTTACTCAGATTGTATCACAAGCTGTACGGTCAAGATAAGATGCTTCAAAGGAAATGTAGGTTTAAGTTAAAGCTAGTAATTCACAAGCAGAGGAACCTGTGGACAGTTGTGTTTCCTAAATGCAGTTCCACAAGAAAATAAATGGTTGTAGGCAGTCTTCCCCGATGCTTGTCCAATGGCACACAATAAATTATATATTATATTAAAAGAATAATTGCTTGCTGTAATAGCCAGGAATCTAGTTTTGAACTACATAGTAGGTCATGGGTATTATTCTCTGTGGAAGACAACTAATTTGTCCTGTGATCTATGTGGACTTTCTAATATAAGACACACACACATTGGGGGTACAGCCTAGGATGAAGGTTCATATGGAAGAATAAGAAAATCAGAAGGCATAGCCCATATAGATTTTCTCCACAATTCAGCGGTAATGGCGAACGCCACCAACTTCATCAAGGTACTTGTCCAATCTCTGTTTAAAGAGATCCAGACTTTCTGCCTCTACCACCTCCTGGGGCAGTCCATTCCATATCCTTATTGCTCTACACTTAACACATCCTTCTTTGTTCAGTCCTGCTCAATTCCTCACTCAGTTGCTTATCATGCCTTCTCAATTGGTAGGTCTTTTCTTTAAACACCAATCCCAACTCTGTTCTAATATCCTCATCCTTCAGGGATTTATATAATACCAATAAATCCCCCCTTACCCTTCTACTTTCCAATGACCACAATCCCAATCTTTCCAATCTGGCCTCATATGGTGCACCCTCACAACCCGAAATCAATCTAGTAAGGGATCTCTGTGGTCTTTCCATTAGTTTAATATCCCTTTCCAATAATGGACCAGCCACGGTAGAGCAATAATCCAATACATGCCTCACCAAAGATCTGTACAATGGCATCAACACCTCTCTGCTCCTTGATTGAAAACCTCTCCTAATACAACCAACAATCTGCATTGCTTTGTTTGATTGTCTACTATTAACTTCACTTCTTAAATCATTTTGGACATAAATGCCCAGATCTTTCTCACATTCCGAGACCCTAAGCTTCAGATCATACATATAGTAGATCTGTTTAATATTTTGTCTACCGAAGTGTATGACAGTACATTTATCCTTAAAGGTCATCCCATTCTTTCTTGCCCAATCCGCAATATACATCAAATCCTGTCCAAATACAAGTCTCTCACTGAACGTATCCACTACTGCTCCAATTTTAACATCGTCTGCAAATTTAAATTTATTACTACTAGATAGTTTCAGATCGCTTATGAATATACAGAACAGTGGGCCAAGTACCGACCCCTGGGGAACTCCACCCCACACTCCATTTGGTTCAGACAGATATCCCTGTATCTTTACCTGCTGTTGTCTGTTATTCAACCACTGTTCTTATCTATTTCCATATCAATAAGTTTTTCTATTATTTTATAATGTGGAACTGTATCAAACGCGCGACTAAAGTCAAGCATTACCACGTTCACATTTTTTCCATCAATACTGACCTTTTATGAGCTTGTCAGCAAATGTAAGTTTGTTTCACATGACCTATTAAGCATGAAACCATGCTGATTCCTATCCAAAATACCCCTCTCTGACATGCTTTCATAAATAGCATCACTCAGTGCCCCTTCAATAATCTTCAAAACCACCGACATCAAACTAACTGGTCGATAATTCTCTGCATCACTCCCTTTCCCTTTCTTGTATATTGGCACAACATGTGCCAACCTCCACCCTACAGGCACCACACCATCGCTTAAAGATTTCTGTCCCAATTTAGTAATAACAGGTATCAACATATCACCCAACTCCTTCTAGAAGTGTGAGTGAATGCCATCTGGTCCTGCTGCCCCATCCAACTTCAATCTCCTTACTCTTTTTGCCACCCTTTCTTCAGTTATAATAATTTGAGGATCCTGATTACAAGTCCCTATATTATACTTACCGATGTCAACATTATTTTTCCTAAACACAGCCCCAAAACATCTGCCAAGTTCATTGGCCATATCCATAGGCTCAGATGTCATGACTCCATCGATGTTCAAAGGTCCCACTGTGCCCCTACTTCCATTATCGCTATTCACATAAGCAAAAACAGCTTTTTTCTCTTTATTTACAGCTAATCTAAATTCAAAATGTTTCTTAGCATTTCTTATTTCCATCTTTAATCTCCTCAGGACTTTCTTATAACCATATTTAGACATTTCTGACCCATTCATTAGTCTATTTTATGAAACGTTATTTTCTTTTTCCTGCACAATTTTAATATTTTTCTATTCAGCCATGGTGGCTTTTTGCCTTTATAATTATAAGCCTTTCTACATGGGATGTGAGTTTTTTTTTTTTTTTTTAATTTATTCATTTATTTAGTACATCCAAGAAATAATTCCAAGCTTCTTCCATATCTAAACCTTCTAGACCACTTTCCCAGTTCTTTCTTACCAATTCATTTCTTATAGCTCTATAATTCTCTTTATTATATAAATAATAAACTGTATCTCCCTTAACTGGTTTAAATGCCCAATCCATCACAAACATAATGGACTTATGGTCACTATTACCTAATTGAGGTTGGATGCTAACATTCTGTATTACCTCAGGAATATTGGTCAGTATAACATCTAAAATGTTATTACCTCTTGTAGCCTCTCTTATGCATTGTTTAACTCCCCCTGCCACCAGCTCCTCATGGACTCTACATGCTAAATTATTGCCAAGCCGTTTTTTTTTCCCCCACTTAATGTTAGGCATGTTCAAGTCCCCCATAAAAATAATATTTGTTGTCTCTGCCTGGTTTACAATATCGTTAATATAGGCCTCAGTTTCTCCCATACCAACGTCAGGTGCCCTATAAAAAAAATACCACCTATTTTCCCTTCTCTTTTTTTTTTTTTTTTTTTTTTTTAAAGACTCAGGCCCAGATATTCAAAAGGGTTGCTCCATGCGCAACAGGGTTGCACATGTGCAAGTCCTACATTGCGCCATTCTGCGATATTCAGCAGGAGGCAGTTGCGCCACTGAAAACAGGCTGAGCAACAGCGCAATGCAAATGAATGCATGCTCAACATGAGGGGAGGAACCATGCATAAACTGCACAACCCTCATATTCAGTCGGCTGTGCAGGCGCAACCCCAACCTGCGCCTGCACAACTTTGAGCCAAAAAAAAAAAAAAAGGATTGTTGAGGGCCACTCACAGGTGAGCTGCTGTATTGCAGGACGCAACACAGCAGCCACCCGTGGCTGGCCCCAACTCAGTCCCTGTGCCCCCACCAGCCCGATCGAGGGCAGTATGTATGCAGACACCCCCCACACAGCTCCGGTGCCCGATCGCCGGGCAGTATGTCTGAACACCTCCCCAAACAGCTCCCGATGCCCGATCGCGGGCAGTATATGCAGACACCTCTCCCCCAAACGGCTCGATGCCTGATACAGGCAGTATGTATGCAGACACCCCAAACAGCTCTCGATACCGATCGTGGGCAGTGTGCACATCAACCTCCCCCAGTGCCCGATCGCGGGCAGAAGGTGTATCAACCCCAGTGCCCGATCGCGGGCAGAATGTAAAAGCCCCCACCCGAATATCTCCTGGTGGTCAGTGGACCGTAATGCCAGATCGCGGGCAGAATGTCCAGTGACAACCCCCCAACATCTCCCTGGTGTTAGTGTCCTCCCCACCCCACGAGCCCTCCACCCGCCTCCCCGGCAGCATTCCACCCGCCTGCCGCCCGACTGTCCGGTAGGGCCATTCACAAATCTGGACCGTCATATAGCGGTGTAGCACGTCCATTGGCTCTAGCTCTGCACCAATGGGCGGCAGCCCTTACCAGATAGCCGTCGGGCGGGCGAGGGATACTGCCTCACCGGGGAGCGGGGAGGGGTCATGGGGGTGGGTGGGGGGACACTCAGACACCAGGGAGATTTTGGGGGTTTACTGGACATTCTGCCCGCGATCGGGCATTACGGTCCACTGGACCCACCAGGAGATATTCGCTGGGGGTTTTACATTCTGCCCGTAATCGGCACTGGAGGCTGATGCACCTTCTGCCCGCGATCGGGCACTGGGTTGATGCACGCCTGCCCGCAATCGGGCATCGGGAGCTGTTTGGGGGTGTCTGCATACATACTGCCCGCGATCGGGCTGCAGGGTGCCTCGGTCCCCTGAGCTGCTGCCTGGCAGGGCGGCCAGGTTCAAGTCCTCGGAGATCGAGCGCACCTACATGCTAATAAGATGGGGCTATAATCACATGCAAATGGCCCCCGCTGCTTCTTGCATGAATTATAGTCCCATTTGCATGTCACCTTTGAATATCGGAAATTGGCAAGATGGCGCAATGGTACTTGGCGCCAATCGCAAGTTTAATGCTCAACTCTGACAACTAGCGGTGGCGCAAGTTCCACTGCACCATGCACAGTGGCTGTGGCTGGGGGTGATATTCAAAGGAGTTGCTCAATAGCGCAACTCCTTTGAATATCGCCCCAGCCACACCCCTTCGCAACTATTTTGAACGGCGCAAGGGCTTGCGCCTCAGAATGGCGCAGTTTGAATATCCGGGCCTCTATATCCTGGAATATGTTGCAATCACTCATTTTCATTATCCCACCATGTTTCAACTACTCCTACCATATCTAGACTCTCCTCTCTAATTAGAACCTCCGATTCTGCCATACTTGCTATATTTAAGCTTCCGGCAATACAAAACATGGCCTTTATTATTGATAACCTTTTACTATTTCCTGCCTTAGGAGCCTTATGTACCCCTTTATTTCCCTTCATCCCCTTCATTTTCAGTTTAAAAAATTATCTATTGCCTGTCGCAATCTCATCCCCAAAATTCTGCTTCCTCTAAAATTCAAGTGCAACCCATCTTTACAGTAAAGTTGCTTTCTTTCATTAAAAGTTCCTCAATGTTTAATAAACTGATAGTTCTTATTTTTAGTCCATTTACGCAGCCATTCATTTGCTAATGCAATCCTTCTCATTTTATAAACATTTGCCCTGGGTTCTGGAAGTACTTCCAAAATTACCATTTCTCCACCAAATTAATGTAGTCCTTCTGCATCTCAGGTAGGGTTTTTCTCATAATGTCATTTATGCCTACGTGAATCACTGCCAGGGGATGGTCCCCTGCAACACTGAATATATTATCAGCCATACTGTATAAATCCATAGCCCCTGCCAAGCTACTGACCATCCTGTTTTCTTTGTCATATTTACAGATATACTGGTCAGTATATGGAATCGCCAATTACTACAACCTGCCTTACATTCTCCACTCCTCCCTCCTCCATATGTTCCATGTTTTCATTGCCACTATCTTCCACTATGGTAAACTGATTTAACTCCCCCAGCACACAGTCTATTTGTTACGGTTATTCCTTCTATTATACTAACAGCAGGCTCATTTGTATTATTTATTTCAGTCAGGGTTTCTAGTTTTACCTGGACCTGGACTGCAGCAAACCTATATTACTTTCTGGAAGTAACTTTTATTAATTACCTTAGTTATTTTTATAGAAGGGTGGGGCATTTTGCAAATTCCCATCCGTATCACTATGCTTTAACTAGTTAATTAAGTTATTTTCAGTAGTAAGGGATGCCAACTTGGATCAAAGCTAGTTCCTTTTATTATGGAATCCTCTCATCAACTGTATGTAGCCGTTTGTTCTGTAGAAAATGTTTTACTCTCCGAATATATAAACAGTAAAAAAAAAAAAAAAAACACAAAAAAATCAAAAAGACATGGTAAGAAGCAGACACAACAGGCAAAAGTATCAGTTAACCAAATAACCAAGCAGCTAAAAATTTATACAGTGATAAGATGACAATTAGTTACTTAGAATTGTATTACACTCTGCTATAAGCTATACTAACTTGTGTAGACTATCTGTACCAGAACTCTTCAGAGTATCAATGTAACTAAAGACAATGTTATATTTCATACGACATTTAAGAAAAACCAATGATGTATGTTAAGAGAACTGTCTGATAAAGGAAAGAAAATATCCCTTTTTGTGATACGAGGAGTCATAAAATTGTGTGCTTATGCTGCCACCTACTGACAAACTTGATTTAACTGTTCAAAATTCAGTGTCAACTCACCCTACCCTAATACTGATGATGTCAGGCATAGTCAACCAATCAGATTTAATTAACTGCTGCTGCCTTGGGCCAAATCTGATAATGCACCCAACTGGTCACTCTGATTAATAGTTTTGTT
This sequence comes from Neoceratodus forsteri, assembly GCA_016271365.2. Taxonomy (NCBI): domain Eukaryota; kingdom Metazoa; phylum Chordata; order Ceratodontiformes; family Ceratodontidae; genus Neoceratodus; species Neoceratodus forsteri. The sequence continues at coordinate 303,517,845 of JADMNL010000027.1, read as the reverse complement.
TGCCTCATATCCTGAAAGGATGTGGGCATTAACCAAAGAACCATCCTTCCTGACTTTAGTCTGAGAACCGAACCAAGACACAGACGAGACAGATTACGGCCTGCAGTATCCAGAGTCCTCCATTAATGAACGGTGAGTTGATATCCCTCAAAGTAATTCATATCAAACTGCTGGATTAATCCCATGTGCTTATAGGATTAATAAAATAAATACCTAATTTTTGGGACAAATTAGCCTTTCCAGTTTACTTCTTTTAATAATGCCATAAACAACCAACATTTAAATATTATTCATAATATATCCAATAGAGGGCATGTCCAAAGATGGCCTCAGCCACCAGGAAAGCAACCCCCGGGGATTCATTCCAGTTCAAAATGTCTGAGAGATTACTTAGCCCTCTTCTGGACTGGCTCTAAGGGGACTGGCATGAACTCCGAGATAAGTCAGAGCAGGCCACCAAATGACACCAGCCCATAGCCGGTGAAAGGCTCCTCGACTGAGCCAGCGGATCGAAGAGCAGAGTCCCAGATGAGACCATGGACATTTAATCAGAATCATCTGATAACTCCTTAAAGACAGCCTTCTGCCATTGTTCACCATGGACCTCCCAGGAGTCCTCAACCAGAGTAATGTGAAACTGACAACCGGCCTAGCAAGCCAGTAGCCAAATGGCTGGCCTCTTTGCTCGCTGCGACGACTGGTGCATGTCGAGGTGGCAGTTTCATCCCAATTGGCAGCTGTGGTGAGCACTTGTGGAACAGAGACCAGTGGGGCAAACACTGGCAGCTGTCAGGGGACTGAAGTCCCGGAGGTAGAGCTCTGTCCCGCAATGGACCACTGTTGCCAGAGAACTCCTCGCAGCACCAGCACATCTTCTGGCAGTGGCTCTCCTCACCCGGGGATGAGGACAACAAGGAGCACTGATCATGGCACCTCCCGGCTGAAGGGGGGATTGATGGTGCGAACACTTCAACTGTGACAGATTGCCCAGTCAACAGCAATAAGGGTCTTCTTGCAGTTGGCCGTAGATTACATGCCTACAGACATTCAGCAACAAGGGCAAAGACCCGACCCAGTTGGAAGCTGGTCCCTGGAAAGACTGACCAGGGTCACCGATCGGTCTATGCCCTCTCGAGTGAAGACCGGAAGCAACACTGTCTACGAGGCCAACTCTTCGAACTCATTCAACTGGTTGACTGGGTCGAGAAAAATCTTAATGATTTGATTGACCAAACCAATGTCAACAGGCTCGATGGCGAAGCCCAAAAGGCTTCAACCTGCCTGACCCAGACAGTCGAGCAATCTGGAGAGTCGAGGGACCGGGTTTTGGGGGAGGCCACAATCTCTCCCTGTTCCATGACTGGCAATGGCAGTGTTTAGATTTGGTTTCAGATTTAGAACACGGCGGGCAGAGCTCTCCTCCAAGATCTGGAAGGACCGGTACATGTCACAGAATTGGTCTGTGAAAGTCCTTCTGACACTGGCCCCAGGCAACAGTGTCAAGACAGAGGAGGTGTACACCATGCAAGCCATCACTTCTAACCTAAGGGCTGCAAGCTTTGCAGCAGACCCAGATGCAGCAGAGTCCTTTTTGCAGCCCTAAAAAGCAATCCTTTGGATCTTGTTTCGAAGGCCAACCTAGTCAGAGTCTGAGCTTCCTGTCAGAGGGTCTCAGGATGCATGGATAAGCACAGGCTGCACCTGACCAGGTCTCGTTGCCCACCCAAGCAGTACACACGTGTTGTGCGGGTCAGTGACCAACATCTTCTGGTGGCATCAAGCACAGAATTTGAATCCCAGTTTCTTGTTTTCCATCGTTGGTCTGAAGACGGAGTCAAAACACCCGCAAAACTACAATCAAATAACTCTGAAAAGCCTTTAAAGGAAAGGTTTGCCAATGGTGCAGAAATAAAATCCTAAGCAGAGCAAGAAGCAGGTGACTTGTTTTTCCAACAGAAAGAAAGAGCTGATGTCAAAGGGTAGAGTTTGGTGATACGCCTGGGTGGTGGGGGGAGCTTAGCTTAAACATATGGTCATACGAAGAAGCCAGCAGAAGAAGGCCATTTGGTCTATCAAGTCTGCTTGTGCTGCAGGGTCCCCAGCTTGAGCTAATGTCCCTGTCCTCTCTCCCCACTCCTCCCATGATCCTTACTTCCCCCTATGCCTATCCCAGCCTCACTTAAAGCTGCCCACTGTCTTCAACAAGATGACTTCTTCCTGCAGTACATTCCAAGTGTCCATCACCCTCTCTGAAGAAGTGCTTCCTGACCTCCCTCTAAAACCGCCCACCCTCCAGCTTAAGACTGTGCCCCCTTGTGTTAGGGTTGCCACTCAGCTTAAAGAGGCTATCCTTATCTATTATTTATCCCCTTCAAGTACTTGAAGGTCCCAATCATGTCCCCTCTCTCTCTCTCCTGTCTTCCAGGGACTACATGTTCAGTGCCCTCAACCTCTCCTCATATGCCTTACCTTGCTGACCCACTATCATCTTTGTAGCCCTTCTCTGGACCTTCTCCAGCAGCTTACTGTCCTTTGAGGTGTGGGCACCAGTACTGAACTCCTTACTCTAGATGCGGCCTTACCAGTGACCTGTACAAGGGCAGTATAACCTCCTCTCTCTCTCCTATTACTGACCCCCTAGATATGCATCCCAGCATCTTGTTTACCTTTGCTGCTGCTTTCTTGCACTGCGTGGAGTGTTTCAGGTCACAAGTGATCATCACTCCCAGGTCCTTCTCTTCCTCAGATGCAGATACTCTGACTCCACCCAGGTAGTACCAAGTCCTGGGATTCTTGGCTCCAATATGCATAAAGTACTGATACGTAGGAACTTACTGTAACAGTAGATCTTCAAGAGAGGTTCCTTCAGGAGGTAATCACATACAGGTCTAGCGCCACCTGGCGTCTGGCCACACAGCAGACTTTTTCTAGCAATACCTGGCGGGGGACTGCCCACCCGTCATGTGACCGACGTCAGCGTGACGCTATATAGTTGACAGTCCCCACACCCGTCCTCCAGTTCTTCTGCCGGAGCCTGGAGCAGGCCTGACAGCAGGAGGAAACAGAGTCGGGAGTCCCTAAATAAAAAAAGGGGGATGGGAAAAATATGACCTACTGAAGAAACCCCTCTTGAAGATCTACTGTTACGGTAAGTTCCTATGTAACTGTACTATCTTACTTCATGAGGGTTCCTTCAGAAGGTCATCACATATAGGATGGAATCCCAAGCAGTCCCTCCTAAGAGAGGCCAAGAGAAACCAGGAAAGAGGAAAATACTCCAACAACCAAGGAAAACACAGAGTGGAACCAGCCTTGAACAGAAGGCCCTGCAGAACAGCTAGGCCAAAAACCTGCCCTCCTCCTAGAAGCAATGTCCAGACTGTACTGTTTGGTAAAGGTATGGACAGAACTCCACGTTGCTGCTGCACAGATATCAGCTTCTGACACATTACACAAAAAAGCTGCGGAAACAGCCATGCCCCTAGTAGAATGACCTCTGGTAGCAAAAGTGAATACAACTACCCAACCAATTGGACAGGCACCGCTTAGAAACAGCTTTGCCCAAAGATCTGGGGGCAAATAGACAAACAGCTGATCATCCTTATAGAACTCTTTTGTACAATGGGTATAGCATCGGAGAGCATGATGCACATCCATAGTGTGCAGGAGTGCCTCACCTCTATTCGCAGGGGACGGAAAACAAGGGTGTAGACAGGCATACTCACTGTACACATTTGTGTACAGTTTTGTTGAGTGCCTGTCACAAACCATAAGCCACTCTGTTAATATTATCATTCTAATCTGTAGTATTTGGGTTAGAGTAGGCCACTGAGGAGTGTCCAATACATGTAGAACCTCTTTAGAAAGTAAAGGAGTCATCTGACAACAATATGACTTGTTTGGAAGGGGGTGCCATTTGGAAAGGATGTGTACATTTTTTAATGGGGGGGGGTGTAACTGTTGGAGATTGTGTACAAAATGGAAATTTCTGGCTACACTCCTGACGGAAAATATACAAGGGAGCTCACTCCAGATTGATTCAGTGTGACCTCCTCCGAAACCACCCTAGGCAAAAACTTAGGATTTGTCCAAAGGACCGCCCGGTCCCTGCGGAAAATTAAATAAGGCTCCTTACAAACCAGAGCCTGAAGCTCCGAAATTCTTTGAGCTGAGGTAACTGCAACTAAAAACAACGTCTTCCAGGACAGGAAGCGTAAATCACAGCTCATCACTGGTTCAAAAGGCGGGAGAGTGACCTTCTCCAACATAAAGTTTAAATCCCAAGGTTGTGTGGGGTTGCAGATGGGGGATTTCAGATGGAGAATCCCTTTCAGAAATGTCTGAGACTTCCAACTGAGCCATGGGTTTACCATCCACCATCTTGTGGTAAGCCGAAATAGCCGAAAGACAGACCTTCAAGGAGGAATAGTATAGGCCCGAATCTGAAAGAAGGAGGTATTCCATGACTTGTGGGGCAAAACAAGAGAAAGGATTCCAGTATTTGGAAGCCACCCAAATGGAAAAACATTTCCACTTCATAGCATAGGTGGAACGGGTAGATGGCCTTCTAGCCTCAACAAGTATCTGGGCGACTCGAGAGGAGGCCCCAAAGCGAGAGACCATTATGTCTGCAGGAGCCACGCATGAAGGTACAGGGTCCCGAGCCCCGGATGGACGAGCCTGCCTTGATTCTGTGTCAAAAGGTTGTGAGTCATAGGAAGTGGAACCGGTGGATTCTCCGCTAGCTGTTGCGGAAGCAGGAACCAAATCTGTCTCGGCCAGAAGGGGGAGATGAGGATCATCCATGCCTTCTCTGCCTGAAGTTTGAGGAGAACCCTCTGGAGAATGGGAATGGGAATGGAGGGAAGGCATATAAAAATGTCCCTGTCCAAGAGAGACAATGTGTCGTGCCAGAATGCAGCAGTGACAGCTCTGGGGGTTTAAAAACATGGGCCAAATTGGACCCAATGATGTAAAAAAAAAAAAAAAAAAAAAAAATGTGGGTCTAAAGAGGAACCTACTGGGTCAAAACATAATCAGCGGCAGATTTGGAACAGCTCACGTTCCCTTCCTTTAGCTACGGTTATGGAGTAGGTGCATCAATTTGGACCCACTGGCAAAGGAAACGGGTCAGTTTTAGAAAGAATGCAACTTTTGCCCTTTTGATGCATGTTAACGCTGTTCCTGGAAAGCACCATGCCCTGGAACGAGCGAGCAAAAGCTGTGAAGATTTGCGTTGAATGGGGAGGCGAAAGGGTCACGTCCCAGATGCCCCTACCTTAGGAAGAGAGAATGCCACTTCCTGACTTGGCTCCCATTCGTGACTGAGAGTTCGGGATCTGCCGAGACTGTCTGCCAGGACGTTTTGGATGCCTGGAACATGCACGGCCACTAAGGACAGATCGTGCTGGACTGCCCAGTTCCACACTCATCACTTCCCTGCAGAGAGGGTACGAGCGAGTTCCTCCTTGTTTGTTGAGATACGAGACCGACATGTTGTCCATCTGGATGAGCAGTGATCCCTTGGGGAGAAAGGTCTGGAACGCCTGAAGCCCATACAAAACCGCTCTCATCTCCAGAACGGTAATGTGCAACAATGCCTCCAAGCTGGACCAAAGTCCCTGTGCTTGGTGTTCTCCTAAACGTGCCCCCCAGCCCATATTCGATGCATCTGTAGTCAGATGCCGACGGGACAGGACTCCTGAATGGGAGACCCAAGGAAATGTTGCAGGGATCCCTCCACCAAAGCAAAAGTCTTTCTGGACCACCGACGATATCAGGATCGGATGGTCCAGGTCGTCCAGGAGTTGATCCCACCACACCCACAAGGACCACTGAGTGATTCTCATATGAAGCCTCACCAGGGGAACGGTAGTGATGGAGGCCGCCATCAGGCCGAGAAGGCGAAGGACCAGCCTTGCTGGAATGGTCAAATGAGGCCACCACTGAAGCCTGCCGGATCAGAGTTTCCACTCTGTCCGGAGGAAGGAAGGCCCTGCTCTGGACCGTGTCCAAGACTGCCCCAATGAACTGAAGTCTCTGAGTCGGGGAAAGGGACAACTTGGGGAAAGTGACAGTAATCCCCAACTTGGGGAACAGATCCAAAATGAAATTAAGAACTTCCAAAAGAGAATCCCTGGAAGAGGCTAAAAATCAGTCAGTCGTCCAGGTAAGGGAAAACTGCTATGCCCTGGTGACGCAGAAAAATCGCCACCACCGCCAGGCACTCAGTAAAGACCCAAGGTGCCGAAGACAGACCAAAGGGGAGGACTCTGAACTGGAAATGCTCCCCCTGGAAACAAAACCGCAGGAACCGGCAGTGGCTGGGGAAAACTGGAATGTACAGGTTATCATCCTGCATATCCTGAGCACAAAGCCACTTGTTCTCCAACAGGAGACGGAGAAGGCTTTGTAGAGTCAGCATTCTGAATTTCTTGTACTCAAAACAGGTTGAGACTGCTCAGGTTGAGAATGGGTCTCATGTCGCCCGATTTTTTTGCAACCAGGAAGAAGTGAGAGTAGAATCCCCTTCCCCTTTGTCAGAGGGGAACGCTCTCTATCGCCTCCTTGAGCAAGAGAGGACTGATTTCTTCTCTGACGAGAAGAGCCCTGGTCTCGAGAGGACGACGACCGGATTGGTGGAGAGTCTGGTGGAATCTCCAGAAACTCTATGGCGCGTCCGGCGGACACCAACTGCAGGACCCATGTATCGGGGGTAATGCCCTGCCACTCCTGGCTGCGAGTGGCTAACCTACCCTCCCTGGCCCTCATACTGGGGCTGAGGAGGTGCTGGGCGAGGGAGTCAGGAGGTGGCAGGACAGTCAGGGGAGGGCCCCCTGAATGTTTCCGATTCTTGGAGGTGGGAGGAGTGGCGGAACCCGTGGACTTACACTTGCCCTGGCGACGAGCCGGGCCTGCTTCCTCTGCCTCCAGGTTCTTTTCCGAAAGGGCTGCTGCTGTTGTTGGGCAACCGACTGGTACATGGACAACACTGATTTTAGGGCCTGACCATTATCCCGGAGATCGGTGATGATGTCTTTGGTGTCACCGCCAAAGAGTACCCGAAAGGGGGCACCCTGAATCGCAGACTGGACCTCATTTGCAAGGCCAGAAATGCAAAGCCAGGCCTGTCGTCTCAAAGCAACGGCAGTTGCCGAGGAGTTGTAAGTAGCCCGCAATGCATGCCTGCAAGAAAAGCAAGACAGGCAGAGTTTCTTGGTGAGCTCCTCCTTGAGATCTGAAGGTTCCACAGTTTGGACTCTGGCCTCGAGCCTGGCCAAGGTAGCTTTTTGGTGCAACACCATATGGGCCACATAATTGAGGGACTGAAGCACACATGTGGCTGAAGAATAGACCTTCTTACAAAACTGGTCCATCTGCCTAGACTCCTTGTCTGGAGAAGAGGTGCTCATCTGTTTAGGTGCCGATGAGCAGCCATGAGTAGCTGAAATTACGACTTAGTCCACCTTCAGATGAGCACGGAGGAACGGAGCATCTTTGGTTGCCCGGTAAATCCTGTCCGCCCTCTTGTGGACAGCCAGGATGGAATGAGGCATCTGCCAGACCATAGAGGTGAGGTTCTATTCATGGGGAACAGGGATCAGGGAAAGAGACTACAGGTCCGGGTGTTCGGCAAGTCTCCGCCACATTGGATCCTGCTCCTCAGACTCCCAAACTAAATAGTTCTGCATGGACCTCAGGAGGTCCGAAAAGGAAGAGTCCTCCAGTTGGGATTTTGGGGAAACCTTGTCCTTAGGGACCGTAGACTCGTGATCCTCCTCCCCCTCCCCCTCCTCCACATTCAGATGGTCTCCAAGATCCAGAAGAGTAATATCCTTTCAAGTGGTCCCCAGGACATGAACAGTAGAGGGGGACAAACTCCTCAGGGACGGAGACCTAGGAGAGCGCAGTGGTGGGAGTCTGCTCTCTAGGTTAGATACCAGCTCAGAGTGCGCCCCCTGCCACCAAGACTGCATAAGAGTCTTAAAGTCTGGTTGAACCGGAGCTTGGAGGAGGAGGAGGTTTTATTTATTTATTTAGTTTTTGTTGACCAGGTAAGTGCACTAGACAAATTCTGCCTATTTTCAGGCACGACTCGGGGGGAAGGGTATACAGATGAATGCCAACTGACCTTGACCCAGAATTAGGCTGTTGGCGGTATTTTTAGTGAATGGGGGAAATTTGGCCAGGACACCGGGGAAATTCCCCTACTCTGCTGTGCCTTGCTGACAGCAGAGGGCGCTGTTCGCAGCCTGTTGGGCTGCTCATTGTGCTTCTAGTTCGTGATGGAGGAGGAGGTTGCTGTTAGACTCATCCGAGTCTATTATGGAGACGCTGCCTACACCAGAGACTTCTTTACAGGATGCTGATTTTTCACAACAGGAGATGCTTCAGACTGAGTCTCAGTCTGTTTTGGTGAATACTGGCCTGGTTTCGGCTGTAGAAGATGCGGGAGGCTTGGTAGCTTCCTCGACCTTGTCCACAGAACAACTGTTGCAGCAGTCGGCTGCTGATCGGGAGGAACGACGCTGCTCTACGCCGGAAATATCGGAGGGAATCCAGACTGTGGGACTTCCGGATTCACGTCCTACGGCTCTCCAGGATATGGCTTCTGAGTGTGGCCCTGCAACTCTGAGTACTACGCAGGCTGTAAGGTAACAGTTTGGGTTGCCACAGAGAAAACTCTCTTATCCTACAAAGGATTGGTCGGCTGATGATGCTCTCTGTAACTCAGGTTGGCTACAGACTGCTACGGGACAATGGATCCCTGACCCTGAGTGGAAGGACTCCCCAACGGCTTCTTCTGCTTCACCATCGCATGCCACCGTTGCTACAACCCTGAGCTCAGGTATGGACTGCCGTGAGGGTTCTGGGGATACTGTTACTGCTGCGCAGCATTTAGGAAAATGTTCTTTGGCCTTTTCCAGGCCAAATTCGTTTGTAACTACTACTGACAATGTTTCTGATTTGCAGTAGGGGATTGCTTCTCATTCCTCAGCTGTTAGGACAGGTCTAAATAATCCTAGAGTGCCAATATCTGAATTGTTTAAAAATAAATTAGAGCAAGCCCAGAGGAGGAATGCGGTTAGACTACGTTATAGGGGTGGGTTGCAGGGCCACCCATATAGAACCCTTCAATAAAGTGTTGGCAACATAATATCTATGAACTTTTTTCCAGTTGATATTTTTGCCTTGATACATATTTCTGGAGAGGACTCTTGATGTCAGTTTTAAAACATCTCGTGGTTTGGAGAAATTTTGGGACAAATACTCTACACTAAAATCCACCCCTCTTTGGGTTCCTTTTTATGCTTTTCCTCTTACAAAACCTCAAATTAGACACATTACAATTATGTTTCGAAACAAAGGGGTTAATGTTGGCAATATATATCACTGGCTGCAAAATAGGTGCGATATTTTAGGTCCTCCAGAAGCCATCTTGGATTTAGAGGGGATCTGGACGGGTAGTTGGAAATTCAAGGTAAAACTGTTCCAAGTTAATGGTGAAGTTGTGCATTTACCAAACAGTTTTTTTTGGGGAAAGATAGAGGGGTTTGTTTTTATGGGGATAACCTCGCATGTAGTAGGTAAATGTGGGCCAAACCCACAGTGTCCGCGATCTGTTTCAAATGCCTCGGTGGGGGGTATAAGAGCTGGTGGACAGGTATTAATGGGACAGGTGATTGGCATCACGTTTCTGGGGAGGGATAGAAATGAGACAAGTCGGTGCCGTTCAGTGATGGGGCACCATCTTTGGCCTGAGCTGTACTAAATCTTCTTGATCCCATCCTCCCGACCTATTAGGCGTAGCCCAAGGGCATTGGTGAAAAGCATGCCCTTTTTCGACACACAAATTACATTGAAAAATATTTTCACACCTGTCCACTGAATGCCCCTTCTGGATGTTATTATAACTAACCGACCCCATAAAATCCAAAACATCCAGGTCCTCCCAGACTCCCTAAGTGACCACTCCCCTATCCTATTTCATTGGGCAGTCCCCAATCCCAAACCCAAAGCCCAGACCACCCTCCGCAGGCGCCTCCGTCCTGGTGGGCTGAAAAAACTTAAAGTACTCCTCACCCAGATAAACTGGTCCCCCATTCAGCGTGCAACCGACATTGACACTGCCCTCGCCTTCTTCACTCACACCTTCAACATGGCCTGTGATCTCTTTGCACCCTTCACCAAAATCCGGTCCAAAAAACAGAACGCACCCTGGGTTAGCCCGGCCCTTCTACAATTACTTAGAAACCGGGATAACCTCTGGCACCTTGCCACTGAAACGGGTCGCCTGTCTGATAGGCAGGCCTACAATGCAGCCGCGAATAAGTGCTCATGGGCCATCAGGAAAGCCAAGGCAGACCATTACCAGGCCTCCTTACCTCCTCCTGGTGCTCAGCCCGACTTTCTGGGATAATATTAAGCAACTTAACGGTAGCTTGCTCCCTGCCCCATCCCAGCTCACTAGAAATGGCACTACCTCCACCGAGCCTGCCACCATAGCTAACTGGTTCAACACCGTCCACTGACCTTAGCTCAGTCCTCCCTAGTAATTTCTTTGACCTCCCCAACCAACCTCCCCTGTCCTCCAGCACCCAGCTTCCACCTGCTGAAGATTTCCACCCGGGAAGCCAGACCCCATCCTAATCAAAGCTCTGAATGGCAACAGTCCTGGCAGTGACTCACTGGACCCCAGCATCCTCAGACTGGTACTAGATGAAATCTTTGACCCACTCACCAGCCTAATTAACCAGTCACTCTGCCTGGGACAATTTCCCACAGCTTGGAAAACAGCCATTATCACACCAATTCATAAAGATGACGACAGGTCATCGGCCAAAAACTACCGGCCAATCTCCATCCTCCCCCCCCATCTCTAAAGCCCTGGAGAAAGTGGTGGCCATTCAAATCACTGATTATCTGGCTAAACATAACATTTTACGCCCAGAGCAACATGGCTTCCATGCTAGTCACAGTACCAGCACTGCCTTTATTGAATTCTCCAACTTTCTACACTCCTCCTTGGATACCAGCTCCCTAGCTGGTGCAGTGTTCATCGACCTCTCAAAGGCTTTCAACACCGTCTCCCATCCACTTCTGCTGAATGCACTCTGCCACACTGGTCTCTCAGCTGGCTCCCTAGCATGGTGCACTAGCTATCTTGACGCCTCGATCTCAGTGTGTAAAATTAATAGCACACTCTCTGATACCCGTCCCATTCTCTCTGGGGTCCCCAAGGCTCCATCCTAGGCCCCTCTCTTCTCGCCTATCTGAACACCCTGCCCAGTGCATGCCCTGGCAAAATTCTACTGTATGCAGACGACGCTGTCCTTTTTGCCACCCACCGCAATCCCATCTCCCTCCAGGACTCCCTACAGCAGTCTTTCAACACTGCCGAGGCTTGGTTTAAGGAGCGCAGACTCTTCATCAATCTTAATAAAACCAAAGCTATGCTCTTTTCCCACCCCCAAAACAAAGCTAGCAACCACCCACTCTATATCCTTCCAAGTACCAATCAGCCACTGGAACAAGTCTGCTCCTACAAATACCTTGGGGTTACCTTCGACTCAGCCCTCACATTTCACAACCACATCGACGCCCTAACATCCACCACTAACACACGGCTTGGCATCCTCTTCCGCCATAGAACCTGCTCTTCCCCAAATGCTCTCCGCTCTGTTACATCATCCGTTCTGTCCCTTGTAGACTATGGTCTACCAGTTTATGGTGCTGCCGACATCACTGCACTCAACAAAATTCACTTAACCCTGAATAAAGCCTGCAGATTGATTACTGGTGCCCCAGGCTCACACACACCTGTCAGCTGTATGTCGAGGCTAACCTGCTTACCCTGGATGAACGGCTCGATACCAAACCCGTCTCCTCACAAAAAAAGACCCTACTCGGGCTCTTCCCCCCTGGGGTAACGGCATCCATCCACCAGAGCCCTCCCACTATTGCAACACGGTCTTCCTACAAGACCACTCTAATGGTCCCCAGATCAAGAACCAGCCATTGCCAGAGGTCTTTCTGCTATAGAGCCCCAACCTGGCTTAACTCTCTCCCTGCCCCCATCACCAATGCCACCACCATCTCCAAGTTCAAAACCACCCTTCGAACCACATCATCAGCACTCGGAATGCTCCTGTCTCTGAAAGTAGCCTCCACTCTGCTTCTTCTTGACAACGCCGGGCAGCTCTCCACCTAGCCATCCCCACCATCACTTCCCTGTACACCGTGCCTATGTTTAACCTGGCCAGTGCCAGCTGTTTCAGTGTTTACCAACTAGACTGCTCACTTGATACCAACTTGTGTAACACCTGTTATCAATTACATGTACCCTGTAACCTAACTGTATTTGTCTGACCACAGTGTGACGTGGCGCCTCTGTTGAACGCCTATTGTTTTGCAAATCTATGCTATGTAACCAAAAACACAATGTATGTCTTTATGTGACGAAGTACCTTTGGAAACGAGCCTCTGGCTCAAAGGTTGTAAACTGATTCTTACAAACAAACAAAACAAAACAAAACAAAACAAACACTTCTGAGTTGGATGCTGGAATACTAGGGGGGAGTGGGGATGGGCCTCAACCTGCTGCTGAGGAGGTGGCTATCTTGGTTTCTGATTCTGTGACTGCTGTTCCTGTGCCTTCTGTTTCTGCTGGTGTTTCAGATTCAGTCTCTACTCCCCAGCAGGCATCTTCTTCCATGCCTGCACCCTTTGAAACTGTTAAACCTAGAAGGTTTACCAGGGCCTCTCTTAAACACTCAGCAGTTAGTCCTTTGTCTGTGGAAATTTTTTTTTCTCCCTTACAGAGTGAGGGGAAGGACTCAGACCTGGAATCTGATACCTCTCATCGCTCTGAATTACTTTCGAAAGACTAGGACAGCAAGACTACTGAACTTGCTAAGGAAAAGAAGGGTTAAAAAGGAAAAAAAAGGAAGGCGAGTTTTAGTCAGAAGAGTGGGTCTTGAAGCTAACCTCTCTCATCATGGCCACACTAAAAATAGTTTCCTTCAATGTGTGTAGTATTAAAAATTTTAAAAAGAGGCTCTCACTCTTCTTTTTTTTTTAGTACTTTACAGGTTGATGTTATTCTTCTTCAGGAAACTAGATTGTCTTCTCTGGCTAAAACTGAACAAGCTAAGAAGAGATGGGTTTGGGGGCCTTCCTTTTGGGTCTGATGTGGCTGATGGGATAGGGATTCTGTTCACCTCTACCTTATTCAGGATTTCTAAATTAGTGGATATTTGTCCTGGTGGTGCTTTACTTTTGGATTTTTGTTGTCAAGATTCTGATTTCCGTCTTACCAATATCTATGCACCACAAATCAAGTCTGCCCGGATTAAATTATTTGATGACATTAAACCTTTTCTTTATACCAGACGATATGTTATTTTGGGGAACAACTTTGACTGTGATATTGACATTAAATTTAATGGTGATTCTCAAAAACAAACAAAAAAAAAAAAAGTACTGCGACTCTCTTGCTTTGAAGCAGACAGTTAAGGATGCGGGCCTTATTGACGTGTTTCGAACTCTGCATGCTACTGGAGGTGCTTCTTATCATAGGAATGTTTTCTCCTCCCGTATTGATCTCATTTTTGTTTCTAAGTATTTGACTCCTTTTTTTTCCCCCTCAGGTCAGGCCGACTGAGTTTTCGGATCATCATATTTTGACGGGTTATTTCAACTTACCTTAGGAGGTACCCCCGTTATTTTCGGCTGGTCCCAGAGGGCGCTTAAATGTGTCCCTCTTGGAGGCTGGGGATTGTGTGGATGGTTTAGAAGTTTTATTTGCATCACGTTTTTCCACTCTCTGTTTATACGAGAGCCTTTTTTTATGGTGGAAGGACACTAAAGCTGAGATCAGGTCCTTTCTACTTTCTAAACGGAAATCTAAAGCTAATTCTAGATATCTCACTTATTTACAATATCGAAATCAGCTATATAAACTGATGTCCTTTCCCCCTAGTGATAGGATTGCCTTTCAATCACAGATTACTGAAATTAAGAAGCAAATGTCTATCAATATGATAGGGTTAAATCTTTAGATATGGAATTCAGATACGGGTTGCAATCACAGCCTGCCTCTGATCCTTATAAGGCCTGTAAACAGCGCCTTGATAAAACGCTGATGACAGGGTTATTATCCCCTCTGGGTACCATGGTGACCTCAGATTTAGAAATGCCGAATGTGGTCCAATCCTTTGTCTCAGACTCTTTTAGTGGGGATTCTGGTTCCACTGACACCCTACCAGTTGAATTTTTAGCCCCTCTCCCTGTTATGGATGCCAAGTCTCGAAATATTTTATTACAGCCTATTTCTTCCCTGGAAGTGGAAGGAGTTATAAAAACCTTAAATCCCAAAATGTCCCCTGGTTTGGATGGTATCCCTAATGAATTTTATAAGAAATTCCTTCCCTTTTTTTTTTTTTTTTACCACTGGTATTTAATTTTATGTTAACCTTTGAATTAGGCTTTCTCGAGTTTAGTATTTCCTTATTGAAATTTATTTACAAGAAAGGTGATTCTTCCTTACCGACTAATTGGAGGCCCATTAGCCTCCTTAATAGTGATTACAAGATTTTTGCCAAAATTCTCACTAATAGATTAGCAGTAGTTTCGGATTCTCTTATTCATCCTGCTCAAACCTGTGCTATTTCTCAACGCAAGATTCAGCATAATCTATATTTGTTACGAGAATTGTTTGAGAGTAGTAATGGGGGCCGGGGTCTGGCTTTATTGTGACGTTAGATCAGGTTAAGGCTTTTGACAGGGTAAGACATTCTTATTTGTTTAATTTGTTGCTTTCTTATAATATTCCACGTCCCTTTGTACAGTGGATTTCTATGCTGTATTCTGATGCTACAGTACTTCCACTGGTAAATGGTCTAATGGGGTCTGAGATCCCGGTTGTTAGAGGGGTTCGCAAGGCTGTCCTTAAGCCCTCTCCTGTATAATGATGCTTTAGATCCTATAATTCGTATATTCAAGGACATAGCTGTATTATGGGGATTGCCCCAGATATTTCTCTGCCTGTGGAGAAGATTACTGCGTATGCAGACGATGTGACTGCTGATGCGTAATGAGGCTTCCCTTCAGCTTGCATTACATTGTTTTCAGATTTGGGGAGGTTATTCTGGGGCTGAAATCAATACATCTAAGAGTTTTATTTTTTCTTTACACCCTGCTCAGGTGTGTCTTTTTGACACGATGGTTATTCCTTTTGTTTCCACACCTCATAAAATTTTGGGAGTTTGGTTTGGTCCTGGCGATTTGGCTTCCTTCAACTGGGAGCAGCAATTAAGTATAGGTGAGGCTAAAGTTAATTTATGGAAGTACTGGAAATTTGGGAAGAAGAAATGTGTTTTTATATAGTTAAAAAGTTTCTGATCCCTTTTTTTTATATTTAAGCTATCTATACCCACCTCCGGTTAATTTAGAAACCAGACTATATAGTATTTTTTTTCAAATGATTTAGGGCAATCGATTGAATCCTGTGCAAAGAGAAATTACCTATTTACCAGTTAGAAAGGGTGGATTGGCCATGATTAACCAGATTGTTTTTTATCATTCTATCTTTTTGTTCAATTCCTTTTGTTTTTTTATGGGGTCCGATAACTTTATCTTGGCAGGTGTGGTCACACTTTGTTTGGGCTACATTTTTTCAAAAAATGGACTGCTTTACCCCAAAAAATCTTAACGCAGGGCCAGTTACCAGTTTATGGGATTCCCACTTTAAAGAAATGCCATCAATGGAAATTGTCGTTCCCTACTTTGTCACATTCCAGGAAAACTTTTTATACTTATATAGTTTTTGACGTACAAGGCGTACTTCTGCTTTTTCCAGAGTGTGTTCCAACCAGAATGACATTTGCTCTCCATAAATTAAATGATCTTAGGCTTCCTGCCTTTGTGTGGGATATAGTATGGATGTCTGTTCAAGGTAGATTGGGGTGCGTGGGAACCTTAAATATAAACCTTTAATAGATAGAATTTGTCCGAGACCTTTAAGTATTAATGTGAAATAAAGACTCATTTTTTCATTACTTGTTCCTTTGTTAAAAGTTTCTGGTCTGATGCTGCTGTTCATTGGGGGATGCCTTTGTTGTCAAATATTACCTATAACACTTTACTTTTAGGGGATTATACGGGGGCATGGAAAAATTATCATCCTAGTACCTTGAATGTTTTTTTTTTGCTTTACTTCAATTTTATTTATGGCAAGCACAATGTCAATCTATTTCAGAAACAACTTGTTTTATCTTCTACTATACTGTCTCAAGTTGAGGATGGTTTGCTGACTGTTAAATCTAAAGATAGATTTACGGATGTTAAGTTTCGTTCCTTTTGGAATCATTTCTTTTTTTGATTTCGTCACCCCCTGTTTACTTTCAGATTGCTCTTGTAATTTTTTTTTTTGTATGTTTGCATTGTATACTGATTTATGGTGATGTTATGTTTTTTTTCAATAAACTTCCCCTACTCTTTTCGAGAAGTGCCATGGGATCTTTAACATCCACCTGAGCTACCACCAGAACAGGTAGATGGGACCTTGGTTTAACGTCCTCATCCGAAAGACAGGTTGGCGGGGGGAGGAGGAGGAGGGGATGAAGGGATTACCAAGTGAGGAAGGTAGTGATACCCCTGGTAACCCAAATAGCCATATCCAGAGTACTGACTGTATCCCGGGAAATAATGCCCTGCGTCACTCCAATCTGGAGGACGACCAGCCGGGAGATGGTTCCCAGGATACCCAGAGGGGTACTGCACGCCAGTCCGGGGTCTTGAGAAAAGGCCCATCAGAAGATCTGACAGAGGGGGAACCCACGTAGGGCCCACCGTCGTGTAAATAAGAGACAGGTTCAGTGTCGGGGGAGCCGGCATCTGGGACACCATTGCCAGGACCGGCACCACCTGATCCGGCGCCGGAACAGGGTCTGGCGTCTGAGCTGGGCGAAGGGGTCCCAGAGGGACTGCGTCTGGCACCAGAGCCGAAAACTGGGCCCAGGCTCGGAGACAGTCGTCGGGGGGCCTCGCTGGAGGAACTATTGCCAGATCCGGGCGGAGGAATCTCAACCGACAGGTGTCTGGTTGGGAGTTATCCCACCAGAAGGGATAAGAGGGCCCCTGGAGTATGGCCAGATGGCTGGGGAGGAGTCTCCTTCCCTGCAACCCCTTCAGGAGAGTGTGGAACGGACCCAGAGGTCTGGTCGACGTCTAGGGGTTCCGCACTGTCGTCACCGGAGGTAGTGGTATGAAAAGGAGAAGCTGCCGGCGGTGGAGAAAGGGGCATTCTCCCCCGGGCTCTTCCAGACATCGGGTTGGGCGCCACTAGGCCCCAACAAGAGAGCCGTGTCTGAGTGCCCGCCAGAGGCGGTCGTCTGACCAGACAGAGCTGGGCGGGAGGGGGAGGAGCCCCCTGCCGACTTAACGGCTCAGGCTGCGCGGGTCCCCGAAGCCTGGGGAGCAGACTTACCGGTGGCCGTGAGGTCCCTGGAGGAGCCAGGGGCAGACTTACCAACTGGCGCGGTGTGGCAGTCAGAGGAGCCGGCGGCACACTCATCTGCAGAGGAGGAGGGTTTTCCAGACATACCTGGATCCCCCGGAGCCATTTCTCTTTAGGCGGTGGCTGGGAAGAGGCCTTACTGCCTCGGCCTGGGAACCCTCCACGGAGCGCTCCCGCTGCCTGTGCTTCTCTTTCCAGTGTTCTTTTTTAGAAGGGGAAGAAGAGGAAGATTTGCGAATCCGCTCCATCTGTTTTTCTAAAGACGCCAGTCGGGTCTTCACGAGGTGGGCCTCCAGAACCTGCTGCCTCCTTTCGCGAATGGCCTGATTAAAGGGCTGGCAATCCGGGCAGGATGAGACTGGGTGGTCTGGGCCCAAGCAGATCATGCACTTCACATGTCTATCTTTATGTGGAACTTGAGTGCCACAAGACTGACATGTCTTCTTCAGAGAAGACATAGAAGGATTTCAAAAAGTGGAATAAAAAAAATTAAAAACAAACCACACCACACACTACTTTCAACGACAACTGCTGTGGGAAGTCTACAATGTGACTTACACGAGGCGACGGCAAGAAAGAACTGGAGGGCGGCCATGGGGACCGTCCACTATATAGCGTTACGCCGGTCACATGACGTTGTGTGGGCAGTCCCCCGTCAGGTATTGCTAGAAAAAGTCTGCCGTGCGGCCACACGCTAGGTGGCGCTAGTCCAATATGTGATGACCTACTGAAAGAACCCTCTCGAAGTAAGATCTTTGCATTTCTTGGCATTGAAGCCAAGCTGCCAGATCCTGGACCACCTCCCAGCTTTTCCAGATCTTTCTGTAGGTCCTGTATCCTTTCAGCTGTGTCCTCGCTCCCGCAGAGCATGGTGTCATCTGCGGATAGGCACATTTTGCCCTCAATGCCATTCCCAATGTCACTGATTAAGACATTGAACAACACCAGCCCCAGCACAGAGCCCTGTGGGACTCACTGATTACCTCTCTGGTACCAGACAACTCTTCCCCCCACAACCACCCAGTGGGTTCTGTCCCTCAGCCAGTTTTCCCACCCATATGGCCATCTTTTTCCCAATCCCAAGATCTACCAACTTCCTGATCAACCTTTTGTGGGGCACAGAGTCAAAGGCCTTGCTGAAATCAAGACAGAGGATGTCTACCACTTGGACAGGCTATTGTCTTAGTGACATAGTCAAAGAAGTCAATCAGATTTGTTTGACATGATCTCCGTTCCCCTCCCCCATGAACCCATGCTGCCTCGCATCCTGGAGACCATGCTCCTCTAGATATTCCACCAACCTTTCCTTTAGTATGGTCTCCATAAGCTTGCCCACAATGGAGGTTAGACTGACTGGTCTGTAATTCCCTGGGTCATCCTTAGGACAGCTTTTGGGGAGGGGCACTACCTGTGCTGTTCTCCAGTCCTGCAGTACCACGCCCGACTCTAGTGAATTATTAAATAGGTCTGACAGTGGCCCTGCCAGCTCCTCAGCCAGTTCCTTTAGTACCCTTGGATGTACTCTGTCCGAGCCTGGTGATTTGTCTACCTTCAATGCCAGCAGTCCCTCCTTCACTCTATTCTATCACATCTGTGATTCCCCCCACCCGCTCCTCTTTTCCCTCCTAAAGGCACTGGTCCGTCCTTCTCCCTGGTGAAGATGGAACAGAAGTATTCATTTAGTATCTCTGCTCCCCCTCCCCCATTATCCTCCACCCATTCCACCCCTTTCTTAAGCCCAACAATCCCTTCTTGTCCCTTTTCTCATTTATATAGCGAAAGAAAGCCTTCTCTCCCTTCTTAATTCCTTAAGCTATCTGCAGCTCCTTCTGTGCCTTTGCTCGTTGCTCGCCGGACTTCCTTGTCTCACTAGCCAACCTTAGGTAATTTTCCCTATCCACCTCTTTTGGTCTTCCTGACTTTTTTTTTTTTTTTTTTTAATAAATAGGCCAACCTCTTTTCCCTCACTGCCTGGGCAACCCCAGAACTGAACCAGCTGGGCGCTTTGGCCCTTGTGTTCTTACCCCTGAGCCTAACTCACTCATCTGTGGCAACCAGTATTCCTTCCTTAATGATGGTCCACCTTTGGTCCTTCCCCAGATCTGCTTTGATGCCCACCAGATGGCTCCTTAACACATCGCCCATTTTTCCTGAAGTCCGCCCTCCTGAAATCCAAGATTCTGGTCTCAGTCAGGATGCTTTCCTTGCCCATATCCAACTGGAACCACACTGTGCAATGGCCACTTCCATCCAGTGGCTCCCTGATCATTATTTCCTGTACATGCTCCCCATTTGTGAGCACCAGATCAAGAATTGCCGCAGCTCTTGTTGGTTCAGTGACACCCTGAGTCAGGAACCCACTCTGCAGTCTTTCCAGGATCACCCAACTCCTAGTACATGTTGTGGAGGGTATGCTCCAGTCCACTTTGGGCAGGCTGAAGTCCCCCACAATTATCATCTCTCCTTTCCCCGCAGCTTCCAATATTTGTCAGTTCCCTGTCCCTCACCTCATCCTGACTGGGTGGTCTGTAAACCACCCCCAACCTCACCTTTCTCCCTCTACTGGACCTTAACTGAACCCATAATGCTTCCATCTCCCCTTCCTCCGACTCCTCCCTCGTGCAAGTTATTCCCTTCCTGATATAAACTGCCACCCCTTACTGACTACCCTGTCCCTCCTGTATAGTTTATATCCAGGGATCGCAAGGTCCCAGTCATGGCGTGATGTTGACCAAGTCTTGGTTAATACAGCTATGCCCACCCTCCTCTCTGCTAACAGTGCCTGCAGGCCATCCATCCATCTTGTTTCCAAGACTCTGCGAATTCAGATTCATAAAAATGTTCTGGCCAATAACAGCATTCCAGTGGAACTACCAGAGTGTTGTTAAGTGAACCATATCCACGCCCCTGGAAGTGCTAATTCAGCTGGAGATAGTAGCCAAACTGAAATGTTTACAAATCAGCATCATGTGAAGTGTGCATTAGGATTCTGGGAATATTAGCTGTTCAGTTTTAGGCACTGTACTGTCGCGGCTTCTGCGCAAACACTACGCTGTTGCAGCTCCAGTGCAAACACTGCACTATTCAAAGCCATGTGGGCTAAACTAATGGGATATGTTTGGATATCCAGACAGATCAGGCAGTGCAGTATCAGCACAACCCAGTATAATTTAACAGTTTTCCAGTGCTTTCCAGGGGCAATCATTCTGACAAACACCTGATCTGGGAACCTCAGGTCATTCATGACGACTGTTGTAAGGTAGAAAATATTTGTCACAGAACTCATTTTACAGTACGGATAAAACACTGAACAATAACGTTCCTGCACAATTTAGTCAATTTTGCAGATCACACAAAATTAGCAAAAGTGACATACGGAGAAAAGAAGAGTAAGAAACTGCAGCAATGTATAGATAAATTAATATGTTGGTAAGAAAGCAGATGTACTTCAATGTGGAGAAGTGGAAAGCAATGCACCTAGGAGCCAGAAACAGACGTAGGTTTACTAATTACATGGTAGAGTACTAGATATGCCAGAGCAGGAGAGGGATTTGGGGCTTATTACAGATTTATCTCCAGAAAAAGACCCAGGGGTGATAATCAGCAGTAACCTAAAGGAGACTGCTCAATGCAACACAGCAAGTGGGAGGTCCAGCAGAATGCTGGGATGCAGAGAGAAAGAATTACTAGCAGAAGGAGGTCACTGAAGGTATCCAGAAGGGCACCAGTTGCAATAATGTTGTTGGGATGGGTGCAGTGAACTTAATCTATAAGGGAGTGATTTGTGGAGTTGGATTTAAGATGCGTAGGCTCAGTTATGGGCTGGGTGCACTTAAGGAGCTCAATTTTTTGAACGGTCAGTTTGGCCGATGAGGCAAGCCAATCTATGCTGAAATTCAAGAAGCAACAGCTCCCCAGATGAAGACTGGGGCGTAAATGAGCTGATGACATCTTGTAGTGCAACAGCGATAGCTTTGGGAGAGGCACAGATCCCACCGACAAAAACAGGAAGGGACCATGGGAAAGAGTTCACACAGAATGTGTTCATGTGAGGAGAGGGCAGGAGCCCTAAATGCAACGATACAGGTAGGCCCAATGATTTTCCATGCAATAAATCGAATCTGTCATTTTTAAACCAGTACTAGGAAGCCACTTCATAAAAACACGCACATTTTTCACGGGCTTTTTGGACAAGCCCCTCCATTTTGAACCACAGTTTTACATAAAAACATGTACATGCTGGGGGCGCTAAAGAGCAGCTAACTGAAAAGTCACGTTTCCCACTAGCTCTGCCGAATTAGCCTAAAATAAAGATTAATTAACGGAATTTTTCCACCTCGGAGCAAAGAAAACTGTGGTCTTAGGCGGCGGAGGGAGTAATGGATGAATATTTGACTTCGATGCCTTCCAAAAGTCAGCGGGCGACTGGAAAAAAAAAAAAAAAAAAAAACACCACAACAACAACAACAACACGGGAAAAACGGGATGGCGGGCCCAAGTGGGGAGAATGCAGGCCTCGTAATCGCTCTCGGCGGCAGA
This sequence comes from Neoceratodus forsteri, assembly GCA_016271365.2. Taxonomy (NCBI): domain Eukaryota; kingdom Metazoa; phylum Chordata; order Ceratodontiformes; family Ceratodontidae; genus Neoceratodus; species Neoceratodus forsteri. Next base: position 303,495,788 of record JADMNL010000027.1, on the reverse strand, counting down.
GGTGGCAGCTCTGGGTAAGGAGCTCACAGGGCAAGTAATCACAGCCCTGGAGCCGCGTCTGATAAAACTGGAAGACAAGTTGGATGGAAAATTGCAGGAGGTTTTGGAGCAGCAGGAGCAACAGAGCACTCGACTGACCGAAGCTGAAGAAAGAATTTCTAGACTGGAGGATGAGATGCTAACAGTCCCAGGGCAGGTTTGTGCTTTACAGAGAGAGCTGAAGGAGTTTAAGGAGGCTTATGATTATCAAGAAAATTATCATCGGAGGCTTAACCTGCGTCTGAGGGGGCTTCCTGAGGGCCTGGAGGGAAAGGATGCTCTAGATTTCTGCAGCAGAGTTCTGCCTGAACTGCTGAGGCTTACAACGAAAAATGGCAAGGTCAAGTTAGAGTGCACATCGAGCTGTGATGCTGACCTGCCCGTGGGGCAGCCCCTCGCAGATAATTATGCGCTTCCATAACTTCCAGGACCAAGAAGCGTTATTGAGGGCCTACAGGTCCCAGGGTCCCCTGAGTTTTGAAGGTCACAGATTATTCCTCTCGCAGGACTATTTAGTCAGTTTGTTGAAAAAACGGAAGGCCTTCAACGGGCTGATGGCTCAGCTCAGGAGCATTAAGGTGGACAACTTCCTGATATACCCCGCTACGCTCAGAATCAAGCATGAGGGAGCGACCTATACCTTCTGAGAGCTTGAGAAGGCGGAGGAGTTTGTGAAGGGCCTGAAGAGGAGAGTGAGCTGAGCGGTGGTGGGGAGATGCGAAGAGTTGGAAGGTTGGATGTAAGAGATTGCGATTTCGTTGTTCCGGTGGAGTTTTTGACTGCATGGCTACAGACTATGAACTGATTATGTTGAGAGTGTTCCTAGTTGGTGCCGTTGCGCCCTTTATTCTTAAGGAGGACAGTTCCTGAAGGAGACTGAGGAGGGCTCAGCCGTGGTGGAAGAACTGTGGATTAGAGGGGTCTGAGCAGCTTGGAGACTGGGCCCTGATGTGCATTCCCTTTCGCTTTTGTGGAGAGCTCTCACCTATAGACTGGCAGTGTATGAGAGTCCAGCAGGAGACCCGAGGGCCACGGACATGTAGAGAACTCTAACGCCGTTTAGGTGGGAGCGGGGAGGGCCTAGCGTGCATTTTTTTGATGGCACGGCCTAGCCCCCCGCACTCCTCTGATATTGTCGGGTCCATGATGTATCCATCTACCGTCATCAAGTAGGGTGGGGGTTGAGGGACAAGGAATTGGGCATCCGGTTGAAGGGATGAAGAGGGGTCCTGAGGGCCATATTAGGTATTAAATGAAGGTATGTTAACCTGGAGTGGGGGGTTCTATGGGGTGGTCTCAAGCCTGAGGTCCAGGGTTATGACAAGGACCTCTATCTGCGTCGTGTGACTGAGCATCCTTGGGACTTTTTTTGGAGGGGAAAAGCTGAGAAGTTGGGGGAAGGAATACAGGAGGGGCGAGCAGGGAATTAGGTGCGAGGCAGGTGGTCTCTCTGGGTCCGCGGTGTAAGTGCTGGATGCCACGCTGATCTATGTTGGTGATGGGGGGAGTGAGGGATTGGAGGAATAGGGTGCGGTATGGAGACTGAGGACTGTGCCATAGGCCCCTCCACTGAGTGGGTGTGGGATGGCCTCCCCCAAAAACTAATGCGGTGGCCTGGGACGGAGGTGGTGCAGGAGTGCACAGGAACCCTTTTGGAGGGGGAGGCTAGCAGTGGGGAAGGGGTGGGCTGAGACCCGACCGGGCGTGGGAAGATGGATAAAAGAGGTACAGAGCTACGGTTGAGCCTGCTCAAGGAAGGGAACCTTGTGAGGGGAAGAGATGACAATGAATGGGTAACTAGGATGGAGGTGGGATATAAAGATTGGGGGGGCAAGAGGGAGGCTTAGGCAAAGAGGAGATAAAGGTGTGACAGTTTGAAGGATGATCGGGATTGGGGAGGGGGTGGTGGGGCAGGGAGATTTTTATTTGAGACAAAAGCTGAAAGGGTAGAATACTTCGAGCCTGAGATGGCATCTATGGGGTCCCCGGAGTGGACAGTTCCAGAAGGAGGAATTAGGGCTGAGGTAAGCAAGGGACGCCGTATTTCAAGCTATGAGGGAGAAAATTGAGTGTTTGTTCTTTATTGTCTTTAATCCTACACTTGTGCTATGTTAGCAATTAGTGTCATAGAAGGAATGTGGAAGAGGAGAGTTTACAAAGGGAGGGCGAAGGGGGAGAGGGGTGGGATTGGAAGGGAGGTTTGGGGGGGGATTAGTTATAAATGTTAGAATAGATAGATTTCTTACTGTTTTTGCTAGTAGTATAGTCACCTGGTTATATCATTTGTGGTAGTTGAGTGTGCAGAAATCAAAGAAAGTATATGAAGATGCCTGTGAGTCACATGAAAGGTTGGATATACATTATGCAATGTCAAGCGAAAATATCCCTAAAAAAGGAAAAACTTCATAAGATGAGATGGGTGATCTTGTAAATCTAAATGTCATTTCTTGAATGTAAAAGGTATAGCGAGCCCAGTGAAGAGGACCGCAGCTTTCATCAAGGCTTACGAAGGAGCGAGGTGGCATTGTTACAAGAGATGCACCTGACAGATCTGGAGCATGCCAAACTGGTGAGGAATTGGGTTGGGAAATGTCTAGCGGCCTCTTATTCCTCGCATAAAAGGGGGGTAGCAATACTCTTACATAAGAATTTGCCCTTTGAGGTGAAAAGAGTAGTGAGAGACCCTAAGGAGGGCAGATACATTTTTGTCACTGGTGTCTGGCGAGGAGACACTTACATTTGGCTGTGTCTATGCACCGGCAGTATATGACCCGGTTTTTTACTCCTCTTTGTTGGGCTTGCTTGTCAAGGAACAATTTCTGGGGCTTATTATGGGGGGTTCAATTGGACAATGGATGCGAAGATGGATCATTCTGAGGGTAAGGGGCAGGTGACAGAGGCCATGGGGCAATGGCAAATTGGAATAGCGGATCTAGACATGGTGGATGGGTGGAGGGCGGTTAATCCCACTGGGCGGGAGTATACATTTTATTCTAATCCCCATAAGACTTGGTCCCGGTTAGATTATTTTTTTCTGCCTAGAGGTTGGGTAGGAAGGATAAAAGAGAAGTCACAGCTCCATTTTCATCTCGGATCATGCTATGGTGGTGCTGAGCATTTTGGGGGGGGGGGCTGAGAGTAGATCTTCAATCTGGAGATTTCCTACATACTTAGCTAAGGATCAAGCGTTCAGGGAATATCTGACAGAACAACTGAAGTTCTATGAAGAGATGAATGATACGGGAGAGGTTTCCAGCGCCATTTTTTGGGAGGTGGGTAAGGCTTATATGTGGGGGGCTATAATAGCCTATGTGACCAGGATTAAAAAACAGAAAAGGGGTAAAAGGGAAGAATTAGAAAGGCAAGTGAAAGAGCTGGAGAAGCGGGTAGGGGAGGAGAAAGGGGAGAAGCCCCCAAGATGTTGGCAGTGGCGAGGGAAGCCCTTAACGCTCTCTTAAGGGAAGAAGCAGGGAAGTCTTGGTTCTTCTGCCAGAGGAGGGTTTTTGAGTGGGGGAATAAGCCCGGGCCCATGTTAGTGAGGCTTATGAAGGGGGTAGATGCCCAACTCGGGTCCTGCGGATCAGGGGAGAGGAGGGGCAAGTTATCACAAGCTCAAAGACCATAGCAGAGCGTTTCGGGAGCTTTTATGAAACGCTATATAGGGCAGGGAGGAGCGATCTCGGGAGTTTTTGAGAGGGGTACATTTGCAGAGGATCACAGACGAGCAGAGAGAGGTGCTGAGTCAGCCCATTTCAAGATTGGAAATCCTGAGTGCCATACAGAAGTTGCAGGAGGGAAAGGCCAGTGGGCCTGATGGATTCCCTGTCGAGTACTATAGGATTTTGGGGGCGGGGAAGAGACTGGGATGTGCTGAGGAGGGTATTTGTGAGAGGGGAGGAGGGGCAGGTCCCGGTACTGCCTGACTCATGTTATGAGGCTAATATTTGCTTAATACAGAAAGGGGGTCAGGATGAAATGGAATGTTCCTCCTATCGTCCAACCTCTCTTCTCAATGTTGACATGAAAATTCTAGCCAAAGTTCCTGCCACCCTTTTAGAGAATAGTCTGCCGGAGGTGGTCCACGCAGATCAGACCGGGTTTATCAAGGGGCAGCAGTCCTACCACAATGTACGTAGGCTGTTAAATACTGTATGGCGAGCTAGACAGACAGGAACCAAGATGGGGGTGATCTCATTGGACGCTGAAAAAGCATTTGACAGGGTAGAATGGGGATACCTATTCGAGGTGATGACCCGTTTGGTATGGGGGACCCGTCTATAGGGTGGGTCAGGGCCATGTACCAAAAGCCATGTGCACAAGTAACGGTGAATAGGTGCCTGTCTGCGAAGTTTGGATTAGGTAGGGGGACGAGGTAGGTGTCTCTGTCCTCTACTGTTTGCTTCTGGCGATTGAACCACTAGCGCTCATGATACGCCAGCATGAGGGTGTGGGGACAGGGAGGGAAGAGTACATAAGGATGCGTGTGATGACATGCTGCTTTTTTTTTTTTTTTTTTTTTTTTTAGGAGACATGAGTGGCTCTATGGGATGTCTAATGGATATTACTGAAAAGTTTGCAGGTTTCTCTGGGTATAAGATTAATGTAAGAAAATCTGAAGCCATGGGGTTCCCAGAAGTCATTCCAGAGGTGCAGCAAAGCGGATTCAGGGTCGTCAGGTCAGATTTTAAATATCTAGGGGTCCGTATCGGGCCGAGGTGGGAAGAGCTGTCTAAGCAGTATAGCGCAGTGGGCTAAGGCTCTGAGCTGCAAATCTGGTAACATCCAGCAGACCAGACCTGGGTTTGAATCCCACAGCTTCCACCTGTATACTGTGTGACCCTGAGCAAGTCACAACCTCCTCGTGCTCCCAGGTCGCTCCTGTAAAAAAGCTTTCAGCTTAGTGTGCTATACCTGGTTAAACAACTAAATAAGCTGAATTACCACCCTCTGATAAATTTGGTATTGGCAGACCTGAAGAGATGGATGCAATTACCTGTATCTTGGATTGAGAGGATAAATCTCTCATAAAAATGAATATTATTCCCTGCATCCTTTACCCCATGCAAATGCTGCAGATAAGACTCACACAGAGGGATGTGAAACGGTTAGAGAAAGGGTTCACAGACTTCATTTGGCAGGGGAAAAGCCCAGAATAAGTTTAGCGAGGCTCAAGGTGGATAGAAATAGGGGTGGGCTTAGCTTCCCGGATTTGGGTGCATACTACAGGGCAGTGCAACTCCGGGGCGTAGCAGATTGGGTCCACAGGCCTGAGGTGGCTAGTTGGGTAGGGCTGGAACAGGAGGAGACTCCAGGAAGGCTCACAGCATACCTCCATAGCAGGGGGCTGCGGGCATTTAGGGACTTGGGTGGCGGTAACCCACTGGTTCGAGAGACGTTGGAGGCCTGGCACCACTTATGGCGACGGAAGGGGGCCCCAGAGGGAGACCGTTCTACTCCCAATTGCGAGAAACCCCTTCTTTGTCCCTGGGGTGGAGGATAGGGGGTTCCTAGAATGGGAGAAAGGGGGTGCGGTGTGTATAGGAGTGTTGTTGGAGAAGGGGGAGATGGGCGAGTTCAACAAGGTCAGGCGAGGCTTAAGGCTGGGAGCCTCATCTGTTTCGATACCTGCAGCTGAAAGTATATGAAGGACGACTGGGTATAGTGGGAAAGGGGAGTCTGAACCCAAATGGAATAGAGCGGATGGTATGTCAGGCTAGGAAAGATGCAAAAGGGTTTGTAGGGAAAATAGCCAAACAAGAGAAGCTGTGCCTACCAGACTTGATGGGCCCTACGAAGGCCCTTTGGGAAAGGGATCTAGGGTTGCAGATTTCGGAGGGAAACTGGGATGTAATGTTGAGTATGCCAGAGGGAATTATGATATGCAATAAATTTAAGGAGGCCTTCTATAAGTTCTTGCATAGAATTTACTGGCCCCCAGTGGCAGTACATTGGGCACACCCTGCGGTTTCGCCAAACTGTAGAAGGTGCGGCAGAGGGCTAGGCACTTTTTTCACTGCTTCTAGACGTGCCTGGTCCTGGTAAGATATTGGGGGAGTGTGGTCCAGGAGGTAAACAAGGGGATGGGGGGGTGATTGGCCCGTGACCTCTTAGTCTGTCTATTCGGGGTGGAAAGAATTGAAGAAGAAGAAGACTGGCAAGTATTGCCTAGATGGGCAAGGGTCTCGCTGGTGTTGGCCAGACATTGCATTCAGAATACCTGGGTTACTGGAAATGGGCCTACGCTGGCTGATTGGCGAAAGCTGGTTATACGCACAGTGGCTTTGGAGAGGCTCACATGGGTAGTCAGAGATAGGGAGGAGGTGTTCTTGAGGGACTGGGGCCCCTTTATGGCGACCTTGAGTTTGTCCGAAAATTTAATGCTCCGGACGGGGTTGAATATATATGGGTTATAAGGGGTTGGACAGGTATAGGGGAAACACCCCGGGGGGGGGGGGTGGCGAAGGGGTAAGAACAACTGTCAAACCCTGGTTTAGAAGGTTCTCTTTATGTTGGAACTAACATTCTAGTATAATATAAATAGTTGCGAATCGGATGTTTGCTCTATGCACAGTATACAATAATAATGGGTTGTCATTCGGGGAGATCTGGTTACAAAGAAGATGTAGGGGTTAAGCTGCACACTCGATTATACCTTAGTAAGGGGAATATGTGGAATGTATTAAGAAGATAACCAGGTGTTGTGTGTGTGCGTGTGTGTGTGTCCGTGTTCGTAGTTGTCTTCTGTTGTACGTAGTATGTATAAGTTCTTTGTGTTGGAAAACTTTTAATAAACAAAAAAAAATGTACATTTTCTCTCAAAGTTTTGGGCGGGGGGGGGGAACATTTTCAGATTTTGCCAAATGGAACTGGCCATTTTTGAAAGCAGAAAATCACTGGCTCTAGGCAGGGGAGACCATGACGAATGTATAGTGCAACACTGCCACCATGCTTTCCAAAAGCCTGTCTGTAATCAGCAGTGGAGACATTACCATCATATATCCTACCAGAGAACCAGGATTCAGTGATACACGGGGTATCAGGCTAATATTAGGAGATCCACTGCTGCTTAGGAAAAACACAGGGAAGGCAGTAGATGCTCAACTGATGGGAAGAGGAGGTAGAGAAGAGGGGCCCAGGCTTCAGCACCACAACACAGCAATAAATTGAACAAGAGTACTATGAAGAAGGATTTTTGTCGGCAGGGAGGGAAAAAGAGAGAAGAAGGGAGGGGGAGCAGGAAAGGAGATGACCCTGTAAAGGGCATCAAAGCTGAATGAGTACAGGATAGGAGGCTGGGATGGATGATGAAAAAGGAAGCACGACTCATATCAAGGACTTATCAGGCCAGAAGTAGAGGAAGAGGAGGTGATGACTGGGAATGAGGATGGAAACTAGAGCGTCTCCAAGCAGGGAATTTGGGGAAAGACTAGAGGGTCTCTCTCAGTTTACTGTTTTATATTAGTATGTTTGAAAATGTCCAGACTGTGTTCAGCAGCTGCCAGCAAGGCCAACAGAATGACAGGTTCCATTAAAAAGGGTGCGAGAGAAAAGAACATTATAATGCCACTACACAAGGCCCACTGGTTATACCCCTTTTGGACTATTTTGTGCAGTTATGGGCACCACACTCAAAGGAGTTGAACACAAGGCAAAGAAGGGGCCGAAAAACATGCCACACAAAGACAAGGTTGGGGCACCTGGCCTTTTTCTTCCTAGAAACAAAATGACACTGCAGAGAGATATGACTGAAGAATTCAAAATCAGTAAAGTATACACAAAACACAGTAGAGAACACTATTCAGTAGAATTAAAGACAGCAAAACCAGGAGACAAGAGTTCAAGCTAAAAGGTGGTGGTGGTGGGGGCGCGCCTGAGGGATGTATGGAAGCTTTTATTCGGACAGTAACTGGCTGTTGAATGAATTACCAGAGGAGGTGATAAATGCAGCTTAAGTAGTGCCTGGGAGTTTCAAGAGTATGCCCCATCGCCTTACCTCATGCAAAGCCGGGCACCCATGTTCAGGAACGAGCATGGACCACTGGGAGTTGGCAGGGGTGGGATTGAGCATCCGATGACTGCTCTCTTCTCTGGGGTTCAGCTGTCGGCACCTGCTGCCCTCAGCAGAGGCTAGGGGGCACAGCTGCCGCACTGCAGACAAGGGAAGAGTCGGGTAGACGCTGAGGGGAGCGTATGCACGCCATGCTTCTCACTCCGTAGGCGCCACTGCATGCCCCAATCACTAGGGAAGGAAAAGAAAACACTTGCCGAGCAGTAGATGGAGGGCGCCGCAAGCTCCGCCCTGCCAGCGACGGCACTGGCCCCTTGAATCCGGGTCTCCGTGGGAAACCCACCCCAGCTCCCACTGGGGCAAGCCCTGGGGCCAGGTCAGTGCTGGATGGTGGATGCCGGGAGACGGGCTGAGGCACCTCCTGATGTAAAAGCCGCAGTAAAAACTAACAGCCATGCGGGGGGAGATGCCCCATAGCTACCTGAAGTAACTAGATGGACCATATGGTTAAGTCACCTCAGCTAACCCAAGTACTCCTGTACAATGCCCTCATCCAGGCTTCCAGTCTGAATCAGTCATTCCCTACACACTGAAGCAGATGTTATACTGGAATGAATTGTATTAAATATTACCATTTGTTAAAGTGCTTTCTGGACACCTTTTTCATCTAGTGTTTCAAGTTCTCCCCACCACACTGAAAAACTAAACTTTCAAACACATTTATTCAACCAGATATTTATCTCCTTCCTGGTCAGTTCAGAAGACCTGCAGAAAGCACATTTTGGTTTTCCCCTTGCATGTATTATAGTGTTGGTATTACTTCACTTAAAAAAAATAAAAGAATGTGTTGCAGAGCTCCATTTGAAAGTTAAATATGACCTTCCCAGTACCAATGTCCTACCCTGCTTGATCCCACCCCCACCCTTCCCTCACCCAGACAATTCTTGATAAGAACAGTCAGCTACCTGTGCAGATATTCCTATTAAGAGTAGCCACTTCGGTTGGAAGTCTGTCCTGTAGTTGATGATCTGGCAGCCTGCAAGGCTGGCATGTCTGTCAAACATCTTCTGTGGCTGCGAGTCCCCCTCCATGCTCCAGTGGTAGACTGCAGTCTCAGTTACCAAGGCAACTGTATTCACAGAGATCCATTTCCAAAATGTAACCTCCTCTGCCATGGTGTGGGCTTTCACTTTACTCTTCATCTCAATGTTAAAGATCTGCAGGGTCTTCCCAGCTGAGGTTGAAACAGAAGTGTTAGACACCAGGAACTGCACTGCTTTTAAATTTTTTTTTATTCAGATTCCTTTCAGAGCCAGATCCCCCACCCCACCAGTTCCTACTACAGTGCTACTTCCAACAGCGCCTTTCCTAAGTCACCAAATCCACTCTGCGTGTTCACTAGCACCACAGCCTCAGTGCAGGCCCTTTATGCAGCATTAAGGGAAATCTATGGTCTGGGGGAGAGATTCAGAGTGCACTTAGATGCCAGCTAAAACAAACAAAGGCATGGGAGGCCTCTGCAACCATGCCCCAAAGTCTGCCTGCACACCTCATCTAGACAGTCATAAAAGGGCTGTCAGATGGGCAGGAGTGGGATATGGCAAATAGTCTGACTCCTGCAGAGTGAGACATCCATGCCTCACGATGCAGGAGTGAAAATATTTGCCATATCCCACGATCTGCACATCATGTAACTATGCAGTTCTGGAATTTCCTGGCCGGATAGTTCTCACACATGTACAATGGCTTTTGTGTATCTGTCTCTCTCCCCGATTTATCTCATACATGTATAATGGCTTTTGTGTCTGTTCAACTGTTTATAATATTATTATCTAGTATATTATGGCCCTATTGATCTTTCACATGTCCTTTTGTGTTTGTCTATCCATGCCTGTAACCTGTTTGATGTCCAGGACCACCTTGAAAATGGGCTTGCTCAATGGTGTCTACACCTGGTTAAATAAAGTCTGATTGATTGACTGATGTGTGCGATTCATACAACAGGTGTGGAAGCTTTAATTTATTTTGGTTTATCATAGGTCATTCTGTTGCTGTGAGCTGCTGCTGTTAGTGAATGAGTATGACTGAGGTTTGTATGTGTTGTGTGATTGGTCGTGTGTGTGAGTGAGTGGTAACAGGTTGATGAGTGTGTGAGAGTGATCTGTGTTTGGATGAAATGTTTTGGTAGGTGGGACATGTCTGGGAGGTTTCCTGTAGATACAGAGTGTGATTTTTCTTTTCCCCGATATTTTATTATGTGTAGTAGTTAATTTTTGTTGTATGCTGCTGTGCGTAACTTTTTCATATGCGGTTGGCTTATATGTTTGTTTTGGAATGTCTGCGAGAAGCTCCATGGGAACTACAGGTAAGAGAGCAGTTTCGATTGTGCGAGGTGCTTAGCTTCATTTTTTTACTGAGACCGACAGCAAGAATTATACAGTTTCAGAGTACATATCGTGTAAGTAATACCAGTTTAAAGAGGTCATGTTTAGGTTGCTGGAACATGTGAAGAAATTAAATTAAGAACTGAAGGCTTCGATGTGGAAATGTGTGCTGTGCAGTTCACTGGTATGTTAAGAGTCGGAGTCTGTAGACAGAACTTTGTGTTTGTTATCGCAGAGATCAAAAATGGGACCCGCTAGGTTTACAGTTTGGATGCAGTGTGAGAGACTGCACAACCATTCGGCAGCTCGTAGTACAGAAATGTGCTGTTTTAGCTGTGTGCCATTTGGTGCAGTGAGGACTGTACTGCTGCAGGCTTCTGGCATTTGTGAAACTGCAAGCAAAGAATGAAGAATGCAGACCAGCTGCTTAATTAGGTACCTCAAACATTTCAGTTTCACATTTAAAAGAAGTTCCAACTAACATTGGGGACATGCTGCTGGAGTAAGAAGGTTGGCTGATAACATAGCTACAGTATGTGTAAATGTAAATATTTTCACTGTAACTATGTCATCAACCATTTATCTCACTGGGGTGAGAATACATGATTTTATTGTCAACGAATACAACACTCCGTGTGTGTGTGTGTGTGTGTATAATGTATGTATGTGTGTGTACACAAAAAAACTCTGTTTAATGCATTAGGGTTGCTCCACAGCGAGCAAAGCAAGGAAATTCGGTGCTAGGGTTGAAAGCCCTCCCCGCCATACCCGCATCGGAGTGGCGCTACGCCGCCGGCCCTAACTCTCGCCCCCATCAGATGTGTGAAGAAGCAGAGGTATAGGAGAAAGGGGTGAGAGTTAGACAGACAACCCAACGCGCACCCGATGCCGGTTGGGGGTGGGCGAGGGTCCAAGGGGGCTTTCAACCCTAATACCGAACTTCCTCGCTTTTGTCGCTGTGGAACAACCCTAACTAATGCATTAAACAGAGTTTTTTGCCTCTAATTTCCTTCTTTTGAAAAGTATAATGAAAATAGTGAATGTAATGCGGCCGCGCGAGCGTGATGTCTTGTCACATAGTAACACGTGCCCACAAACGCAAATGGTAATGCGCATGGTGCCGCAAAGCAAAATGGAAAGATAAACAGTACTGTAGACAAAAATGGTTAAAATAATGCAAACGTAAGCGCAAATAGAAACACGAAGGGTAACGCACATGGTGCCGTAGACAGGAGCAGTCAGTAAAACGGTTATGGAACCGCAAGCAGAAGCGGTAAGGGTAACAGTAAAGTAAGCGCACAGGCTAGTTTTCCCCAAAAGCTGCACAGAGAAAGACTGAGTACAAAGAATGTATGCATAATAATGGGTCTCTGAGCAGAAAATGATGAGTTGGAATAGTAAATTGCTTGTATCTCAGGAACCGTACGACGTAGAAAAATAATTTAAAAGGCATGTGATTTATGACTTTCCTGGCTAGTTTTGTACTTAAACCCCCACTAGGGGCCAAGCATTTTTCCGACTAAAAGTCCGTATCTCGCACCGTTTCCGAGATACGGGCCCTGAAAAGTGCAAACGCTGTAATGTTATCCTATGGGGAAAAAAAAAAAAGTTTGGAGTGCCATAACTTTCGCTCCTTGTAATATATTTTTTCACCAAACCAGTAAAAAAGGCACATCTGTGGGATGTTGGCTTTCTTCTCCAAATTTCAGCCCAAAAGACCAAACCGTTATTTTGCAGCAGGGCGGCAAAGGATTCTGTAATGCGCGGACGCCGTGAATGTTATTATCCTAAGGGAAAAGCATCAAATTTGGAGGCCGTAACTTTGCTACCCTGTAATATTTTTTCACCGAAACACTGAAAGGCACATCTGTGAGATGTTGGCTGCGTTCCTCAAAATTTCAGCCCAAAAGACCAAACCGTTCTTTTGCAGCAGGGTGCCAAAGAATTGCTGTCATTTTCACACAGCCTGGAAAAGTACTGTCGAACTTTGCAAAAGCTTTCGGAAATTAATTCGACACGGTCGCAAGTGCAAAGTACTTTTTCCAGAAATCTGAAACATATTTCTGGGGTGTTTTACCCCAAAATAAAGATATGCCTAGCATCCTCAGGATCAGACTAGGTGAATACAAAAAGAATTAGGTTGCTAGAGGGTCCCAAATTAAAATGCCAAGCATTGTTCTGATGACCAACTGAAAACAAAATGGCGGATTTGCGATGGTAAAAGGGCCATTTGCGATACTGTCGAACTTTTTGTTAACTTTTCCCATTGACTTATAAGGGGAACTTGTTTTTTGAATAACTTTTGAACCGTTTAATATTTTTTCACGAAATCTTCAAAAGGCACATCGGGGAACCCGGCCACACGTTCCCTGAAGATTTCGGACCGGTCACACAAACCGTGCGACCTCTAGAGATGACTAAAGAATTCCAAAAAAGCGTAAACGCATGCGCAGATCACGCTCAATAACTCCGCAGCCATATATCCGAACAGTACGAAAGTTGGCAGATCCCAAGATCTATGGTTCTTGATCGTGTATTCCAAATTTCAGGCAAATCCGTTGAATGGTTGCAAAGTTATTAAGGTGCAAAATTTTAGGTTTAACATGTAAATGGCTCCCTCAACCCTAACTATGGTAGCATGAGAGAGAGATTTTATATATAAAAAATATAATATAATATAATATAATATAATATATTATAATACAATATATTATAATATAACATACAATATATAATATCTCCCCTTGGTGAGATCATCAGACTATCTAGTTTGGGCCTTCACTGTTATGCAGATGATGCCCAACTGTATCAGTCTTTTGCTCCTGGGACGGGTGATGCTGTGGAGGTGCTAAATAAATGTTGGCAGAGATCCAAGACTGGATGGCCTCTAGCTGGCTGAGACTAAACCCCCAACAAGATGGAGATGCTAGTGGTCGAGCCTGGTCACCGGCGTGATGTGGGCGCTGCAAGGTGGGAACAGGGCTATTCCTTGGCCCTACCCTTTGACGGCTTCTACTAGGGTGAAGAATCTGGGAGTCATCCTTGACGATGGGTCGACACTGGAGTTTCAGGTGTTATAATGTCACCCAGATCAAAGCCTCAATTCCACCTGGCTACCTGCATTCACTGGTTCATGCCTTTGTAACATCTAGGCTTGACCACTAACGCTCTATACCTCAGGGCCAGTGGAGTGATTATCCGTTGCCTACAGTTAGTGCAGAATGCAGCGGCCAGTATGCTCATGGGCCTTCTGGGGTCCCGTCATGTGACCCAGGTCCTGTGTGACCTGCACTGGTTGCCGGTGAGATAGAGAATTACCTTCAAGGTGGGCTTGCTCATCTATAAGGCCCTATACAGCTCAGGAGCTGGCTACCCGAGAGACCTCCCGATTCCTGTCCGCCGTGGGCGCTCACTCTACTCCTCTATCAAAGGCTTCCTGACTGGTTCCTAGGGCCTGGTTGAAGACCTCTGGAGATCGTTAGTTTGAGGTCGCAGACCCGGCTTTATGGAAAATCGCTCCCAAGATCTGAGGGAGGCCCAGTTGGTGGAGGCCTTTTAGTGGGGTCTGAAGGCACATCTATTTTGAGAAGCCCGAGAATTATTTATGAGCTAAATTAGTTGATTGTTAAATAGTTTTAATGAGGATTTGACTCTGTGTGTTGATACTCCTGTTTTGTCAATTTGTTGTGTTTTTTAGTATTTATTTTTTACTTTCCATTCCGTACCAGCGCCCAGAGCCTCTAGGATTGGGCACTTAAATAAACTTTACCTAATTTACTCCTGAATGATATTACTGAGCTATAAAACTACCAAGCCATTTTATACCACATTAATCAGTTCAGCTGCATACAGTATACACAACAGAGCCACTGGATTTTCTGTTTTAAAATAATGGCATCATAAAATGCATTTTTCCCCCATATCTGCCACCTCACCTGTGTGCAAACTGGCATGTTTGTTTATTTTTATTTATTGCATTTTGGTAACCGGGTAAACCCACTGAAACCAGATGTCCCTTTTTCAGGGGCGACCCAGAATTACATACAGCGTACATTGCACAATAGTTTACAACAATCGGGAGACAGAGGAAACAGAGGGTGGATACACAAAATTACAACAGTAATTAGTCACAAAGGGAGAGTATGATAATCAGCAACATTGAGTATAGATAAAATAAATGATTCTGTTTGCACAATAATTTTGTAAAATGTCGATTTTTTTCCTCCACAAACCATTTGTCACCAAGTAAGGAAAAATACTGATGCAAAGTTGGGTGGGGGTGAGGGTGGGTAACCACTCTGGCTCTGTCAGAGGGAGCTTACTGTGGTGGTCAACTACAAACAAGATGGAACGGTAACCTAGCTGTTGCTTAGGGAACAGTTGGTAGAGGTTCACTCTATCTTGCAGCAATAAATTAACAAGGGCACACACATAAGTAACACTTCTGGCACACCACCACAAATCCGGGTAATGGCATGGGGTAGCATTTCTCCAGCCCCCCCACCCTCACAGGGAATCTATGCTGCACATTCTTCTTGGGAGATAAATGCATGTCCCAAACTATAGTAAGCCTCCTGCTTGCCCGCCCATTTCCACTAGGCCACTGGGCTAGTCCCAATATTATTCTGAATGCCAACCATAGTAATTTGGTTTTCTTGCACACTGCTTCATAGATGGACGGCAAGAAACCACTAGCAGTGAAGTCTGAAATGATGAGTGATCTGCTCTATGAACTGGGACACAAACTAAAAATGGTAACTCATTTAAATCCTTAGCAGTTCATTACAAGAAAAAAAACACAGTAAGCAGGGAAAGCAGAGGCTGCTGACCACCATTCATAAACCCAAATGCTGCTTCTTGTCTAATCAAATCCCAACCTGCTGAAACCAAACTACTGGCTGTATGCTTGGCCAAAACTCCAGCGACCACCAACAGCTGCCTTTTTTTTTTTGTTTTGTTAGAATAATTCTGAATTTTCTTAATGACAAATTCAGGGTGTGATGTTATTTAAATTCCAGAGAGACCCAACGGAACCAGTCTTGATGCCGGCTAAAATGTAGCTGGCTTACAAAGCACTCTACTACACAATTATAAAATATTTAATGTAAATTTGGAATTCCTTGCTATGAATGAAGCCTGGGGAATCACAGGTGTGATTTTTTTTTTCCTGTAGCCACCACCCACAGAAAAAAAAAATCTTAAGACTTATCAAGTTAGCCCCATGCACCACATAGTTCGGTGCCTTACCTCCGGAAATGCTTTTCATCTATAGTTGCCCCAAAAATATGGAATTGTATTTTAATATCACTCATAAAATCCTCCTCACCGGGGCACAGGCACTTCCCGATTCTAAGAAGCACCCCACGCTCAGCAAACTTTCCGACGTGATCACAGGGAGAACGCGGGGACACGCTACATTATAATCTACGTCCAACACCTTTACGATCGTTTTTTAGTATTATAATGGCCATTTGGCAATGAAATGTGGGCACTGGTTGACTAATGAGGCCCTTGTTAGTTGACCAGTGCCCATGTTTCACTGCCAAATGGCCATTATAATATTGAAAAAAAAACAACTGCAAAGATGTCTCCCATAGTTAATAGGCATGTCCCCTTCTCCTGTGATCACATCAGAAAGTTTGCTATGCGGTGAAGGCACGGGGTGGATCTCAGAACCGGGTAGTTACTGTGCCCCGGTGTGGAGGATTTTACGAGTGATATTACTTAAATACAATTCTATATTTTTGGGGTAACTATAGATAAAAAGCATTTCAGGGAGGCAAGGCACCAAACTATGTGGTGCACAGCTAAATCTATTTAGCTTGGTGAGTCTAACAGCCAGCTCCTTTTGGACTCTTCGTATTTTGTGATGTGAGGGGAGAAGAGTACTGCTTTCCTTGCCAATAGTTTATACATCAAAGGGCCAAGACTAACCCTTCACACTCGAAGCGGACGGATGATTTTTGACATTTTACCACCAAGACAATGCTGTAGGTAACCCCTGTTCCCATGAGGCCAAACAGAACACCAAAGATCGTCATCCTCATTCAAAACAAGAGCGAGATGGAAAAGGAGTTGCTAGAATATTGCATCATTTGACAGGTTAGTTGGAGAAAGCCAACATGATTTTCATTCCTAAATTCTGTTTTAATTTACAGGCAGGGTATTAAATAAACTGAAAAAATTGATTAGCAATTTTTAATGCATGAAAGTGCTATCAACTGTGAAAATGCACAGAACTTGGCAGAAACTGGTTAGCAAAAGTAAAAAAAAAAAAAATATATATGGCTTTGTCTACTTTGTCAAACTCACTCAAAAATGATTAGTGTACTACTACATATTTCTGGAAGTGGTTTGCATTACACCCCACCCCCGTTTTATGTAGCATTTTCACTATACCAGCTATTTAATACCCTGAATTTACGCAAATTATGTTTGGCAGTCAACCACATGCACACATGATTAGCCCCATTTGCTACTGAACTCCCCCGTGTCCAATCCATACTTTTGTTTTTTCTTACTGCAGCTCTCTTTTAACTAGACGCAGCTTTTGATGAGCAGCAGCTGCTTTTAACAAGCTATAGTTACTTGTATCAAGCAGCAACAATGTTTAACAACCAGCAGCTGAAGTTAATAAGCTATAGCAACTTTTTATTAGCAAAAGCCTTTAAACATTAGTTGGCAGAATATACTACTCGTGCTCCATAAAACTACTGTTTTGATGACTACAGTTTAGCAGCTACTGACTGCTGAAGAACTTTTACCACCCCACCCCTTAAATTGTATAGTGCCATTTATTTTGTAGTCCTTAGACTGTTTTAGCCTATCTGCAGTGTCGGAGTGGCCCACCTGGATACCTGGAAATTTCCAGGTGGATCCCCCTCATTTGGGCTTTTACCCAACTTCCAAACTCTGAAAATTCTTAAATCAACTATTTATATTTAAATGGGATGGATCACTGCAGGAAAATATAAAGTGAAAAAACAGAGCCTATATATCAAATTGAAGTGTAAAACTAATATGACTATGACCCACCTGGGTCCCTTTATTCATTTTCCAGGTGGGCCCCAATCCAGATTTCCAGGTGGGCCCCCTGCACCCCAATCCAACCTTGCCTATCCGGCAATCTCCGAATGTGATCAATTAATGGACTGTGCATGCTAATGTAACATGGGTCTGAACACGGTATTGCAGGGATTTATTTAACTCTAAAAATTGACTAGCGTTTTGCTCATAAAAGTGCTAAATCTTTGTGAAAATGCATAACTCTTGCCTCACTGTGTTTAACAAACACAGCACTTCTAGAAAATCTATATAAATACTTGCTGTACAGTTAGTATAGTCCCAAGAAAAAAAAACTGCTAATCAATTATTTAAAACCGTGTATTGCTCATCTGTTTCCTCCCTTTTAAGGCGGAGGACCTCATTTGAGCACAGGAAAGGTTACCCAGCAATGTCTCGTAATCTAAGAATGGATGACAATAAGGGTTATTCTTGGACCCCCACAGATGCCAGGTCACTATGAAAATGATCTTTGAACTACAACCCCACAGTAAGACAAAAATGACATACACAACAAATCATGCTTGACCTGGCCTCTCATAAAAGTACTATCTGAAGTTCTGTGCTGGTACATGCAACTGATTGCAATTGTAATGCATGTTTGATTACGATAAGCAGATGGTAACGCCTTAGTTGAACTCTACTGCTGTAAGAACACTTTATATGGGCCTTACAGTTTAGTTACGTTCTTATGCTCTCAGAACTGTTTGAAGAATGGCAAGCTACAAAATGACGTCAAATGAGATTAGAATAATTAACTTTTTGTTCTGCTGTAAAACAAAATTCTTAACACACATTCAGAACCACATTTATTCAACTTTCCTTTTATGAGATATGACCATTCATATTATCACTTTAAAAAACACAATACACAGCAGAACAAAGAAAAAAAAAACTCACCATCTGTTTTAGACAAGAAAGCAGGAAGAGAGAAACAGAGTCAGTAACAAAAACGAGAAAAGACGCAGCAGTGACAAGAATCCCAACACATTTTAACATCTGAAGGTTCTGAAACAAAGACCAGTGCCAGAGCTTCTAGAATGTTTCTTTTCCTCAAAAGCTGAAGCCCCACCCCACACAGAGATTTTCAAAGGGCCCCTTCTGGCATTTGGCCACACTGATGCCAAATAAAAGCTAATCATACTACACTTTAGGCTACCCAGGTTTAATGCCCTGGAGACAGTGTTGCTGTCAGCAGCACACTCAAGGGGCCACCACTGTGCCACTCCAGAGAGACTCCCGCATCCCATGCATGCAGTGGGTCCTGGAAGGCTTAGGACAAATGTGTTCCCTCTGCCTCTATCAGTAAAAGAACTGGGGAAGCTGGGCAGTTTGAAATGTTAGTCAGCAGGGCAGCTGGGGGTGCTGTAAACAAGCGCGGTCTGCTTCACAAATTATGAGATGCCAATGGCTCCCAAGAATCAGAATAAATTAAAAAAGGAGGCAAGGAGGCCAGCCCGGAGGCACTGGTGCCTTACCTACTGCTACACCAGTGACCAGTGACGAGCAGGGGTTGCTGGGAGTCACCGGCGGGGGGGGTGTTGGGAGTGCTGGGTGAGGATAGAGTGGTCGCCAGGCAGCCCTCCTCTCCCAGATCGGAAAGGTTAGCTTTCCTGGTATTTGACCACCACCATGTGGTGGTAGTGTAGGCATCAGGGGGAAGGCGCTAGGCTGGGTGGGAGAAGCAGGGTTGGTTCAGGCCAAGGCGTACGGACGCGCCTCCACGCACACACACGACCTTGCACTCGGGGCTCCGGGAAATAAAAGGAGAAAACTGGTGGAGAAACTGGGGGTTGGAGGCTTAATGATATCCGTTTAGCTGGTGCTGGAGGCCCACCCAGACTTAGAGATAAAGGAGGTCAGACTCTGGGATATCCATGGTGTAGACTCGGGACAGGCTGATACAGCCGCCCAGCCTGCCTGAAAAGGAAAAAGGAAAATGTAAGAGGGAGAAAAAAAAGGAGGCGGAGGACAGGATGCAGGCCGCCATCTACTATCCGTACCCCTCCCGCACAAACAGAAAGGACACCTTTCCCTGGTGGGTGGCCTCTACCAAAACCATGGGAGACTATAGTGAGGATGAGTTCATCCCAGGGGAAAGGATAGTAGACCACAATGGGATCACAACCATAGTACAGATAAAGCTTCACAGAAAGCTGGTCCAGTGGCATGGAGGGCTGTAGTGCTGAGCACCTTGCCTGCCACCATGCCAGTGACTTGGGTCCAGGAACTGACTCGGGTTGCTGGTGGTCAATTCAGTGTCCAAAGGACTCTCAGAGCTCTCCTCTCCAGGGGAGGTCCTTATTAGCCTGGTAGGTGCAGGGTGGGGCAGCATGTAAGGGAGGGACAGCCGGTTTGGTGTAGTGCGTGTGTGCCTCTACACGGCACAAACTACTGCCCGTCAGCAGAACAGGATGGGTGGGGCAGAAGAAAAAAAATTACTCACCACAGTAATGTTTCTTCTAACGGAGTCTTCCTGTATTCTGACAATATGCAGTTAGCCCCAGTACTTGAACTGCCCCGGAGAGGAAAGAGTTAACTCTATGCAGAAGCATAGAACGTTGAGCTCAAGCTCAGTTTTCAAACCTGTCTCTGGTACTTACCAGTGCAACCGTCAGATTCTTACGAGCAAACTAAGTACTAAATATGGAAATTGTTTAATATATGGCCAAAAGGCAATAATTTGGGTCCCAAAAAGACTCAAGTCAAGAACCCAAGAAAGAGGTAGTGACAAAATAAGATATACATTAAACATAACAATAGCAACCAAAACAGCTACCTTCCCCTTAGAGGGAGGGTAAAAAGGTACACCCCTGAGGTGCAACACTGTACCTGCCAGCCCACTTCCCAAAAACTAGGTTCTGAGAGGGGGAAGCAGGGAGGAAGGTCGGAATACAGCAAGACTCCATTAAAAGAAAAACATTACTATGGTGAGTAATTTGTTCTTCAAACATGAAGTCTTGCTGTATTCTGACAATATGCAGACTACCAAGCAGTCCCCCCAGGAGGAGGGAATGCAGAACCTACTTTGGGAATAGGCTCTGTAGTACTGCTGTGCCAAACCTAGCATCACTCCTAGCCTTGATGTCCAGGGAGTAATGCTTGGTGAATGCATGGACTGTTTTCCAGGTGGCTGCTTTACAGATCTCTAGCAAGGTTATATCTCTGACCGCAGCGAGAGTAGCAGCTGTACCCTTAGTTGAGTGAGCCCTCAGGCCTGGAAGGGGTGTTCTACCCAATTTGTCATAGCAGAATTATATACAAGAGACAGTCCACCTGGCAATAGTTCTTTTAGTAGCAGGTTTAACTTTTCCCACTTCACCATAAGTGAGAAACAGTTGAAGAGAATAATTTGTGTGTGCCTTAGTATGCTCTATGTAGTAACTAAGAGCCCTTTTAACATCCAAACTGTGTAATCTTCTTTCCCCTGAAGAAGAATGGTCAGTGAAAGAGACAGACTAGTTAAGATGAAAATCTGATACCACTTTGGGCAAGAACCTCCTACTGGTTCTTAGGACCACCTTATCCCTAAGGAAGCAGATAGTCAGGTTCGACTGACAGGGCCTGCAATTCACTAATCCACGTGGCAGAAGTAATAGCTACCAGAACAGTCTTCCAGGTCAAGTACTTCAGCTCGGCCGAAGCCAGAGGTTCAAAGGGTGGCTGCATAAGCTGGGCAATGCAGACATTAAGATCCCAAGCCGGAGTGGGCTCTTGAAAGGGAAGGTTAATATGAACCAGGCCTTTGAAAAAGTTAGTGAAAACAGGATGAGATGCCAGGGAAAAGCCCTTCCCTGCTGAAAGAAATGCAGACACAGCTGCTAAGTGAACCTTCAGAGTTGCAGGCCTAAGGCTGAGACCATTAAGATGAACCAGACAATCCAAGGCTGTAGTAATGCCTGCAGAGCCAGGCACAATGCTCTTCTAAGCACACCAAATACTGAATCTTTTTCATTTGGAATTATAAGTTTTTCTAGTGGGAGATTTCCTGGAAACCTTCAAGATATCCTGGACTCCCTGAGAAAGATGCAGGCCTGCATATTCTAGCTCTTCAAGAGCCAGGCCTTGAGGCTGAGAGACTGAAGATTGGGGTACCAGATCCTCCCTTGAGAGGAGGTTAGGAGATTGTATCTCCTGGGAAGAGACAGGGGGCGTGACACTGCCAGAGACAGCAGCAGAGGATACCAAAGCTGCCTGGCCCAACCTAGAGCTACCAGTATCACTGTGCAGGGTTGAGATCCGATTTTGATCAGGACTCTGAACAGAGGAAAGGGAGGAAAGGGATAGAGAAACCTGCCCTTCCAGTCCAGAATGAGAGCATCCTGAGGAACAGTCCCCAGGACTGGAGGTCTGCAACAAAAGAGACCAAGTTGGTGATTGTCCAGGGCTGCAAAGATCTATCTCTGGAGTGCCCCATCTGGAGACAATGACCTGTAATATGGGAGGGTACAGGGACCATTCGTGATGCCCCTGTGATATCCTGCTCAGGGAATCTGCTAGTATGTTGTCTTTCCCTGGAAGGTGAACTGCTATCAGGTAAGTCTGAAGGGAATAGGCTAGAGACCACAGTTTCATGGCTTCTGTGCACAAGGCTGTGGACAAAGTGCCCTCCGCTTGCTGATGTACCACATTGTGGTGGTGGTGTCGTCCTGACTTGAACCACCTTGCCCCAACCGACTCCGAGAAGAACTGGAGGGCTAGAAAAACTGCCCTGAGTTCCAAGAGATTGATATGAAGGAGAGACTCTTGTGGAGACCAGACCCCTTGAGCCTTAAGGGCTCCCAAATGGGCTCCTCAACCTAGGAGAGAGGCATTTGTAGTTAGGACTACTGAGGGAACTTGAGAGAGGAATGGAACTCCTTGTCTGAGGCTGTCCTGATCCAGCCACCACTGAAGAGCCGGGACCAGAGTCTGAGTCACTGGAATCAATTTGGTGACAGAGACGCTTTTCTGAGACCAAAAGGACCTAGGTGGAACTGAACGTCCTTCATCCGAAACCTGGCTCCCTGCACCACTGCAGTGGAAGCTGCCATGTGGTCCAGGAGTTGAAGGAACTGTCTTGCTGGACGAGAGACCAGAGGTCGAAAAAAGGAAGCAAGATCCGTTAAGGCCCTTACCCTTGCCAGGGGAAGGAAGGCCTTTGCTTGGATAGTATCCAACTCTATTCCTAAGAAAGTAAAAAGTTTAACTGGTTAGAGGACAGACTTTGGGAGACTGAGGAGAAACCACAGAGAACTGAACAAGTCTTGAATGGTTTGCAGAGCTGACTTGACCTTGTCTGATGACTGACCTACAATTAACCAGTTCAGATATGGGAAAATGGAAATACCCTGCCTTCTGAGGTAAGCAACTACTACTGCAAGGCACTTTGTGAACACCCTTGGAGCCGATGTTAGGCCGAATGGCATGGCTCTGAACTGACAGTAGCCTGAAGGCAACTCGAACCTGAGGTACTTGCTGTGGGAGCACCTGATAGGAATATGGAAGTAGGCATCCTTGAGGGCCAGGGATGCGAGCCAATCCCCTGGCTTTAGAGAGGGAAGAATTATTCCCAGAGTCACCATTTTGAATTTTGGTTTTGAGATGTGTTTGTTCAAATACCTTAGGTCTAAGATAGGTCGCCACTCCCCTGTCTTTTTTGGGGTAAGGAAGTACCTGGAATACAGGCCTGTGCCCCTGTGCTGAGTAGGAACCTTCTCTACAGCTCTGAGAGCCAGAAGAGGAAACCTCTGCCTCTAGGGCAAGGGTCTCTGGGATGGATGCAGGTGGAAAAGACCTGGCTCTCAGTTTTGGAAACCTTTTGAAGCTGAGGGCAAGTCCCTGGCTTACCACTTCCAGGACCCACTTGTCTGAGGTAACAGACTTCCAGGCCTGGAAGTAGTAAGCCAGCCTGCCTCCTACTGGAATGGGAGAGTCGAATCGGGCTGACACATCAGGATGTCTGCTAGGCAGAAGCCTTGGTACTGGGAACAGGATGCAGCCCTGCTCATTCCCCTCCTGCCTCTCCCTCGAAAGAACCCCCTCTGTGGGAAGGAAAAGGAAGCCTGGGCTTGGTAAAAAGGTCTGCGGAAAGGCCTGCCCCTGTCCCTAGACTGCTGCTTCTGAGGAGTAGCTTGCCTCTCTTTGGCCTATGCATTCCTGTAGGTGGTCCTGTACTCTTCCATTTTTTTCATGTAAGCCTCTGTCTGCTCCCCAAACAGAGAGTTACCCACTACAGGGAAATCCACAGCCTTGGCCTGGGTATCCTGCGAAAGGCTAGTACATCTGAGCCAAGCAGGTCTTCCGAGAGACACAGATTTAGCCATGCCTCTTGATGCCACATCATTGGAGTCCAGCAGCATGAAATTGCACTTTGGATGCCTCAATTCCATCAGCAGCCACCTCCTCCAGCTCTCTGGCTAGCTGGGGAGGCCTGTTTAGCCAGTTCCAGAACCATATCCCACCTGGACTTCTGGTACCTGGCTATGTAGGCCATATAATTTGCCTGCCAGAGTCCCAAAGAGGATGCCAAATATTGTTTCTTAGCCATGGCATCAACTTTCCTGGAGTCCTTGTCGGGGGGCGGGGGGGGGTGATGCCAAAGGTATGTTAGCCCTGTCACAGGTTGCAGCCTGCACTACCCAAACATGGCTGCAATGAGTGTATAATAACTCTATACCTGAGCCTGATAACATATACCTCCTGTCCATTCTCTTATCCACAGGAGGTAAGGAGTTAGGTGTTTGAAAAAAATATATATGCGTCTGTTTCCCCAAAAAGACTTGTGAAGAGGGACAGACAGTCTTTTGGACTCTGGGATGTCCATCATTTCTACAAAATCAGGCTCTTCCTCAGCAGCTTCAACCATAGTGAGCTGGAGGGTTTCAGCAATCTTCTTGTAAAACAAGAAGTGTGAAGGGGACTCAAAGCCTGGGAAGGGAGACACTGGAAGGCCTGTCTGGGGAGATGTCCGGTTCAATGGGCACATCCAGACCTTCAAAGTCATTACTTTGGTCCTCATTGTTGGGATATTCTTCGTCTCCCTCCCACTCCTCATAGAAAGCATCCGGATCGTAATCTGATGGAGCCTGATCCGACCGAACCGGCAGTACTGGTTCGGATGGAACCGGGCAAAGCAATTGAACTATGCTAAATCGCTTTTCCAATCTCGTCGGAGGTTGAAGTATGCGGTGCTGGATCCAAACCGGATGACTTACGCATTCTTTTTGATGGAATAGACCCCTCGAGGTCGGACCTCCTTTTGCCCGAAGAGGTATCGCCTAGGTCAGTAGGCACCTCCTCAGGTTCAGCCGCAACTGAACCTGGCTGGCCATCCCTGTCTACAGACGTCTCAGCCTCCCTTTCCTTCAGCCTACTCAACCTTTTTTCAAGAGTGGCTTTAGGGAAGTTTTTGCAAATCTGGCAGTCTATTTTGAAGTGGTCAAACCCCAGACAAACACAGATGAGGTGGGGGACGGCCTTGGCAAAGGCCTCCCCACACTCAGTACAGTGTTGAAACCCAGTGGGACAGTTTTTTTTTTTTCCCTTGGGTTTCTCAGACATGGCCAACCTAACCAATTACCCTTAAAAGCTTACAAGCCAGGTAATAAACAACCGACTGGTTACGAATCGTGTCACGGGTTCTGTAAAAGAACCAGAAAAAGTCTGGTTCTTTTGAAACTGATCGGCACCAGAACACCACACTAATTCCCAGAAAATAAAGTAATCACAACTATCAGAAAGGTCGGTTCCTAACCAAACCGACCAATGAAGTACAGAGACAAAAAAAAAAATGTCCACAATTTTAAATACCACACTGCCTGTACTGTAGAGAGAGGCTGGAAATCTGAAAATAATAAAATCGGTTTAAAACCGAACTTTTTATTTATTTATTTATTTTTTAAAAAACTTTACGCAACCAGAGGAAATCTCTGGAGCGACTTCCCTGTTAGGCGGAGTAAAGAATCTGACGGTTGCACAGGTAAGTACCAGAGACAGAGGTCTGAAAACTGAGCTCAAGCTCAACGTTCTATACTCCTGCATAGAGTTTACTCTTTCCTCTCTGGGGCAGTTCAAGCGCTGGGACTAACTGCATACTGTCAGAATACAGCATGACTTCATGTTGTTTGATAAGAGGAAAAGACACATGCGCCACCACCTGAGAACACCAGATACAGTTCTGGATATGTGGCGGGGGGGGGGTCTCTGATCCGTTAAATACCGAGGGAGAGGGACAGGGCTGACAGCCTGCCCATGTGTTGCCTGGAGCAAAAAGTATTATGGAGGGGAAACAGCAAAAAAAAAAAAAGCATACTGTGTGAAAATGAGAAGTAAAGAAACAAGGGTACAAACATCCTGGCTCTTGCAACCTTAAGTACTGAGCAAAATGCAGTCATCCTGGAACACTTATCACTTTAGTGGAAGCCCTGAGAGTTGAAGCCATCTTAAACCATTTAATTACAACCAAGTATGTTGATTTTTCACTGGCATATGGTGCCAAATCTCAGTAGCTGCATAAGCAGATACACAACATAAAAAAAAAAAAAAAAAACCTGTCTCCATGGCCCGGTGGCACCGAAGGTGGAGGCGCTGGGCCTTCACCTCGTTGCTGCGCAGTGACCCGGGTTCGGGAATGAGCCAGGAGGTCGGCAGGAGAGGTGAAGTATAGAGCGTCTGCTGGACTGCTCTCCTCCCGAGGAGGGATGCTGTCACCGGTGCTCTGGTGGCGGCCTCTAGCGGCGGCTGGGGGCGTGCGGTAACACACAATCGGGAGAGACATGTGCTGGGGCGGCGCGGGAAAGGTGTAAGTGCGGGTGTGTGACAGTGCTGTCCCATGGCGCTATCAAGACTTCACACGTCATGGGGAGAAATCTGGAAACTGGCACTGGTTGTGGCGGCATAATGGCAGTCTCGATGGGAGCAATAGCTCCGAGTGCATAAGCGACACACTGGATCTGGTCTTGGCGGAGGGTGTAGGGGCCGCCACGCCGGAAGATGGCCGCAGGAGCAGGGGATCCCTGAAGATGGCAGCCAGAAGACCTGAGGGGATGCCGGGACGTGACAGAGGTAGGCAGACCAGGGGCCAAGGGAGAAAAATGATTTAAAGAAAAAAAAGTCTCCAATATGCTGTGCTACTGCCGACAGCAGCTACAGCAGAGAGAATGGATGAAAGACTAGCAATCTGGAGTCACACAATTAACTCAGGCAGCAAAG
This sequence comes from Neoceratodus forsteri, assembly GCA_016271365.2. Classification (NCBI taxonomy): domain Eukaryota; kingdom Metazoa; phylum Chordata; order Ceratodontiformes; family Ceratodontidae; genus Neoceratodus; species Neoceratodus forsteri. The sequence continues at coordinate 303,469,103 of JADMNL010000027.1, read as the reverse complement.
TGCAAGACAGACAAAAATACATAAAGTTTGTTCAAAGTGGAAAAATAAGACCAAAACTACACTAGTTCCTCAGCCCAGAAAGTCGTATCAGTTCTATCCCAAGATATATTTATTTATTTATTTATTTATTTAAACAGCAGTGGCTTACCTTTCAGTGCAATCACTTTGCTAGCGGGATTCATGATGGCACTATCAGCAGAGATTGGTCGTCGAATTGGATTGGCCGTGTCATTCACGTCAATAATTACTACCTGTGCTTGTTCTCCCACCTTCTCTCGGATACAGATAAATTTATCAGACTCCAATGTCAGGGTACTGAAGCCAATGTTAGCTGGGTTAATCCCCAAATTCTGGAGCTAAAGATGGGAGACAAAACAGTTAATGATCATAGATGGTAATGGCAGAGTAGCTTACAAACAACAGAACAGCTCAACATAAAGATATAGTCATTATATGCTTGGTCCTGCTACCTCCCCTTTGTCTTCATATAAAAATCTAGACTGCCACAGTTGCAGTAAAAAGTTGTGTACTTTAAACGGAGTCCATCTGGTCCACGAATGCGTCAACCAGAGTACAAGAAGAATATGTGAGCACCACTACCAGAGCGAGAGATAGAGGAGCTTGGTATACTGTGGGGACACATGGAAAGGGGACTATGGAGAAAAGAAGTTAAGCCCCTGCTAAGCATCAGCAGCAGCAGCAATGCCCCAAGAAGCTTGCCTGGAGTCACTTTAACACCCCCTTCTCACATACACACCGTCTCCCTCTCACTCTCTCTCTCCATAGCCCACCTCACCCCACCTCCAATACATTAAAGAGCACCTTTCTCTGTGCAGCGCAAAATGATCAGGAGGTTTCCTTACCTGACCTCCATAGTAGTTGTAAATTTTTTTCTTCACCCCCCCCCACCCAAGAGGAAGGATTGTATCCCCCCCCCCCGGGCTAGCCGCCGATCCCTTCTACTTACTGGTCTCTGACGCCATCCCCGCGCTTCCTTGTTTTAAGAGGTCACTATAGGACTAGCGTGGGGACGTGCCCCATGCAAGCCTATGGAGCAAGTTTCAAACTTTATCTTAGTACAAATCAGAGCCAGTGTTCATATAACAAGGCTCTTGTGATTATACTAACATACTAAAAAGCCAGCAGAATAGGCCAAATGGTCCATCTTGCCTGCTCGAAAGCCAGCAACCTAATGGCTGCTCGCCTTACCACCCCCCCCCCCAAGCTCCCAACCGGATCTTCTTTAGTTTCAGTTTCCCCTTTTACCCATCCCACCCCTTCTTGAATCCCTCCACTGTGCCCTCCTCCACCAGCCTCCCAGGCAATGCATTCCACAGCTCCACCAGCCTCTCAGTGAAAAAATGCCTCCTACTCTCCCCTGTAGTTCCCCTCCAGTTTCCACTCATGGCCCCTGGTTCCACCCCCCCTTAGCTTAAAAAGCTCCTTGGCTCCACTCCTGTTTATTCCTTTTAGATACTTTAAAACCTCAATCATATCTCCCCTGTCCCTCCTCTCCTCCAGTGAGTAAAGCCCAAGCTCAACCAGTCTCTCCTCATAAGGCTTCCCCTCCATGCCCTGAATCATCCTAGTTGCTCTCCTCTGGACCCTCTCCAGCAGCGCTATGTCCCTCTTCAGATGAGGTCTCCAGAACAGTACACAGTACTCGAGCAGCGGCCTGACCAAGGCATTATACAGTGGGAGGATCACCTCCCTCCTCCTGGATGCAATTCCCCTGGCTATACAGCCCAGTATCCTGTTTGCTTTAGCTGCAGTTCTACAATTTTCAGAGTTATTCATTTTGACGTCTATCACCACCCCTAAATCCCTTTCTCCCAATATGGCTTGAAGTGTGACACCCCCCCCCCCCCAAAAGGCTGTATTCATGACCCGGGTTTTTTAACCCCAAATGTAGTACCTTACATTTTCCGGCATTAAATTTCAGTCCCCACCTCCTTGACCACCCCTCCAGGGTATCCAGATCCCCCTGGACCGCCTGCCTCACATCTTCACAATCCACCACTGATCCCAGTTTTGAATCATCCGCAAAGAGACTCAACCTATTCCTAAACCCCCCAATATCTGAGACACAGGCGTTGAACGAGAGTGGCCCCAATACTAAACCCTGAGGGACCCCACTGATTACAAAGGGTAATGGTGGGTTGGATACTCTCCTGTCCCAGGAAGGTAAACGCCCTGAGAGCCAATTTTCAACCCAACTGAGCTCCTGTCCTCCCACCCCCATCTTTTTTTTTTTAGATCAGCCTACAATGTGGTACCGAATCAAACGCCTTGCTGAAATCTAGGTATAGGACATCCACCTGCCTATGTCTGTCCAGGGCCCCCCCCGTCATAAAACTCTACAAGGTTGGACTGACACGATCTCCATGGAACAAAGCCATACTGTTTATCATCCTGGTGCCCTAACCATTCCAGCTGCCTCCCAATCCTCTCCTTGATAAAGCCCTCCATTACCTTGTCTACCACAGACGTTAGGCTAATGGGCCTATAATTCCCCACCTCTTCTCTAGACCCCCTTTATGAATAGGCACTACACAAGCCACCCTCCAGTCTTGGGGCACCCATCCTGTCTGCAAAGCGGTATTAAAGAGTGCAGCCAGTGGAGCTGCCAGCTCCTCCCCCAATTCCTTCACAACCCGGGTGTAGCCCATCCGCCCCGAGCCTTATCAGTCTTTAGCTTCCGAAGGGCCTCCTCACCCCATCCACTGTGATTTCTTCCCCCCATTCCTCCCCCTCACTCAACCTCCCCACCCCTTCTGGGTCTGTTCCTATCTGTACCCTAGCCTCATTCCGTCCTCAGGTCTCAGACTGACTTCTCACCTTAGCTGAATGCTCTTCCCTCCCATCAGCCTGTAGGGATCCCCAGTCCCCATCTGCAAAGATTGAGGCAAAGTACTCATTTAGCACCTCTGCCTGTTCCCCTACTTCCCCGAGTCCATACTCCCATAAATTTAATCCTATTGATCTGCGTCCTCTCTTTCGCTTCTCTCTTGTATACCTACAGAATCTCCCCACTCAACCCCCGATATCCCTAGCCAGGTTATGCTCCATCCCTGTCTTGGCTCCCTCACCACTCTGGAGACCCTCCTTGCCGATATTTCATTCTCTCCTTGCTCCTTGTCCCCGCTTGAGCGTTTAAAATGTGCATAAGCAGCCTTTTTATCCCTCACTGCCTCCTGCACCTCCCTATTCCACCAACATGGCTTACTGGTTCTACCATGCTTTCACTTTAATGGTGTACTGTACTTGGTAGCCTCCTGTACCCCCTTTTTTAATGGTCTCCCACAATCTTCCAGTATCCATGTCTGGCCTAATCTTGTCCAACCTATCTCAGATTCCCACCCATGACCCCGAAATCTGCTCCCCTGAAGTCTACCACCAACGTGTTAGTACGGTTTTCCTCACCCCTACATACAGAAGAAACCAGACCGTGGCATGGTCTCCACTCGTCAGTGGATTGCACACCTCCAGGCCTCTTATCTGATCACTGTCCACTAGGACATCCAATATCCACCCCTCTCTAGTAGGTTCCCCCACCTGCTGGGCCAGGAAAGCATCCTGAAACACGTCCATCAGTTGCTGTTCCCTGGCTACAGAGGATGTCATGGTGCCCCAGTCCAACCCCGGCATATTAAGGTCACCCCATGACCACCACCCTACCCTTACGAAGGTCACAATGACCCTTGATGTTCTCAACCAGTTTATCCTCCCGAGCCTCCTCAATTGCGGGGGGCTTGTATACCACCTCTGTTTTCAATTTTTTTCCTCCCCTCGTTTGCAAGGTTACCCAAATAGTCTCCACTCCTCCTTCAGCCTCCTCCACCGACATCAATTTCTGGCCATCAACGCAACCCCACCCCCTCTTCCCACTCCCCTATCTTTCCTGAATTATCTTATAGCCCTCCAAATTTAGGTCCCAGTCATTTCTCTGGGTGGCCCATGTCTCTGCAATTGACGCCACGTCCGCTGATCCCTCAGCCAACAAAGCCTGTAACTCAGGTATTTTATTGCTCATGCTCTTGGCATTAATCAGGACTGTCCTCCACCCCAACCTCTCCTCCCCATCCAATTTCCCCAGCCCTGCGCAATCCTTATTCTGCCCAATTTTCCTTAGATTTGCATCACATTCCCCCTCACTCTTCAATTGCCCTAGACCTGGACCCACAAACCGTTTCCCTGGGGCCAATCTTTTATTTGACCCTCCCCCCTTACAAGTTTAAACCCCACCTCTCTCCTATAAAACCAGCAAGTTTTAGTTTCAAGATCTCCCTCCCCTCCAGATTGAGATGTAATCTATCCCTGGTATACAGCCCCTTATCCTCCAAAGTATCTCCCCAATCTCCCACCAGCCCATACCCCTCTGCCTTGCACCAATCCCTAAGCCACTGGTTCACCCCTCTAAGTTTTAGTTTGCACTCCCCTGTTGCCCTTGGTACCGGCAGAATCTCAGAGAAAGATATTTTGCTTCCTGTAGAGTGACAAACCCTTGCCAGTTCCCGGAACCTGGCCTGTATTTCTAGCTCACTGTTCCCTTCCAAGCCATTTGTCCCCAGATGTACTAGGAAGTCTGGGGATCCCCCACATTCCAGTGCTAAATCGAGTATAGGTGGAATTTGGCCTTGTGTACGGATAATCCTGGCATGCATTTAGCCTTGACTGGGCTGCTTTTATTTTCCCCCACCCCCTCCCACTGGATACCCCTGGCCAAGGAATCCCCCAGCAGTATCACCCTCACCCCACCCCCCACTTTGCTAGCCCGTTTTGATCTTTCCAGATTCCTCCTCCTCCTCCTATCAAACCCCTACTTACTCCTGCCTCTCCCGTCAGCCCAGGAATCTTTATTAGCCCATTTAGATCCATTCAGGCTCCTCCTGTCGACAACCCCCTGCTTACTCCTCCCAGCTCCATCAGCCTGGAGGCCACCCTCATATGCTAGCCCTACCTTACTCCTACTTGCAACTGCCAATTTGCTCCTCGCCCCAATTTCCCAGGAGGTCAGAGAATGTCCCCCCAATTTCATCATCACCGTTCTTGAGCTATAATCCTCCAGTCCCCCACCCCAGCAACCTTCCGCTAATTTTTCTTCATCCGCCTCTCCGGACCTGCACTTCAGACCCCATCAGCTGAAATTCTCCTTACCCTACTCTCCACCTCTTCCATCGAAACTGGTCTCAAGCTGACCTCTCTGCTGCTCCCTCCTTGACTGACTTCCCCAACCTGGACACCAGCCTGACCACATTCCTGCCACCTTCCATCCTGTCCTCACCAATGCCCCCATCTACCATATTTCCCCAACCTAGGCTCCTATCCCTCCCCTCCATCCTTTCCTATGGTTCCAGCACCCTCCTGTCTCCCACCCCTCAGCTTACTGACCAAACCCTCCCTGTCCTCTTGCTCTCCCCCACCAGCCTCCTCCACATCATCTCCCGGATATAATAGGGTGAAATGGTTTGTAAGTGTGATGCTTGCCCCCTTTTTGCTCTCTTCTACCCCTCCTTCCCTCTTTTGCTCCCTCCCTACAGAATGCTTCCCGTACATTGCTTGTTCCTCCCCCCCTCACCTCCAGAATGACCATTTGGTCCACCTATCCCCCTGAGATGTGCCCTTTTTGCCTATTCCACTTGCCCTTTTGACCACATCTAATCACATATGATCCATACCCCACCTTACCTCCCCATCCCTCCCCCCTCCATTCATATGATCCTCTTTACTTCCGGCCGTACCTACGAAGAAGTCACCTCTAATCTCCAGACCCACTTCAACAAAGTACAACGCTTGTTTAACTCCAACCAACTCTCCCCAAATGCCAAGAAAACAGTCTATGACTTTCGGCACTAAACAGAGGCTATCCAGACTTACATCCCCTCTGATCTTCCGCACCCTAAATAACACCATCCTTGAAGATGTGCCCTCCTTTAGGTACCTGGGGGTTTGGCTTGATCGCCACCTCTCCTTTACCACACACGTGGACGCCATCCTGTCAAAACTGCGCCCTAAGCTCAGCGCCCTCTATAGAAACCACACTAGTCTCCTGCTTCCTGTGAGACGTGACATAGTCCAGAAAATGATTCTACCTTCCTTCGACTACTGTGATGTTGTCTACAGCTCTGCTTCTAAGTCCACCTTATCCAGACCAGACCCCCTCTTCAATGCTTTCTGCCGCTTCACCCTTGATGCCCCCCCCCGTACCCGTCACTGCGAACTCTTCCATTCGCTGGCCCTTCCATTCCTGAGCAACCGGCGCCTACTTCACAGTGCTAAATTTGTTTCTAATTTCTGACTCTGTTCCCTTCCGCCCTACCTCGTCTCCTCCCCATCTTCCCCGCAAACCCCCGTCCACACCCTCAGATCTACTGACTCCAGGCTATTAGTAATCCCTCACCGAAGGACCTCTGCAGAACAATCGGCTTTCTCTTACCTCCTCCCTAAGCTCTGAAATGACCTGCCGGCCAAAATCCACCATTCCTCCTCCAAACTGTCTATCCTCTGCCCTCACTAACTTCTTTGCACCAACTGTATGCCCCTTGCCTGATCCCCCCGATTCCCTCCTCACCTTATGCACCTGACCAGCGGCTTGGCCTTTGCCCAAATGACTGGCTTATAAATTGCCCTAAACAACCCATGTACTAACCCTCTCATGACACTTCTGCTATCTCCCTTCTTATTCTCCATCAACGTCTTCCCTAGGTCAACCCTCATCTTTCCCTGTGTATACTACCCAGACCTGTCACCTCTCCCTGGCCCCAAGCTCAGGCTTCCATTTCTCTCTGCCAACTTGGTGCATTATACTTCAAATTAATCTCTAGATAATAGGCACTTACGTAAGTATGTATAGTTCTAGATGTGTAATCAAGTATGTTATGCCACCCTCCTTGTGGCACGTGTATGTAGTGTCTCCTCATGTAACAAGTTTGTAAAGCCACACTTAACTATGTAACAATTGTTTGAATTGCTTGACTCCAAGTTCAACCTATTGTTTGTTTTATGTATACCCTCCTCCCTTGTACCCCCCAGGTCGCACCGTGAGACGAGCATCTTGTTGCTCAGTGTGCCTCTCCTGGTGAGACATTTTCAATAAATAAATAGATATATAGTTCATTATAATGAACTAGCATGCAGCAGACACTGCTCCCTGACCTTACAAGTACAGCTGAGAATGCGGATGAAAACATAGCCTGAGCCATATGAAAAGGAGCACTCCTTTTATCATTTCATATGTGAAAAGTGCTAAAGCAGACTCAAAACTGGGAAAGAATGGTATCATGCAAGCCAAGAGATAAGAAACAATCTAAAACAGAGTTACAGTACAAATCAAAAATTTTCACCACCAGTATGTATTGCTGCTTTTAACAGACAAGTTTCACTGACATGCTGAGGTGCAGAGCTGCTCTTTCTGAACATTCTGGTGGCAGACCACCAGGCTACTAACCCTCGCGTTTTTGAGAAGCCCATGTACACATTAAAAGCCTTAATTTCCTAGTATTGTGATTTACAATTGTATCAATATAGCACACTGCCAAAATTAAGGAACATCTTGGGCTCTAGGGATACTTCGTATTCTGACACTTGGGGCAGCCAAGCAACTGCATCTGTGTTCATCAGTCCACAGAGCACGTCCTGCAACAACTGCACATCACACTGTCCTGCTGCCCAACTAGGACCCAGACTCCAGAATCAAAACTGATTTCCCCCTTCCTCTGTGTGGCAAATGAATGCACCTGATAATAGGCCACTGGGCAGATACATACTTTAGTATGAAAACATATCAAAAGCAGGTTTATGTTTTCACTAGGATTACTAGAATTTTAGTGACATAAGGGAGACAACAGGCACATTTTATATGTCTCCCACATAAGTGGGATAATTACACCAATTTATAGTCGTAATGTGTTCTATCTAAATAGTTTTAGTCTGGACTCCTTTAAAAACTATCTATTGCATCCTGTGGAAGTTTATTCCATGCAAGTGGAGTTCTAATTGTAAAATAATGGTCCCTTTCAGAGATAGTGTGTATTCAACCAATATTTTCTGATAATGAGACTGTAAATTATTCCTTGTTTAACTATATTGCATATTAAAACTCAGAGACCAGAATCACTATGGATTCATTTAATTTAAAACAGCATCAGAAGGGCTCTTCTCTCTCCCGAGCTGGTCTCCGGGCTTTACTCCTGGGCTGTACCTCCTGATGTCAGTGATAGGCAGGACCAACGCTGTGCAGCAGGAGGGAATAAAAAGCCCTCCATATCCAGTGATCTTCAGTCTACTTCCTGCCTTCAGTGAAGCAGGTACTCTGCAGCAGAGCCCTGTCACACATGGCAGGGCTGAAGAAGCTGTAAGTGGAAATCTTTTTTCAAGACCTTTCGACAATTTAGCCTCAGTGAGATCCAGCCTTAGCTGTGCAAGCTACACAGGCTGGTCTCACCTCGCAGCAGCCCCTCTCAGCTTTTTTCCCCCCGCGCGACAGTCCCGGTCAGATCTCAGGGATGCGGCTGTCATAGGAGCCAGGCTACGAATTTTTGCACCATAGTGCGATTCAGCTGTTAAGACGAGCGGTAGGAGTAAAATTCAGAGACCGCTGTCGAGTCAGCGCCTACCGTGATTCCTGGCGCCTAAAAGTACTAGGGCAATGCTGAGATAGCCGCCCACGCCTACATACTGCTCGCTAGAAGGGCATCGCTGAGGAAGCGCTGTCCCACGGAACACTCAGAGGGGTTAGTCATAGCCCCCCCCCATACCAGCCAAACAAGCAATAGGAAGGATTGTCTGGCAGTGCTTAAAGGGGCCATACAGGGATTACTGTACATTTCCAGGCAGTGCTTAAAGGGGCCATTATAGCAGGGCTCCCAGGCCAGGTTTTCAGGTTTCTGCAGCTAGCAGTGCGTAAAGGACCGTTTCATCCTCTCTTTGACCCCACAACAAAGAGGGATTATAGGATTATGGCCTCAGCAAAATCACGTAGAGGTTAAAAAAAAAAAAAAAATGCCTGCGCTGCAAGTCCCCTTCCCTCTCCTGATCACCTTCGCTGGCTCACTCTGCCTCACGTGAGAAGGCAGCGGCAACTAGTGGGGACAGCACAGCGGACGCCACCTCCATCTCGTCTCAAGCAAATGGCCAAGAGAGGTCCGAGCGGGCGCAGTCAAGTATTCCGGAAAGGTCTGAGCGACTAGCTGCCTCGAGGTCTGAGTGAGGAGCAACGTCCAGGGACCCTCCCCCTCCCTAGACCCCGAACGTATAGACAGGTTGAATACAGCCTTTGCTCTAGACCCCTCTTCCTTTGAATGGCACCCTCCTGGGTCACCGGAAGACATATGAAGAGAGACGAAAGGAGCTTAATATGTATAGCCTCGAGGAAAGGAGGGAGAGGGGGGGGACATGATAGAAACGTTCAAGTACCTCAAGGGAATCAACAAAGTCCAAGAGGGTAGCATCTTTCAAAAAAAAAAAAAAAAAAAAAGGTGTGCAAGAACAAGAGGGCACAATTTGAAGATGGGGGTGGCTCAGAGGTAATTTAAGTATTCCCCCACAGAGAGGGTTGTGGATGCATGGAACGGCCTTCCGGAGGAGGTTGTGGAGTCAAAATCAGTTGTGGAATTCAAGCATGCATGGGACAGTCATAAGGCCATTCTAGGGGGTTGGGGTAGGAAGAAGTAGGCTGCTGATTAACTAGGATCTGCAGCTTATCCAGTAGGTAGGGAAATGGGCAGACTGGGTGGGCAAAGCGGTCCTTATCTGCCGTCAAATTCTAGGTTTCTATGTTATGTTTCTATGTTTCAGATGGGAGACCACATAAGGCGGCCAAGATAAAAAGGACCCCCTCCTCATCTTCTTCCGACAAAGGGGGGGGGCTATCCTTGCATCGCTCCCGCTCAAAGAAACAATTTAGAGACGGAGCAGATCTTCAGATGAGGACAGTCACCATTATGCTAGCCACAGGAGAAGGAAAAGGTCTCGTTCACGGAGCAGACCAAGGGGCGGGCACAAGGACAAACATCACAGGGGATATTCCCCGGGCTCCTCAGCCACCACCTCTTCCACTGAGGAGGGGGAGACAGTAGGTTCCTCATCAGATTCCGACAACTCCCCGGCCAGAAATTTCGACCTAGAGGACCTAGACGTCTTTATCAAAAAGGTCATATCCGAGATTCACCTCACAACCGAAACAGGTTTTTCGCTCGGCATCCGCCTCTAGGCCTGCTACAGCCTTCCCCATTCCACCCGCCATTGAGGACTTGCTAAAAGAAGAATGGCGTATCCTGTTCCCAGACGGATCTCCACACTTCTCAAGTTTGACAAAAAACAAACAAACAATCTGAAAAGTGGTTAGACTGCCCCAGAATCGACCCCTCGATTTCTAACCTGATCAAGAAAACTGTCATCCCAGCCAAAGGAGGGGCTTCTCTAAGGGACCCAGTAGACAGAAAGGTGGACTCATCGCTCAAAGGCACTTTTCAAGCCTCGGCAACCTCCCTTAAGGCAGCTACGGCAAACCTATTCTCCGCTGGAGCCGCCTTATCATGCGCATCGGATTTAGCCTTTCAATTCGCAGAGGATCCAGAAAAGAACTCCCCCATTATCCACCAGCTACAGTTAATGGGGTTGGCCTATGTAGCGGATGTATCAGAAGAGGCTGTCCGATGTGCTGCACGGACCATGTTCTACCAAACCTCTGCCCAATGCAACCTATGGCTTTGGGCATGGCAGGCGGATGCTTCCTCTAAGAGACATTTGGTGAATGCACCATATGAAGGCAACCTCCTGTTCGGGTCGGCAGTGAAGGAATCAGGTGAAACAGCGAAGTTGCATATGCCCCAATCCAGGTGCTGGGGCAAAGTCTGGTTTTCAGGCACCAGGTGCAATTTTCATGACAGAGGTTACAAGGGGCAGAATTCCAATTTTTCATGAAAAAGACCATGGTTCTCCTGAAACCAGTGGAATTTCAGGGGAGGTGGATCAAGCAGAGGGGGAAATACCAGAGACACAGGAAATGGCAACAAGAAAGCACAATGAGAAAATGTGGGCTCATTCTCTAGTAGGGGACAGACTTTCAGATTTGAGGAATGGGCCCGGACAATGGACAGATGGGTTTTAGACATTATCCGCCAGGGATACCTGATAGAGTTAGAGTCCAAGCCCCCATTACCTCACGTTGTGCCCTCTCCCATCTCAAACAACTCGTCAAAAAGACAAGCCATATTGTAGGCTATCATGGATCTTCTGCAAGCAGGGGCTATCGAACAGGCCCCCGAGGTCAACTGGGGGGGGGGTCTACTCCATATTTTTCATTGTGCCCAAGCGCACAGGAGATCACAGACAAGTCCTAGACCTAAAATTCCTAAACCGCTTTGTGCACAGCAGACCATTCAAAATGGAAACACTAGCCTCAACTGCCAAGGAAGTGCTGCAAGGAGACTTTCTAGCATCCATCGACCTGCAAGATGCCTGCCTCCATATTCCTATTCACAACCGGCACACACAGGCAATATCTGAGGTTCAAGCTGGGGAACCGTCACTTCCAATTCAAGACTCTCCCATTCGGCCTGTCATCAGCCCCAAGAACCTTCTCAAAGGTTCTAGTAGCAGCGACAGCCCACCTACAGAACCAGAGGATCCAGCTGTTCCCTTATCTGGATGATATCCTCATCAAGGCTCCGCAGCTCGACCAAGCGGTACAGGCAGTGGCGGATATAGTCCAGTGCCTCACGGCTTTCTCATCAACCGGATGAAGAGTCCCCTAATTCCGCGCCAGAGCCTGAACCACCTGGGAGCGGAATTCAGGACACAGAACAAGGTCCCCCGAGTCAAAGTTCAGGGACCTGCTGAAACTCATCAGCAAATTCCAAAGGAACACAACTGCCGGCTCTGTCCTTCTGGCAACTAATCGGGACAGTGTCGCTAACAGACTCGGTCCCATGGGCTCTAGTCCACATGTGACCCATTCAGACGCATCTGCTCAAGCTGTGGTCCCAGTCCAGGCACAGTCAGCACCAGCTCATCCCAGTTTCACAGCAGGTAAAAAGCGCTCTTGCATGGTGGTCTCGGAGGGAAAATATGATGAGAGGTCAAGGACTAGGCCATCCCCATCAAACAAGAATCATAACAGATGCAAGCATCAGGGGGTGGGGGGGGTTCACCTAGAACAGATGTCAACCCAACGCAAGTGGTCCCTTACGGAATCGAGGTACAGCATAAACGACCTAGAGGGAAGGGCAGTTCATCCAGCCCCGAGCACTTCCATCAGCAAGTGCGCGACAGGGATGAGTTGGTTCTAACAGACAATCGAACAGCAATGGCCTACATCAACCATCAGGGCAGCACAAGAAGCTCAAAGATGCTTCGGGAATCTCTTCTCTTTCACTGGGCAGACAAGCACCTGGCAAGCATAAGAGCAGTGTACATACCAGGACAGGAAAATGTCACAGCAGACTGGCTAAGCCACAAAGACGTTCTCCCGGGAGAATGGGAGTTGAAGGATGCTGCCTTCCAACTCCTCATACAGAGGTGGGGCAGTCCACAAGTAGATCTGTTTGCATGCTGACAAAAAAAAAAAAAAGACTCAGCAGTTCTGCTCCCTGGCCAGAAACGATCTAGCATTAGCTCAGGATGCCAGGGCTCGATAAATCCCATAGCCAGACGTCCTGGACAACTATTTTTTAACCAGGGACAAGCAGTCTGCTGTGCACTGCTTGTCCCACGGACTACCAAATCTTTATTTTTTGCTTTGTCTCGTTTTGCAGCTTTTTTCTCAGCCACTAGGTGGCAGCAGCACCACAAACCCCCCTCAGAGGCTCAGTCACCTGATTGCCACAACAGTAGTCATGTGGCACTGGTCTGGAATGTGGATTGCGTGCCCCTGTTACAGGCACTGGCGGGCACGGTCTATTTCGGGGGTAGGGAGCGGGGAACACTGGTGGAGCGTGAAGACAGGTCGGGCGGGACTACGGGAGCGGCAGAGCACAGACTGGAACGGAGACTTGCCGTCCCTGCTATTGGAGGAGGACACATCTTGAGGAGGAGCAGCTGGGAGTGTTGGTAGCTGACACGGGATGGAAAATGCACCATTTCGCTACAGACACTTGCAGAAAGCGGAGGCATTTTGCTGCTAGCTTGTGGTGGATGGCTGCATGCACAGGGGGAAGAGATGCTGAGAACGACTGCCCGAGGGGTCGATACCAATCACCAGGCTCTGGCCACAACTAATATCATGTAATTGCTACCTGGCTAAACAACTATCCTGCCTTCGGGGAAAAAAAAAAAAAAACAGCTGAGAGGGCACTGAGGGGTACTGGGTCACGAGAGACTGGGCAGGGGAGGGAAGACAGCTGTCCACGGAGGGAAGATTCAGGAGTGCTGAGAGAAGGAAAATTAAGTGGCAAGGAGAAGATAAATAAAAATAAATAACGGGCGTTTTATGTGGCAAGCAGGCAGCAGCACTGCAGCAGTGAATCAAAGGGCTGGGATGTGTGTTTGTGTCTAAGGAGAGTCAACTAAACTTACTCATACTACTGATTGGGGGGGGGGGTGCAACTAATAACTAGTACACTTATAAGTACCTAAAGAAAAATCTAGCTAGTACCCCACTTCGGATGTGTTTGTGTGTAGCTGGGGCTGTGAGACCTCATAACCTGCCCCCAGGCTGAGAGGTAGAGGAACTTGGGAACTTTTTTTGCTAGCTACAGAAAAAGAAAACCAACCCAACTGCCTGCTACTGCTGCTAGTCTGGCATCTGCTACCTATACCCCTTAACCCCTACCTCCTACTTACTTTGGTGAAGGTGTAACCTGCTGCCCTGAGAGCCAGGGTAGAGGAGGGACTTGGGGAAGAACTGCGGATTAACAGAAATAAACTATAGGAAGGAGAAGAAAATATCTGTTGTGCTACACAAAAAAATTAACCCAGTGTAGTTACCTACCTATATTATTATTATTACTTTGGTGAAGGTGTGTGTGGCTAGGAGACCCGATACCCTGCGCTGGTGCGCCCCAGGCTGAGAGGTAGAAGAACTTGGGGAACAACTGTGCCTGCGTATACTGAAGGGGAACACATTTTTTTTTTTTGTGATACATACTAAAAAAATAAATAAACCTAGCCTAGCTACCTACATTACCTACTTTGCTGAAGGACTGTGTGTGAAACATTGTAATGTGTGGCTGTGTGTGTGAGACCTAACCAACCTGAGTGCTGCTGCCCTGGGAGGGTAGAGCCTCGAGGAACTTCAACAACTAACTGCGGACTTTTGGTCCATTTTGTGCTACACCGAAAAAAAATAAACCACCTAGTGTAGTTACCTACCTATTACTTACTTTGGCTAAGGTGAGAGAGATAAATAAAACCTGCTGCACTAGAGGGTAGAGGAAGGAACTTGGGGAACAACTGCAGACTTCTTAGAAATAAGCAATAATACAAACTAAGGGGAAAAACATTTGTATTTAAACAAAAATAAACTCTTATTTGGTGGAGGTGCGCATAAGTGGCTGTGAGAGACCCAACCTGCCCTGAAGGACGGTATAGGAACTTGGGGTGAACAACTGCAGAGGAGTAGTACTTGGCGACCACCACCACCACCTCTACCTCCCTCCTTCTCACTCCTACTCCCACCTACTCTGTTGTCCTGCCCACAGGCCCTTTTGTACTAGTGTTCTAAGCATAAGCACTAACTTCTAAGCACAACAGCTCCAGGTAAAATATTACACAACACACACAAATAACATAATACAATTTTATTGTGTACGACAATATTTCAATATTTTTTACAATTGCATTAGAAGGTAAAAAAAAAAAAAATGCAAAAAAATAAATAAATAAAATAAGCCAAAGCAAACTACTTTATTTTCCCTTTGGACTGGGAAACAATCTTACATCTCATCTTCTTCAGGAACAAAAAGTAAAGATGCAGACTCCGAGCCTCCTCCTTCACAGTCAAGCCAGTCCCAACCAGCCCCCCCTCCGAGTCCTCACCACCCTAGTCAGGAAAACGACCAAAACAATGATTCTCAATCTGGGTCTGTAGTATTTGTAGACATAACAGGTGATCAATCTGACTTGATCATACCAATTTCTGAAATGAATGAGAAATTATAGCAGCAGCTGGAAGCAACCTTTGATTTTAGATGAGGAAAATGAAACAACAAACTTAAAGCCTGATGAGAAAAGAAGTAAAGATAAAATATACTGTATGATGTTGAACAAAGGGCTCAAATATTTCAGCATCACTGGCTAATTCAGTTTACCTGGTTAAGGTATGATGACCAAAAATACGTCATGTACTGCTCTGCCTGTGAGAAATATCCCACTCTTGCAACTCCTGCTTATTCAAAAAAACCTAACGTGTTTGCCACTGGTTCAAATAATTTCAGAACTGAGTCCGTGATAGCCCATGAGAAATCAAATCCACATATAATTTGTGCAAACCAGCATGGTCACGAAACTGGTGAACATGCAGTCAATTTTAACATATCTGAAACTGCAATATATCACGGATTTTCTCAGATGGAGGAAGTCACCAAAAATAAAATGAGGCATTTATTTAACGCCACATATTCCTTGGCTAAAAATTTACGTCCTTTTTCAGATATAGAGTGGCTTTGCACATTACAAGAAAAAAAAAAATAAGGTTAAACTCCACAGCAATTACACAAATGGTAAACGGGCCGGAGATTTCTGTAACACAATATCAGCTGTCATGTGTAAAACACAGATCCAGACTGTCAAAAATACAAAATTCGTTACTGTTCTTGCAGATGGCAGTACAGATGCAAGCACTGTAGAGTGGGAAAGTGTCTCCCTTAGTTTTGTTGATGGCGCAGGAAAAAAAAAAAAAAAAAGTTACAACTGTGTTAAAGCTGTACCTCTTGAACATTCTCGCGCAGATGGAGTTTTTAAAGCAATAGCCTCTGCACGTGAGTCTGTTTATCTTTCTTTTGTGGACCTTAACGATGTGAGCAGACCTGGACCAGTTCTCGTATGTGTCAACTTTGATGGTGCCAGTGTGATGATGGGCCATACAGGTGGCACCATAGCACCAATCAGACAACATGTCCCCACTGTAATACCCATGCATTGCGTAGCCCACAAACTGGAGTTAGCAATTCGACGTCACAAAAAAAAAAATTCCTTTGTTCAAAAAGTAGAAAAACACCTTGAAAGAAATTTTTAAATTTTACCACTACAGCCCCAAGAAACTTGAAGAACTGCAGGAAATAGCAGATGTCATACACACCGAGTTGGCTCATTTCAGTGCAATAAAGCAAGTGTGTTGGCTTGCAAGTAAGACGCGTTCAGTTCATGCTGTTCAAGTCAACCTGCCTACAGTAATTCAACATCTTGAACATGTCTCAATCTCTGCTGGTGATGATGGGGCCAAAGCAAAGGCACTTCTAAGAGATGCGCACACAGTACAATTTGTAAAATCACTGTTTATTCTTAAATTTTTCAATATTGGCAGAAAATCTTGAACACTTGAATTTCAGAAGGATGACCTACTAATATTAGAAGTCCCCCAACTCGTTGAGACATGCTTACTCCAGTTGACTGAGCTAAAAACAAGACCTGGAAAGTTTACATCATTTCTAAACCAATATAATCCTGCAGAGAAATGCATGAACTATCTCATTTCAAAACGTGGCAGTGAGGACAAGATTGTTCCTTTTACTTTCAAAGGGAACTGTCCAGAAGTAAATTTTACGACTGATACACAGCTGCACAATTTAATAGATACAGCAGTATCTTACATTGATCAGCATTTTCGGAATTTCTCGGAAGAACCTCTAAAATGGTTCAGTTGCTTAGATTTCAAAAATTTCGATCTGTCACGAGAAGAACTTGCACAATTTGGCACAACTGATTTAAGTAATTTATTAGACTACTTTCACAATTTTTCTGAAGATCACGTAACCAGTTAAAAAAAAAAAAAAAAAAAAAGTATTGTGCATTAAAAGCAATGCTTAAGTCTGCAGTTGATAAGCCATATCTTCAAGTGTATCATCATCTACTACTACTACTACTACTACTACTACTACTACTACTACTACTACTACTACTACTACTACTACTACTACTACAACAAAACCGGCCCAGCTTGCTCACATCCTTGACCTAACAGAAATGTTACTGGCTACAAGTGTGTCTACAGCTAAACGTGAGAGAGTATTCTCCATTCAGAATCTTAAACAAAAATAAGAACAAGTTTGGCTGATGACACACTCCAGTCACTTCTGCATATAGTAGTTGAAGGCTCTGCATTAGACAGCTTTGATCCGGATCAAGCTATCAACCACTGGCTACTATCTGGTCCTGGCACACGCCACATTCATGGTCATGCTAGTTCAACTACTAGTTCTGCTGATTCACGCGAGAATGTCCCTGAGGCTGTCACTAATCTTGATGATGACATGACTGAATATGATGCTCCGGCTGGAGCAAGCTCAGGCTTCCTGTAACTTTTCCCCGATGCTGATGCTGCACTGTCTGCTACTCTGCTGTAATGATGTTCTCACTGTGCTGCTGGCTGGCACTCTGTGCTGCTGCTGCAACCACACTTGCTGTCAGTTCCTCGCTGCTGATGCTAATTCTGTCTATGCTCACCATGCTGCTGACAAAAATAAAATCATTTTATTTATTCTCCTTATTGTCTATTTCAACACTAAATAACTACTACAATAAATCCATTGAGTTTTCTGTAGTTTGATATTTTCCATTAAAAATATGCCATTTTATACCAGGACTACCAACTCAAGCACTGGGAAACTACTTTTGGACAAGCCAGTTGTCCGTGGACAAGTACCCAATTGTAAAATTTGTCAAGCCCTGCAGGACACCTTTTCCTTAAACTGGGGTCGCCTCAGCCTCCTGTATGCTCTTCCTCCAATCCCACTGCTATCCAGGGTCCTACACAAGGTGGCCTGAGACAGGGCGGAGATGATTCTAGTCTGCCCCAGGTGGCCACGCCATCCCTGGTTCCCACTACTCATTCAGCTGTCAAAGGCACAACCTTTAGTTTTCCAGCTCACCTCAGACCTTCATCAGGGTCTGGTTTTACACCACAGTCTGAGCAATCTGTCCCTCTCGGCTTGGAGATTGAGCAGGAAACTTTTAAAGAGTTAGGATACACTGCGCCGGTTATTGAAATGATGATAAGCTCGACGCCCCTCATCCTCTAAGATGTATTACAGGCTCAGGAGAAGATTCTTATTCTGGCTCCATTCTAAAGCTATACATGATCATCCAATATCCCTCCCGGTGCTCTTACAATTTCTTCACGAGGGATTAGACGAGGGTTTGCAGTCAGCCACCTTACAAGTTCAAGTTTCTGCTTTGGGGGCGCTTTTGTTCGCCAACTTGGGATACGCTGGGATCTCACCCTCATGTCAGGAGGTTTTTAAGAGCAGCAATGTTAAAGCGACCCCCAATTAAGCCAACTGTACCACCTTGGAGACTTAATCTTGTCCTCAAGGCCTTAACAAAAGCGCCGTTTGAGCCCTTGAAGGAAGCATCAGTCGTGCATTTTACAGTGAAGGTGGCCTTTCTGGTGGCCATTACGACAGTCAGGAGAATCAGCGAACTGGGGGCACTGTCAACCAAAGAGCCCTACACCATCTTTCATCAGGATTCGGTGGTACTCAGGATGGATCCAGGTTTTTTACTGAAGGTTATGTCTCTCTTCCACTGTAACCAAGAGCTCATACTTGCTTCTTTCTGTCCTCACCCGAAAAATGAAAAAGTGTTTCACACTCTAGACCCAAGGAGAGCAATCAGAATCTATATTAAGAGAACGGACGCTTTTCGCAAATCATCAAGCTTGTTCATTTTGACTGCAGGCCAAAATGTGGGTAAAAAAGCATCAAGACACTCTATAGCCAGATGGATTAGATCAGTAATCACCATGGTGTACGACCAGGCGGGAGTAGCTCTGCCTAGTCCAGTGAAAGCCCATTCCACCAGAGTGATGGCCACTTCATGGGGCAAACTTCAGAGAGGCATCTCCAGCAGATTTATGCAGAGCAGCCACGTGGTCATCCATTCATACATTTACAAAATTCTACAAACTGGATGTGATGTCCTTGGCTGAAGCATCCTTTGGCTGCCGAGTGCTTCAGACAGTGGTGGAACCCTAACAACAACTGACATTCTTCCCACCCGGGACATCTAGGGAATGCACTGCTTTTGGATCTCCCAGGAGTAAGGAAGCCCGAAAACCAGCTCAGGAGAGAGAAACAGAAATTTGGGTACCTGTAAATTTTCTTTCTCAGATGGCTGGTCTCCGGGCTTCAGATGCCCTCCCAGAATGTATATAGTTGGCTGGCCTCAGGGCCACTTAAGCCGTAATTGTTTGTGTTTGTTTCCAAGTTCTTGTATTACCTCAGGGGGACTGCACTGGGAACAACTGAAGATCACCAGATGTGGAGGGCTTGTTATCCCCCCTTGCTGCACAGCATTGGTCCTGCCTACCCCTGACATCAGGAGGTACAGCCCAGGAGTAAGCAAGCTCTGAGACCAGCCAGAGAAAGAAAATTTACAGGTATCCAAATTTCTGTTTCATCTTCGTGCTTCTAGTGTATGTAATCCAGTCTTCTGCAGTCTAGCATGATAGTGCATTGTTTTTAATCTAGGAATACATCTGGTTACCTTTCTTTGTACCCCTTCTAATATCCCGATATCTTTATTAAGGTATGGTGACCAGAATTGGGAACCATAGTCCAGGATAGGTCGTACGCAAGTTTTATACAGGGGTAGAATAAGATGTTCAGATCTTCCAATGAATGCTCTTATCCTCGTTAACAGGGACTCTGCAGATTTGTTGCTTTTTTTTTTTTTTTTTTAATAAATACAATGGCCCTCAGATGAAAAGGTGTCAAACAACTATTCCCAAATCTCTAACACATCTAGCGGATTTAAGTATAGTTTGAGGATATAGGAATATCCCGGATTGCTCTTACCAACATGAAGAACTACAAACTTATCAATATTAAATGTCGTATTATTTTCCTTAGCCCAGATTTCAATCTTTGCTAGATCTGAAATTTACTGGAAGTGTTTGAGAACAGTGTTGACTTCACCACACAGCTTCGTGTCATCTGCAAATTTGCTTATACAAAACTGAATATTTTTGTTCATATCTTGGACATAGATATTAAATAATATAGGTCCAAGCACTAAACCCTGTGGCACTCCGCTGCCCACATCTCCCTCAGAGAGTGTGCTATTAATACGCACTTTGTTTCCTATTTAATAACCAATTATATATCCACTTAATTAAATTACTAAACTTATTTCATTAAAGGTTAATAGTTATCAATTTGCCATGGGCTACTCTATCAAAAGCTTTAGAAAAATCTAACAGGATTATATCAGAAGGAATCCCCTTATCGAGACTTTTACTAACATTCTCATGAAATGTAATCAAGTTAGTAATACACGATCTTCCCTTGACAAAACCATGTTGTTTAACATCAACTTGATTTTTTTTTTTTTTTTAAAGTAGTTCTTGAACTACAAGGTATTATCTATTCCACCTTTCTTTGGAGGGTTTTAAATTTATAAAATAATCTCCATTTATGCTTAAGTAGTTTTTTTTAATCTTAGTATTCATCCACACTGGGATTTTACCCATTTTGTTATATTTAACCCCGGTCAGAACAAAAAGGTCTTCTATCTCAAATAAAATTTCTTTAGAGTTATGCCATGCATTTCGTGTCGATTTTGAACCAACAGCCATCTCCCAATCTATGTCTGAAATCAAACAAATTTTAGAAAAAAAATAAATAAATAAAATAATTCGGATTTATGGTAGTCTTTCACCATAATTTTGGAACCTGAAGAGAGTCTTCCTTTAAATTAGATGATATCCAATAGTAAGACGGTCACTGTTGTCTAATGCTGGTCCTATAGTTATATTTTCTATTTCATCCTTGGTATTAGTCAACAACAAATCCAATATATTCCCATCCCTTGTTGGTGAGTCAACAATTTGGTCTAACCCGCTGTTAATACAAAGGTCAATAAAGTCACATTCTTTTGCTTCGGAACCATTAAGGTCCAACCAGTTAATTCCTGGATAACTGTAATCACCCATCTATAACACATCTCCCAATGCGCACATTTTAAATATTTCCTCATTAAGAGCTTGACTGTATTCAATATTTGCCACTAGTGGTCTGTAACAATTACCCAGGATAATAGGTGCTCTGCCTATGGGTGTAATTTTAACCCACACTGATTCCAACATAATATTAGGGTCGGGGGGGGGGTTCAATGATAATAGATTGAACTGACTCGTGTACACATATACAGACATCACCTTTTTTTATTTCCATCCCTGTCCTTTTTTGTGAAGTCTATAGCCAGATATATTCATAATACCATCAGACTCCTGGTCCCACCAAGTTTCTGTAATTGCTACTATGTGTAAAATTATAAAAAGCCATTAATGCTTCCAATTTCGAAAATTTGTTGCCCAGTAAATTACTTCCACTTTTATCTAGGTGCAGACCATCCCATTCAAATAAATGTTGCCTATCGTCGAATTCCTCCCGGTGTGTAATACAGTTAAAGCCCTTGCTAAGGCGCCATTGTCTGAGCCAATTGTAGATTATTTTAATTTTACTAGTCATTGCATTAGTTGCTCGTGGAATTGGTAAAATTTCGGAAAAGGAAACATCACTACTTCTGGCAAACAAGATTTCGCTCAATACAATAAAGTCTTTATATCTTCTATATTATTTCTATTGATATTATTGGTACCAGCGTGTATGACGACGACTGGTTTACTCCCACCATTCCTCAGAGTATCAGTAGCCATCATTGTAATGTCAGATATGGTGGCTCCTCCAAAACTACTACATGTTCTGTGTCAGGATTACATGTGTGCCTATCAATGCGTTTGATCACTGAATCTCCAAGTACAAACACCTGTTGTGATATTTCATTTTCTAAAGGTTCTTGTGGGGTGGGGAGAAGAGACTCAGTTATAGTAGTTTCATTGGCAAGAGTACGGGCTGTATCATTATATTTATTATGCAGGGACTTAGGGGACTTGGGTATGTGTTATGCGTTTGGTGTTATCACTTGTCTTGGGGTTAACAACTGGTACATTCTCTAGACGATTAGTGGGAACCATTTCATCGGATATATTTGTAACATCCTCCATATCAATGCTATCTTCCCAAACACTCAATATAGAATAAAGATTGAGTGGTAATGAGAATTCCATTGCCCTTCTACCTCTTTTCGCTCTATTGCCAGTTACCATTGACCATTCAAAAATGTCATCATCTGATCAACCAACATCTATTTTCTTTCTCTTTACGCCTCATCCCCAATAGTACTTTGGGCTACAGACAATAGGTACTGGTGGTTGATTACAGATTACTGCCCTCAATAGTCACCTCATCCTGTTCCCTGTGCTGGACAGATGGTAAAGGATTAGCAATGTTGTTCATTAGTTGCTGAATGTCTTTTGTTACGTACATCATTTAATTTAAGATGTAGTTCAACTAACTCTTGCTGCAATATGGTTATATAGAGACAGTTAGTACAGATGGGACCTATATCAGGTTAATCTTTGCCCAACAGTGTAAAATACCACATTTTTGTGCCCTGTCCCCCTCTGGAGTAATAATTTTGATAGCCATTCAACGTACCCATTTCACTTTACTGGATTTAGGCGTTGCACAATTGTCCGAACTTAAATTATACTACTATCTCCTGACATGCCTCTACCCCCGCTACCACTGGACACTGCAGACATGCGCAAGATGCACATCGATCACGGCACGCATCTTCAAGATTGCTAGCGCCGCCTTAAATGGTCTCGCAATTCAGAAAGATGTTGGGTGAGCACAAAGGAATCCTCAGAAAGTTAAAATCAATTACTTAAAACAAAATCAAAGGTCCCTGTGTTTAACAGCTAAACCACTGCAGTAAAGTTTTAAAGTACAACAAATGGCAGAAGTTCACTATTCTACTGTTGTAGAACACCAAGTGCTCTCTCCTTCTATGTACAGAGCTTCTCCAAGCTCAGGAACATGTAGTCCTCGGGGCTGCAAAAGAACTACAAGCCCCAAACTACTTCCCACCCTGGATACTGCTCAGTAGTCTCCATGTGATCTCAAAGGACTGTACCCCAGTAGTGTAAAGTTTAGTTTTATAGTTTATGCGATGCTCGCTGTCTCACCATACAAGGAGATCTCACAGCATAGGCACAGTAATTTGAAAAATACTAAAAAAGGTAGTTACACTGGATCACTAAATGTTACAGAAGGTGAGCAATCCCTTTTTTCTTAACTCCAGAAACAGGCTCCCGTCCCTGGTTTACGTCGGTATTAAAGTCAGCCTTAAAAGACAGGGACACGTTGTGGAAAAGGGCCCGCAAAACTAAAATGGATACTGACTGGATGGCCTTCCATGCGGCCAGGAATTCCTGCACCAAGCTCATTAGATCTGAGAAGGTCAAATATTTTCAGAGCTCCCTCGAAGCATCCAGAAACGACTCCGCCAAATTCTGGAGCATCCTCAGAGAGATAGGACATACGCCCTCTTCCCTTCTGCCTTCTAAGCTCATAGTTGGGAGACACCACATACACGGACAAGGCAGACATCTTAGACCAACTCACTAAGCACTTTGCCACGGCCAGCCTAGCATTTGATATTTCACCAGCTAGCAAGATCATCGTCCAATCACACAAGGCCGACCTCTGCTCCGACAATGAATACCCAGCTTTCCGCCACTTTTAGTTTTAGTCCTAGTCCAGTTTCCTTTAAACAAGTGGAGGACTTACCAACTTCCTTGGACATCAAAAAAAGTGCCAGCTCTGATCTCCTTCAGTCCCCCTTGAAAACAGGCTTCCCCCCCACCTACTCGCTCCCATTATGCATCTCTAACTTATTAACCATGGTGATTTACCAGCAAACTGGAAAATTGTGCACATTATTCCTTTTCAAATCAGGCAACCCTTGCGAACCCAATAATTACAGGCCTATCTCCCTGCTACCCATCCTTTCAAAAATTTTACAAAAAAAATTTAGGGGAGAAGTCGGGGTGGAGAACACTCCTGATCAATGCCAGGAGTATGAGCAATAAAATGCAAGAACTTCAAGCTACGTTGGTTGAGGGAACAGCAGATGTGGCAGCAATTACAGAGACATGGGCAAATCAGAGAAATGAGTGGGAACTAAACTTGAAGGGCTACAAAATATTCAGGAAGGATAGGGGAGAGGGAAGGGGGGGTTGCAATGATAGTCAGAAATGACATAATGGTTAGTGGAGGGGATGTGGAGGCGATTTGGGTAACATTGCAAACTAGGGGAGGGAACAAACTGAAGATAGGGGTGGTATACAGGTCCCCTGCAATAGAGGAGAATCTGAAGGATAAGTTGATTGAGAATATCAAGGCTCACTGTGATCTTGCAAAAGGAAGGGTGGTTGTCATGGGTGATCTTAATATGCCGGGGGTGGACTGGGACACCACGACATCCTCTGTAACCAGAGAACAGAGACTGATGGATGTCTTTCAGGATACCTTCCTGGTTCAGCAGGTGGGGGAAACCTACTAGAGAGGGGCGGATATTGGACATTGTTCTAGCGGATAGTGAACAAAATTAGGGGCCTGGAGGTGTGCAGTCCACTGGCGGGTGGAGACCATGCGACGGTTTGGTTCCTGTTGTATCTAGGGGGGAGGAAAATCGCACTCATACGGTAGTGGTTGATTTCAGGGGAGCAGACTTCGTGGGTATGGGTAGGATTCTAAGGGAGAGGTTGGAAATGGTTAGACCAGATATGGATGCTGCAAGATTGAGGGAGACCATTAAAGAAGGGGTACAAGAGGCTACTAGGTCCTGTACTAAAATAAGGCGTAAGCATGGTAGAACCAGCAAGCCATGTTGGTGGACCAGGGAGGGTGCAAGAGGCGGTGAGGGATAAAAAGACTGCCTATGTACGTTTTAAAAACATTCTGGGGGGATAAGGAGCGAGGAGAGTATGAAAAAATTACTCACCTTAGTAATGTTGTTTCTTCTAACGGAGTCTTGCTATATTATGATAATTGCAGTATGACCGCAGGTTAGAACTGCTCCGGAGGTGAAACAGTTAACTTTCCATGCAGGCATGGAACTTAGAGCGCGAGCTCGGTTGAAAACTCTGTTGTGCTTCAAACGCAAACTGTCAGATCTTTACGAGCTAAAACTCACTAAGGTTCTGTGTGGAAGCTGTAAACCTACACTAGCCAACTGGCTACTAACATAAACACTCATTTTTGGCCTAAAACAAAGACTCAAGTCAGGAGACCCAAAAATGCAAAACAACACCAATTCACCCAAAAAGGTAGGTGAAAAACAACAAGGTGGGCATCAAAAAAAGTGCCAACCCTGTACTGCCCACCCACATCCCCAAAACAGAGGTTCTGAGAGGGGCAGGCAAGGAGGTCATAATATAGCAAGACTCCATTAGAACAAACAACATTACTAAAGTGAATAATTTTTACTTCAAACAACATGAAGTCTTGCTATATTATGACAATTGCAGACTACACAGCAGTACCCCCATGGAGGAGGGACAGAACCTACCTAGGAAATAGGCTCTGAAGCACGGCTGTGCCAAACCGAGCATCACTCCTAGCCTGGATGTCCAGAGAATAATGCTTGGTAAAAGTGTGAACTGTTTTCCAGGTAGCTGCTTGACATATTTCTAGAATAGGAATGTCTCTGGCAGCACCCAGAGAAGCAGCTGTATCTCTGGTAGAGTGAGCCCTCAAGCCTGAGGGGGGAACTTTACCCAACTTCTCATAGCAGAATTGATTACAAGAGACAATCCACCTGGCAATGGATCTTTTAGTGGGCGGCTTCCCTTTACCAACTTCGCCATAGGTGAGGAACAGTTGGAGGGAGTCAAACCTATGACCCTTGGTACGCTCTATGCAGTAACTAAGGGCTCTCTTCACATCTAGGCTGTGCAGCATCCTCTCCCCAGAGGAGGAGTGGTCAGTGAAGTACACTGGAAGTGAAATAGACTGATTAAGGTGGAAATCTGAAACCACCTTAGGCAGGAACTGTTAGTTCGAAGGACCACCTTCTCTGTGAAAAGAGATAAACTCCTGCTCCACTGACAACGCTTGTAATTCACTTATGCGTCTGGCAGAGGTGATGGCTACCAAAAACACAGTTTTCCAAGTCAAGTACTTGAGCTCAGCTGAAGACAAGGGCTCAAAGTGGGGTTGCATAAGCTGAGCAATGCAAAAATTAAGATCCCAGATAGGGGCAGGATCCCTGAATGGAGGGTTGGTGTGAAACAACCCCTTAAAAAGACTTGGAAAATACAGGATGAGCTGAAAGAGAAGAGGATTTACCTGCTGAAATAAAAGCAGACACAGCTGCCAAGTGCACCTTCAGGGTAGCTGGTCTCAGCCCCAAAGAATTCAGGTGGACCATATAATCCAGGACTGTGGGTAGATCAGCAGAGACTGGGGAAATATGCTGTTCCGAGCACCATATGGAAAACCTTTTCCATTTGGAATTGTAAGTAGCCCTGGTGGAAGGCTTCCTTGCGGCCTTCAATATATCCATTACACCTTGGGAAAGGTGTAAATCAGCAAACTCTAACTCTTCAAGAACCAAGCCTTGAGATTGACAGATTTGAGATTCGGGTACCAGACCCTTCCCTGGGCACAGGTTAACAGATTGTGATTCCTGGGAAGGAACAGGGGAGGATGGACTGCTAAGGACAGCAGGAGTGGATACCAGGGCTGTCTGGCCCAATCCGGAGCTATTAGAATGACTTTGCATGATTGGGATCTGATTTTGACTAGCACTTTGAACAGGAGAGAGAAAGGGAGGGAAGGCATGAGAAACTTCCCTCCCAACTGAGGGCTAAGGCATCCAGGGGGAGTGAGCCCAACACTGAGGGCCTGCAGCAAAAAAGAGGAAGTTGGTGATTGTCTGGGGCTGCAAAAAGATCTATCTGCGGGATGCCCCATCTGGCAAATACTACTCCCAAGACCAGGGGATCCAGTGACCATTCGTGGTGGCCCTGGGAAATCCTGCTGAGAGCATCTGCCAGGACATTGTCCTTGCCTGGGAGGTGAACTGCCGTAAGGGAGGTGTTCAGGGAGTAAGCCAGAGACCACAATTTATCGCTTGTGCACAAGGCCGTAGACCGAGTGCCCCTTGCTTGTTGATGTACCACACTGTAGTGGTGTTGTCTGTTCTGACCTGAATACTCTTGTTCTGAACAGATTTGGAAAAAGCTTGAAGTGCTAGAAAAACTGCTCTGAGCTCCAACAGGTTGATGTGGAGCAGAGATTCCTGGGGAGACCACAGACCCTGGGTGGTGAGGTCGCCCATGTGAGCTCCCCAGCCCAAGAGGGACACGTCTGTAGTAAGGATAGAGAATGAGACCGAGTGACAAAAGGAACCCCTTGTCTCAGGTTGCTCTGATCCTGCCACCACTGTAGGGCTTGGATCAGGGTTCGAGTTACTGGGATCAGCTTGGTAAGAGGATCCTTTCTTTGAGACCAAAAAGCTCTCAAATGGAACTGGATGTCCCTCATCTGAAATCTTGCTCCTTGCACAACTGCTGTGGAAGCAGCCATGTGTCCTAGGAGCTGCAGAAAATGCCTTGCTGGCCGGGAGACCTGCAGGGTAAATGAGGAGGCCAGGGAGAGTAGGGTCTTTGCCCTGTCCAGGGGGAGAAAGGCCCTGGCTTCCTGAGTGTTCAGTTCTGCGCCTATGAAGGTAAGAAGCTGGACCGGCTCTAGAACTGACAGAGATTCAGAAGGAAACCTAGAGAGGTAAGCAGTTGCTGCATTATCTGAAGGTGTAAACTGACCTGGTCTGGGGACTGGCCTACTAAGAGCCAATCGTCCAGGTAAGGAAAGATGGCAATCTTTTGCCTTCTTAGGTAGGCAACTGCTACAGCCAGGCATTTGGTGAATACCCTTGGGGCAGAAGTGAGGCCGAAGGGCATTGCTCTGAACTGGTAGTGGCCTGAGGGCAGCTCGAACCTGAGGTACTTTCGATGGGAGCTTCTGATGGGAATATGGAAGTAGGCATCCTTGAGGTCAGGAAGCTAGCCAGTCCCTGGCCTTAGAGAGGAGGATAATTCCCAGAGTCACCATTTTGAACTTTGGCTTTAAAAGGTGCTTGTTTAAATATCTGAGATCCAGGATGGGCGCCATTCTCCTGTCTTTTTGGGGTAAGGAAGTACCTGGAGTACAAACCTTTGCCCTGGTGTGGGAGGAACCCTTTCCACAGCTCTGAGAGCCAGGAGGGTAGAGACCTCTGCCTCTAGGCAGTGCCTCTGATGGAGTTGCAGGTGGAAAAGATCTGGTTCTCGTTTTGGAAATTTTTGAAGCCGAGAATTAGTCCCTGGTTTACTACTTCCAGGACCCACTTGTCTGATGTAACAGACATCCAGTCCTGGACAAAGTAAGCCAGCCTGCCCCCTACTGGTATAGGAGAATCGACCCGGGCAGACCCATCAGGGTGTCTGCTTGGCAAGAGCTTTAGGCTGAGGGGTGGATGCAGGCCTGTTCATCCCCCTTCTGCCTCTCCCTCTAAAGAACCCCCTCTGCGAAAAGAAAGAGGAGGCCCGAGCTTGGTAAAAAGGCCTTTGGAAAGGCCTGCCCCTGCCCCTGGACTGCTGCCTCTGAGGAGTTGCTTGCCTTTCTTTCGCCTGAGCACTCCTGTAAGTGGTCCTGTATTTGTCCATTTTCTTCATATAATTCTCTGTCTGCTCCCCAAACAGAATTACCAACTACAGGAAAATCCATGGTCTTAGCCTTTGTATCCTGTGAGAGGCTAGTACACCTAAGCCAAGCCATTCTCCGAAGAGCCACAGATGTAGCCATGACTCTTGATACATCATTGGAGTCCACAGCAGCATGAAACTGTACTTTCGATGCCTCAATCCCATCTGCAGCCACCTGCTCCAGCTCCTTGGCAAGCTGGGCGGGAGCCTGTTTAGCCAGTGCCAGTACAGTGTCCCACCTGGACTTCTGGTACCTGGCTGTATAGGCCATGTAGTTAGCCTGCCCGAGTCCCAAAGATGCTGCCATGTATTGTTTCTTTGCCACGGCATCAATCTTCCTGGAGTCCTTGTCTGGGGGGTGTGATGCCAAGGGAATGTTTGCCTTATCATAGGCAGCGGCCTGTACAACCCCAACATGGCCATGTACCACAGACAGAGACTTGAACAGACTATGCGGAAACTACAATTTGGTAGAAACCGACCGAAAACAGACACTTCAATGGACTTTTGAACCGAGCAGCAGGAGAAATCCCCGGAGCGACTGTTCAGTGAAGCTGAGTAAAGAATCTGACGGTTGCAGTTTGAACAACAACAGATAGGGGCTTCAACCGAGCTTGTGATGAACATTCTATGCAAGGCATAGAAAAGTTAACCCTTTGTTCTCCGGGGCAGTTGAAAGGCAGGACCTAACTGCAATAGTCAGAATACAGCAAGACTTCATGTTGTTTGAAGCTTAGTTTCTTATACCACATTGATGAGTTGACAAAAAAAGAAAAAAAAAGAAAAAAAAAACACGCAGCAGCGGTTAGGAGTCTTCTTCTGCATCAGGTACCTTCTCAACTACAAGGCAAAAGTAAAACTTGCACAAACTACTGTTCTCCCATTACTAGACTATGCAGACATGAGTGGCCTTTGCCCCAAAATAAAAAATTACTCACCTAAGTAATTGTGTTTCTTCTAACTGAGTCTTGCTGTAGTCTGACAACTGCAGTTAGCTCCAGCACTTGAACTGCCCTGGAGAGTGACGGGTTAAAATTCTATGCCAGGTATAGAACGTTGGGCTCGTCGAGCTCAGTTGAAAACTCTGTCTGTAATACTTTGAAACCAAACAGTCAGATTCTTACGAGCTAAAACTCACTGACTAGATAATGTGGAAATTGTAAAATTCCTACTAGCCAACTGGCAACAAAGGCTTTAGATTCCTAAAAGACTCAAGTCAGGAACCCCAAAGACCAAAAAACAAGCAATAAAGCATAAAAACTCTTATCAAAAACACCAAGCACTCAAACAAAAAGTGGACTGAAGACACCCCTTGGGTGCAACACTGCACCTGCCCACCCACTTCCCAAAACAGATTCTGAGAGGGGAGGCAGGGAGGGAGGTCAGAATACAGCAAGACTCCATTAGAAGAAACACAATTACTAAAGTGAGTAATTTTTTCTTCAAACAACATGAAGTCTTGCTGTATTCTGACAATTGCAGACTACCAAGCAGTACCTCCAAGGAGGAGGAGGGGACAGAACCTACTTTGGGAATAGGCTCTGAAGTATGGCTGTGCCAAACCTAGCATCACACCTAGCCTGGATATCCAGAGAGTAATGCTTGGTGAAGGCATGAACTGTTTTCCAGGTGGCTGCTTGGCACATTTCTAACAAAGGAATATCCCTGGCTGCAGCCAGAGATGCAGCTGTACCTCTAGTGGAATGAGCCCTCAGGCCTGAGGGTGAAATTTTTCCCAGTTTCTCATAGCAGAATTGGATACAGGACACAATCCATCTGGCAATGGTTCTCTTGGTGGCAAGTCTGCCCTTACCTACTTCCCCATATGTGAGGAACAACTGGAGGGAGTCAAACGTGTGACCCTTTGTACGTTCTATGTAGTAACTAAGGGCCCTTTTAACATCTAAACTGTGTAGCCTCCACTCTCCTGAGGAGGTATGATCAGTGAAAAACACAGGAAGAGACAGATTGGTTTAAGGGGAAATCAGAAACCACTTTGGGTAAGAACCTTCTATTGGTTCTAAGGACCACCTTATCTCTATGGAATGAAATGAAGTCAGGCTCAACTGACAGGGCTTACAATTCACTGATATGTCTGGCAGAGGCAACCAAAATCAGTTTTCCAAGACAAGTACTTGAGCTCTGCTGAGGACATAGGCTCAAAGGGGGGTTGCATAAGCTGAGCAATGCAAATATTCAAATCCCAGGCAGGAGCAGGATCCCTAAAAGGGGACTGGTATGAAGCAATCCTTTGAAAAATTTACAGAATACAAGGTGAGATGACAGAGGGGAAGACTTCCCCACTGACAGGAAAGCAGAAACAGCTGACAAATGAACTTTGAGAGTAGCTGGTTTGATACCTAGGCCATTAAGGTGAACCATATAATCCAGAACTAGACAACTCAGCAGTGTCTGGGGATATATGCTGCTTGGAACACCAAATGCTGACCCTTTTCCATTCGGAGTTGTAAGTTTTTCTGGTGGCAGGCTTTCGAGAAGCTTTGAGAATATCCAGAACCCCTTTGGGACAGATGCAAGTCTGCATATTCTAACTCTTCAAGAACCATGCCTTGAGATTGAGTGACCGAAGATTGGGGTACCAAATCCTCCCCTGAGAGGAGGTCAACAGGTTATGATTCCTGGGAAGAGACAGGGGAATATGGACTGCTAGGGGCAGCAACAGGGGGTACCAAGGCTGCCTGGCCCAGTCTGGAGCAATCAGAATCACTTTGCAAGGTTGTAACCTTACCTTGACTAGAACCTTGAACAGTAAAGGGAAGGCATAAAGAAATTTCCCTTCCCAGTTCAAAATCAGAGCATCCAGAGGGACTGAGCCCAAGACTGGGGGTCTGCAACAAAACAGAGGAAGTTGGTGATTGTCTGGGGCTGCAAAGAGATCTACCTCTGGAGTGCCCCGGCTTGAGAAAATCACTTCCAACACCAAAGGATCCAGAGACCATTCGTGATGGCCCTGGGAAATCCTGTTCAATGCATCTGCTAGCACATAGTCCTTTCCTGGGAGGTGGACTGCTACCAGAGAGGTCTGTAGGGAATAAGCCAGGGACCATATTTTCGTGGCCTCCATGCACAAGGCCGTGGACCGAGTGCCTCCCTGCTTGTTGATGTACCACATGGTGGTAGTGTTGTCTGTCCTGACCTGAACCACCTTGTTCTGTACTGACAGAGAAAGCTTGTAGGGCAAGAAGTACTGCCCTGAGCTCCAGAAGGTTGATATGAAGAAGGGATTCCTGAGGGGACCACAGTCCCTGGGCTGTGAAAGCCCCCAGATGGGCTGTGAAAGGCCCCAGATGGGCTCCGAAAGGCCCCAGATGGGCTCCCAAACCAAAAGGGAAGCATCTGTGGTAAGAACCACAGAGTGACAAATGGAACACCTTGCCTCAGACTGTCCAGGTCCTGCCACCATTGAAGGGCCTGAATTAAGGTCTGAGCAACAGGAACTAGTTTGGTAAGAGGATCTTTCCTGTGGGACCAAAAGGTCCTCAGATGGAACCGAATGTCCCTCATCTGAAACCTGGCCCCTTGGACCACTGCCGTGGAAGCTGCCACGTGGCCCAAAAGCTGAAGAAAATGCCTTGCTGGTCGAGAAACCAGAGGGAGGGAGAAAGGAAGGAAGAGGCCAGCTGAGATGGCTTTTGCCTTTTCCAGAGAAAGGAAAGCTCTTGGCTTGAGCGTGTCCAGCTCTACTCCTATAAAAGTGAAGAGCTGTACTGGCTCGAGAACCGGCTTGGGAAGATTGAGAAGGAACCCCAGGGAAGTGAGAACTTGCTGGGTAACGGCCCACAAGGAGCCAATCGTCCAGGTATGGAAAGATAGAAATCCTTTTCCTTCTTAAAAAGGCCACCACTACTGCTAGGCACTTTGTAAACACCCTTAGAGATGAAGTCAGGCCAAAGGGCATTGCTCTGAACTGGTAATGGCCTGAGGGCAATTCGAACCTGAGGTACTTTCTGTAGGAGCACCTGATGGGAATGTGAAAAATAGGCATCCTTGAGGTCCAGGGAGGCTAGCCAGTCTCCTGGCCTCAGAGAGGGAAGAACTGTTCCCAGAGTCACCATTTTGAATTTTGGAGTACAGACCTTTGCCCCTGTATGGGGTAGGAACTCTCTCTATGGCTCTTAAGGCCAGTAGAGAAGCAACCTCTGCCTCTAGAGCAAGGATTTCTGATGTATTTGCAGGTGGAAAGGATCTGGGTCTCAGTTTCGGAAAATTTTTGAAACCGAGAACCAGCCCCTGGTTTACAACCTCCAGGACCCACTTGTCTGAGGTAACAGACATCCAGTCCTAGACAAAAGTAAGCCAGCCTGCTGCCTACTTAGTCCTGTGAAAGGCTAGTACATCTGAGCCAAGCCATTCTCCAAAGAGCCACAGATGTAGCCATGACTCTTGATGACACATCACTGGAGTCCACAACAGCATGAAACTGCACCTTTGATGCCTTGATCCCATCAGCAGCCAACCCCCTCCAGCTCCTTGGCTAGCTGGGGGGGGGGAGCCTGTTTAGCCAGTGCCAGTACAGTGTTCCATCTGGACTTCTGGTACTTGGCTGTATAGGCCATACAGTTAGCCTGCCTGAGTCCCAAAGATGATGCCATGTACTGCTTCTTTGCCATGGCCTCTATCTTCCTGGAGTCTTTGTCTGGGGGGTGTGAAGCCAATGGAATGTTTGCCTTGTCACAGGTTGCAGCCTGCACTACCCCAACATGGCTGCATTGCTGATAGAAAAACTCTGTATCTGAGCCTGACAAGGTGTCCCTATTGTCATCAGGAGATATAGAGTTAGGAGACCTTAGAATTTTTTGTGTCTGTTTCCTAAAGGACTTATGGAGGGGAATAGGCAGTCTTAGACTCTGGGATGTCCATCATCTCAACAAAATCAGGCTCCTCCTGATCCTCCACAGCCTCCTCTATAGGAAGCTGGAGGGTCTGAGCCACTTTTCTGTAAAACAGAAAGTAGGGAGGGGACTCAGAAAGCCTAGGAGAGGAAACACCAGAAGGTCTGTCTGGGGAGATGTCTGGTTCCACAGGCACATCCAGACTTTCACCGTCATAATCATCCTCTTCAAAATCCCCCTCCTCATTAAACTCCGGTTCGTAAAAATCTTCACGGGAATAATCCTGAACCAGGGGAACTGACCGAACCAAATCCCTGCCAGAAGGCGCCGGATTGGTCGGAACCGGACGAAGTGATTCAACAATCCGAATCGCTCTGGCTGTCTCTTCTGTGGCCGGAACATGAAGGTCTGGATCCGAACTGGCCGATTTATCCTTGCGCTTTCTTTTAGTAGGAACCGATCCGACAGGATCGGCTCTCCTCTTGCCCGAAGAAGTATCGCCCTGGTCAGAGGGCACTCCTTCTGGTTCGGTAGGAACCGAACCAGGCTGGCCTTCTGGGTCAGCGGATTTCTCGGCCTCCTTATCCCCAAATCTACCTAACCTTTTATCCAAAGCAGACTTAGGGAAATTCTTAAAAATTTGGCAGTCTGAATCGATGTGGTCAAACCCCCAGACAGTAAACACAAGTGGTGTGGGGATCGGCCTTAGCAAAGACCTCCCCACACACACTGCAGTGTTGAAGCCCAGTGGGCCCGGTTTTTTTCTTGGGTTTCTCAGACATGGCCAACTTAACAAAACTTACCCTTTATACGCCAACCACCAGGCAAGACTCCCCTATCGGTTTCTCACCATGTTATGGATGTTGGAAAAAAAATGTTCAATTCACTTTTTTTTTTTTTTTTTTAAAACCGATACGGACCAGTAACCACCCACTAAACTTTTACACAAGAGATTTTTCTAAAGGATCGGTTCAGCCGAACCAACCGAAAAAGCTTCACAATTTCCACAAAATAACTATCCTAAGTACTTACAGTACCACAGAGTGAGTCCCAAACCGACAAACAGAACTTATTGCAGACTAAAACAGACAACTTTAACAGACTTTGAACCGAGCAGAAGGAGAAATCTCCTGAGCGACTGTTCAGTGAGGCGGAGTAAAGAATCTGACGGTTTGGTTTCAAAGTATTACAGCCAGAGTTTTCAACCGAGATCGAGCCCAACGTTCTATGCCTGGCATAGAATTTTAACCCTTCACTCTCCGGGGCAGTTCAAGTGCTGGAGCTAACTGCAATTGTCAGAATACAGCAAGACTTCATGTTGTTTGAAGGGAAGGTATGCCTTTTTGCAGATGACAAAGATCTGCAATAGGGTAGAACATTCCCGGGTGGTGGGGGAAGAGATGAATAGAGATTAAGAAAGCATGAGGAGTGGTTAAAAGTATGGCAACTAAGATTCCATGTGAAGAAGTGCAAAATCATGCACTTGGGGCACAAAAACCCAGGAGTAGAGTACAAGATGTTGGGGGGAGAAAGTGGTACTGACGACCAGGCAGTAGAGACACCTGGGGTACTCTTATCAGATGACCTACAGGTGGCCAAAAAACAGTACAATAAAGCAGTGGGGAGAGCTAGTGGGACGAAAGGGTGCATAAGGAGGGGTATTACCAGCAGAACGAGGGAGGTAGTGATACCGCTGTATAAATCACTGGTGAGACCTCACCCCAAGTACTATGTCCAGTTCTAAAGACCACATCTCCAGAAGGATATAGAGTTAAAGTGGTCCAGAGGAGGGCAACTAAAATGGTGCAGGGCCTGCATCAAAAGCCCTATGAGGAGAGGATAAAGGACCGCAATATGTACACCTTGGAGGAAAGGAGGGAAAGGGGGATGTGAATATGATAAGAGACTTTTAAATACCTCATGCGTATAAATAGGGTACAAGAGGGAAGCATTTTTCTGAAGAAAAAAAAAAAAAGATGCTCAAGAACAAGGGGTCATGCTATGAAGTTGGAGTGGGGTAGATTCAGTGGAAACATGACAAAGTACTTCTGCATAGCAAGAGTGGCGGATACCTGGAACAGCCTCCCAGTGGAGGTGAGCAGGCCAAAAACTGTAACAGGATTCAAGAACACATAGGATAAACATAAGAGAACCTTACTGGTTAGGAAAGGGAGGGTAAAGCCGGAGACCAAGTAGGAACTGCGGTATTACAGTAGGCAGGGAAAACTGGCAGACTAGGTGGGCCAAGCAGTCCTTTTCTGCCATTAATGTCTATGTTTCTATGTAAGTAAGTCAACTAGTGCACATATGTCCCCCCCATTTCTTTTTCCCATCCCTCAGGCTGGCACATGTGATGGTGCAGGTGTGTGATGTAAAGATGTTACACGTACTCAGTCCCTGCACCCAGAGAGCCACAAGGCTGTTACTGCAGAGTCATCCGGCCACTGCTAGATGGCGACCAAGCAGCAGCTTGCGCCGTCCACCTTCCCAAAGAAGGAGAGCAATGAATGGATGCTCAGTCCTCCTTCATGCAGTCAGCCCTTGAGCGAGTCAGGTCTATTCTTGAACCTGGTTTACCAGCGTGGCAACAGGTGAGGTGCCCAGACCCTTAGCACACCACCACAGGGCCAGCACTGTATTTCTAATTTTAAGGAAAAACAGTAAAAATCTGATGAGGATGGTGGGGAATCAGGAATCGTGGTTGCACCTGGAAAGGGACGTGCTGCTGGAAAAGTAAGCCGAGATGCCCAATTACTTTATATCGTGGCATACCGTGCTACGCAATAATCACGATACTGGTTTATTACAATAATAAATTATAGTCAGTGGTAATTATCGTGATAACGCTATACCGTGTTATCGCGATATCCCTACATGGAGCCCACAGGAGACACTAGAACACATCAACATCTTGGAGCTCAGAGCAGTGCTGGTAGCAATACAATCTTTCTCCCCATGGCTACAAGGTGAGTCTGTCCGAATTAGGGCAGACAACACCACAACAATGTGCTACATAAACAAGCAGGGAAAAACAACATCCTCAAAACTGCAGAGAGAAGATGAGGATCTGGGACCTGCCATACTCTTTAAAAAACAAACATATCTGCAGTATACAGTGTCTGCCAGGCAAGGACAATGTCCTGGCAGATTCCCGAAGCAGAATCTGCCATGGAAATCACGAATAGGCCTTTAACCAGCAGGTTCTGGCCAGTGTTCAGAAGGTGTGGCTGGGCGCTCCCAAAATAGACCTGCTTGCATCTTGGGGGAACTATCAGCTCCCACAGCTTTGCGGCAAACCACCAGCCAGAGAGGCAGTCCCAGGGAACGCCCTGGTACTGAACTGGACAGAGAAGTTTCTGTATGCCTTCCAACCATTCCCATGCATTCACACAGTACTCCTGAAACTCGGGAGGGAACCTGTAACAATGATCCTGATGGCTCCAGACTAGGCCAGTCAGGCCTGGTACTCAGTGGTCCTGGTCCTGACCAGCAAGAATCCAAACAGCCTGCCACCCAGACACACTCTGACTTAGTCCCAGGGCAGAATAAGGCTTGATGGTTTTTTGAGGAGTTGGAATATTTGGGATTGGGTCTTTCAGAGGAAGTCCTGAAAGTACTCAAGTGTTTCAAGGAAACCTACCAGGAAGGCATATTCCTCTAAATAAAAGGTATTTACTGATGTGTCCCCAGAAAAACAAAACCAACAAAGACAGGGTTGCCTGTAATTCTGGAATAGCATTGTAAGAAGTGAGCGATCTACCCAACTGGTAACCAGACTCCGTACGTTCCTAGCTGTGTTGGGGGGAAGAGGCCCCCCCTTGTTGGAAGCCTTTAAGAGTGAGTCTGAATTCGTACCTATTCAAGGAGGCCTTTGGATAAGTAACGGCCTCCGACTCACAGGCTATCAGGGACTTTATTTATTTGATTGTAATTTATACTGGAATTAGTGGGGTAATATTTATTTTAAGTTTCATTTGTCTAATTGTTTATGAACTGTTTGAATTTTGTACAGCGCACTGAGCCCACGGGAATGGCGCTCTACAGGAAAAAATTACTCACCGTAGAAATCTTTCTTCCAAGGTGACCTTTAGCAACAGTAACTAAGCAGCTAGCTGACCAGGTAGTACTGCCCCAGAGATGTGGTTTATGATAATTAATTAGCATTGGCCAATCAGGAGACACTTTGGGGGTGTGCTGAGGAGAGGCTGCCTAAGAAGGTACCATATTTGTTTTTGAAGTAAATGGGCATATGCCCAAAGTTATGAACCAACATGAATTATAAATCATGCAAAAAGCATGTATGACAATAAACCAGAAAAAAAAAATTTGTTTTAAGCAAAGTTCCAAGTGGAAACAGCAAATTTGTTAGACAACGGCAGAGATCTCTGTAGTCGGGTTGTCAGGAGAAGAAGGGCGGGAGCTTACTGATGCCAAAGGACACCCTGAAAGAAAGAAGATTACTATGGCGAGTAATTTTTCTTCTTACCCCAGGGGGTCCTTTAGCATCAGTAACTTTAAGCAGACTACAAGCAGTGTAGTTGGGAGGAGGGCAGGAAAGAAGCTCTGCAGCATCGCCCTTCCAAATCAGGCATCAGATCCAGACTGTACATCTAGGCAATAGTGCTTAGTGAATGTGTGTACAGTTTTCCAATTGGACAGCAAAGGAGTGTCTCTAGCAGCTGCCACAGAGGCAGCCGTGCCCCGGTAGAGTGGGTTCTGGAGCCTTCAGGAGGCTGTTTGCCAGCTTTGTCATAGCAGAAACGAATGCAAGAGACTATCCAATAAGAAACAGTTCTCTTGGTGGCTGATCTACCTCTACCCACTTCCCCACAGGTAAGGAACAGCTGGGTGGAAGAACCCCTAACCTGCTTAGTGTGTTCCAAATACTGGAACAGGGCTCCCTTGACATCCAGGCTATGGAGTTTCTGTTCCCCAGGAGTGGACTTTTTAGTAAAGAACACTGGCAGGGTAATGGACTGGTTAAGGTGGAACTCAGACACCACCTTGGGCAAAAATTTCCCCGTCTGTCCTGAGCTCAACCTTATCCCTGTGAGGGATAATAGATTTGGGCTCAGTACAGAGAGCTTGCATCTCTGAAATTCTCCTAGCAGAAGTAATGGCTACCAGGAAGACAGTCTTTCACGTAACATATTTAAGGTGGGCCATAGCCATGGGCTCAAAAGGAGACTCCATGAGCTTGGCTATACTCAGATTAAGGCTCCAAGAGGGAACAGGTTCCCTAACAGGAGGCTGAAGGTGTGACAGGCCTTTAAAAAAACTGAACACCGTCTGGGAGTAAACAAATTTAGGCTTTCCTACTAAGAGATAGGCCGAAATAGCAGCCAAATGTAGTCTGACTGAAGAGGGCCTCAAGCCTGAGGCCTTGAGTTGAACCAGATAGTCCAACAGAGTGCTGCTAGAGGCTGAGAAGGGACAGGTTTTCTTGCCCTTACGTCAGATGGAGAATCTCTTACATTTGGCTGCATAAGTCTTTTTTGTGTTGGGCTTTTTTGCCATTCTCGAGATCTTAAGGACCCATTTTGAGTACTGAGAAGCAGGAAACTAACTACTCAAGAACCATACTTTGAGGTGAAGAGACTGCAGGTCTGGGTAAGTCAACTGAGTGGGGAAGGGTCAGGAATGGCTGAAGGGAAGGACAAGCAGGGGCTAATCAAACTTGCCTTGGCCACTCTGGAGCCACCAGAATCATTTAGTGTTGGTTGGAGCCAGAGTTTCAGCAGGACCTTGAAAATGAGAGGAAATGGAGGGAAGGCACTGACCAATCTAACACCAGGGCTCTGTTGGGAGAGTTCCCAGGACTGGTGGCCTACAGCAGAAGAGAGGAAGCTGGTGATTGAGGGGGGGAGGCAAAGAGATCTATTTCTAGGGTCCCCCATCTCCTGAACACTGTGGCTAGCACCTGCTTGTTGACGCACCACTAGCTGTATCCCTGACTTATGCAGCTGAGGGCACCGCCAGGGTATTGTCTTTGCCTGGAAGGTAGTGGCTGATAAGTCACCTCGAGGGAACATGCCAAGGTCTAAATTTTCATGGCCTCTGTACAGAGGACTCCCGACCTTGTGCCACCCTGTTTATGTAGAACATGGCAGTGGTGCTGTCTGTCCAGACCTGCACAGAGTGGTCTTTGATGTGAGGCACAAAAGATTTTAGAGCCAGATAAATGATCCAGAGTTCCAGAAGACTGACGTGTGACCTTGACTCCTTTGGGGTCCAAATGCCATGGACAGAGGAATTGTCCAGGTACTCTCCCCATCCTAGCAGGGAAGCATCTGTAGTGATGATTTTTGTAGGATGGGAGATCTAGAAGGGAACACCTACAGA
Organism: Neoceratodus forsteri; assembly: GCA_016271365.2. Lineage (NCBI taxonomy): Eukaryota > Metazoa > Chordata > Ceratodontiformes > Ceratodontidae > Neoceratodus > Neoceratodus forsteri. The sequence goes on along the minus strand of JADMNL010000027.1, from coordinate 303,429,155 downwards.
CAGGTTGGCACCATCCTTCCACCAGCACAGAACTTGGAATAAGATTCTGTGTCACTGGTATAAGTTTTGACAGAGCGTTGCTCTTTTGGGACCAGTGGGAGCGCAAGTGATACTGTATGGCCCTCATCCTGTACCCGACTCCTGGGACTACAGCAGTCATGGATGCCCTGTACCTGACTCCTGGGACTACAGCAGTCATGGATGCCATGTGTCCCAGGAGTTTTAGAAGTGTCTGGCCGGCCTTGGTTGGCCCATGGCAAAAGAGTTTACCACTGCTAGGAAATTAAGGCCCTGCTCTGCTTTGTGTCCAACTGTGCCCCTATAAATGTTAGGCGCTGGGTTGGCTCTAAATGAGATTTCTTTAGGTTTATGAGGAAACCCAAGGAGAGCAGAGAGCTTGTGTGATTGACAGGAACTCCTGGACCTGACCTGGGGTTTTCCCTACTATCAGCCAGTCATCCAGGTAGGAATACACTGAATCCCCCCACCCCATTTTCTGAGATGTGCTGCCACAACAGCCAGACATTTGATAAATACCCTTGGCACAGACATTAGGCCGAAGGGCATGGCTGAGAATTGATAATGCCCTGAAGGAAGCCTGAACCTCAGGAATTGTGTGTGGGACTGCCTTACAGGGATGTGAAAATAGACATTCTTGAGATCCACTGAGACTAGCCAGTCTCCCTGTTGTAGAGGCTGAATGACCATTTTTAGTGTCACCATCCTGAATGTTGGTTTCAGGAGGTGTCTGTTGAGACACCAGAGGTCTAGGATAGGTCGCCACTCCCCAGTTTTCTTTTGGGTGAGGAAGTACCTGGAGTAAAGACCTTTGTTTTTCTGAAAGGCTGGTACTCTTTCCACCCCCTTTTTAATGGTCTCCCACAATCTTCCAGCATCCATGTCCGGCCTAATCTTGTCCACCCTCTCTCTTAGAATCCTACCCATGCCAACGAAATCCGCTCCCCTGATGTCTACCACTACCGTGTTAGTGCGGTTTTCCTCACCCCTATATACAGCAGAAACCAGACCGTGGCATGGTCACCACCTGCCAGTGGCCTGCACACCTTCAGGCCCCTTATCTGATCACTGTACGGTAGGACAACGTCCAATATCCGCCCCTCTCTAGTAGGCTCCCCCACCTGCTGGGCCAGGAAGGCATCCTGAAAAACGTCCATCAGTCGCTGTTTCCTGGCTAGAGGATGTCATGGTGTCCCAGTCCACACCTGGCATATTAAGGTCACCCATGACCACCACCCTACCCTTACCAAGATCACAATAACCCTTGATGTCCTCAGCCAGTTTATCCTCCAGAGCCTCCTCAAATCACGGGGGGCCTGTATACCAACCCTATTTTCAATTTTTTCCCCTCCCCTCATTTGCAATGTTACCCAAATTGCCTCCACTCCCCCTTCAGCCTCCTCCACTCCACTAACCACAATGTCATTTTTGACCATCAGCGCAACCCCTTCCCCTCTTCCCACTCCCCTAGCTTTCCTGAATATCTTATAGCCCTCCAAATTTAGGTCCCAATCATTTCTCTGGGTGGCCCATGTCTCTAATTGCTGCCAAGTCCGCTGATCCCTCAGCCAGCATAGCCTGTAACTTGGGCATTTTATTGCTCATGCTCTTGGCATTAATCAGGACTGTCCTCCACCCCGACCTCTCCTCCCTATCCAATCCCCCCAGCCCTGCACAGTCCCTATTCTGCCCAATTTTCCTTAGATTTGCATCGCATTCCCCCTCACTCTTCAATTGCCCTAGACCTGGACCCACAAACAGCATCCCTGGGGGCAATCTTATTTGACCCTCCCCCCTTTACAAGTTTAAACCTCACCTCTCTCCTATAAATCCAGCAAGTTTTAGTTTCAAGATCTCCTCCCCCAGACTGAAATGTAACCTATCCCTGGCATATAGCCTCTTATCCTCCCAAGTATCTCCCAGTCTCCCACCAACCCATACCCTCTGCCTTGCACCATTCCTTAAGCCACTGGTTCACCCCTCTAAGTTTTAGTTTGCTCTCCCCAGTTGCCAGTGGTACCGGCAGAATCTCAGAGAATGAAATTTTGCTTCCTACAGAGTGACAAACCCTTGCCAGTTCCCAGAACCTAGCCTATATTTCTAGCTCACAGTTCCCTTCCAAGTCATTTGTCCCCAGATGTGCTAGGAAGTCAAGGATCCCCACATTCCAGTGCTATCGAGTATAGGTGGAATTTGGCCCTGTGTACGGATAATCCTGGTATACATTTAGCCTTGACTGGGCTGCTTTTATTTTCCCCCCACCTCCTCCCACTGGATACCCCTGGTCATGGAATCCCCCAGCAGTATCACCTTCACCCCTGCCCCCATTTTGGTCCTTCCAGACTCCTCCTTCTATCATCAAACCCCAGCTTACTCTTGCCTCCTGTCTCTGATGGGCAACTTAGGCACAGGAGTCAGAGGGAAGAAGTATTTCTGCCCCCACTTTTATAAAGGGGGTTGGAGGTATAGCCATAGTAAGTAATAGCCCCATTCCGCTCGTGTCTCACAACACCAATGGTTTCTAATTTGGAAGGAGGAAGGGAGAAATGTCTAGCAAGTACACTAACCCATTTTGCCTTTTCCATAGTCTGTCAACAGTGGCTGCTTCTGTCATTAAGAACCAAACAGAACTTAAGAAATGTTCAGGAGAGGTGTAAGAAGAAGTTATGGGCAAGACAGGTGTCATGCCATGAAAAAGAACAAAGAAAAGCAAGTCCACGCAGGAGACCACCATGTAGATTTGTGCCACTGTCTTAACCATGACAGACTGGGAGTGGGTGGGGGGAGGAGACTGTTTAGTCAGTAAACTGTTTTATGCAAGACATGTGCAGGAGAAAAGAAAGGAGAAGTATTGGGCAGAAGAGATTACTGGAAGACACAAGTGACTGTCAGCACCAACTGTGTGCCATTTTGCTCTCAACATCTCTCCCCGCACTCAGCACTAAACTCTGTACTGTGCACTCTCCCTCCCTTCCCTTGAGGATCGCCACCTATCTCACTGTGCCTCCTTCATTTCCAAGTTCTGGCTCTCTTCCCACCCTCCCTACCAGACTTCCCTCCTCTCACCTACCCCTGCCCCCCAACTACTCCCTCCATAACCCCAGTCACTGCTTCCTCCTACTTCCCTCTCGTAAAACCCTTTCTGGACAACCCGTTTTCTCTTACCGCTTTCCCCAAACTTTGGAGTTCTCTCCCCCTACCTAGTCACTCTGCTTCCACTAAACCCTCACTAACACCACTACTCCACATCACTCCCTCCTGCAACTGCCCCAATTACCCCTCCCCATCTTTTCTTTACTCTACTTCCCCTCCTTCCCCATCTGTTCTTTACTCTACCTCCCCTCCTTCTGTTGATGCCGCCCAGAAATATTTAATTTTCTCCTTTACACACCTGTCCTTACAACTTTACTTCTGTACCCCTAACGGCTTATATTAAGCATTATATAATTATCCTGCAATTGCTCTAGCAAATCTCAGTTCCCTGTAGTTTCTGGTTATTTTACTCCTGTATGCATTCCAGTGTATTTTGTACATACTGTATATATTATGTATCTGTGTATACTGCTATTGTACTTGTTCATTTCCATTACTGTATTTTGTACTATACCATGATATCGCACTGTACCTCTCCCCCCCGGACGCATCTGGAAACAAGCCAATATTGCTCAGTATGTCCTTCCTGATGAAGCACTTAAAAATACATAAATGATGTGAACATTTATGCTTTTTACTAAATGGCCCTGACTTTTTTGTAGCCAGTTTGGCACATATCTGCTTGAGGGGGCAGCAAGATAGAATTTCCATGTTAGAACAGGCAGAAATGACTACAACACTGTGTCCAAATTTTTTTATTGTACTTTGAACCTACAGGTATCAGGTTTGTAACTGTGATGTTACATTGTTTATCCCCAACTGTCTTATGGCACATTTTAAATGGCACTTAATGACTAGGCAACCCTGAAAACACCTGTATGAAAAAAAAATTGTCAATCTGCATTCCTGACTCAAGAACTACCTGAGAAGTGAAAAAAAACAACAACAAAAATTATGAGTTGGTGTGGGGGATTACCTTGACCAGACTCAGTCCATTCATTTCAATGGGGACCCCCTGATTTTAGCTCAAGACCCTAATTTTTCCCCCAGGAAGTCCAGGACCCCGAACAAAAAAAAAAAAAAAAATTATTATATCCTACCATGACTACTGGGTCCCTTTCCTCTGCTGTAGTGCTCAGCTTAACCACTCCCATCCAGTACTGTCCTGTTACACCCCACCCCTGGTGCATATCCCTGCATTGTTTGGTACCAAATTTCAACTGCCAAACCTCAGAACACCTCTCTAGCCTTTGTAGATATCTCTGCATCTCCCTGATACCACCACCACCGCAGAACTTTGTGTCACCAGCAAAGAGAGACAACTTGCCCGGGATGCCCTCTCCAATGTCTGACAAACATATTTGCAGAGGACAGGACTCTGGACAGATCCCAGCAGCACCCCACTCATGACCTACCATTCTTCCAATCAGACTCCACTTACCACCATCACCATCTTACAGTCTCTCCTTCAACCAGTTTAGTTCCGTACCCATCTAAATAGAATTTTGCCACTTGAGATATTAGCAGAACAATACACTCTCGAAGCCAAAAATGATATCTTAAGTCAGCCCATGTCATATCCCCTATGTATACACACTTTTTAACCATGCAAGGCGGTAAGATACAAGTGCCCACAGAGCCAGTGCCCAAGATAGCCAGAAGAAAAGTCTTAAGAGAATCACTGCTAAATTCCTTCCACATCACAGTACAAAAGATTCTACCCCTCACACACAGACTTGCAAAATTTAGCAGGCACAGCATTTACTTTTCTCTGCAAATAATGGCAGGGCATACAACCAGTCTACCCCCACTCCCACTCCCACAGGGCTGGCATGATTTAAGTTCCTTCCCATTACTCAGGCTGGACATCATTTGTTGTGGACTCATTCCCTTAGTGTTTTTTGTTTGTTCCGTTACATCTGCAGATTAAGAGTCTGTTCATAACAAAACGACAGTCTGCACTGCTCAGCACTGGCATTTTAGTCAGTTCGTACTCTGCCAGTTTGCTCAGACTGAACTGCTACCAAGCTGCTCCCAAGTGGCTCCAACCCATTTCCACACTTCTGTGCTGCCTGGGTTTATGACTGGGCAAGGACAATCCGTGCCAGGACAGTGCTGCTTCTATGGAGTAGACAGGGCAACTTGTAGCATCAGGATGATACTCAAAAGAGACACTTTTTGCAGTGTCAGCAAATAGCACCAAATCAGAAAAAGTATAAATCGATTTTATAAAAAATTTTTTTTTTTTTTGCACTGTGTGCACTAGTATGACCCCCGATACAGTACAGAAGTTCTATCCATAATTATAAAATGTGTTAAGATGGTTGCCACAAATGCTGCCCGCCAAATGGACAAACCAGGCCATCTGCCGTACCTAAATACACTCACAAATCAGCGCTCGTTTTCTGAGTCAAAACCTTTAATCATAACGAGACTTTGGCTGAACACCATTCCCAAAACACTCTAGGAGGACAAGGGCTGGGATATGGAGGTTCAGCATCAAAATAACTGGACTCCCAGGTTGGTCCATATTATGTCCAAAAGGCCAGAATGGATACGTGAGCAGAGGGCTGCCCCTGTAATATCACCTACCCTGCTAGCATAGGTCTCCATGCTGCTAATTACTGCAATTTGTTATACTTTATTTGTAATTTTACTTTGCAGAGCTTCAACAAACGAGGAAGCGAAGGTGGCTCCCTGACAGGCCCAATCGAGCGGCACTAAGAATTATGGGAAAACGTCCCATTTTAGTGACAGATACCGGTATTGCTATATTGAACACAGCAGGGAGTGGGTATTAGTTTTAACATTTCATAGCGCCAGCTTAAGCGTTCATGTCTAGAAGTATACTTACAGCTCGTTTAGGTTAGGTCTAAAACTAGCTATAAGTATACTTTTAAACGTGAACAGTCACGCTGATGCTTTGATAAAACTAATTTCTGCACCCTGCTGTGTTCGATACAGCCATACCGGCATCTACGTCACTAAAATGGAAGTTTCCCCATAATCCTTAGTGCCACTCGACTGGGCTTCTCAGGGAGCCACCTTCACTTCCACATTTGCTGAAGCTTTGCAAAGTAAAATTACAAATTAAGGACTGAACAAACTGCAGTAATTAGCAGTATAAAGACCTCAGCTAGCAGGGTATGTGATATCACAGGGACAGCCCTGTGCTTTTATACCTTTTTCTATCACCTTTAATTAATGAATTGGTTTGGAGTGTATATGCTTTATATGTTACTAATGTGACCTGTTATATGCGCCTGGAGGATGAGAAGGGTGCAGTAGCAGAGACCCCCAGATGACTGGGACACTGGGGGAAAGAGGGCTGCCACCATGAATCTGGACAATAGATTAATTATTGACTAGATAGTGGAATATGGCTACAGGAAAGGGTTTACCGGGTCTGAATTCTTAGTTTGTACTGTTTATTTTATGACTGGACTGAATGAGACTTTGCAGATGCTTTTGCTGTAACTGTTAGTATCACTGAGTTTGTTATACTCAATTTTTCTGGCTCTGGAAAATAAAATGTAAAGTTAAAAAAAAATAAATAAATAAAACTAATACCAAGCCAGTTTTTGAGTGCTGCATTGGTTGCGAGATGCTGGCAATCCTCCCAGCCTAGGAGTGTCTAAATGCATATAGTGTCATGTACTATTATAGCCACACATTCTTATCCGTGGAGAACATTTCACTGCACTATAACTGCATGAAAAACAAGTCCAGAACTTGACTTGCATTTGAAGTCCAGAATAAACAAGGCACACCAAGATACTGCTGCATCTTGTTCATCAAGCACAAATTTCCACATAGCAAGTGAGCATCTGGCTTCCAGAAACAAAAATCAGTCCACAATTCATTAACAAAACACAATTATTCACCATTCTGAGCTGGTGCGCCAGCACAGTGGCAGTGCCACCGCTTGCAATGCTGACAAACTGGGTTCTGGCACAAGCCTAGAATGAGGTAAGGATGCCCAGGAGTCCGTAATAGGGTGGAGAAGCAGCACATAGACACTGTGCGCGGGAGCAAGCAGAGGGATATCACTGCACAGCTGTCCCTCTGGGGGAGGGGGGAATCACCAAGGATAATGCTGCAGACTGTAAGGGGGACGCCTCACCTAGCCCCCAATGTCCAATGGTGGGCCTCCCCTGACCAAGCCTGGATCCACTCCTAGAGTTCACTTCTGCCACAGGCAGAACTTACTGTGTTGGGAGTCACCATGAAGCAGAAGGCAACCCTGCCCCAGAGGGCATGCTGGGGGGGCGGGGAGAATGATGGCCTTGTGGTGTGTCATGGGTAGTCCTGGAGCACCACAAAACCAAGTAGGGAGGCCTAGGAGGACTGAAGGTGATGCTGGCAAAATGGCCAAACGAGGTCCTGGTGAAGTAAAGACCGAAAAACAGTGCTGGAAAACAAAACTCCCTTCTGGATAGACAAAATTACTCCCCCACAACCCCCAAATGATTTACAGTGCAGAACTGCTATTTATATTCCATATATTGGTAAGACTACTACTACACTCCTCCTCAAGTCCCCAGCATTCTTAACAGGGGCACTACATACGTTACTGCACATTAGCAGTGTCACGATATCTCAAGTTACATCACATCACAACACTGCTCTAAAAATGTTGTAGTAAAAAGAAACAATGCAGCAGTTACCATGCAGCATGATAAACTACAACATACTATGATAAAAGGTCTTGACTTTACTCAGTTCTGCAGCCCTGGCAGTAAGCCCCACTTCAAGTGGAACAAAACAGTAAAATGAATAACAAAAACAAAAAGAAAAAAAAAAAAAAAAATTTGAAATGCTACAAAGTATTGTCATAATCAACCTAGTGCAATAATAATTTACAAATATAACAATAATTAAAGCTCGTTATAACCCCTCCACTGCACCTCAGTCGTTGCTGTCAAGTCTTGATTTAGACAATGACTGTAGAGGAAGGTGCCCTCCCTGAAGCAACCACTTCACCCTTAATAGTGCACTGACTCATCTTACCCTTTAAAATGTGTGAACTATTACGCCCCCGTCATACCAGCTCCAGAGATTTTCAAACCAGAAGCTCCTTGTCAAGGAGCAGATCTCAGACCCAAAAAAAAAAAAAAAAGAGACTCAGGCAGACAATTCTAGTTATCTCCAGTAGTAGCAAATCTTTCTACAACCCCAGATGAGCCTCTGCTCATATGACCCGTCTCAGAGAAGTTCACTATAAAAAAGGAAATTCAGATTCTTTCACAGCCTCATTAAGTGAAGAAATAAATTAAAAATTCATAGCCAAACTGGACTGATATACACCTGTGGCAGACTGCTGAATGTGTTGTGCATCAGCATTGTACTGTGCAATCAAGTCTATAAACTGTATCTGGGAAAGCGGAGACTCCTCTCAAGGCTGCATAAGAACAGGTGCCAAGATAGCTCACTGAAGTAGTGCTATGGTCTCACTGGTCCCAAAGGAGCAACTCTGTCCAGACTAATAGTAAACTGAGTCCACAGTGAAGAAAGGAGGGTAACTAGCGGGGTACCGCAGGGTTTGGTACTGGGACTGATCCTCTAATGTCTTTATAAGTGACACTGGAGAGCACCTGGAAGGAAAGGCATGTCTCTGCAGATGACACAAAGGTCTGCAACAGGGTTGATACACAAGGTGGGGTGGAAAGGATGAAAAGGGACTTGGCAAGGTTGGAGGAATGGTCAGATATGTGGCAGCTCATATTCAGTGCAAGGTAATGAATGCATCTGGGAAACAAAAACCCAGGGGAAGAGTACACAGTGAGGGAGTGAGTGGATAACAAAAGTTGAAAGAGACCTAAGAGTAATTATATCATATGACCTAAAGGTGGCCCAGCAATGTGAGAAGGCAGTAAGGAGGGCTGGGGGGATAATGGGATGCATAGGGAGAGGCATCAACAGTAGATAACAGGAAGTTGTTATCCCTCCGTACAGACAGTTAGTGAGACCCCATCTGGAGTACTGCGTGCAGTTCTGGAGAACCCATCTCCGCAAAGAAAGAGTGGAGGCTGTTCAGAGGAGGGCAACCAAAATGGTGCAGGGTCTGCACCAGAAGACATACAACGAGAGACTGAAGCAGCTTAATATGTATACCCTTGAGGAAACGAGGGAGAGGGAAGACATGATAGAAACTTTCAAGTATCTCAAAGGAATTAAAGTACAAGAGGGTAGCATCTTTCAGAAGGAAATGTGCAAGAACAAGGGGGCACAATTTGAAGCTGGGGGGACGGCTCAGAGGTAACATTAGAAATCGAAATTTTAATACCTGTAAATTTTCTTTCTCCGACGGCTGGTCTCCAGGCTTCCTTACTCCTGGGCTGTACCACTACCTCCTGATGCTGATCCACAGCCAGGAAACAGACCTCTGCAGCAGGGGACATCCAGCCCTCCACTTCCTGTTGTCCTCAGTTTACTTCCTGCCTTCAGTCTGGCAGGTACTCTGCAAGCAGAACTCAGCAGACTGTAAGTTAAGCAATTTTTTTCAGTGAGGATCAGAAATCACTGCTGTATGTTGGAATCCCAGGGTGGGTGCCAGTCTCAGCCTTGCAAGCTGCACAGTCTGGCCCCATTTTCACCGGGTTGTTTTTTCCCTGCACATCCTGCACTAGGCCTGAAATGCTACTTCGTGCAGGCCAGGAAGTAAGGAAGCCCGGAGACCAGCTTAGGAGAGAGAAATCGAAATTTAAATACCTGTAAATTTTATTTCTCCGACAGCTGGTCTCCAGGCTTCCTTACTCCTGGGCTGTACCTCCAGATGCCGACAGGTAGGCAGGAATCAGACCTCTGCAGCAGGGGACATCCAGACCTCCACTTCCTGTCTTCCTCAGGTTTTTCCTAAAGCAGACCAATGTGGCAATACTACAAGAACTTGGAAACAGAAAAAACAAGAATTTTAAGGCATATATGGCCCTGAGGCCAGCCAACTATATACATTCTGGGAGGGAATCTGAAGCCAGCCAGAGAAAGAAAATTTACAGGTATTTAAATTTCGATTTCTCTCTCCTAAGCTGGTCTCCGGGCTTCCTTACTCCTGGGATATATGAAATTCGTATGTCCCCAGATGTCCCGGGTTGGAAGAATGTCAAAACACCCAGAATGTGTGACTGGGTGATCAGATGGCCGCTAAATTACGTCCGCGAAGGGGCCAAGTTCTGTCATTGGGCTAGGCAAGTTACTCCGGCCTGATCATAAGCCTTGGAGGTGATGGATAGAATCCGACTGGCTATAAGCCCGACAAATCCTTGTTACTCAAAATGTTTGCCCGTAGCTAGCATGCATAAACGTGAGGTTTTGCTAATAGCTACCTCTCTTAGTTCATGTTTTCCTCCCTCTTCCCAGGTCTAGTGTATGAAACTTTCCTACCTTATTGCTTTTAGAGAGCGGGCATAAGGAAAGAATAATGGACCCTAGATTGTAATGGAGAGGAGACATAACTTTTGACAAGCAAAAGTTGGAACTGTTCTAGCCTGAGGAACAAGAGTACAGCAGTAAGCAATGCTCTTAGTTTGCTGGTCCTCCTGGCTGAAGCAATAGCTTTGGGAAAGAGGGCGACCTTTATGTGAGATGCATGATGGACACCTTAAAAGGCTGTAAAGGGGACCCTGGTCGCGGCCTTGAGAACCATATTACTACTCCAAGGTGGTAGCTTTGGTGTAAAGGAATACGTTGTAATGTTGCTGCTTTTAGAAACACCAGACATGGGGGTATGAGCCCGACCATTCCCCAGAGTCCAAGAAGAGTGCCCCCCATGCAGAAAACTCCAACTTGAAAAGTGGCTGGTTGCCATCCTTCGTCCATCTATCGTAAAGGAACTGCAGGCGTAAAGGCCAATATATTGGGATACTCCATAAGTGACTTGAATGAAGCCAGAACAAAAAATCCTCCCTGGATTCTATAATGCACTTTGGAGGAAGAAGATACAAGAGTTCCCCATGTTAATAACAGAAGCCCTGTAGCATAACTCCCTGAAAGTTTTTCCACTCCAGCTCCAGGCCTAGAGAGAGACAAGTTGTTGGCATGGGATGCAGAACCGGACTTTGAAGGAGAATGTCCAGGCTGAAACTAAATGTTAGAGGTGGTCGCCTTGACCAGAGAATGATAACCAATTAAGTGTGGGCAAGACATAAGGGACAGACTACAATCATGACTGTCCTCTCAAAAGCCGTTCTGTGTAGAACTCTTCGTAGAGGCGGTATTGGAGGAAAGGCTTACAGGAGACTAAACATATCACAGCTTATGGGGAAAAAGGTGCCCTGATCCCCTTCTGGTTCATCCTTGACCAGGGAACATAATTGCTTTGCCTTGGAGTTCTGCAAACTAGGGAAAAAATGTTTGAGCACTGCCCCACTGTTCTGACCAGATGTGGGAGGCACTGCCCTTCAACTGCTATTCCCTTGGCCGGCTAACCTTGTGACAGATTCATTCTGCTTTGGCATTTTCCTGTCCTGATACGCACATCGCTCAGTGGTGCTTCAGCCACTGAAAGAGGGTATTCCTTTAGCATCTTTAGGCTTCCTGTGTTGTCCTGAAGTTTGGTGTATGTCAGCGTTGACAGATTGCCAGTTAGAAGCAAGCTATCCTGATTGAGGAACTGCTGTTCAGAGTGCCTCTGGGCATGACCTATTGTTAACCACTCAGGGAAGTTTATGCAGAGTCTTGCGTCTAACAACGATCCCCTGCCCAGTGCCAACAGCTGACGTAGGTGAGCCCTCCTCAGCTCTTGAGGCTTGTATCGGTCGTGTTCCAGACTTAGTGTGGATGGCCCACCTTGCGTCCCGTCGTGATGTCTGACCACTGAGACTGTCACTGGAGAGAGGGTTTACTCCGTCTCAATGAGTGGTGTGAAAAACATAAGCAGTTAGCTGAGCAGCCTGTGAAAACTCCTTGACGAGTTTTAGCAGATAACCAGAATTTCATTTTCGCGGGGAGAAAGCTTGTGTCCTGATGTGTGCCCCCCCCCCCCGGCCGACGGGCACCCGACTCCCTCTGCCACTGCTTGTAATGCTTGGTTGAGCTGCGGGGTCTTTAAGCGGACTATGACTGCAACTAGCATCCTAAATACTGTTCGTGAGTCTGAGGAAGACCACGATATTGAAACAGAAGTAATGCTCTCCCACTCTACACTTGGGATAGAACGTGTGTCATTACTGGGTGGGAATATGCAAATAGGAATCTTGCAGAATTATTGGAGCCAGAAAAAAATCTCCATTTTGCAATTCCCTGATGACTGATGACAAGGCTTCCACCTTGAAGGTTCTGTTGCGAACAAACTGTTCACGAATATGAGATCCAGGACTTGCCAGAGTCTCCCCTTGCATATTGGCACATGGAGAGGAAGAAAAAAAAAAAAACTCCAGCTGCTGAAGATCTGTAGTAGACTGTAAAAGAAATCCCCTTGTATGATTGTCTGTCTTCCAGATGGGTTGCCAGTGGAAGGGGGGGCTGCTTGGATTAGGTAACCCATGCTGGTAATGTCTGGCACCCCTCTATCCAACTCGGTTTGGGCCCATTCATGGAGAGTTTATTGAAAACCTGTCCCCTACTGGAGGAAGTATGAATAGCGTGTTCTTGTTTCCCCTCCAAGACATTAGTGTTTTAACCCTTAAGGTAATCTTGGAAATGAAGTCATCTGGGGACTGAAGATTGGTCCCCGCCTCTTGAAATGGCATGTGCACCTTTGGTCATCTCCCCAGAATCCCTCTCTGCCTCCTTCATGGCTGGGCCAAAAAGGATATTACCTTCATTGGGTACAATAACCAGCTGGCTCTTACAGAGGCAACTGTTTGCCTGGCCCGAAACAAGAGGTTGCAGCGAGCCGAGGCAAGAAGAGACATGGTGTGACCTGCGCATCTAACCACCTTTTCTTATACATCTACTGCATAAGCCAAAGTCAGACCACAAACTGGGGCCACTCAGAGAGGCTTAGGGAGAGGGGGTTGGTGGATGCCACCTTGAGACGTTGTTGATGCCAAGCGAGACACCTGCTTTTCTTTGCCCTGGGTCCCCAAGAGAAGTCCCTCCTTCAGCTGGGGTGATCGACTGCTTGGTTAGGTTTAAAAATTGGAGGGTCGCTTCTAGGGTGGTCTGACCACATTTCCGATTGTTTCTTGCCAAACACTTAGAAAACTTGGAGAGCCACTGGATAGGTGTGACCTGGACCTTGCCATTCCTCCTTTAAAAGTTCCCTATGGCTGAAGGAATAAGGAAGGGTGAGGTTGGTCTGGTGACACCTGCCTGATAAAAAAACCTGTATCGTTTGGGCGAGAGCCTCTGAGGCAGATCAGAGGCGAATCTTGACTATGGCCTCTTTCAAGAAAAAGAATAGGCCCTCCATGTCCATTGACTCCCGGCTCCCAGTTCCTGGCTTGACTAAGCAGCACTGCCTGAAAAGGTTGATCCTCTCGTGGGAGATTGCTGAAGGAAAATGCAGAGAGTGCCTCACCATTAAACTGTCTGTAGGGAAGCCTCCCGTCACCTCCAGAGCCTCCACCGGGTCACTTCCAGGAGCAGTAGTGACCCTCGACCACTAGCACTGTGACCCCTTGAGTTGCTCGGCGACTAACTGAACCTGGGTGCCTGCTCACAGAGCTGCAAATTCCAGGCGGCTTCCTTCAACGAGCTAAAAGCCCAAGGAGCTCGTCGACAGCCTAAGTACCTTGCCACCTGGCTAGCTGTGCCATACCTCTTCCTTCGGTGACGAGCTGACCCTCTGAGGCGCTGGTCGACAGAAAAGACACCCTAAGGAAGCGTCTGGGTTCAGGCTGGATGGATAGTTTACGAGCATTGCGACTCTGGGTGCTTGTCAACAAACTGTGCCTCTGAGCGGCCTGCAGTGGTACCACTAGCTCAACAAGGCGTCCTGTGTCTGTTAGTGGCAATGTAATAACAATGAGCCAGCTAAATTAGCAGGAGTCCTGTGCACCGCAACGCCAATGAAATGACAACCATAATAATAATAATGATGATAATAATGATCCAAGATGTTTGTGGACCATCGAGGTGATTAGTAGTAGGGGCAGCGAAAAAGATTAGAAGCGTGGGCCTCTCACATGTTCGGCTAGGCAGACCATCCTGGTGATTAGTAGTGGGGGCAAGCAGCCCTGGTGTTACAAAAAGGGGGACCTACACCTCTCTGACGCCTCCTGTGGTGGTTTCCTGGTTCCATGCTGCTGAAGCTGCAATGAAATGTGCTGGCCCATTCAGGGCAAAATGCTGAGCTTTGTGCTGTTAAAACAGATATGAACTGACTCATTGTGCTGGCTCATTAAGGGCAAAAAACTGAACGTTTTGCTGTTAAGGCAGTGCTGGCCCTGTTGAGGGCAATTTGCAAACTATTGAGGTTTCAGAGATCATAATAAATACTGGTTGTGAAATATTTCTTGATGATGGGGGGTGGTGCACAGCACTAAGCAGAAGCTTTGAGTGGACGCTCCTGGAGTCCCCCTATGCATCATGGCGCTGGTCGACGAGAAACCTCCTGAGCGTCAATGAGCCACCATTCTAGCACTGCAGTCCCCGTCGATGAGTGGCTGATGTTAAAATACCAGTCATCGGCAAGGATATTAGCGCTCCTTGGCACAGCAGCAGCAGCGAGCCACCAATCTAAGCGCTACAGTCGGGAGTAGTCAAGACCTAGTAATAGCTCTCCTTGAGCCCTGCAGCAGCTCCTTATTGCTGTTAGAGGCCTTTCGAAATAGCCGTTCATTGTTCCCCATTCAGTTTTAGTGCGGTGGGCCACCACCCTATATTTTTTTTTTCCCCACCGCTCTATATTTTTACCACCACCCTATATATATATTTTTTTTTACCACCACCCTATATTTTTTGCCACCACCCTATATTTCTATCCATTGCTGATTGCTTGTTTTACAAAACCCTCCAAAACTGTTTTTTTATTGACATCCTTTACTGCACTACTACCCCTATTTTGATACCAGCACACTATATTTTGCTTAAAATCAACTTGTGCACATGTACAGTGCATATAGGAGGTCCACAAAAATAACACACATTTTGACCCGATCACCACTGCGACCGCCCTATATTTTCAGACAGTGGGGAACCCTGCCGTTAGTGCGCCTCGTGCCCCGCAACAGCTGTCAAAGAGAACTCCCCAAACATCGACGAGCTGCTATAGAAGCGCTGTAGGCCCCTTGCGACAAGCAACTGAAGCCATCAGGATGCCGCCCATCGACGGAAAAAATACAGGGCTGTGGTCGGAGGGAGAGAAATCCTCCCTAAGCACTCCAGTGCTATCCTTAAAATCGGATAAACGGCCAAACGGTAGAGCGCAGACACTGTACACCGCATTAAAGAGGTGGGGCCAGTCTGTGCAGCATGCAAGGCTGAGGCTGGAGCCCTCACATAAGCACTAAAAACCAGCTGATATTCCTCAGAATCCGAAAATAGAAGAAGTTAACTGACTTACAGCTAGCCGTCTTCAACTCTGCCACATGGTGACAGAGCTCTGCTTGCACAGTACCTGCCAGCCTAAAGGCAGGAAGTAAACTGAGGAAGACAGGAAGTGGAGGGCTGGATGTCCCCTGCTGCAGAGGTCCGATTCCTGCCTACCTATCAGCATCAGGAGGTACAGCCCAGGAGTAAGAAAGCCCAGAGACCAGCTTAGAAGAGAGAATATGCTCTTTTAACTCAGTTACTTAAATCGGAAAGAGATCCCACCCTTCCCAAATCTTAACGACCAATTTCTATCCTAAACGTAGATTATAAAATATTTATGGCCATTTGGGCCAAAAGACTGGAACCTATTCTACAACATTTAATACATAAAGATCAGGCGGGCTTTGTGAAATCACGAAGTATCTCAAATAATCTGCATAGATTATTTCTTATTATGCAGCATCTTCAGGCCTGAAAGATTCCCTCTACTATAATTAGTCAATGCAGACAAAGCATTCGACAAGGTGGGATGGGATTTTCTATGGGCAGCCCTGACCAAATTTGCATTTCCAGATTCTTTTTCAACATGCCTAAGGAACGTATATTGGTCTCCTAAGGCCTACATTAGAATTAATGGCTCACATCCCAACCAATACCCATAGAGGGGAACGAGACAGGGGTGTCCTTTGTCCCACCTACTATTTGCCCTTTATGTGGAACCCCTAGCTGAGCTAATTCGGAGGAATGTCGGTGTGGAAGGGGTTCCTATGGGACAGAGGGAATATAAGGTGGCTTTATTTGCCGACGATATTTTGGTTTCAGCCCTCTCTCCAGAGACTTCCCCCTCGGCCCTGTGGGACTCCCCGACACTTTTTTCTGAGATATCAGGATTTGTTTTAAATATCACCAAAACAGACTTCCTAGCTTTAAACTTTTCCCCAACCCAAACATTAAAAAACAAATACCCCTTAAAATGGTATAAAACACAAAATTAAATACTTGGGTATAATAATTCCAAAAAATTTAGAAAAATGTAGAGTTTTGAATTATGAACCTTGGTTGATACAAATTCAACCAGAATTGATGACCTGGTCATCTCTGTCTTTGAACTTTTTTTCAGAGGATAGAGTCAATTCAATTCATGTTTATTTTTAAAGTGCCTTTCAAAATCAAGGCGCTGTACAGATTAAATAAAACAGGAAAATCCAACATTAAACAATCACAACTATACTAAAAAATACTGCAGGCGCTTGACCCATCAAAGGGAAAATGTCCATCGGGCCTCGATTCCAAGATGCTTCTGCTCTCTGCACCTGCCATAGCATACCCACTAGCACTGCTCTTTAACTTGTCTTTTAAACTCGGGGCGGTCCCCAACTCATGGAAGCAAGCCACTGTCGTTCCACTACCTAAAGGAGGGACCTCTCCTCTCCATCCAACTATCGTCCCATATCCCTGCTCCCTGCCCTAGCAAGATTCAAGAGCCTCGTTCTCTCTCAGCTCTATCATTATCTCGATTCTATATCCTTTTACCCCTTCCAGGCGGTTTCAGGAAAAATCACTCCCACCACCTCCCTTCTTCGTCTTACTAATGCAATCCTCACGGGAATGGATAAAGGAGAATTAACAGCTGCCATTTTCATTGACCCATGGAGGCTTTTGACACAGTCTCCCATCCCTGCTGCTGGCCAAACTTACCCAAGCAGGACTGTCAAAACGCAGTTGACTGGTTCTACTCCTACCTGGCTGACAGGTCCCAATCAGTCCGCATTGGCTCGCCAGATCCACCTCACTCCCTGTCACCAGTGGTGTCCCCAAGGGTCTGTACTCGGCCGCTGCTGTTCTCTATCTTTCTCAATGACCTGCCTGCAGCCTGCCTACAAACATCTATCCACATGTATGCTGATGACACAGTGCTGTTCGCCTCTGGCACATCCTCTAGTGCAGTGACAGCCTGCCACAGCAGTTTCGATTCCATACAGCGTTGGTTCACCTTAAACCAGCTGCACCTAAACCTAAAAAAACAGTCTCCCTCACCTTGGCTCGGTCCAAAATAGACGACTCCCGCACCTCCCTCGTTCTACACTTTGAATAGCTCCCCACTAGAGGCCTGCACATCCTATCGTTATCTTGGGGTCTGGCTAGACCAACATCTTGACTTTTCAGTGCATATCGACGCACTACACAAAAAATTGCAACCTATGTTGGGAACCCTCTACCGGAATAAAAACTGCATCCCTCTACGCACTAGACAAGCAATAGTGCAAAAAATGATCCTACCTATTTTTGATTACGGGGATGTCGTCTACTGTACCGCACCCCAAACTTCCCTAGCTAGGCTGGATCCCCTTTTTAACTGTTTTTGCCGCTTCTCGTTAAACCTCCCTCCCAATACCCACCACTATGTCCTCTACCAATCCCTGGACCTCCCGTCTCTTCATAACAGAAGACTGCTCCACTACGCTAAAACCTCTGGCAAGTTCTGGTCACATACCCTCCCCTCCTACCTGTCTTCCTCCTTAGCCACCCTCTCTCCTCCTACTTATGCTCTTCGAAATATCGATGCTAGGCTCCTACATATCCCCCACAGATCCACCCGGTCAGGCCAGGCTGCTTTCAGCTTCAGGTTGCCCAAACTATGGAACTCCCTGACAGCCGACATCAGACACTCCTCAAGCACTCCTCAACTGAATGCTCTTCTCAGACTGCACTTCGCTACCAACTGCAACTGTAACCTCCCCCCTTAGTCCTCCCCCTCATCTCCATAATCCTCCCAGTTGCGCAGCAACTTGTCCTGTTACTAACTTGTAGTTCTGCTCCCTACACATGTCTGGTAGCACATTTTAGTGATTAAATATCTATAACTGTACCTATAACTGTACTGAACTGTCTCACCTACTGCCTGCACTCTGCCAATGTATGTTCTTGTTCTGCTGTAACCCCCCTACCCCCAGGACGCATCTGGAATCGAGCAGTACTCTGCTCAGCATGCCTTCCTGGTAAATCTCTTAAATAAATAAATAAAGGAAAAGCCAAAGTAAAGAGATATGTTTTTAAAGCAATTTTAAAACTGTCAACGGTCGGGCATTCTCTTAACCAATGAGGTAGAGAATTCCACAGGGTAGGAGCTGAAAAGGCAAAAGCACGAGATCCTGACAACTTCAAACGAACCCTGGTAATCTCTAGCAATCCCTCATTGGCGGAGCGGAGGGGGCAATAGGGAACCAGAAGATCTTTCAGGTAACCGGGTCCCTGATCATGTAGGGCTTTAAAGGTTAGTAAACCAACCTTAAAGGTGATCACGCCACCGAACAGGCAGCAGGTACGGTTTGCGAAGCACAAGGCGTAATATGACTGGTTCAAGTCTGATCAAAAGAAAGCCTGGCTGCAGCGTTCTGCACCAGCTGAAGGCGGCGGATGTCAACCCCTGGTAGCCCTAGGTAGAGGGAATTCCAGTAGTCCAGACGGGTGGTAACAAAGGCGTGGACCAAAGTCGAAAGGTCCTCCTGGGGAATCAGATGTTTCACCCAGACGATATTCCTCAGATGGTAAAGAGAGGATTTGACAACAGCTGACACTTGTAATTTCAGGGTCAGACCATCATCAAAAATAACGCCCAGATTTCGCACCTGTCGAGAGCTAGAGAGCGGTACACCACCAAGTAATAAACCCGATGGCTGTCCAACACCCAAACCCCTCCCAGGATGACCTGGATCCACAACCAATACCTCAGTCTTATCCGGATTAAGTTTTAACCAGCTCAAACTCATCCAAATTCTGATCTCATCCAGGCAGTTGTTAAATGCGGAGGTGCATCACTCTGATCGGGAGAAAGGATAGGTACAGCTGAGTATCATCTGCATAGCAGTGAAAACTCAAGCTGTAGCTCCTGATGATTTCTCCCAATGGCAGCATATACACTGCAAACAACATGGGAGCTAAAATGGAGC
This sequence comes from Neoceratodus forsteri, assembly GCA_016271365.2. Taxonomy (NCBI): domain Eukaryota; kingdom Metazoa; phylum Chordata; order Ceratodontiformes; family Ceratodontidae; genus Neoceratodus; species Neoceratodus forsteri. Next base: position 303,409,677 of record JADMNL010000027.1, on the reverse strand, counting down.
CCTGTGGTACCCCACATGGTAGGGAGAAGGTGTCAGAGAAATAAATTCCGGTGACAACTCTCTGAGACCTACCGGTGAGGTAAGAACGAAACCATTCGTGGACTGTACCAGACAGCCCACAAAAAACCTGCAGTCGCTCCAGTAGCACCCCATGGTCTACAGTGTCAAATGCAGCAGAAAGATCAAGAAGGACCAGAATGGTACAAGCCTTTCGATCTCTGGCCATTAGGAGGTCGCTCAATACCCAAACAAGGGCAGTCTCAGTACTATGCCTTTTCCTGAAGCCAGATTGGAGAGTATCAGACATTATGGGAGGTAAGATGATCATCCAATTGCAGTGCAACTGCCTTTTCAATAACCTTACCAACAAATGGCAGGTTAGAGCTAGGCCGGTAGTTAGCTAGACAGTCTGGGTCCAAGGAGGATTTTTTTTAGGAGTGGTCAAACTACTGCCTCCTTAAGGGGGTTAGGAAAAAAAAACCCTCTCCAAGGATTTCCAGACAATGTTAGCAAGGATTGGGTAGATAACTTCTACACAACCTACTAACAGCGGTGTAGGACCCGGATCCAAACTACAACTGGTTGGACGCATTGTTTGGATGATCCATCAGTCCATCAGAATGATCATTCTTCCAAAATTGCTATATCTATTCCAAAATATTCCAACCTTCCCTGCTAATTTTTACTTCAAGTCATGGGATAGAATAATTTCTCATTTTATTTGGCATGGTCAGAAACCTCGGGTAAGGATGACCTTGCTGAGCTTCCACTGACAGAGGGAGGCGCAAACCTTCCCAACTTAAGGCTGTACACTTTGGCATCCTTTATCAAGATCCTAATACAGTGGCTTTCCCTGTCTATAGAGGTTCCGTGGAAGGATATAGAGTTTGCCATTAATGATTTATATAACATTTTGAACATTACCATTGCCTCGGTGGACAAGGCCCCACACCTGACGGACTTCACAACCTCCACAGCTCAAATCTCAACACAATGGTACAATCTAAAGAAAAATAAAGGCTTTAAAGAATTTTTTTTCTATTTACTTTGATCTCAGAGGATGGTTATTTTATCCCAGCCACATTAGATCACACCTTTATTAGGTGGAGGAGGGTGGGACTTCAATTCTAAAGACAAATTATAACAAAGAAGGGCATTGTCCAGTTTGGTTTACTCGAAGGGGACATCTATAGATATACCCAGGTTAAAAAACTATCTTTTAAGACAAAGGGATATAACATTACAGATGCCCAATTCAATTCCATAAGTTTGGAAACTGCTAGAAGACACCATAAGTGGTCAGCAATGGGAACATCTAGTAGGTCATATGTACCAGATCTTATGCCAGGGAATGGGTGACTCATCACTTTCTATCATGAGAAGTTGGGGTAGAGATTTGGAGATTGAAATCTCCGAACAGGATTGGCTTCGGGCTTCTCCTATGGCTTGTAAGATAACTCATTCAGGTATTTTAAGGGAATTTGCTTGGAAATGCAGAGTTTTTTTTTTTTTTTTTAAGGTCCCCAGCTATTCTAATCAAATATCTCCGTTCCTCCTACAACAGATGCTGGAGATCTTGTGGATGCCAGTTAGCTGGCCTTGCTCATATCTTTTGGTCATGCCCCCCATTAATGCTATATTGGTGTAATCTTCAACAGGCACTGTCGGACTGTTTGGGAGAAAGGATCGAATTAACTGCTGAAATGTTTCTCCTGGCAATTTTTCCCCCACATACCCCAGCCTGGCACAAACCTTTGCTACCCATTTGCATAGCGGCAGCCAAAAAGGCCATAACAAGACGATGGATGTCAGAGACAGTTCCGACAATAGGGGACTGGAACAAGATAGTATCCAACATTATTTGGAGACTATCACGGCTAAAATACACAATAAAGCACCACAGGCCGAGCTATTATGGAGACCATGGGTATTTTACATTTCCAGCAGAGACCCAGATTTTATACCTGGATGACTGGAGATGGATGAGAGAAAAGAAGATGGGGGAGGGAGAACACTGGACTAAGTTTCGAATATTTCCCCCTTAGGAGGTTATGGGGAATCATGAGGGGTTTAAGGGAATGTAGTTTTTTAATCAAAATGTGGACAGAAAATGTAGAAAGAGACTAACAAAGAAATTGCCTAATGTATTGTGATCATGACTTCTCTCTTTAATAAAAAGAAAATTAAAAAATTACACACACACACACACACACATATATATATATATAACAGTCAACAGGCTACAGTATCAGCCGGCCTAGTGGCATGGAGGGTTGAGGTTCTGAACGGCACGCCGGCAACCCGAGTACGGGAACAAGCTTGGGTGCCAGGAGTCGGCAGGGAAGGGAGCAGAATCAAGCATCTAACAGACTGCTCTCCTCTATCTCTCTCTGGGGAAGGATCCAGGGGCTCTCCAGTGCAGCAGTGCCCCCCGGTGGAGACCGGAGGCACAGCTAGCACTCTGAACAAAAGCAGGGTAGAAGCATGGCGGACACCTACGGCTTTGCCATGCTGGCGTCACTGCACAGCCACGCTCCTGGGGGAAACAAAGTCGGGGACAAAAAAAAAAAAAAAACAATCCCAGACAGGCAACTGCTCTCCCCTGAGCCACGCTGCCACACGCCCAACACCAGGCCCTGTCTCTGCATCCTGGGCTGCACCTCCATCGCCGGCACACTCTATTACAGATAAAGCACTGAAATGGAGGCAGCCCTGCCCCACAGGGCTCAGAGCTGGGGAGTCCACCGGCTGGTAGATGGTGGAGGGCAGCAGGCAGAGCCAGTGGATCAGGTGGTCAGTAGAGCTGTGCTTGGTCAACAGGAGCAGCCCGAGAGAGTTCCGGAGGAGAGGCACAAATAGAAGATAGTTTCTTTTTTTTTTTTTTATATCAACTGGAATATTTCCAGGTTATGGTCCAATTTAGACAACTGAAGTGCTCCAACAATCGTGTTCAACTTACAAATGGAACAATAACCAGCAGCTGTTGCTTATAAATGCATATAAACATACAAACTAGACATCCACACATAGGGATAGTAACAGTAATTGAGGCTAAAAAAGGACTCTAGATCCATCATATCCAACCCGTTATGCCTAGTTATAGAACTAGAGAAAACATGGCAGAAAGGTCCAGAATACATATTCAGAATTAAAAAAATGTGGGGGGAAGGGAATCAATGTTGTGCACTTCAAGTGGCAAGAAACTGGATTTGTTTTCTATTCTGAGCAACTCGGGGCCTACTCCATGAGCTGTGCCAAGCTACATACTCATCCCAACAGTGCTCATCAGTAACCGCTACACAACTGGACAACAGTAAAATGATTTTATGCGACAGACTTGCCTTGATGTAGCTGTCCCTTGTGTCCAGACATGTTAATTCACTTTTTTAACCAAAGTGGTAACAGATTCAGTCACACTAAAGAAACCAAGCTCAAAAAAGTGAAAACACCCCCAGATACAACTGGCTTGATGCAGACACACACTTATTTAGGCCCATCATTACAAACTTGTTACTGAATGCTATATTGTTCTGTGCTATGGAGCCCTCACCTAAAGAAAATGACTTGAACCACACAGTGTTGAACCAAAGGACAGCAACTAAAATGATTCATGGCCAGCAGGGGAGGACTTAGGAGGCAAGAGCTGTGAGATATGACTGAAATCTTCTAGTATCAATAGGGTATAAACGGAGTGAACGGCCAGCAACTGTTTTAGCTTAGCAAGGACTCCATCACAAGTAGGCCACAAATATAAGCTAACAGCGGGGAAACTTGGGAGGGACATGAGGAAATACTTCTCCTTGGAGAGGATGGTGGAAAAGCAGAACTGTTTGCCAGTGCAGCTGATTAATGTCAACACTATGGCAAGCTTTAAGAGGGAGTGGTACAGACATATAGGACTAGAGAGGGTGACTGGGGAGGAGCTGGAGCAAATGGGAGAAGGGGGGTTGATCCGAGTGAAGCTATGGGATGATTGATCTGCTAGAGGCCTAGGTAGGAAAGGGCAGACGGATGGACCAGAAATCTTGTCAGCCACTCATGGGTTCCCTCGCCCTCGTGCATCACAGCATGCTAAAAATTGTGCTGTAGCACGTGGGCGTAAAGACTATAACAGGATACACCCTAGGAGAGGAGGAAATCATAGTAACTGAAAAGGAAAGGGATCTGGGGACTTTAGTTTCATTCGATCTCAAGGTAGGTAACCAATGTGGCAGGGCAGAGGGGAAGGCAAATGTAATGTTGGCATGCATAAGCAGGGGCATTACTAGTAGAAAGAGGAAAGTACTAATGCCCCTCTATAAAGCCTTGTTGAGGCCGCACCTGGAATACGGAGTCCAGTTCTGGAGACCACACCTGCGCAAGGACATTGAGGGTTCAGAAAAGAGCAATCAAGATGGTGCAGGGTATGCAAGGGAAAACATACGAGCACAGGTGTAGGGAACTGGACCTGTACATGCTGGAGACTAGAAAGGAAAGAGGCAACATGATTGAAACTTTTAAATACGTGAAGGAGTTCAACAAGGTATGGGAAGGGTGCTGCACAGAAAGAAGGAGGGGGCTAGAACTAAAGGGCATAGCCTCAGACTGCAGGGTAGAAGATACAGAGGCAATGTGAGGGGGCGATTCTTCATGGAGAGGGTGGTGGAGGCCTGGAACAGTCTGACAGAGGAGGTGGTGGGGGCTGAAACGGTGGTGGGATTCAAGAGGGCATGGGAGAGATATATGGGGGAAGGGGTTGAGTAGGGAAGGGGAAAATGGGCAGACTAGATGGATCGGTGCGGTCCTTTTCTGCCGTCAAGTTTCTGTGATTCTCAAACATCTATGTACAGTATCCATCTCTCTACGTGCTTCGATACAGACAGCTGACACTAACAAAACGGGTGGTTAAAACAATTCTTACACTTCCTACTCTCCATTCATTTGACTCTGTACTCTCCAAATTTTCTGCCACAAATGCCCCCCAGACTGCATGCTTACTGCCATCTGTAAAACATCATATCCCCAAATCTCATTTTATAATTCATCAATTTCATTTATAAAATGCTGAAATCCAATTTCCCTTGCCTTTTCACCGAAATTTTTGAAAAACAAAGCCACAAACCCCCCTTCCCCACTCAAATATAATCACATAAACACCAAACCACTGGACAAAGACATTCATATTTTATTACAAAACAAATCGCTGCCTTAAAGCTTTTCACGTCGTCTTTTGCAGTCAAGAAATGCAATTATAATTTCAAAATAAAATGTCATGAAAAAGACAGGCACTGTGCAATCTTAAAATTTGATTTATATAATTTAAACCTGGATTTGACAATATAGCCCCCCCCCCAAAAAAAATAATTAAAGTAGGTGCTGCAGCAACCAGATGATTCTGACTTGTAACGGAGCCGAGTAAAGTTTCCACCCTGACTGCTCGAATTGTCAAAAAACACATACACATCCATCCACACCTTCCCCCAAGCACCACCTTACTAGTATTTATTTACCCCCAATGATGCCCCATCAATCCCAAAGCAATAAAACAGCTCAAAGGACAGCAACATAAAAAGCTTGACAATCCCACGAAAATGTTGCATCTTTGCCCTAATCCGGCCCAGTTTGCCGAAGTCCAGACTCCACTACCCCCACCCCAATCATCCCAAAGATAGGCCCCAAATCTCACCCCAAGACCCCCGCCCTCAGCAGCATGTGTCTGCCCCCTTGCCAGCTTGTAACGGTTCTTTTCAAAATCTCCCGAGCCTTACCTGGAAATGCTCCTGAAACCGTATAGGAAGTATTTGTGTCATAGCTTAAAATCAACACAGCGACACTAATAGAACCTAATGTATAGCATAGAATTTGGCTGCGCGGGTCTGTGAGGCGCTGGGGGGCGGCGTTTCTGGCAAACAGTGTTTGGGGGAGGGGGCAGGGGATCCGGATATAAAAAGTGAGGTGACGGGGCGAAAGCAGCCGCAGTGTGTAAGACAGTGCCCGGTAGCCCCTGCTGCTGGCTGCGCTCCCTCACCGTCCCGGCGACAGATTGGTGACTACCGCTGCCTGACTGACGCGTTCCCTCAGTCCCACCCTGACATCAAACCTCTCGCGCAGGCAATCCTTCCGCCGCCGTGCGACGGGAAACAAACGTTAGGCTCGGAAGGGGGGATTAAAATAGTCCCAGAGCCGCGTCACCTCTCAACCCCGCCCCCTAATTTACCCCTCCCCTGTACTAGGTGGTGGGGTTGTCCCGTAGAGGTCCGAGGAGGAGCACCCGCTCTTGGTCACCGTGATGTGGGAAATAAGGGGGATGGGGATTAGACGGTATTTATCCAATGAAGGTTGAGGGGGCTGTGATGGTCCTCCGCCGTACTGCGGCACTGCTTCTGTCGGCTTCGCGCCATGTGACTGCTGAGCTGGGCTCGCGTTTCCTGCAGTAGCTGACTGGTGGTTGTACCACCCTATGTAAAACGAATCATCGTCATCACCACCCATACCGTTATCTACACCGTTATGTGTAGGTAGCGGCGGGGCTCTGTAGCATAACGTGAAAGAGGGGTCACGGGCTCCAACTGTTCGGTATCGCACTGTACATGCTGCCTTTGCCACAGTGTAACCTGGTTCCGTGAGTATACAACGGGTACAGTCCCTGCCTTTTGTGCTCAAGCAAGCCTGAGAGGCCTGGGCTCTGTTCAGGTTTCCTAATAAAGGTTTATTAGCTGGGTGCCATTGCCTCCATACAGAGTTAAAATACAGTGGGCTACATGACAGAACAGTACAACCCGCAGGGATGCTGTACCTACCCACCTCCCCTCGCAGTCGCCCCCCACATATAGGTTACCAGAACAATCTTTCAATACACATTCAGTTATTAGCTGCAGCTAATAATATGCTCACGAGACAGCTGTAAAAAGGTTAGCCAACAATTTATACGGTGTAGGGAAAGGGGAAAAAGGTGCAGAGAATAAGTGACTATTGTAAACAAGCAATCACTTTATAAAACTGACCCAGTGGCCACCTCGCAACAGTACCATTTACTAGCCCACCTGTGCTAGAAGTATTACCCGCGCCCCGACTAGTACCAGTATCCCCCTTAAAGTCTGACACAGGAGCCCCCACAGACTTTCTGGTTACTCAGATGAGAAGTTGTTGCAGGCCCGGTGTGATGCAGCTGGTTGGCTGCCACTGGTGCACTTTAAAATACTTGGTTAACCCCTTGAATTGATGCAAACAAATATTTTTAAGTAGAACTGACAACTCCTGGCCAAATGGTTACTTAGAAGAACAGTTTATAACACCCCCAACTGCAGGGTGTAATGAGACGCAGAGGCAAGGAACTGTGCTTTCAATGCTTTATTAACAGCAAGCATAAGTGTACGCTTTAACAGCTTACTTAAATCTGGCGGGTTATAGCCCGCCAAATACTATTTATACTGAGGTTCAAAAGCTGTGACGTCATGCAGGGTATGCGTCATTAATATTCATCATATCCTCGTGCCCCTTAAGAATAATCTTTTAAACATTATGAATTTAGAACGTAAAAAACATTTTTTTTATGCTGTTCCCCACCCCCCTGGCCGACCACTCCTTTGGGCCACCAAGGCCCAGTGGCCAACCTCCCCCACCAGTCACCATCCGTTGCCCCCCCGTGACTGTCCATTAATCCCCAGGTGACCTGATGTAACCCTTCGGTGGATGGGTCCCCTAACTGCTTAGCCCAGAGATCGGCAGCACGGGTGGTCAGCATGGGGGCTATCCTGGGCTACCATGGCATGCCAGGGAACGGTGGCCATCATCCAGTCAGGCCAGGGGGAGTTTTGCAGTTTTCTTGGTCTGCCCCACTCAACCCTGATTGGCCTGTGGGAGTGGCAACCTGAGGTGGGGATGCGAGGCTTCACATCCCCTAGCGCATCTCCCAATCCTGCAGGTGCCAAGGCCCTGCCCCATCCCAGGAGGGAAGTATCCAATGGACGCTCTGGATCCTCTCCCTGCTGGTTTCCGCTGGGTTTTATTTTTCAGTCCAAATTCTTTTAAGTCTTGTATCGTGCAGGCACTTTTATTGGGCACCCGCTGACTCTGCTGTACCAAGTGGAGCTTGCTGAATGGCTGCGCAGGCTTGTTGGGGCAGCCGCCATCACTGGTGGCGGGTTCTCATTGGGAGTCCTGGCATGTGCCACCATTGTTGCTGCTCTCAGTGCTGTCAGCATACTTTCATCCATCTGCCACCACTCCCTTGAGACAAATCTCGGTTTCAGATTCCATTTCTCTCCCCTCTCCATCCTGGCAAGATGAGGGGGTCAGTACCCTCCATGGACTGGACTGTGGTGCTGGAGGTCCCAAAAGGTCTCCATGGTTACACCAATAGTGCTTACCATTGGTGGGGACAACATAGGACTGGGGGGTCTGTGCAGGCGACACCATAACTGCAGGGGTCCATTTGTGCTGGTCAGAGTGCATATGCACTTGCCGCCTGGAACCAGCTGAGGCAAGGAATGTGCGTTTCTGTTACAATAATACTGCTGCTTTCACTGAGCAGTCTCTAGCATAGCACGTACATTTGATTCTGGAACCTTAGGTTTCCAAAGATCATGTCTTGTCTGAAGCAATGTTTTGGTATGCCAGCCCATTAACAGTTGTGTTGGGGACCCCAAGCCTTCAATGAGCATGTTTCTCAAATCAAGCAGCTCAGCACTGACAAACTGGGGCCCATTGTCTGTAATGAGAGTCTCTGGTATTCCATGCCGTGCATACTGGGATTTTACATGGTCAATCACGGTCTCGCTTGTGGTATTTTGTAATCTGGATTTCTCTATAAATTTTGAATAATAGTCTATCATCAGTAAGTACGTTTCCCTGTTAAATTCAAATAAGTAAACCTCCAACCTTTTGCCAAGGCCTCTCTGGTATTTCATGGGGCTGTAGTGGCTCCTTAGGTTGAGCTTTCCTGTAGGTGACACAGATGCCACAGTTGGCTACCAGATCACTGATCTGACTATTCATTCCTGGCCAAAACAAGACATCTCTTGCTCTTCTCCTACATTTTTCTATACCAAGGTGGCCGCCATGTATTTTCATGAGCATTTCTTTGCGCAGTGAACCAGGCACTATCAATCTCTCGGCCTTTTTTTTTGTTTTACTTTTTGTTTACTGAATATGTTAGATAACAATCAATATGCAATTACTAGGTTCCATGTCCAAGAAATCGCACACCACATGACTTTTACAAAGGATCAAATACCATCTCTTCCCCTGTTACCACATAGTGGGGTTTTTCAAGTAAAAAGCAATGCAGCATTTGCATTTTAAATCAGAAAGATTGCGTAATTGGCTATCTGCGCCATGACCACGAACATTCGTCCGACAATAAGTAATCATGAAAATTCCCTGAGTGACACACTCCTGATTTGGTCAAAGGACCAATCAGAAGTCCATGTAAATATGAAAATGTCCCAAAGATAGTATACAGACATCTCTTTATGTTCTGCTGTCTCCTGCAGATGGTACAAAGTAGTTACTGGAACTATTTAATACAGCAATATTTAAAGTAGCTTAACCAAACTTTCAATAAACCACCTCCTCAAGTAGACATTTTAAAGGCTCCCCAATTATAAGTGCCCCATTGACTTGCCAGGTCCCCCTCATTCTCAGAGGCATCACTTTCTTTGCGGCTCTCAAAATCTGATTTTATTTTTACAAGTCTCTTCCCCGCTTCTGCTGGATCATTAAATAAGTATGTTTTGCCTGCACAGTACAAACAAAGTTTGGCTGGGTAAAGCAGAATATTCAGGATCCCCAGCTGGCGCAATTCTGCTTGAGCAGTATCAAAAGATTTATGCCGCTGACGGGTTGCATATGATAAATCAAGAAAGAAATTCTAGAGCCATCAGGGAGCTGGATGAGACCCCTCTCTTTAGCTGCTTGCAGGATTTGTTCCTTAAGATTCCATGTTATGATAGCGATCGAAAAACAGCAATCGCTGTCATAGCGAATGTATATCACTAAAAGCATTTTGGCGATACACAAACACAAGCAATCTGACTTCCATAAAATGACAAGTGTTTATGGGGGCTGTGCAGGAATTGTTAACCCAGGGGGTGCATGTCTAGAAGGGGCGAAACACGGACCGCAAAAAAAAAAAACTACAGAGAGCCGCAAGCAGTGGCAAAAAAAACACCCCCCACAGGTCCCAAACCCAGTTCCTGCTGCACCATAGCCAAACACCCTCACCACCACAGGGCTGGCTCAGCTGCAGCAGGATCCCCAACCTACACAAACCCTCCCTCCTATCCCTCCCTTTCCAGTTGCTGTAGTCGCCACAGCATCGCTACCCTACCAGGGTAGCTGTTCATGATAGCGATGTAAATGAGTCGCTGCTTCTACAGTCACTCATTTAATATCGCTGTCATCACTGGTTACCATTCTTTAACAGTAGGGCCCACAGTGACGAGTCAGTTCTTGAGTAGGTCGACATTGGGGTGTAATCCTATAGGCCTGAAGAAGTGAGCCATCCCTTGAGAAGCTGAGTGTTGATTGTAAGAGAGAATTAGAAAGTCTTTTTTTTAATTATTTTTTTTATTTATTTCTCCTCAGCTGGTGGGGGTTGTACCTATGGTCCCCCACATCCAGCTATTGCTTCAGCCCCACCCCAGCTGCAGCCAGAGCTCTGACCCCTATGCCCTACCCCTCCTAGCCACATCACAGTGGGTACTTACCCCGCTCAGTGCAGAAGGCCAGGGAGTGGACACCAGGGGAGCCGCCGACAGACCACCTTCACTGTGTAGGGGGAGGATTTTCTGCACTTGGTTCTCCCCCACGGCATGGGCATGCAGTGACACCAAGGATGCTTCCATGCATGTCCATGCACGGCATGTCCGGCGTCAGCCCACATTGACCCACAGCGGACCGTGGCTTACACCCACCCCAGCTACCGCCAGGAGCCAGCACATCGGCAGTAATCCCCTCCCACCCTCCCCAGAGGAGGAGGAGGAGAGCAGTCCCTGGGACACTCGATCCTCCTCCCTCCTAGTCGACCCTCCAGCACCCAAGGTCGCTACAGATGCCGGGTCGCTGGTGTGGTGCGAGGTGTGGCGTCCAGTGCCTCAACCCTCAGCGCCACTGGGCCGGCAAGAGAGAAGAAAGTCTAGTTCATTCTGACCCTCTCATTCCTCCAGGACACCCCAAATCCTTACATTAGTAATACAAGCTCCGTTTTCTAAATTTTCTAAGTGTTGTCTAAGCAGACAATTTTCGTTCACCAGCCTGCCATTGTCATAGTGCCTTTCTCAGCCAGTGATTTAGTTTGTTTAGTTTCTGTGGTTACATTATCCAGTTTGAGCTCAATGGTGGTCACTCTCACAGTAAAGCCATCCATTTTCTTGTCAAGCTCTTTGACAAAAGACTCCAAATCTTTAACCACTTTAAGCACCGCCGCGTTCGTGGGTTCACTCTCCACACCATGTGCTTGGCTTTGCTGCTGCGTGTTTTTCGTTCTCCCCATGTTGTCTTCCAATTTTAAGCTGGATATATTGCAAATTTTTGCAAGGGGCTGCACATTCCAGCAGTAGAACAGCTTAGAGAATGACCTTAGCCAACGGGAACAGCCGAAATGTGGTTTTAGATTGTTTTAATTATAAAAATAGTAGTGTGCAGATGAGAGCCCTCACAAGAGGCGTCTTGCTCGATCGGCTGCTGGCCACGTCCCCCCAGTCTCTCACCTTTAAGAAATTGACCACTCTCAGTTGTAATCTCATCTTGGAATAGCCAATACGGTCTAATGGCAGCATCTGCTTGTGGCCATTCAGCTGGCCACCCTCGTAACACTGTCTCTTTTAGCTTTTGCAGTTCTGGATCTCATGCTGTTTTTTCTTAAAATTGTTTCAATTTTTCATCAGTAATTGGAATTTTAGCGATTGTATGCACTTCATATTGATCAGTGTCAATCTCTGGTAAAGTCCCTTTTTATAGTGCCGTACTAAGGGCATCAGCAATATGCAACTCCCTTCCACCCTTGTACATGACTTGCAAGTCGTATTTCTGTAACTTGAGCATCTTTCTCTGTATTCGAGGTGGAGCGGTTTGCAGGGGTTTCTTGAACAGGCTTTGAGGGGTTTCTGATCGGTCTACAAGCACTTTCTGTCTACCATATATGTACTAATGAAATTTAGTGCATCCATACACAATCGCAAACATTTCTTTTTCTAGTTGCGCATCGTTTTTTTGTGTTCTTGTAAGGGACCTCAAGGCAAATGTAACAGATCTGTTGGCTTGCAATAGGCATGCTCCCAGTCCCTCAGAAGAAGCATCAACAGACAGGACCACTGACTTGTGTAGGTTGTAAAAGGCTAGTACGAGGCGGCATAATGACTTTCTTTACTTCATGGAAGACCTGTTCATGCCTGGGGTCCCAATGCCATGCAGTTTCTTTTTCCAGCGATTCTCTTAGCGGTCTATTCAAAATTGACAAATTGGGGATGAATTTGGCAAGGAAGTTAACCATCCCCATGACCCTGTGTAGCTCCGTGACGTTCCTAGGTGTGGGCATGTTCACCACAGCTGTAATTTTCTCAGGGTCTGCTGCTAGCCTGCTTTGGGTCAGTCTATGCCCAATGTAAGGAAATTCTTTCAGGCCAGTCTTTGATTTTTTTTCTGATTCAACATTAGGTGGCACTCTCGTGCTCTCTGCAGTACCATCTTTAACCTTGCATTATGTTTTTGCAGATTGGATCCCCAAATTAATATCTATGAACCAGATTAAACTGTTGGTGGTATTTTTAGCGAATGGGGAAATTTAGCCAGGGCACCGGGAAAATTGCCCTACTCTCCAGCAGGGGGAACCCTTGGCCGACTGTTCTCAGGATGGCCACTCTGGACGAGCCTTTGGAGGAGATGGCTGTGGAGAGTGCTGGGAAGCAGGCCTCCTCCTCAGGCACAGATTTGCAAGAGGCTATAGATGCTGCCTTCATTGCAGCTAACTTGTTGGACTTTGATTCCTCCCAACTGCTAAGGGAGCTTGGTTTGGACAACAGCTTACAGGGCAATAGAGGTGAGGGGTTAGAGTCAACTGACTCCTGAAAGAAGATGTTATATGCAACAGAAAAAGAAGGCACTATTGCATGAGTTGAGATGACTGGATGCATTGCTAGAATGTAGTATTTGCAAGTCTGTCGCTGTCTTGGTAAATTCTGCCACTGTCATGAGTCAGCAGTCCACTGACGTAGTGTGTGCCTCTTCACAACAGGCCGAAGAAACAGTACGGGAGATAGCTCTGTCTGATAGCCCAGGCTCCCAGGGAACAAATGTGTGTACAACCGTGCCTCAGGAAACAGCGGTGTACCTAAAAATGGAGACGGATGAGCAAATGAGAACCGAGGCACATGATCAGGCTGGCAGCTCCAGCAGCTCCAAAGCTGTGTGCCAAGAGCCTGTAACGTGCATCACTGAAGGGAAAACGAGTGCAGCCAAAGAGGCTAGGAGTGGGACATGGACAAGATAAGCGCAAATTGATGGTTCTTGACGAGAGCAGTCTTGTACAACAACAAGGGCAGGAGTGCACTTTTCAAAAAAATAGATCGATGCGTGGCTGGAGTAAGTTGGACGTGCCGGCGCCCCAGGAGGGAACTGCTACTTCAGGCCTGGTTGCAGATACTGAAATGGTAGGAGGCCCAGAGTGGTTTCCTAAGCGGGCGTTACAGAGTGCTAGTTGGGAACAAACTACAGAAGGGACTTGGGTTCCTGATACGTTGGACCCTACGTATTCAGCATCAGTTGTTTCTGCAAATCTAAATGTGGCCACCAACGAACTCGCTGAACAGTACTGATAATGCTGCACAGGCAAATGTCAATGTTGTAGGTAATGCTGAGGGGCAAAATCTATCTGTGGGCCCACTTAGGTTGGGTATACCTGATCAAATGGTGAATGCTAAGGATAGGGGGTGCTGGTCCAGTGTTAAAAATGTCTGAATTATTTCAGAACAAGGGTGAGCCTGCTCCACGTCGCAGTGCAGTCAGGTTATTGTATAGAGGGGGTATGGTGGAGCCTCCAGACAGAGTTTTTATTGCTAGGCAGTTATTGAAAGGTTCTTTAAAGTTTTTTTCATCAGAAATTTTTGTGCTCCTGCATTTGGGTAATCATAATTTTTATGTCAGTTTTAAGAATGTGTCAGGTTTGGATAGGTTTTGGGACCAATGCAATAAGCTAAAAAATACTCCTTTGTGGATGCTCTTTCATACAATTCCACTATCAAGACCTGCTATTAAAAACATTACTATTATGTTTAAGAATGAAGGAGTGAATAGTGAAGATATTCTTTATTGGTTAAGGCAACGATGTGAGATATTAAATAGGCCTAGTCCTACGCTTGGTAGTGAGCAAATTTGGGATGGGGGGGTGGAGGGTACAAGTTAAACTAATCATGACAAAGACAGGCCCCATTCATCTACCTAGTACTTTTTACTTGGGAAAAGATAGAGGCTCTATTTTTTATGCAGGTCAGCCTCGTTCATGTTTTAAATGTGGGGATAGGACACACCTGAGTTCAGCATGCAATACAGTGAAATGTAGTCACTGCTTGGAATTTGGACGTGTTTCAGGGAAGTGTTTAAATCTGTTTCACTGTAACCTATGTGAGAAAACAGGTCATTCTTACGGCAGGTGTCCCTGGGCCTCGCATAACAGGGAGGATTGCCCCTCACTTGAAGGTCTTATCAACATGGCCCAGCAACATCAGGCTAAAAAGATAGCAGACTTAAGTACTAGGAAAGAGGTAGACACCCTCAGACAGAAAGCAGTCCCAATTCCCCAAGAGGTTCAGCCTACAGCTTCTGTACATGAGGACCCAGGACTTCAGATGAGACATGAGTCTGTACAAAGGGTAAGGGAAGATCCTATTCAGGAGTCAGATGTTCAAACCATAACTGAAAGTGCTAGTTGTTCTCCTAAAGAAATGTCCCCCCCCCCAGGATCCTGAAGGGTTTAAAGTTGTCACTCAAACTAAACGGTCTAGGATGGGTAAGGTGGTGTCACAGAAAATTGGAGGGACGGACAGAGCTGCACCTCCAGGATCATGGAAAAGTGATAAGTTTGCAGACTTACATTCAGAGGATGGGGATTCCAAAGGGGACGGGACGGATTCCTCTTCTGTAGTTTCTTACACTGACACTGAAGAGGGAGGGGGTTCTGACTCAATAGCAAAGCGTACGAGGCAAAGACAAAAGACACAGACATCATAACCACAATACATTATGAGATCTTCTGCCAGCTTTGTTGAACAGCTCTCTAGTACCTCCATTAATATTAATAGTATAAAAGGGGATACAAAATTAGTGGGCATCATGTTTTCTTCACAAGAAAAGGCCTCAGACATTACCTGTATTTTGGATACAAGGGTGAAAACGGGGGGGAGAGCTTTCAAGGGCCTCACAAGCGTGGCATTTGGGACCTTCTATTTGGTCAACAGGACTGGATTTATGTGATGGGGTAGGGATTTTGTTAGCGAATCCTGATCTCATAGTCACTAGATTAGTAGATATTTGTCCGGGGCGGATTTTATTTTTTGGATATTTCTTATTTTTCAGATAGATTTCAGTTCATTGCAACATATGCCCCTCAGACCAAGACCCTTAGGGCTGTTCTATTTAAAGACATTCACCTGTTTTTTGCATATGTCTAGACTTGTGATATGGGCAGGGGATTTTAATTGTAGTTTGCACCAAAAAGATAGAGGGTTACAAACAGATACACTTTTTTTGTGATTCAGTGGCATTACATAATGTCATTTCTACTGCTGCATTACAGGATTCCTATCGAAGTTTGCATGCTTCAGGGGGTTTTACATTTTTTAAAGGTAAACTGAAGACTCGAATAGGCTTCATTTTTGTTTCAAAAATCTTGAAAGTGTTGTCTAGTAGGACTATTACTGAAGAATACTCTGATCATGTAGCAATTTGCACAAGGATATCCTGGCAAGATACCCCAAGGTGTAAAAAGAATAAATGGAGGCTAAATGAGTCAGTACATAGATACATAGATACATAGACAGTGTCGGCAGATAAGGGCCTATGGCCCACCTAGTCTGCCCATTTGAGCTTGTAAGTTCAGTTTGTTTTCCTAGAAGTCTATTTCCCCTTACCCCTGACCTCTAGAATTCCTTTATGTCTATCCCATGCATTCTTAAATCCCGTGATTGTTTCAGCTCCCACCACTTCCTCTGGCAGGGTGTTCCACTTGTCCACCACCCGTTCTGTGAAGAAATTCTTTCTCATGTTTCCTCTGAATCGTCCTCCCTTCAACTTCATCCCATGCCCTCTAGTCCTGAAACATCTTTTTCGCTTAAAAATAGTGTTTTCCTGCACCCTGTTCCTCCCTGTAAGATACTTGTATGTCTCTATCAGTATTGTCCAATATTAAAACTCGGAAGTGCTGGCAACAAAGCTGGACAGCCAAATTGTCAGTAGTTGACTATTATAAGGATCTAACGGAGTGGTGGGAAGATACTAAAAAATCTTGGCAGGAACTATTCAAACATAGGCCGAATCTAGAGAATACTGAAAACTACTTAGATTATTTGCAGCTACGGCAACAGTTGCAACGCTTAATTTCTCTATCAGAAACTACGTTCCAGGATTTTGGGTCACAAATCCAGAATATTAAAGCACAGTTACAAAAATTGCAATATAATAGGGTGCAATCTTTGGGGCAAGAGGCTAATTTTGGGATAAATGTTGGGAAACACAGTATTGACCCTTACAAGGATTGTAGGGAGAGGGTGAATGCAATAATTATTGTAGAATTGCTTTCCTCCAACAGGAGAAACTGTATCCTCTCCTTTAGGCATTTTAGATATAGTAAAAACTCAGGCCCAGAAGGTGTTTGGTGAAAAGTCACATACTACCACCAAGAGTAGACTATTGGATGATTTGCATCTTCCACAGGTTGAATTAGCAGATATTGACATGCTTACTCGCAAAATTACAATAGAGGAGGGGGTGCAGGCAATAGATAAATTAAAAAGGGACTCTGCCCCGGGATCCGATGGAATAAGTGCAGGGCTCTATAAACAATTTAAGGAATACCTGGCTTCAGCTTTGGTAATTTTATTTAACTACTGTATATGTTACATGAAAGTAGGTTGGCTCCATCTATGAAAGAGGCTATACTAGTCCTAATACATAAAAAGGGCCCTTCTGTGGATATTAATAACTGGAGACCCTTAAGTTTGCTGAATACTGATATAAAGATTTTAGCTAAACTGTTGTTAAGACGGCTTACCAAAATACCTACATATGTTAATAGTGAAGTACAAACATGTGCAGTGCAAGGCAGACAACAAAGCGATAACTTAATTTTGCTTAGGGAGCTGTTCTATCAAGGTGACGGAGGGGGTTGACAGGTTGGATAGTAAATATTGATCAAGAAAAAGCTTTTGATCGTTTATCTCATGACTTTTTGTTTTTAGTGCTAAAAGCTTTTGGAATACCGGAGTTTTTTGTAGACTGGATCAAATTATTGTACAGGGATGCAGTCATAATTCCGAATGTGAATGGCTGGTATGAGGGAAAAATTATAGTGCAGAGACGGGTTTGGCAGGGATGTCCATTGAGCCCCTTGCTGTATGGACATTTTTATTAGGTTGTGTATACAGGAACAGGGGCTAATTGGATTAGGGTTGCCAGATTGTTCACAGACCGTGAAAATTTTAACATATGCAGATGACGTGGTGTTAACTCTGGCCCTTCAAATGGACGAATCTGCTTTAAAAACAGTGATTCAGGTTTTTTCTGCTATATCAGGTTCCCGAATCAATTTAGATAAAAGCAGAGGGGTACCTTTGGGCCATACTCCCTTACCTGACTCAGGAACTGTTGCAGGGATACGGATTACTAAAAAACCTCTAAAAACATTAAGAGTTGTGTTTGGACCCCAAAATGCTGATATTTTGAACTGGGAGGCTGGTATAGCACGGGCCGAAAGAGTGCTTGTGGGATGGCGACAGAAAGTCATCAGTAAATTAAAAAGGGTTTGGTTAATCAAGACTTTGTTAGTTCCCATTTTTTTGTACATAAGTTACGTTTATCCTCCTCCTCTTAGGGAAGTGCTGACTAGAATCTACAGTTTATTTTTTCAAGGTGTCTGGGGCTCTAGGTTAAACCCAGTAAAACGGAGCCTCACTTATAGACCGAAGACGGGGGGGGGGTAGGAATGCTTGACCCCATTGCTTTCTTTTTTAGTATTTTCTTGTATTACAATTTTGGGAAATGTCTTCGACCATGGACTGTAGTTTGGAAAGAATGGATAGACTACTGGGTGGTGCCCAATATTGAGCCATGGCAACAGATGAAACCCAGATTACTGGGTAAAGAAAGGCCCACCCCTAAGTATGGCTTAGATAGTATTAAATGGGCGTTACAAAGGAAATTGACACCTGCAGTTGTAATTATTGATGACCGAAAAAAAGATATACAGTACCAACGCATCTTGAGTAATGAGCATACAGAAGTAGTAGAATTTCCATTATGTCCAGAGCAGTGGAAAGGGTGTGCCATGAAACAATTAACAAATCCTAGGATTCCACTGCATGCATGGGACTGTTTGTAGTTAGGGAATTATGGTAGGCTGGGGGTAAAAGGCAATAATAAGCACAAACAACTATCAGACAGACATTGCCCAAGAGATACGTGTGCTCAGATCTTAGGAACTCAGCATCATTTGTCTCTAGAATGTGGGTTTGCTCAGCTGTTTTGGGAACTTTTAGTTAAAGAGTGGGGGGAGCCATTATTTTTATGCTTACAATACTCAGAGATTGTATACGGTAATAACCCAGGATTTCTTGGAAGATATCATAAGTATACGATATACGTTATTTTTGCACTGATTAGGTATCATTTATGGCAGGCTAGATGCCTGTGGGTGCTGCAGCAAAAATGGATTAATCAGACTACGGTATTCTGAATGTGAAAAAGGCAACACAATTGTTGAGAAATGATTTAAATAAATATTCATCGTCTAGAGTTGCACACCTATGGATAAACTGTAGACATTGGTGTGACTAATTTAGGTATTGATCCTGTTGCAGAAAAGACAAGAAATATTTATGTCATGTATGTATTAACAGTATTTATGTCTACTAAAAGTATCGTTTGATATGTACTGTAATGAAGTCCAAATTTTCTAATAAAAATTCCCCTACTCTTTTTTTGAGAAGTGCCATGGGATCTTTAACGTCCACCTGAACAACCACCAGAACAAGCAGATGGGACCTCGGTTTAATGTCTCATCCATGTGGGTCTCTGCGCGTTCTGTGCCCTTGAATATCTGAGATATCTTTCTTTGAAACACTTCTGGGTCTGAGCATATTCCAAATGGCATTCTTTTAAATTGCCTATTCCTGCCTCTTATTCTAAGCCCTCACCTCATTCCTCCACTGGCAGCGTTCTCCACACTCTGAAGGGGCCAGTTCAAGGTATGACTCGTCCTTCCCTTCCCTATCTCTTACCCCCACCTCTCTCCTGCCCCCCCTCTCTACCCCCTGCACTTAATCAAAGGGATTAGTTCCCTTGAGCTAATAATTTGCACTGTTTGCTCTGTCTGAGGTGCTCCCAGCTTGCTCTAGCACTGTGTTAACTTGCCCTTCACAACTGATTTTTTTTTTGCTCACTTTTCTCCGTAATGTCCCCCCATCTTTATCCTCCTTCCCCCAGCTGGTTTCCCCTCTCTGCCCCTCTACCCTTCTTGATGTCCCCCACTGGACCTCATTCATTCAATAATTGCTAAATAATCTGCCTAGTAACCGTGATCCATTCCTGCAAGGAGTTGGCTCCAAGGCTACATTAAATTTCTGTACTGTGTTCCTCGGATATGCCACTTGTAATTAAATGCATATTCCACAGGTATGATATATTTAATTGTATGTAATGTCACAAATGTGACTATGTTTATTTATGATATTTTTTAACTGTATGTTTTGTTACAAATGTAATTGAATGTTTAATTTCTCAGATATATGATAAATGTTAAACTGTATGTCTAATTTTCATCCAGTTGTAACCGCTCCCCAGTCACACCGGAGATGAACAACTTGTTGTTCAGTGTGCCTTCCTGGTGAAACATTTCAATAAATAAAATAAATTTGTAGCACCTGAATGGGTGTATTAAATGCCACTAACACAGAGCTGGGCCCATCAAGTTTTATTTGCCAAAACACATGGCCCATGTTGAGCACTGATAAGATTTTGGCACCAGCTAGCCTTGGGCTACTTCTTCTTCAACAGTTTTCATCGGATAGTGCTCTCTCTTTATTGCCTTGTTCAAATTCCTGGGGTCAATGCATAGTCTCACTTTACTAGGCTTCTCTAGTATCACCATTGAATTAACCCAGCTTGTAGATTTCTCTACTTTTTCAATAACACCCAACTTCTCTTCTTCATATTGTCCAACTCTGACTTAACCTTATCTTTTAAAGCAAATGGTAATTTTCTGGGCGGGTGCATCAGTGGACTAACCGACTTGTCTATCTTGATGTGGTGTTCTCCCTCAAGACACCCCAGCTCCTGGAAAATGTCAGCAAACTCAGACAATATCTCTTCAGCTGAAACACTCTCTGTATTAACTGCAAACAGTTTCTTGACAAGTTTCATCTCTAAACATGTAGGTAGTCCCAGTATAGGCATTACACTGGCATCAACCACTTGGAACGTGACTACATGATACTGATTGTTGAATCCCACAGCCAGCACAACTGTCCCTTGCACATTCACTCGATGGCCAGAATAAGAGACCAATCATGCTTTCAACTTTTGAATAGGCTCTCTGGATACAGTTTGATACATGCTCATAGGCATAACATTACATTGAGCTCCAGAGTCCAGTTTGAAAGTCACAATTTTCCCATTAATGCTTAAGTGCACTTTGCAGTCATTGTCCACTGCTGTGACAGTTAGCGCTTCAACAGCATGAGCATTCTAACTGTCACTTCTAGTCTCTTCCTTGTCTACACGCACTTTTGCAGTACACATTCTTGCAAAATGTAGCCTTGCTACAGAAGCTGGCATATAACCCCAACCTTGCACTAATGTCCTGGGCCTATTTTGCCCTATGTACTGTGTATAACTGTATAACTGTGATATATGTCCTCTGTTGTTTACAGGTTACTACTGTGCTAATTTACCTTGTCTGCTGCTTCTTGACACAAAAATTGTTATTTGATACTATAATATCCTAAGCATTCAATGCGCACTGCTTGTATATTCATGCAATCGTGTATCCTTATGCTGCTTTTTATTTACTTCTGTTAACTGTTCACGTGATAACCTGCGTGTTATAATATCCATGTGTACCCCCCCCAGATCTCACCGGAAGACAAGCATCTTGTTGCTCAGTGTGCCTTTCCTGGTGAAACAATTGCAATAAATAAATCTATTATATATTCAACATCTTTGCTCATACACAGGGCATCTGTTTGGACGTCCTCTATCCTACATTTTCCACATCTGTGCAATCTGGGCTCTCTGGCTGGCACAGTCCCTCTCATTTTTTGCACAGTCTCTCTCTCTCTCTCTCTCTCTCTCTTTCCCTTTTGTTTGAAAACAGTCATATTTACAGTGGCATCTTCAACGGGGGCTCCCTCATGGTTTTAATTTGCCTTTCGCTGAATTCAGCAGCTCAATGGTTTTGGCTAGAGTCAAATCTACATCACAAAGGAGTCGGCACCAGATGCGGTCATCCAAAATACCAACAACAATCCTGTCTCTGCTTAATGAATCAGTCAGACTTCCAGACTCACAGGACTTAGCTCTCAAAAGTAATTCTGTAAGGTAAGCATCAAAAGTTTCACCTGGTTGTTGGTTTCGAGTGTTGAACAAATGCCTCTCATAGTGAGGTTTTTCCGTGGGTTGCAGTATTTCTCAAACTGCTCCATGATCTGGGTCAAATTTGTTTTGTCTTCCTCTCGTGCCCAATCAAACATATTGTAGACCTCCAGGGCTGCAGGGCCCGCCACATGCAGGAATGTCTTGGCTCGAATCTTTGGGTACTTCTTTGAGACCCCTGAGGCCACAAAAAAAAAAACAATCTCCCCTCCTCTTTAGCCTGTTCATCAACAGGCTTACAGAGGCCTGCAATAGCAAGATTATTCTGTATGCAGATGATGCGGTCATCCTTAGTAGTAGTGCCCAGCTTCAGCACCTACAGAATGATTTGCAGTACTTATTTTGTAGCTTGGAGGACTGGTTCGGCTCTCAGAAATTGCTTCTCAATTACAAGAAGATGAAGACGATGTCAATAACCACTCACCAGCACAAGAGATCTCTTCTCTCCCTTACTATTACTAACAACAAGGCTGCTCCACTCGAGTAGGTCAACTCTTTTAAATACTTGGGCATGATCATTGATGACACCCTCTCTTACATGCAGCACATTGATCAGGTCGTCAAAACAGTGAACACCAAACTTGGAGTTCTCTACAGGCACAGACAGTACCTAACTCCTGAGGCACTCAGGTTGGCAGTCTCCTCTTCCATCTTGTCTGTTATTGACTACGGACTCATGGTCTATGGGTCGGCATCTGACACTGCGCTAAAACGAGTAAGCATGGCCCTCAACAAGACCTGCAGGCTGGCTCTAGGGGCTGATAATCTCCTACACACCTGCTCCCTCTACGAGCACACTAACTGGCTCAGTCTTGCCAGCAGAATCAAATACCAAACATGCCTACTTGGCATGAAATCTCTCCTAGGTAAAGTTCCATTGGCCTTCAAAGAACTGCTCTGGTGAGGTTGATTCAGGTACCTCACTAGAGGACAGACTCACTGCCCACTTGCCATCCCCTTCAGAAAATGGCACTTGGCCAATGGTCCTTCGCAGACAGGGCTCCTTCTTGGCTAAATGAGATCCCAGCATGCCTTTTACTCATTAACAGCCTCCCCATCTTCAAGGCAGAACTAGGATGTCACCTGGCTAAGGCTGAGGTCTGTAGCTGCAGGTAACCTGTAGCACTATCACTCGGTAGCTTGGTGTCAGCCTGCTCCTGGGCTGCATTCTCCGATTTGTTACCCTGCTGCCCAGTAACCCTGAGTTTAACTCCTACTTCCTCCTACTACTTGCCAGCCCTCGAACTTGAGCCTTCCATAGCCACAGCCTGTCGACGAGCCTTCTATCTACTGTCCTTAACCTCAGCACTTTGTTTTAAGCCCCTTCCCTGCCATTGACCCTGCACAAATGTGATTGTTTCAAAGCACCTGTCTTCCCCCCAGCTTATTCTGTGTACGGTCCTCCCTCACATTGCTCTCTAGTATGTTCCCACTAGGTCAATCCTGCACAGAAAATTACCCCCCACCCCACCCTTGACTAGAATTAATGACAAAGCCTCCTCTTGGCTGCCTTAACATACAGGGTTGAAAGCCTATGTTGAGTCTCTACCCCCCTGACTTTATATGAAATAACAACAATGCCTCCCCCGGCTGCTTTACCTCCTGCTAAATTAGTTTCTTAAAACCACAGCACTCACCTTGTACCTTGGGCTGTACTAACTGCAATATGCTGTGCCTCTATATGAGATAGCTTACAATTGTAACAGACCAATTGCTGTTATTTCTTGTATTTTTTGTCTCTGTACTTGTGCACCCATACTCTGTAACTACCTTTCTATGTTGTCCTCCTGTTAAGACATGGAACCTTTGAAAAGGAGCATTTTGCTTAAAGGTTATGTCCGAATGACTACATAAATAAATAAATACTGTGCGAGGCAGCGCCAGTTTTCTGCAGGGTTGCCTGTGAGGTCCAGCGCGGGAGGTGGCAACAGCTGCTCCATCTTCTGAGACTATGTAATGAGATGCAGAGGCAAGGAACCATGTTTTCAAAGCTTTACTAACAGCCAGCATAAGTGTACACTCTTAACAGCTTACTTAAATCCGGCGGGTTATAGCCCACAACTAAAGCCGTGATGTCACGCGGAGCATGCATCATCAATATTCATCATATCCTCACACGGGCAGGCCCTGAGTTACTCACGGTTCTGCAGACAGAGTTCTTACAGGGTCTGGGCAACAGGCAGGTCTCTTCAGCTGCAGCTCTAGGGTGCTTTGAACAAGGTTGCAACCATGGATGCTTTGCTTGAACAGCAGGCTCCCTTAGCAGGCTGGTCACTGCTTTCTGCTTCTATGCAGGCTGATTTGCCAGCTAACTCTCCTGGCAAGCTTGTCACCTTCTCTTACATCATTGAAGGTACTGGGCAGACCAGTGCTGGGGACCAGGGCCACATGCCTCACCCCACCCGTCCAGGCATCCAACCCTCAGGGGGACACAATGGATAGTGCCTGGCTGTGACACTACCTGGCCAATTCCCCAGACTGTCCGCAGGTCTGTACTTCCCTTTGGGTCTTCAGGAACAATGATTTGCTTCTACCATGCAGGCCAGCATCGGTGGATATCTCCCTTCATCTGAGCTGGATCAGGTCCTAGGGCTAGGGCAGAAATCAGTCTCTCAGGCTTCTCCAGTGCTCAGGTTTTTAAAATACAAAGCAGCTCTACAAACTTTAGACTCTGGTTTTCCAGATTGTAGAATGTCTCCAGTAAGTCTCCTAGAAGGCAGCTGTGGAAGCCTTAGGCCAACTTCCAAACTTTTGTACCAGACACAGTCTGAGCCCTCCTTACTTGTGAAAAGCTCAAGGCAGACTGACCCTAAGCTGAATCTGCCCTCCAGGTTTCAAGGGATCAGGACAGCTTTTAATTGGTCCATTAGGCTGTCAACACACAAAATTAGTATCCAGAATGTTCATTCGACGCCCGACTGACTGAGGGGAAAGGCACCAAGTCACAGTCCTCTCCTATTCCCAGGAGTCCCCTCTTTGTAGTCCTTTGGGTTCCTGGCTTTCCCACTGGCTGTAGAGCAGGTCAAAGGTGGCAAATATGGGCAGCCGTTAAACAGTTCACACAAAGTCCCCACTTTATGTCTCTTCTTCAGGCAAACTAAATAGTTTTAATAAATAAATGCCCCATAGTCCATTAACTGCCCTTCTGCCCTATTGTCCAGTGGCAAAATGGACAAAAAACAAGGGCTCCTCCAGCTTGTCACAAGTGCTGTTGCACTCTCCACCCAGGCAGCAGGTAGGCTATTCATTTACTTAGCAGCCTCGGGTACTCTTAAAGTTACCATGCGCTTTTAAGCACTTTTACAAAGTTTTTATTAATTTTTTTCTCTCCCCCTCCCATGTGTCTGCAGGCCAGCCCCTTTACTATTTCTGGGGTCCTGGGGATCAGAGCACACAAAGGGAACCTGACAAGAGCCACCAGAGCAGCTTTTACAATGCGCGTCGTAGCGCTAGCAAACAGCCAAGCTAGCAGATGCCAGCTTGCACATCCAAGCTGGCTTTCTACTCCAATGCTTGCACACTTTACTGTGCAGAATCCAACAAACAACTGGGTGGGTTGTTTTACATTACTTTGATCTCGCTCCTTCGGTCCCCCAACAGGATTCTGGCACGTGGGGTCCGGCAGGACAGTAACAAGGAGCGCAGAACTGGTGGGAGGGAAGAGCAGCACCTGGAGAAGTGGACGAGGAAAGTCCCACCTGTGGTGAGGGTTACAATAGCTTTGCAAATGCTGTCATTTTTCTGCTCCATAGCTTTGTGGGTCTCTGAGTTTGCCTCAAAAAATTCCTGTGATCCTTCTTTAATTTGTAATTTTTGTCACTAAAAAGTAGGAATTTGAAGCATAAAATAAGAATATTGTCAGATATGTTACAGCCTTGTTGTTCAGAAAATGCTTTTCACACTAAGCTCAATATGGTAGGCTTCTTAAGCTAATATTTTCATGGGGGGTGTAGAGCCCGGTGATAGCCTGGCCCCTAGCGGAGGCTGGGAGAAAGGCACCTAGAACTGCCAAGAAAGCAAGGCGGGGTGTGGCAGACACTGACATGTGCTGCTCGGGAGTGTGCAGTGTATGTCATGGTATCACTGCATGCCACGCCTCTCGGGTGAAGAACATGAGAAAAACTACGAGCAACAGGATGGCACCAGGCCACCTTGCAGGCCTCACACCTGACCAGCTGGGCCATCCAATCAAGAACGAGATCCTGTTCCCAGTGGGGTTGGGGAACTGTGTTGACCCAACCAGTAGGGCAAGCCCTACAGGAAGACAGATTGGTAAGGTAAGCCCCTGTGGCTATCGGGGCTGGGGTGCCTGACAGATAGGGGCCATCTGGTAAAAGTGAGAAAAAGTTTAACAGGAAAAACTAACAACATGAATAATATACCTGCCAGTCAATCTGACCACTTTGATGGGCAAACCTAGCTGTTTGGTAAGAGAACCGATTTACCAATGATGAAGATTTATTTATTCCTAATTTAAAGTCTTATTTAGTTTATTTAGTCCTGTGTTTTTAACTATTTTGGTGCCAGGTTGTAAACACAGTAACACACTTCAGGGCTTGCAGTTATTGGGTAATTACCACACTTCCCCCCACCACCCCATGGTTGAAGAGCACTCGGCTAACACCTCATGCCTGCAACCCATAGAGATGGGGGCGGCGGCATGTGTAATTATCCAATAACTGCATGCCCTGCCATCTGTTATTGCTTACTTTACTTACATCTTGTGTGATGTGTCACAAGGCGCAGCCGATTTAACCACACTGGAAGTGGGTAATCCCTTACCTATGTCCTGGAGTGCCTTATTGCGTTTATAAGACGGACCAGCATATAAAATATATAGGATGTGTTTGTAATGAAATAAAAATGTTGTGGAAAAAAGGTCCTTGATTCTCATTTCTAAAAATTCTCATCCGGGACTACTTAAGAAATAGTTTGTTTCTGAAATATAAAAAAATGTTCTGGTCAGTTTTTCAGTATGTTTTCTCAACATGTTACAAGTGCATTAAGACACTTCTTGGATGTCTAATTATGGAGAATAATACAACAGTTATAAGCCAATCAGAACACAGGAAAACTGTCATTTATTATTCCACAAACTACTATGATCACATTTTAGACATGCCCACAGTAGGGCCGGCCCACCAGCACAGCAGAAAGATTTACCACTATGACGCGGATGGCCCGGGTTCAGGAATGGACTCAGGATGCCTGAGGGTCGGCCAGGGGAGCGGGCGTGAATTGAGCGGCCATTGCATGCTGCCCACCCCCGGGGAGGGAAGGGTTGAGTGCCTCTGGTTCAGTGCTCCCAGGTGACCACGGGACGTGCTGTTACTGTTGCACTGGAGAGCACTGCTCCTCGGGGGGGGGGCCATGTTGGATGCATGATGCAGTTGCATCGCGGCATCTGTTTTGACATGCCCCCACAAGAAAAAGAAAAAAGAGAAAAAGACTTCCACTGCACTACATGATGCCTCCCTGCCGTCGTAGATTTGGTGGTCCCCCCGGCGCAACCATGACAGAACCTGTCAGGGCTATTGGGGGGCTCCAGAAGCTCCACCCTGGGGGTAATCCAGGGGGCAGTACATCCGGGGAGGATCCCCAGTCTGGTGGCAGGGGTGGCTGAAGGGGAGCTGCTGGAAGATAATGAGTATAAAGCACAGTAAGTAAAAAAAAATAAAAAAAAAGACTCGCCCACAGTAGGTTATCCACACTTAAGACAAACCCACAGTAGGTTATCCACACTTAAGACACGCCCACAGTAGGTTATCCACACTTAAGACATGCCCACAGTAGGTTATCCGTTTAGTCCACAGAAAAACGGTGGAAGAAAGGTGTGCTCCACTTTAACTACCACAGAAGTTTCAAAATCCCAGGTTCAAAATTCCTAGTTGTATAATAGTTAAAACATTCAGTTAGCTGGAGTATACTTGGAATAACCGGCCTTAGCATTTAATCACCCTCATCAGCCGGTTATTACTTTGGATACTCTGGCTATGTGTTTCAAGGCTCTCGGTGCAAATACCTAATGCCTCATGCCCGACAACATGCTCAAGCCATGTAATAGTCACCCTGCCGAGTCTCATTTCTTACCATTTCCAACCCTGCTTATAGCAACTGTATTCATTTTGAACCACATAAAAAGGGGCAGCCAGCTTCCCACCCTAGGTTTCTAGAACATGTCAAAGCCCATATGTAGTACTTTCGCTGTGGGAATAACACTTGAAGAATACTGAGAGCTACAGTGTCGTGGTCCATAGGTTTCTTGTCTTAACAAAGTGCATCTCGTTTCCATTATAAATAAGGAGGAGTGGCCCTGTATGTCAATGAAAATATCAAAGCTACAGAAATTCAGAATACACATAAGGAGCCAGAAGAACTGTGGGTCACCCTAGAAACAGGAAATGGGACAGCCATAAGAACTGGGGTTGTCTACAGGCCCCCAGACCAGGGGGAGGACATAGACACATTATTGTTAGAAGATATACAAAACATGACAGCTAAAGGGGAGGTTCTGATAATGGGAGACTTCAACATGCCGGATACAGATTGGTCAATACCAGCAGGAACATCTGCCAGAACTAGACACATAGTGGATTCCTGCAGGGAAGGGCCTCAAACAACTGGTACAGCAACCCACAAGAGACAAGGCTATCCTAGATCTAGTACTGACTAACAAGGAAGGGATCACAGATCTCCAGGTAGAAGGTCACCTGGGGCCAGTGACCATCACATAGTATGGTTCAATTTGGCTACTACATCTAAATCATCCCATCCAAGGCAAAATATGGGACTTCAGAGGAGCTGACTTTGATAAGATGGCCAACAGAGTTAAGCTAGCCCTGGCAAAAAGAAACACAGGTGAGGGGGTACAGGCAAAGTGTGCAAGCATTAAGGATGCAATACTTGAAGCAACATCCCATTGTGTTAGACAGAAAAGGAAGTTCAAAAGAAGAAGGAAACCACTTTGGTTCTCAAAAAGGCTGGCCTTCAGGAAATATAAGGGAACACAGCGGGATGAAGATAGGGAGACATACCAAACTGCCCTAAGAGAAGCAGGGAAGGCAGTAAGGCAGACAAAGTCCCAAACTGAAGAAACACTAGCATGAACAGTAAAAGAAGGTGACAAGACTTTCTATAGATACATTAGTGAAAGGAGAAAGTCCAGAGGGGTATTGCTAAGCTTAATGGAGAAAGGGAGCATGTGAGGAAGAGGACCCTGTAAAGGCATCTATCCTAAATAGATACTTTTGCTCAGTATTTACTGAAGAGAAGGTAGGGCAGGGCCCACAGCTTAGCATCATGGACACAGGGGAGGGAGGTGAGCACTACTCCCTTCACAAAGAAAGGGTCCTACAAGAACTTGCTAAGCTCAGGGTGGATAAGCAATGGGACCTGATGGCATACATCCCAGGGTACTTAAGGAGCTAAAGGTGGAACTAGCAGAGCCATTAGCAGAACTGTTTAGTGAATCTCTGAGCACAGGAGAGGTCCCAGAAGACTGGAGAAGGGCTCATGTGATCCCACTCCACAAGAATGGTAGCAGGGAGGAGGCGGGGAACTACAGACCAGTCAGTCTTACCTCAGTAGTGGGCAAGATTATGGAGGCACTCCTTAAGGAAAGGATAGTGCAACACCTGGAATCCATAGGGGCACAGGATCCAAGACAGCATGGGTTTACAAAAGGAAGGTCCTGTCAAACTAATTTCATAGATTTCTTTGACTGGGTAACCAGAGTGGTGGACCAAGGGGGAGCAGTTGATGTCGCCTACCTTGACTTCAGCAAAGCTTCTGACACTGTTCCACATAGAAGATTGATAAATAAGCTGGATAGGCTTGGGGTGGGTCAGAAGTTGGTCAACTGGGTGGCAAACTGGTTGACGGGCAGAGAACAGAGAGTGGTGGTAAATGGTATACAGTCAGAAGAGATGCAAGTCACAAGTGGGGTACCTCAGGGATCAGTTCTGGGGCCAGTCCTCTTCAACATCTTCATTAGTGACCTTGCAAATGGACTAGAGGGTAAGGCTTGTCTGTTTGCAGATGACACCAAGATCTGCAACAGAGTAGATGATCCAGATGGGGTGGGCAGAATGAGAAGAGATCTGGATAAACTAGCAAAATGGTCAGAAAAGTGGCAACTGGGATTTAATGCAAAGGAGTGCAAAATCATGCACATAGGGAAGAGAACCCTGAAGCCACCTATAGGCTGGGAGGAGTTGCTAGCAGTCACAAAGAAAGAAAGAGACTTGGGCATCATCATCACTGATGACCTGAAATCATCAAAGCAGACCTCTAAAGCAGTAGGTAAGGCTAGAAGTGTTAGGGTGTATTAGTAGGGTATCACAAGTTATAAGAGAGGTAATAATCCCTCTTTACAAGACACTGGTTAGGCCCTATCTGGAGTACTGCGTGCAGTATTGGAGGCCACACCTTCACAAGGACATTAACCAAATTGAGGCAGTCTAGAGAAGGGCAACCAAAATGGTGCAGGGACTGCATCAGAAGACATATGAAGACAGATTAACAGAGCTCAATATGTATACCCTTCAGCAAAGGAGGGACAGAGGTGATATGATCGAGGCATTCAAACACCTTAAGGGCATTAACAAGGTGAAAGAGTCTAACATGTTTAAATATAAGAAAAATAGCAGGACAAGAGGTCACAGCATGAGATTAGAGGGGCTGATTAAGGGGAATGTGAGAAATTCTTTTTCACAGAAAAGGGTGGTGGATGCATGGAATGGCTTACCACAAGTGGTGGCTATGAATACAGTGCAGGGCTTCAAAGAGGCATGGGATAGGCATAAGGGAGCAATACAAATGACTATGAATAGATAGGCCACTGATAGAGCAAAGGCCGATGGCACATTTATAAGGTAGAAAAAGAAATGGGCAGACTGGATGGGCCTTGCGGTCCTTATCTGCCGTCAACTTCTATGTTTCTATAAACCGCAGTGATGCTGCGTGAGCTACTGGACATCACTTCACAGCTATGGGGCCGATCCCTGCTAATAGGACCTCTGTTATGTCCGACATGGGTTTGTTTACTATTTTGTATTTCCTTTTTTTTTAACCCATGGCAGCCCAGCAGCTGATCCAGAAGTTGGCCAGCATACACGTAATTTGCATGTTTCCAAGTCAACCTGTGCAGCTCCGCCCCTTAGTGCGGCTCAGGTGCGTATCCGGACTATAATAATGTATATACCATGACCATGTTTGCTGCCTGTCCAGCACTATAAATACCATTTTTGTACACCATGGCACTGTTTGTTGTTCTCCCTTCCATGCACTGGGAAGCGCAGTTGCATGCATTGCTCCCTTAAACACGTGCATACTACCACCAGAGCCTTCATGGCGGTATGGTCCTTGGGATGCAAAGATAATCTCAGTGGCCTGGCCAACCCTTCTAGGCTTCCCTCTTTAAAGTGAAAGTACAGAAAGGATCAGCTGGCTCAGCGTTATGGGACATAGAACAATGGCAGCAGTGCCAAGCCTTGTTGTTGCCACCTTATATTTAAACTTGTACACCATGGGGTTTGTCTTCTTACACCCATTATGCCACTCCGCGAGCCCAGGTCATGGGGAAACATTTACATATTCCTGCCTTCAGAATGCTCCTGTGGGTGTGGGGGTAGTCCCAGTGGTTGGGCGGAGCTGCACCCTACCCTCAGCCACATTCAGAGTGCTCCTGTGGGTGCAGGGGCAGTCCCAGTGGTTGGGCGGAGCTGCGCCCTACCCTCAGCCCTCTGCCCTCAATATTGTTGTGAAGGGCTGGGGAACACTAGAACAGTGGCAGTGACCGGAGAAGCTCACGATATGTGGGTCCTTATCATCTCTATCAAACTTCAGGTTAGGACCCAATAAGTAAAGTGAACTTGCCAAAACTGAAACCAGAATTTTGATAGATAAGGATAAAATAAAAACACCCCAAATCTGAAAGAAAACTAATTATTTTAAATCTCCCAGGATGAGGTACCATTTATGTATTTACAATGAAGTAACTGTAAAACACAATGGCATCAGGTGCCAAAATCAGATAAGGGAAAAATGGTGCAGGTTTGGAAAGCAGCCAACACAAACAGTTCAAGAGTCTATCATTAATGAGGAGGTACTTGGCTCCCTCTGGTGGCAACTTAAATACTGTATCACCCATCCAGCATGTTGCAGCAATAGAAAATGTTTGTCTCAAGATGTGGGCAGTTGCCGGCCCGGTGGCACTGAGGGCTGAAGCGCTGGATGCCACACCTCACACCAAGCTGGCGACCCAGGTTCGGGAGCGGACTCGGGTTGTCGGGGGTTGGCAGGGGAGGGGAGGAAATGATCAAGCGCCCGGAGGACAGCTCTCCTTTCCTGGGAGGGAGGGGGGACATAGGTCTCGCCATCTGGTGACCCCTAGTGGTGACTGGGGGTCAAGCAGCAGTCGAGTCCTGGCAAGCACAGGGGAATGGCTGCAGTGGTGCTTCTGCAAGTGTGAACGGGAGTGTTCACGTGCCGAGCTGGAGTGCATTGCACTGCTGGGGCAATGGGGGGACAGTAACAAGAAATACCCCCTTCCCAGTGGTAGGCGAAGGCGGGTCTAGGGCTCCAGCAGCACGTCTAATTCTAGGCTTAGAAGCCCTACTGGCTCTCTTCTCGTCCGTCCCCGCCAGACACTATAGAAGGAGCCCAGGTGGGGTGGCAGTCCTTGCTCCTGGAGGACTTAGATCTGGGGGGGTTCGGGAGACGTGACAAAGAGGAGGTACAGACCAGGAGTGGCTGAAGTCTTCAGGAGGACGGCATAAGTCGGGATAGCGAATGACTACACTGGAGAGAGTCCAGTGAGGTAGGGTGCAGAAATAAAGTTAAAAAAAAAAAGATGCGGGCAGTTGTATGGAGCAAAGGAGAGAGCCACAATATAGTGAGCCACTTAGCAGGTGCCATTATATCCAAATAATAAGTGGTTTCCCCCACTGACTACAAGTCCACAAATAGACAGACAGAGCCGGATTACAATAGTTTTGTTATTTATGTATTTGACTTTTGCTAACTGGGTAGGCCCACTGAGATAGTCAAGCCCCTTTTTCAGGGGTGACCCGGAATGAATTACATATAGTGACTAAACTGCACAAACTTACACAGTAGGCCATGAATGGCACTGATAACAATCTTAAGTACATGATACATAAGTTGTTACAATCAAGTAAGGAAATATAAACCAGTTTCTAGTAATAGTATTACAATTTAAGACAAAGCACATTGCAACGAGGTCAATCAGATAAGTTCAAGCCCCATAGAGGAGGACAGCAGGCAACTAGAAGGATCCCTGAGGTGAGGATACTTGGGCTAGCCGAAAGGAAGATCAGTGATTGCATCTGCAGTGGTTCTCCTCCAAAGAGTAGGCTTTTCCTAAGCAGTGTAAGTGTAGGACAGTTTAGCATTTCGCTTGGGAGTTTGTTCCACTGGGATGGGGTTGTGAAGGAGAAGTATCTCCCGCCAGGGCCAGATCGCACCCTTGAGATTTCTAGTAGCAGGGCTGCAGTGGAGCACAAGAGCCTTGCATATTGTTTAAACTTAAGTATTCCTGTGAGGCTGGGTGGGGTAGTGATTTGTGTGAATTTAAAGGCTAGGCAGAGCAGCAGGTACTTTATTCTTGCTTCAAATGACAGTCATACGCAAGCTGCAAAGACATCACAGTGGAGGTCCCATGGGGAAGTTGCAGCCGCAAAGCGTCCCACTTTATTATATAAGATTTTGAGTCTGCTTAACTCAGAGGCACGAAGGGACTGTAGGATGGGGGCTCCATAGAAAAGTATCAGCACTGAAGTGCTGTTTGCAATAGCAAGGCGTGCTTCTTTCACAAGACGGGAGTAGAAACTATAGAGGAGGCCAAGTTTCTGATGTAGTGTTTTAGCTATGGCATCCACATGGGGACTAAATGTCAGATTCTGATCAAGCATAATCCCTAGATGGATCTGTCGCCCTTAGTAACTTCACCATTTTCTGTGCAGCCAGATTGAGCAAGCGTGGAGGTGGATGCACCATCTACATTAGAAACTCACTACATGCCATCCCGGTCTCCCTCCCCGTCACTACGCCTGGTGCCCAAATCCTAACCATCAAACTAAGCCTGAGCAATACTGGTAAGCCGCTATATATCATGGCTGTCTACATCTCTCCAGGTAACCCAAAGCTTGCCTTTGAATAATTTCTGCCCAGCATCGCACATCTCCCTTCCAAGAGTGAAATCATTATTATGGGAGATTTCAATGTCAATTGGCTATCCACTGTGTCCTCCCTCTAAAAAGAATCCATTCTAGCTTATGACCTTACCCAGGTGGTCCATATGCTGACCACAGTAGACCCCAAATATAGTACCTTCACTCATATCGACCTCATCTTCACTAACCGCCCAAACAACCTCACCAAGGTCAAAGCGCTCCCAGACCCACTAAGTGACCACTCCCCAGTTACCTGCTGGTGGTCAAATAAACTACCCCCATCCCGCCAAAAGTTTCTGCCAAAGGTGCCTCAAAAAAGGATCCTTCTCCCGCCTCAAATCATACCTTGCCTCCTGTGACTGGACCCCTATACACACTGAACTATCTGCTGATGCTGCCCTCACCTATTTTATCTCTACCTTTAACACTGCCTGTGACATCTTTGCCCCCATCGCCAAGCATATTGTAAAACAATGGGACACACCCTGGATCTCCCAGTCATTGCTGGACCAAATGTGCCTCAGAGATAACCTCTGGTAAAGGGCTCTGGACTCGCAACTCCCCCGGGACAGACAGCTATACAGAGAGGCCAGGAACAAATATACATGGGCAATATGGCTAGCTAAAGTTAATTACTATAGGCAAACTCTGACCTCCTCCTGGGGCTCCGGGGAAAAAATTCTGGAGCAATATAAAAGAACTGTGCAGGAAAACTGTATCCCCTGCTCCTGACCAGCTACTAATTGATGGAGTCATCTCCCAGGACCCTGCAGCAATCTTCAACGCCCTCAATTCGGCCTTCTCAGACCTCAGTCACATCCTCCCCTATAACTTCTTCAGCCTGATTCCAAGTTCCACTACTTACACTGTGGCCGCCACAGACCACCCCTCTTTCTGGCTATGGGTCCTCACTTGCAGTGAAGCAAACTGCTGTCTCACCAAACTCCTGATGAATGCTCACCATAGCAACGGCTCCCTGGACCTCAAACTCCTCCAGTTCACCCTGGATGTGACCCTGCCCCAGCTCACCAAAATAATTAACCTGTCCTTATGTCTCAATCAATTCCCCATGCCCTGGAAAAAAGCCATTATAACCCCTATTCTGAAGAGTGATGATTGCACCTCCATTAGCAATTATAGGCCCATTTCGATCCTACTCCCGCTCTCCAAGGCACTTGAAAAAATTGTATTGGACCAACTTAAGAGTACCTGGACAAACATAACCTACTCCGTCATGAACAACAAGGCTTCTGAAGGGGACACAGTACTACCACTGCCCTCGTCGAATACACAGCATACATACATGAGGCACTAGAACAGGGCTCCCTTGCTGGAGCAGTCTATGTTGATTTGACAAAAGCATTAGACACTGTCAATCACATGCTGCTACTCCACTCCCTTACTGCCCTGAACATCTCCCCGGAGGCCACCTGCTGGTTCGAAGACTGTGTATCCAGCCGTACTCAACAGGTCAAAATAAGGCTGGCCCGGTGGCACTGAGGGTTGAGGCGCTGGATGCCACACCTCGCACCACTGACGACTCACGCTGGAACCAGCCGGGAGTTGCCGGGGTCAGCGAGGGGGAGATCGAAGACCGGAAGGACTCGCTCTCTTCCCGGGTGGTGGGGTGGAGTTGCTCGCTCATCGAGTGACCTCAGATGTTGGCCGGGGGTGCGCCGATTGAGCAGCATGGTGAACACCGGTGTGGGCAGAGTCACGGCATCACGTTGCCTTGCTAGCTGTGCTCTGGAGGGACGGGAAGAAAAAGAGTAAATACCCCAACCTGGAGATAGATGAAGGCGCCACGGCTTTCACTAACCACACTCCCAATTTCCGGGCCATCTCCCTACTCCTGTCGGAGCTCATGTGCGCTGGGTACTTTGCCCTACTAGATAGAGCGCCCCAGGTGGATGGGGCAGTCCTACCTCCAGAGGGTTCAGACTCAGAGGTGGTGCTCGGAGGCACGAGGAGAGGAAATGGTCACGGCGGGAGGTAGAGGCGGGTAGCCCGTGGTCGCTGGAAGGAGTTCTCCAAGAGTTGGAGAAAAAAAAAAAAAGGTCAAAATAGACACCACGCTCTCCTCCAGCAGATCAGTCCTCGCCAGGGTCCCACAAGGGTCCATTCTTGGCCCATTACTCTTAACCTTCTTCTTAAACTCACTCCCCCAATCCTGCAACGGTAAGCTACTGCTCTATGTGGATGACGTTGTGGTTGTCTGGAAACACCCTCATCCTAACTCCCTGCAAACCGCCCTACAGGGCTTCTTTCTGGAACTTCAAGACTGGTTCTCTGAGCATCACCTATTGCTCAACTACAACAAGACAAAGTCTGTGCTCTTTGCACACCATCAGAGCCCTCTCTGTAACACCCCGCTAATTATCATGAACTTACTAGGCTCTACACTTGAACAGGTCTCCTCTTTCAAGTACCTGAAATTCAAGTTATCATCACCTAGACACTTCACTCACCTACCACACACATATCCAACATGTCTCCTCCTCCATTAACACCAGGCTGGGGATCCTATTCTGACATAAGCACTGCCTACCCCCCCAGGCCCTCTGACTAGCTATGTCCTCCTCAGTCCTTACCTTGGTGGATTACGGCATAGTGATTTATGGGACTGCAGATCAAACAGCCTTACGATGCATTAACCTAGCTCTCAATAAAGCCTGACGCGTGGTCTCTGGATGTGAATGTTTTACCCACACATGTGAGCTGTACAATCTAATGGACCGGCTAAACTTCGAAGGCAGGCTTAAGTATCACACTTGCCTCCTTGCAAAAAAGATACTTCAGAAGTAAGCACCTCAAGGCCTACACCACCTCATCCAAATAGTTCCCTACAGAAGAGCCCCCAGGCTTTCTTCCAATACCACCCTCCTGGTCCCCCACTGTAGGACCTCCCTTGGTCAAAGATCCTTCCGGTATCGGGCTCCCCTGTGGTTAAACAACCTACCGCCCTCCATCTCCATGGAACCCCGTCTCAGCCAATTTAAAACCAGCCTCAAGACCCTCCTCCTTGCCTCCACAGCCTGTGACTGTATGTAATGTTCCATCTTCCTACTTAATAACTCTATAGGTTGCATAGCTTAATCCCTAGGAGGCATATTTCATAACTTGTTAAGTTTACTCACTTAGGATACACACTGGAAAGGGGAATCATATCTGATGTATCTTGATTAATTCCCTCATTACTCCTCTCTCACTGTGTATATAATTTGACACAGGGTCCATTTAAGACCCCTTGAAACTGAAGCCTACCATATGTGAATATATATATGACACAGGGTCTACTTTTAATGACTACTAAA
This sequence comes from Neoceratodus forsteri, assembly GCA_016271365.2. NCBI lineage: Eukaryota > Metazoa > Chordata > Ceratodontiformes > Ceratodontidae > Neoceratodus > Neoceratodus forsteri. The sequence goes on along the minus strand of JADMNL010000027.1, from coordinate 303,372,332 downwards.
GCTGTAACCTGCTAATTGTATATATTCCCTGTACTGTATTACCTATGTTTATTATCCTGTTTATGTTATGTATAAGTATCTATCAGACATGGAGCCTTTGCAAAGGAGTCTTTGACTCAAAGGATTGTAATTCCGATTTCTCTCTTAAATAAATAAATACAATATTTAATTGAGCTCATCACTTCTGGGTGTGAACTGCCAAGAGTAGATAAACTTAGCAGATGCTTTCTCAGGTACCTGGATAGAATAGCTCTACACAAATAGCGCCAGTCTACAGAGCGCTAGTTCGTGTAGCGCTAGCATGGACAGAGGGATCTACAGGCGCTTTCAGTAAGTGCTCCCCAGGTTGCTGTCCATGGTGCTTACCACAAACGAGCACCAGGATCCAGGAGGCTGGCCGAGCTGCTCCCGTGGCGTGGAGGGCTAGGGCATAGAGCAGCTCGACCAGCGGCAGTGGAGACCAGGGTTTTAATCCTGGTCTCCAACAATTTTGTGCACTCTAGACTTTGTTTCTTTGACATGGGGCTGTGGAAACACAGATATTTTAACTTTCCCCATGATCTGCTCCCCCCACCCCGGAGTGAGAATCCTTTAGTCCGGGGGAGTGCAGGGGGCAGAGCACCACCCTCCGCGTGGAGGGGTTACAGGGTGTGGAGTCTCCTGCAAAAATAAAACCATAAAACTGATGGCATTATTGCCATGTTATTATTGCCAACGGCATTGTGGTCAGCGCTATTCTGACCCAGTGCCGCTTTCTCATATTGCCTAGTCGTTTAGATCCAGAAAGCATGGCTTTGTTTTTTTTTTTGTTTTTACATTAAGGATAAGCTTGTTCTGTAGAAATCATGTTTCAAGCTGTTTGAAGTAAGTGTCCAGATTTGTGTTGACCAAGTCGATATCTAGAGAGGACCTATATGGAACAGCATCATTTGCATGGAGTTGCAGCGTACCCCCCCCCAACACAGGTGTCAGCATCCTCAGTTGGTAGCACATCCGCCTCTGGACCAGAAGGTCATGGGTTCTCGTCCCACACCAGGATTGGACTTGCACCTAAAAATTGCTGGCATCCGAGTGCAGTATTGGGGGGTGCTGTACTGCCGGGGTGTGCCGTCCTTCGGATGAGATATTAAACTGAGGTCCCTTCTGCCCATCCTGGTGTTGTCCTGGTGGGTGTCCAGATAGAAGTAAAAGAACCCAGGGCACTCTTTGCAAAAGAGCAGGGAACATTCCCGGTGTCCTGGCCAACATTCCCCTTCCCATAAAAACTGGTTCATGCCATTATCCAGGCTACGTGTGGGTGATGATGTGCGATATGGCCGCCACCACACATTCAGTCACTTCACTACCAGTCTAGCATTGCTTGTAAAGCGCTTTGGGATACTGTGTATGAAAAGTGCTATATAAATGCTGATTCTTCTTCTTCTTCAATACACACACACACACACACACACACAATTGCTGGATGTATCATTAATAAAGAGAAAATGAAGGGACCTAGAATTGATCATTGGGGTACACCTTCTGTGATTTCCCTTTGCCATTTGATGCATTGTTTACAGTTGAACATAGAAACATAGACTTTGACGGCAGATAAGGACCGCTTGGCCCAGGGTCTGCCCATTCCCTACCTACAGGATAGGCCGCAGATCCTAGTTAACCAACAGCCTATTTCTTCCTACCCCCCACAAGAATTGCCTTATGTCTGTCCCATGCATTCTTGAATTCTCCCACAGTTTTAGACCCCACAACCTCCTCAGGAAGGCTGTTCCATGCATCTACTACTCTCTCTGTGAAAAAATACTTCCTCACATTGCCCCTGAACTGCCACCCCCCCGCCTTTAAATTGTGTCCCCTTGTTCTTGCACATCTCTTTTTCTGAAAGATGCTACCCTCTTGGACTTTGTTGATTCCACTGAGGTACTTAAAAAGTTTCTATCATATATCAAAAAATAAACAGCTGCAGGCAAGGTAATCTAGTCCAACAATCATTAATTTGGGTAACATCTGAAAGGTGCGTGACCTGAGATATTGATTCAGGTCAAGCAGATCTAGAATGGGGTGCCAGCCCCCCCGTCCACTTGGGCACCAGGAAGTACCTGGAGACAAAGCCTGGGTCTGCTGGAGGATCCGCCACTAGAGCCTGTCCAATCATTTCTGGTTGGGCACTTGCGCCCTGCCCAGGACTTTTTGCACCTTCTGGGTTACATGGGGGTGTGCACCTCAGTGGTCCATTGGGCCCGGCTGCACATGCGCCCCCTCCAATGGGAGCTGGCCGCCCAGTGGACTCAGCATATTGGTCATTTTGACCAGCTGGTCACTGTAACCCAGAAGAAGTGGGACACTTTCCAATGGTGGACCACCCCAGACCGGTTGCAGGAAGGGATCCCGTTTGTCCACCCAAAGCAGACAGTCGTCCTCATGACCGATGCCTCACTCGGTGGCTAACATTCTTGACTACCTTTGGTCTTTCTTCAGAGGGGGTCTCCGGTCATCGACGACCATTATGGTGCACCTGGCAGCCATCTCTGCTTACCATACGTGGGCTGGTCAGCTGATGTTGGTGCAGGAGACAGTGGTCGGGTGCTTTTTCAAAGGTCTGGATCACATATCCCCTCCGGTGCGTGAACCTCCACCTCCATGGGATCTACTGCTTGTACTGGCAAAGCTCATGGGCAAGGCGTTCGAACCAGTGCACAAGTGTGAGCTGTCACACTTGTCGTGGAAGATGGCCTTCCTGGTGGCTATCAAGTCTGCCAGAAGAACAGGGGTGCTCCAGGCGCTTTCGGTGGACTCCCTTTATCTGGTCTTCCACAGGGACAAGGTTGTCCTACACCCCCACCCGAAACTCCTTCTGAAGGTGGTATCAGAGTTTCACCTTAACCAGGTGTTGACTCTGCCAGTATACTACCCTAATTACACCTTGGAGGTCGAGTACAGGCTCCATACTTTGCACCTGAGATGTGCTCTCTCCTATTACAATGAGAGGATGGCGGAAATTTGGGGAGAGGTTCGCCAGCTGTTTGTCACTTACGTTGAAGCTGCTTCTGGCAGATCTGCAGCGAAGCAGACTATTGCAAGATGGATTACATCATGCATAGGTCTGTGTTATGAGTTGGTGAGCAAGGAGCTCCCAGAGGGATAAGAGCTCATTCTACCCGCCATACTGCTGCATTGGTGGCTGCTTCCGACATCCCTATCCAGGAAATCTGTTGGCTGCTACCTGAAGTCAGCAGACACCTTCATCACCCATTACCACATCGACCTTGAGTCACGCGGGATGCTGGTTTTGGGGCCTCAGTTCTCAATCTCTGTTCCCTAGAGTGAGAGTTGCTGCCTCCTCCTCTCAGAGAACTGCTAGAGTCTGCCAAAGAGTGTGGATGAACAACATATCCACACTCCTAGAAAAAAAAGGTTACTCACCTGTAACAGTAGTTCTAGGACTGGTATATGTTGTTCATCCACATGGACCCACCCAACCTCTCCGGCTGTGGACACACACAGCCTGGCTTCCAGCGAGCTAAGATCTGGCATCATGGGGTGGAGCCAAGGTATATACCACCCAGTGGGTGGGAAGAGCCAGCTTGAAGACTTCTGGTTGGATTTAAAGTGGAAAGAGACATGCCAAAGAGTGTGGATGAACAACATATACCACTCCTAGAACTACTGTTACAGGTGAGTAACCTGTTCTTACTGGCCATCCTCTGTTCAGTCTTCTGTCCCAGATAGACTGCTATATGGTGGCTGACAATTCTATTTCCCATCTTTGTTTTACCTTTTCTAACCCTGAAGGATGAAACATAAAAGTTGACGGCAGATAAGGACCGCATTATTAAGTAATATTTTATATAACTGTGAGAGGGGATGGGTGTTGCCTTTAATTGTAATAGTAAAATAAAAAAAGTTTTCAAGTTCTGTTCTGTTCCTGCTCAACATTTGCATTCTTTTAGAAGATAATATGTAATGATGGCCCTGTAGATAACTAAAATGATCTTCCCTGTGAAGATGAAATCTGTTAGTCAGCTGTGGGAAGGGGAGACAAACTCCATTGTCTGTACATTGCGCAAAGGTGGAAAGTCATCAAGTGGCCCAGGTCTGAAAGCCAGGGTCTGATCTGGGTGGAATAAAGGAGGGTTCAAGCCTGATCCGGGAAAGAGAGCTCATACCTTTTGGGGTATGGGTAAACTTTCTGAGCTTTCTCAAGATTTTAAGGGAATGAGAAACCCAAGGGTTTGTCAGTGATCCTTGTATTCCTAGGGGAATGCTATTGGTCAGCAGGGCCCAGAGTGCCCAACCTTTGAGAGATTCTTCTTCTAGAAGGTACCAGCCTGAGTCCTTTCTGCATTTGGCCCAAGTGCATAACTGTGCCCCTCTGGCTGCTACAAAGTAAAAGTAAAAATGTGGGAGGGCTAAGCCACCTTTCTCCTGAGGAGCTTGTAATATATTTCTGGCTAATCAAGGACATTTCTTGTTCCAAAGGAACGTCTGTGTCTCTTTTTAAAGAGTGACCCAGAAGTCTCTGGGTGGATGTTAGGAAAGGGTTTGGAAAAGAAAAAGGAGTCTTGGTAAGGCATTCATCTTTAGGGTTTGTGTTCTCCCATATAGTGTCTGGGGCAATATCTGCCACCTGGCCATATTGGCCTGTGGGGTTGGAAATAGTTTTCTTTGTTGTACTTTACATTTATTAGTTTACATGTACTTCATATACAAATACATATATTGTCTTGAAAACAACAGTATAGTTATACATTCCAACAAGGACATTACATTCCTATGTTATACAGGATATCAGTATCTCCAAGTAGATTCCATACACTGGAGGAGAAAAAGAAAATGTTTTAAAACATACACTATAAATCTAAAATTCTGTGTAGCTGTAACCCAAGAGCAGGTGGATTAAACCTTATACTTTCCAAAATTGCCTCGCTTTCTAAGCATTGGGTCCACCATTATACCTAAAGAGTAGTTCTTAAATTGAAAAGACGTCAGAGAACCATAGCAGTCCATATCTACCCCCTTATCTAAAAACTATATTAAGTCTCTGGGAGAACACAGCTTGATTCTCCCAGGTGCTCAAATGCTGCAGCTTTAAACTTAAAACATCTATAGGGCTCATCATTTACCTATTTAAGAGGAGAAATGAAACAATATTGTGTCCCTAGGGCCGAGGACCCTAAAATTTAAACCCATAGCTATATAATAAACAAGATAGAACAGCCTTTATGAAACTGGATGTCTGCAGGCTAAACAGCGGCAATTTGTTTAATTAGGACAAGTAGGAAGTAATTAAAAGTCACCAAATTGTCCCATTCAGGTTTCCTCCAGAGATTCCTCATCCGATTGCCTTTTTTGATAATCTTTTTGCTGAGCTTCCATTCGGGCGACCCATTTACCAGCATCAATCAGGTCGGTGAACACATATACCTTGTCCTGAAACACAATACAAAGCATAGCCGGGAACAGTACAATATGAGGTATTTCTAAGTCCTGCAATTTTCTCCAAACTCCATCGAATTTCTTTCAACATTGTCTGGTAGAGAAAGAGAGATCCGGAAAGAGATGTACTGTGTGATCTTGAACACTGAGTGGGCCCAAACGCTTAGCTAAGGCTAAAATGGAGTCTCTAGTGCCTGTGCTGTTGGCTACTATCATGAGGACCCGGGGGACCGACTCTGCCTGTTTGCCACAAGACCGAATGCGATACGCCTTGAGGAATTGCCAGTTTGAAAAGTCTCCCTGGCCCACAAACTGTTCTGAGATCCAATCCTTGAAGAAAAGCAGAGGATGATCCCCTTCCAATCCCTCCGGTAGGCCAATCATTTGGATATTCATACTCCTTACTTGGTTCTCTAGGAGTGCCAAATGATTTTGCATGTGTTGTGTCTCTTTTAATCGACCAGCATTTATTGCATTACATTTGGTAGCTTGCTGCTGTAAGTCTTCCTCCAGCCAGATAGTTGTTCCACCAATGACTCAACCAATGTGATACACCCTGTGAGGCCATCTAACTTAGTATTCATTGCTGTAACTGAAGAAATCAGCATTTTTAACTTGTGGCCTAGCGACTGCAGGGTTTCCTCTCCTTCAGCGTTGGAAGGCAGAGCCTGCCCGGTTGATCTTGTAGTTGAGGTATTAGCTGTTTCTTGAGGGCAATCCCTCTGGTCTTTCTTTTTTGGGTTGCCCATTCTAATCTCTGGTATCTCCTCCGCTGGTAGAAGTGACTGTTTTAGTTAGATGCGACCTAAAAGTATAATTTTATCTTATTTTAGTTTTATGTAGATGCAGAGCTGTTTCTTTAGTGTCCTTCTAGCTCGGGCTCCACAGTGCCCCCCTACCCCTTGAAATAGTTTTAAACAATTATTTCTGTAGAGTTGGGTGAGGTCCGCGGATACATTAATACCAAGGTAGCTGATGGTGTTTTTATGGGCCCATGCGAAAGGGAAGGTTGTCTTAAATTCGGGGGTGCCGCTCAGGATGAGAGCCTCAGACTTACTATGATTCATTTTATAGCCTGCCAAGGTGCCATATTCTTCTAAGGCTCTAATGAGAGCGGGAACAGAAGTCTCAGGGTCTGAGATAAAAACTAGGGAATCATCTGCATATAACGCAATTTTTTGAGTGTGGCCCTCTACCTTGGCTCCTTTTATGTGAGGCTGTGCTCTGATAGTGACTGCCAACAGTTCTAGGGATAGTGCAAAGAGCAATGGGGAGACGGGGCATCCCTGTCTTGTTCCCCCTAGTGAGGGAAATCTTCTGGAGAGGTGGCCATTCACTTTGACTCTAGCCTCTGGTGCATTGTAAAGGGCCCCAATAATGGCTAAGAATTTATCTCCTAGGCTGAACCTCCTTAGGGTCTCCTCTAAAAATATCCATTGTTCCCCCCTCTGATAGTCTTCTTCCCCCTTCATGTTTGGTGGCCTCCCAGCTCTGACACGGTGGATCTCTCAGACCTCTCTGAACAGTGCAGGGCCAGAGAGCAGTGAACATTATGCTGACAGATTGACAGAATTTCTTCCCGATGTTCTCCGTGTTCCTCCCTCCACCCACCACCTCCCTGTTGGCACCAGACATGCCTGGAGGGCAGCTCAGGTACACAGCTCTCCCATGTGGAGAAGGGAACACTCCATGACCCACTTCAGGCATCACTGAGGCCACAAAATGCTTGCCAGGAAAACACTGCAGCCCTTCCCCCTCTGCAACCGCAGGATGCCCATTCAAAGACAACCAAGGTTTGTGTGTCTGAGTCCAGTTCACCTGAATTGGAGCGATTTGCACCACTGGAAGACCTGATGCCCTTAGTTTGTATGTTTCTAAGCTTATAGTACAAGACCGTCCACTGGAGACAGATGACTTTTTTTTTTCTTTTGCAAATAAATAATCAGTTTGAATTTTCTAACTCTAACAACCTCTGAGACCTGGATTCCTTCAGAGTGTAATTAAGCACGATGACTCACAAACAGAGAATACCAACCAACAAGGCAGCCTTTTTAGGAGAATTCCCTAGATGTGCTGCTTGTACATGAACTGAATGTTGAAAGGGTTTGTGCTGTAGTCTGAGACAGCACTTTCAAATTAACAGAGCAGCAAGCATCCGCTATCTGCAGACTGAACGATCATGCCCATACAGTTGGGGGCACATGTTTCCCACCCCTAATCCCCCATCTCAAAAATACTTTTTGGGCTGAAGAAGTATAATGTAGTGTACCTTCATCCCCTTAGATTACCTTTTTTAATTTTTGCCTCACTAGAAATTCTCATGGCATGGCTGACCCGGTGGCACTGAGGGTTGAGGCGCTGGATGCCACACCTCACACTGTGCTGGCGACCCGGGTTTGGTAACAACCTCGAGTCGCTGGGGTGGGGGGGGAGCAGGATTGAGCCATGGCTCTCCTCTCCCAGGTAAGGGGTGGGGTCACCCACTCGTAATCCCGCTGTCACTGAATGGAGGTTCGTGCCGCGCGAGGTGGCTCCACGATGCACTGAAAGGGAGGTGTCTCTAATGGTGTAAGATGTGCCTCCACATGCATGCGCTCCATTGGGAACGTGTGGAGGCGTAAGGGACAGGAGAAAACCTGAAAAACTACTTATGAAAAAAAAAAATTCTCATGGCATTATATCCCTGCTCCAGGTCTTTTGCCTCCTCATGAGCCCTCCAAAATCTGCAACAGAACTCTGCTTTAAACTATAAGTTAGCCGCTTTATGGCTGTGTCTTATGATGTAAGGGACTCCAAGTGCAAGGTTTGGGCAAGAGGACTGCGAAGTGAAGTGGAGTGGATCTGGCTACCCAAACCTCACTAAAGGGTTCCCTTATAAGAGACACCCTGCGCAGGCCTGATTAACCTTCAGTATTATAAATCACTTGAGTTAGCTGGAGTGACTTATGGTGCTGGCCACAAAAAAGGGCCCCATCACAGTAAAATGCTGCAGTAAGTGGGGTACTGCATACTGTAGCAACTCCACTGTTTTCAATGGGAAGCTAATCAAACTATGCTGAGGTACAGTAAGGCATGCCACAGTAAGAGGGTACTGTTTTGTAGCCAGCATTGTATAATAAGTTTCAAGTATTTCTTTTTTAATGTTAAGAGTTAAAGGAAGCCCCCCCTTCACTTGACTGTAAAGTGGAGCGCTCCATTCCTAACATTCCTGCACAAGAGACCACCGTACTCAGGATAAGAGGTACAATGGCTCTGTGTACTGATTGGCTGAAATCATGTAAGTGATTTAAAAGCACTGTAATACAGTTTATCTTTCTTTTTTTGATCCCTCTGTGTCCACTGGCACACCTCTCCTTCGGGTTCCGTAGCGCCACCTTATTTACCTGCCAGGCTCACTCCTCTAATGACATTCCACTGGGGCATGCATCCATTCCAGACCTCTGGACACATAGGGGGCTGGTTTGTCCATGCCAGGGGCCTCTCCTGACTATCATTATGAAACATACACCTGAGAGCTCCTTACTATCCCTCTCAGTCGGCCAGCCTGTCCCCACCATGAGCCGCATCGCAACCTGGTAGAGAAGTTTTGTGTGGTGCTCAGAGGGGATATGCATGTTGAGTGCACTGGGAGAGAGGCAGAGAGGCCATCATCCAGCATACTGGTGCATTTTCCATGTTCTTTTCCTGCTTCCCCTCCTGCTCCCCCTTGGTTGTGTACATGCACAGCTGGCCTCGGAGGGGCCTGATGGCACATGGTCACTCACACCATCGCTAGCACCTCCACCAGCCACCACCAGGAGCTGCTAGAGTGTAACACTGCATACCCCCCAACCCGAGGAAAGAATCCATCGGATGCTCTTCACCCTCCCTGCTGGCCCCTCGGTCCTGACATCTCAGGAGCAGGGTACAAACTCAGATCAACAGCATGTCAGAGTGATCCCCTATTGCTTGACACCACAGAGGTGACATGTTCATTTTCTTTACATTTAAATTGTGCTGATTTTATGTCAGGCATAACCAGTCGTCACAAACAAGTCTTAAACAGCATAGCTAGAAGCCGGCCCAGTGGTGTGGATGGCTGAGGCGCAGGCACCTTACCTCCTACCACGCAGGTGATCCAAGTTCAGGAGTGGACACAGGTCACTTGAGGGTCAGTCAGGGGAAGGAAGATTGAGCATCCGAGGGACAGCTCTCCTCCATCGGGGGAAGGGGTGTCACCACGACCTGTTGCAATACTACCACCTGGAGATGTCAGTACAGGTCTGGATGTGTCATGATGTGGGACCATGGCCAGACATGCTAGGACATCTCCACAGAAGTGGAGCTCACCCACCACATGCATTGCACAGTTCGAACCCTAGGGGAAACTACAACCAAGGTGGACCCCCACCTCTCGCAGGCCCTGCATTGGCAACCGGACACCTCGCCAGAGTCCAGAAGCCAGACATCAGTAGGATGGTAAATCCCAGAGAAGCCAGGTGATGGGGCTGGGGGGACAGCATGGAAGGGGGCACGCCAAGGGTGACCAGGGGCATAAAATGTATATTAAAAAAAAACAGCATAGCAAGTGATTAAAATAATCAACTCTAATTGGTAAAGCAGTTGAACCCTGTCAACAGTCAAGTCTATGAAGTTCCAGGACTGTAGAAGGAGTTCGGCACGTGACGCCTGTAGTCCACTGTTGCAAACAGTATGGTACTCTGCATTCCCAGACTGGGACATGGGAGTCTGGAATTGTTTAGTACCACCTCAAGAAATTCTACACAGTATTTCACTTAAGGCAGCAGTAATTATTTACTTATTTATGTATGTATTTCAGAAGTTTCACCAAGAAAGATATACTGAGCTGGTAACAGCTCGTTTCCAGATGCGTCCTGGGGGTAGGGAATGAGGAACATCATATACAGCAATTACAATATATATGGAGAAATACAGCAATACAATTTAAATGAAGAAATAATCAAACTTTGAACACAAATCAGAATAATATGCACAGGTAATGAAGGAAACAGATTGCCAGGGCAAAACTAGTGGGGGAAGGGGAGGAAGGCAGTGGAGGACAGGTGCAGGAGGGAGAAAAAAATCATGAAGGAGAGCAGAAAGAGGCCGAGTGAATAGACAAGAGAGGGGGGCCAAAGTTTAAGAAAGCGATATGAGAAAAGAGATTGACCAGCTGTAGATATCCTAGACGGAATAGTGAGGAAATGGGAAACAATATTAACTAAAGGATAGCGGGAAGTCATGGGACAGGATAAGAGGGAAGTAAGGTAGGAAGAATGGAGGGGACCAAACCAGAATTTAGATAGAAAGGAGGCACAGTGGGAAAGGTGCCTGGCATCAAGAGCGGGGAGTGAAAGAGCAGAGCAGAGTGAACAGCGGTGAGTACATGGGGAACAAGCTAAAGCAAAATGAAAAAAAGAGTTGAAAAGTGGGTCCAAAGGCTGGCCGGGTGCGCTGAGGTTGGGCGCTGGGCGCCCACCTCGCTCATAGCGACCGGGTTGGAAGCGGACCCGGGTTGTCGAAGTCGGCTGGGGAGGGAGGATGGAGCGTCCCCACAGGATGCTCTCCTCCCTCGGTGGGATACCAGGGGTGCGCTTGGGCGCTGGCGTCCTGGGGGTCGGTGGATGCCGACCAGTTCTGGCATTCCGTCTATCAGACAGGGAGAGGGGCGCCATTGGGCGCTTGGAGAGAGCGTGCAAGGCCAGAACGCAGGACCTCTGCGCCGTGTCTCAGAGGGCCGGGTTAAGGGGGGAAGACAAGACAACTCAGAGAAAAATGCCCTCCGATCACCTAGATGAAGTCCTCCGGAGCCAGCCTTCCCACCCTCTGACCAGGGGCAGACCTCAATGTGCAGCTGCCGCAGGGGGGAAGGGGGGAAAAAAGGGGGCCTCTCCTCGCCCCGCCCGGAGAGTAATCCGGGCCATCAAGGTGCCCCCAATGGCAATGTGGCACTCTAGGGGCAGACCAAGCTGGTCGGTAGAGGTGGGGGCCGTCACTCCTTGTAGTACACAAGGAGTGGTGATTGGAAGGGACAGTAAGGAGTGGATAAAAAAAATAAATAAATAAGTAGAAAAGTGGGTCCAGTCTGACAAGGGAGGATTTTGGAGCTCCACTTTGGATGATGTCACCATAATCAAAATTAGTGAGAATCATCTTTAAAACAATCTTACGGCAGTTAGGAAGCGGCATACTTGTTTTGTTCCTGTAGAGTGCACCAAGCTGGGGTGAAATTTTTGGTGAATTGCATCAATATGAACAGAGAAACAATGGTCAAACCAGACCCTGAGGTACTTAAAAGAGGAAAATCCTCAATAATAGCACCATCGAGGGTGTGAAAAGAAGAGAGAGGCAAGTCTAGAAAGCCTCTGTTGAGTACCTAAAGTCATGGAGATTGTTTTTTTTTTTTTTGGCATTGAGGGACAATAACTGTATCATCAGCATACATATAAATTTGTGCATAGGAACAGACAGACAGACAGAAGGAAGGTAATTCAAGAGAATGGGAAAAAGAATAGGACTCAGGACAGACCCTTGGGGGACGCCTGAGCAGATAGAGAATGGTCATGAAGTGTAGCAACCTATCCAGACAGCTTGAGACCTACCTCCCAGGTAAGAGCTAAACCAACTGACAGCAGACTCAGAAAAACCCGCTGCTTTTAGCTTGTCAGGAAATAGGGGATGTGACACAGTGTCAAAAGCTTTAGCAAGATCAACAAAAATGGCAGATGTGATAAGACTCTGATCCATACCAGTGAGGATGAAGTCAGTGATCTGAAGGAGGGAAGTGAAGTGGGATTTTCTAAAACCAGACTGAAAGGGGGTGAAGGAGGAGGAGTCAAAGAAGGTGGAGAGTTGCGATAGTATAAGGTGTTCCTGTAATTTAGCTAGGGTAGGAAGGAGACAGATGGGACGATAGTTACAAGGACAGGAGGAATCATCACCTTTAGGGATAGGAATGACTGTAACCTGCTTCCAGGCATCAGGAACAGTTGCAGAGGAAAAAGAAAGGTTGAGAAGTAGGGTAATTGGCAGTGCAGTGGCAGGGGCTGACAGAAGTAGAAGCTTGAGATCAAGGCCATCAGTGTTACCGCATTTGTGAGGATTAAGAGCAAGCAGTGTCTTAAGGGTAGCTGTGGTGGTGGTAACGGAAAAGGAAAAAGAGAGATTAACAGGAGAAGAAGGCAGAGGGAGGGAAGGAAGGGGGAGAGGTGGAAAAAGTGATGAGAGAGAGAGAGGGCATAAGTAGTAAAGTAGGAGTTAAAGAAAGAGGCAGTAGAGGGATCAGAGATGAGGGAGTAATCAATCCTGAGAACAGAAGAGGAAGACTGATTCATAGGGGAGAACAAGGAGTTAATAAACTTCGAGAACTTAGAGGGATGATTAATATTGTTCTGGAGTGTGGATGCAAAATACTCTGACTTTACAAGTTGAATGGCTTCGGTATGAAGTTGACTATAGCTTGCCAAAGCAGCAGGAGAGCCTATGATCTTACAAGAACACCAGGCAAGATCTCTAGTACAGCTGCATAAGATAACCTTCACTGTAATACAGAGAAGGGGACAGCCCCAAACTCTTTTTTTTTTTCTCAGGGGAGCGTAACAATCCCATACAACCATAAATTCTGAATGAAAGTATTCCAGAGACAAATTTATATTGTTGGCTGTAGAAAGCGTGGACCAATCAGTTGCCTCTAAGTCAGCAAGGAGAGAGTGCAAGGCTAATGACCTAAAGGATCTGAGACGAATGGGGGGGCTTAGGACCATGTATCTTGCGCACACAGAAAACCATATGGTGGTCTTTGAAGGCACCTGGAAGGATTCCAGCATAAACAATATGAGGAGGATTAGAGGATGAGGATAACTAAATACAATTTATATAGTGCCTTGTACAATTTTCAAGGCACTGTACAATACACGGGGCAAACGTTAAGTATAAAATAATCATAAAACATTAAAAGCTAGTCTGTAAAAGTAAGTTTTTACTGTAAACTGCTCAAGTTTAGCATGTGATCAAATTTCTAGAGGAAGTCTATTCCAAGAGAGAGGACTTTATGAAGATTGAAATGGCCTGTCACTAGAAGTGATTGTTCTTGAGAAGGGAACATTGAGAAGGTGTGCATTAGGAGACTGAATATGGCATGTTGGTAAATAATCCTGGATTTGTTCAGTTTATTTATTTATTTAGTTTTTGTTGACCGGGTAAGTGCACTAGACAAATCCTGCCTATTTTCAGGCACGACCCGGGGGAGGGGGATACAGATGAATGCCAACTGACCTTGAACCAGATTAAGCTGTTGGTGGTATTTTTAGTGAATGAGGGAATTTGGCCAGACACCGAAATTCCCTACTGGCTGCCTTGTTGTCACAGTGGGAGTTTACACTGACATCACGCCTGCATGATGGCAGCATTCCAGCAACTTTCGCTTGAGGTGGAGGACACTTGAGCAGGATTCCTGAGATGGAGATTAATAATGCTTTACAAGACTCACCCGAGGTATTTTTAGAAGCTCCCTTACTGGAAATAGCACTGGAAGGAAAATGAGTGTCCCGAGGTGGCTGGAGATATTCCAGCAAGCGGAGTATAATAACTGAAGGGGTCGTGGAGGTAACAGCTTCTCATCCAGATTTCATGGTCTCAAGCCAGAATCTAGAACAAACGCAGCGACAAGCGCCAAGCGAACGAAATGTACTGGATCATGATGCGATAGGGACTAATTTTGCAGACGGACAACGGTGCGTTCTCAGATTATGCGACGCGTTTTGACTGAAAGAAAAGCCCACAGGACTCTCCGGTTGATTGGTCCGAAGATACGGCTCACAAGGTGCAGGATGGCTAAAACAGACTGACATTGGATTCCCCGAACGACTGGACTGATTACAACGGACTCCTCAACCGACAAGCATGCCTCCGATTTAACATCACTGGGCCCAGGTACTAGTGTTACATCTCCCAAAAGCGCTTGTACTTACTGAGGGTGGGGAGAGTATTTTGTTTCTCCGAACCAACTACCTCCTTCTTTGATGCTGCGGGGCTGTAAGGAAAATATTGAAAGACCATCACAGGCAGGGGTGCAGATTCTCAAAACAGGCCTCCTATGTCGGAGCTCTTTAAAATAAATTAGAACAGGCTCCAAGATGGAATGCTGTTAGGATTCGTTATAAAGGTGGACTTCCAGAACATCCAGACAGGTATTATGTGTTTAAACAGCTGTTAAAATCTTCTATGGGGTTTTCTGCTGCAGATATATATGCCTTAATACACATTTCTGGTGAGGATTCATTTGATGTTAGCTTCCAGTCCCATACCCTGTTAGACAAATTTTGGGATAAGTATACTACTCTTAAAGCTACCCCAATATGGACTCCTTTTTTTGTTATACCCCTCACTAGACCCCAAATTCGCTACATTACAATTATGTTTCATAATGAAGGGGTAAATGTTAGCGATATTTACCATTGGTTGCAGTCTAAATGTGACATTTTGAGTCCACCCGAGGCCTTATTAGACTCTGAAGGCATATGGACTGGAAGCTGGAAGTTTAAAGTAAAACTTTTTCTAGTTAACTCTGAGGTAGTACATCTCCCCAATAGCTTCTTTTAGGAAAAGATAGGGAGTTTGCTTTTATGGTGGGCAACCCAGAGCCTGTTACAAGTGTGGAGCGAGAACCCACTTAAGTAGTGTATGTGATATGCTGAAATGCCCTTTTCTGGGCTTTGGTCACTCATTAGATATGTGTACCAACATCTTTCAGTGCAACTTCTGCGACGTAAAAGGGCCACGCCTTTCACCAGTGTCCTGGCCTGCAGAAATTGTTCTGAAGGTTGGGACCAAGACGAGCTATTAAAAAGCTCAGGCAAAAGCATGGGCCTGTTGATAAAACTGCCTCTATGCCTCCAACCTCCTTAGTGGCAGAACATAAGGCAAACCCTAAAACGGCAGAGCCTGTTTTAAGAACCCAAGATCTCATGGACAGCCATATTGCTTCCAAGCCTTCTGCCCCTAGCAAACCTACTACTGACCTTTCTATGCCCCCCATTTGAAACCATCAAAAGTAGAAGACTTACCAGGGCATCTATAAAGCAATCCCCGTACCCCCCTTGCATACTGAAATTTTTTTTCCCCCCTTCAAGATGACCCTAGGGCAGGGGTTCTCAAATGGTGAGGCCAGCCTCCCTGGGGAGGCCCCAACCAGTTCCAGGGGAGGCTCAAGCAAGTCTGAAAAGTATCGTATTTAAATGTTGAGTTTTATATATTTTGTGTGAAGAGATGAAGCAAACTGAAAGAGGATAATAGTAGGTGAATGTTATGTATTTATTTACTATTAGGTGACAAGGGAAGGTGAATGAGGCAAGGCTCATTTCAGGTGTACCCAGGAAGGGTAGGTAGTGAATACATTTCAAAGATAACTGCAAAACAATTAAGAAATACACAGTGAACAATAGTGCAAACAAATATAAACAATAAACTAATAATGAGTGGTGGTAATTGATCAATTTGTAGACTGATGGTGAACAGTGCAAATACAAGGGTTGAGCATAGAAGTACTAAGAGCAATAGCAGGAAGGAGCAAAGTAATCCCAGAGAAGTTGCTTAGGAGCAGGGAAGGAGGTGGAAAGGCAAAGTATGTAGGAAGGTTATTTCATATAGAGAGGAAACTGAGAAAGTCGTCTGACCCATGAAGGTACTGCAACAAGAGATAACAATGGTTCACGAATGAAAATAGTGGAGCAAGTAGGCTCACCTGTTTTGGGGGTGTTACAATAAACTTAATAATATTTATTTTATTTATTTGTTATTCAGATTACATCTTTGAGCATAGGAGCTCTTATTCAAAGGTTCCATGTTAGCATAAGACAAAGAACTGAATGTGACACAAGTACTCAAAGGGATTTCAATTTATTCATGGTGTACTGCGTTAAGTACAGTATGTTATTTTTCTTTGGGGAGGCCCAAGATTATTTCAGTTTTTGGGGAGGCTCAAAATATTTTCCATGGATTTGGGGAGGCTCACTGTGACAAAGTCTAAGAACTATTGCCCTAGGGAATCAGACCTTGAATCCGATACCTCTCATGTATCAGAATTGATTACAGAAGATGATGAGAGTAAAACGACAGAGCTAGCTAAAGAAAAGAAAGGGAAAAAAGGGAAAAAGAGGAAGGTCAGTCAGAAAAATAGTCCTTAACTTTCTTTGATTCCCTATGTCTATACTAAAATTGGCCTCATACAATGTCTGTAGTATGAAAGCGTTCCAAAGACATTTACCTATTTTAATGTACTTAGGGTCTTTGAATTTAGATATAATTTTTTTGCAAGAGACTAGGGTAAAATCTCTTTTTGAAGTGACAATTACAAAGAAAATGGATTTGGGGCCCTTCCTTCTGGACATTTGGTTCAGATGTTGCAGACGGGCTTGGGGTATTATTTGGAAATACATCATTCAAAGTATCTCGAGTTATAGACCTTAGACCTGGTAGATTGTTAATTTCAGATTTTTCCTCTGGAGAGCATTCTTTTCGTTTGATTAACTTGTATGCTCCTCAGACAAAATCATCTTGGATAGAGATTTTTGAAGAAATTAAGCCCTATTTACTAACTAGGAAACTATATTATTTGGGGAGGAGATTTTAATTGCTTTTTAGATAATCATACAAACAAACTACTTAAAAGAAAAATATATTGTGATTCTAACTTTCTTCACAAACTAATTCAGGATTCATGTCTTAAAGATGTTTATAGAAGCTTACACCCACGGAGAGGAGAAACATATTTTAGACATACCTTTTCAACCTGTATTGATATGTTTTTTGTCTCTAGGTATCTTTTTCCAAAAAATTGCTCAGTTCGGCCTACTGAATTTTCGGACCATAATATTTTATTAAGTAATCTCTCTTTAGTTCATATACTCCCCATTTTTCCCTCTTTACACAGCAGATGGAGGTTAAATACTTCCTTTTTGTAGATGAAAATTATTTCTCTAAACTAGAAAGTTTTTTTTCTACTAAATTCTCCACTATGGGTTTTTTTGATAATTAT
The DNA here is from genome assembly GCA_016271365.2 of Neoceratodus forsteri. Taxonomy (NCBI): domain Eukaryota; kingdom Metazoa; phylum Chordata; order Ceratodontiformes; family Ceratodontidae; genus Neoceratodus; species Neoceratodus forsteri. The sequence continues at coordinate 303,354,865 of JADMNL010000027.1, read as the reverse complement.
TATGACTGGTGGGTACAATTGAAAATTGAGATAAAATCTTTGTTTATTACGTGGGGTAAATTAAAAGTTAACTCAGACTACCTTCAATATTTATTATATAGGAATAAACTGTATACATTAATGTCCTTACCACTTAAAGAACGTTCCTTACTTCATTCTCAAATTTTAGCAATAAAAAAATCAATGAAGGATTTTCAATATGATAGGGCAAAATCTCTAGATCTAGAATTCAAATATGGGATAAAGCATAGTCCGATGTCTGATCCCTTTCAGGCATGTAAAACCCGTCTTGCTAATACAGTAATGACAGGCCTTGTTAACTCTCAGGGGGAATTAGTTACCACCGAGATTGGGATATTATCCATTGTCCAACAACATATTCAAGATTATTTTTCATCTTCAACCACATTACCTATGGAGGCATTTCCACTTAATAAATTCCCTACTATTCCCAAACTTCCAGAAAATATTTTTTAATTATTAGTACTTCCTATTACTCCCCATGAAGTCAGAAGTGATAAAACATTTGAAGTCTGGAACTGCTCCAGGTTTAGACGGTATACCAAATGAGTTTTATAAAATCTGTTCTAAGTACATGGAATTCTTTTTGCCTCTAGTATTTAATTCAGTTTTGAATACTCCACCTGTTAAAACTTTGTCTACCTCGCTTATGACTTTTATATATAAAAAGGGTGATAAGAATTCGATATCTAATTGAGACCGATTAGTCTATTAAACACCGACTATAAAATATTAACTAAGATATTGCATAACCGATTAATAAAGGCTGCAGAAATTTTAATCCACCCAGCACAAGCTTGCTCTATACCCACTAGAACTCTGCAACACAACTTATATTTGGTAAGAGATATTTTTTCTATGGTGTCATACAATTCTCCAGGTTCAGACATTATAGTGGCTTTAGATCAACAAGAGCTTTTGATACGGTTTGTCATTCATTTTATATTTTACCTTAATTCATTATGGCATTCGAAACATTTGTAAAATGGATAATTAACCTATATAGTCAAGCAGTTACTATTCCACTTGTTAATGGACTAATGGGATCTGAAATTAAAATTAAGAGGGGTGTACGGCAAGGTTGTCCTTTAAGCCCCTGCTGTATACTTTTATTTTAGACCCAGTTATCAGGAATATTGTTTCTGACCATCAGATTTTGGGACTTTCCCCCTCCCCTGGGTTGGATAAAGTTAAAATCACAGCATTTGCTGATGACGCTACTTGCTATTAGCTAATGCTTCATCATTACAGAGAGCATTAGAGATTTTTTCCTTCTTTGAAAATTCTCAGGTGGATCTCTAAATATAGGAAAAGTTTTATACTACCCCTACAGACTATCCCTTCAGCAGTCACTTCCTATTTTGATATACCGGTAACACGCCTTCCTCAAAAATATTAGGGTGGGTTTGGAGTTAAGGATATGGCCCTATATAACTGGGAAAAAAGATTGGAGATAGGAGAATCAAAGGTAAACATATGGAAAAGTTGGACGTTTGGTAAGCTAAAAAGAGTAGCAATTATTAAAGAGTTTCTATTGCCCCAATTTACATTCTTAAGTCATGTTTTTCCTCCCCCTATTTCTATAGAGACTAGGTTATACAGCATCTTCTTTCAGATGCTCTGGGGAAATAGACTTAACCCTATAAGGAGAGATTACAAGTATCTTCCCAAAAGGATGGAGGCCTTAACATGATTAATCCTGTCGCTTTTTCCATGCCAACTTTTTGTTTTCATCATTTTCATTTATTTGGACTCAACCATCGTTAACTTGGCATTTTGGGTCCAGTCAATTTAGCACAAATATTTCTTTAAATGGTCTTTATTTCCTAAAATTGTTGTATCTGATTCCTTACCTAAGTATGGACTTGCTACATTTAAGAAACTTTATCAATGGAAGATCCCACTGCAGAAATTACTTACATTGTCACTAAAATCTTTTATGCTTACATTGTATATGAAGTTCAGAAGGTCACACTGCTCTTTCCTCAGTGTACCCCCACCAAATGATTTTAGCACTACATAAATTAACAGATTATAGACTTCAGTAAAACTTGGGATGTAATCTGATGTCAGCCCATGGAAGATTAGGTGTCGGGGAAATATGAAATACAAACCTCTGGATGAAAGATATTGTTTAAAACCACAATGTGTTAATATAGAAGAAAGTCAACAGCATTTCTTAATAGATTGTTTAGACAGTCAGGCTTTCTGGTCACAGGCAGCACTTTATTGGAAAATGCCACATCTCACATCATTAACATATAACACTCTTATTTTGGGGGATTATGCAGGGGTTTGGAAAAGCTATCATAAAAGTACCTTAAATGTTTTCTTTGCTTTGTTGCAGTACTTTCTATGGCAAGCCCGATGTAAATTTGTGTTACAACAGCAACAGATATCTTTTTCAGTTATAATTGAATCCGTTCATAATGATTTACTTTCTTTATATGCAAATGATAGAAAACATTATTCTAATGACAGAATGTCTGTGTTTTGGAAACATTTCTCTGTATTGTGAAGAATTTTTACGTTTATAATGTTTTGTACTATATTGTTCTTTAATTTGCTCTTTTTCTTTGTGATGTTATGTTTTTCTCAATAAAACTTCCCCTACTCTTTTCGATAAGTGCCATGGGATCTTTAACATCCACCTGAACTACCACCAATCCAGGCAGATGGGACCTCGGTTTAACGTCTCATCCGAAAGACAGCACCTCAGAAGGGCAGCACCCCTCTCATGCTGCACTACAGTGTCAGTACTGGGATATTAACCCAAGTGCCAGATGTGGGAACTGAACCCACAGCCCTCTGATCTCCCAGCCTCAGAGTCAAGTGTGCTACCTACTGAGCCACTGACACTGCTGCAGTTAAATATGTAGGTGCAAGTCGATTGATTATGGCATTTAAATACAAGCAGAAGCATTTTAAAATCAGTTCTGTGCTGAATTGGAAGCAAGTCGAGCTTAGCCAATAATGGTAATATGTTCAGACTTCCTAGAGCCAGTAAGCCAGTGAGCAGTAGCATTCTGTATGAGTTGAGGGTAATGCATTGATAAGGCTGGAAGGCCAGAGAACAATATGGGCTCAAAAGCACAGCACAATCTACAGTACGGGTTCCATGTCCATAGAAACAGCTACACAAAAAGAGGAACCTGCACTCAGGAATATATTCAAAATATGCAGGATTATTTAATACATATCAAAAAGTGCTACAGAGCGAAAAGAGCAGGTGCTACCCTCCACCCCAGCAAAACCCTGTGCACATTCAGAGACACCTGGTTCTTCTTCAGGGGGTGGCTCCCACAAGAAAAAGTGCTATCTATACAGGGCGACACAGCCCATCAAAGCACTCACTAAAAAATGTCTAATATTTCTGACTAATAAATATAATTTAAGCTTGGCATGTTCTCCAAAGGGAACACTGCTAAAATCACAAATGATTAAGACTGCTGAATGGCTGAGTCTCCATAATGTTGCATATAAATCAATATAAGTGTAAATTATCGTGCAATAAACCATGGTTACTTACATAGTTACTTTGTGTATCTAAGAAGGCATAAAAGCAGAAACAACTATTTGAATAAATATTGTACACATATTGGCAATAAGAATTGCTCAAATTGAGAACCGTGTAACAAAAAAGTAAAGAAATACAGGTGAGAATAAAAATAAATTAGATAAAACAAAAACCTTAAAGAGAGGTGGGGGAAAGGAAAGAGAGGTAAAGGGGGATGGGACAGAGTAAAAAATGACTCACCGCAGTAATCGTCTTTCTTCCAAGGGGTCCTTTAGCATCAGTAACTTTTTCACTTAGCTGGCTAGGTGCAATTGCCCAGGAGGTGTGCCTTTAAGAGATTTTTTAATGAGCGTAGGGCCAACCAATCAAAAGACAGGAGGGGGTGTGAACTAAGTGAGAGCTGTTGACTGCTTCAGAATTTTTTCAAGGAAAAATGAGGACAAATGCCCCGAAAAAGAATTAACAGGATTCAAAAAACATGCAAATGTCCAAAAGTGGAAACAGAAACAGCAACACGAGGTAAAAACTCATCAATAACAAATGCCAAATTTGGTAAAGGTGACCTAAGAGCCCTCCTTCGACAGCTGAACCGGGAGGGAGGGTGGGAGCTTACTGATGCTAAAGGACCCCATGGAAGAAAGAAGATTACTGCAGTGTGTAATTTTTTCTTCTTACCCCAGGAGGCAGGCAAAGAACCTGCTTAGGAAAGAGGCTCTGCAGAACTGCCCAGCCAAATTTGGCATCAGATCTGGTCTGCACATCCAAACTGTAGTGTTTCACAAAGGTGTGCACAGATTTCCAGGTAGCTGCTTTGTAGACATCCAGTAGGGGAATGTCCCTTGCTGCTGCAAGCGAGGCTGCAGTGCCCCTGGTGGAGTGGGCCCTGAGCCCCACTGGAGGTTGTTGACCAGCTTTCTCATAGCAGAATCTAATACAAGAGACCAACCAATGAGAAACAGTTCTCTTGGTATCTGGTCTTCCTCTGCCTACATCCCCGTAGGTGAGGAACAACTGAGTGGAAGAGCCTCTGGACTGTCTAGTATGCTCTAGGTAGTGAAAGATGTTTTTTTTGACATCCAAGCTGTGGAGCTTTTGCTCGCTAGGAATGGATGGCTCAGTAAAGAAGACAGGCAGAGTAATGGACTGGTTCAAGTGAAACTCTGGAACCACCTTTGGCAGAAATTTCCTATTTGTCGTGAGCTCAACTTTATCGTTGTGAGGCATGATGTAATTTGGCTCAGTGCACAGGGCCTGTAGCTCTGAAATCCTCCTGGCAGACATAATGGCTACCAGGAAGACGGTCTTCCAAGTTACAAACTTGATGTGGGCCGTGGACATAGGCTCGAAAGGTGGATTCATGACCCCATCTACGCAAAGGTTCAGGCTTCAAGGAGGAACAGGCTCCCTGGTTGGAGGCTAGAGGTGCAAGAGGCCTTTAAAAACTGTTTAAAAATGTTCTGGGAGCCAGCCCGGTGGCGCTGAGGGTTGAGGCGCTGGATGTCACACCTCGCACCACGTTGGCGACCTGGGTTTGGGAATGAGCCTGGGTTGTCGGGGGGCTGGCAGGGGAGGAGAATGATTGAGCGTCCATAGGACTGCTATCCTTTTCCAGGGATGGGGGGGTGAGTTGCCATCAGTGTCCTGGTGGCCTCTAGCGGTGGCTGGGGGTGAGTGCAGGACACTGGCAAGACTTAGGGGATGTGCTGGGGCCAATGCCGGGGAAGGAGTGTGTGTGGTAGCATGTGCGCTCCTGACCACTGGTGTCATTGAACATCGCAGACGTCAGGGGAGAACAGGGAAAAAATGGAGCCCTCACCGTTGATGACGATGGTCCCCCCCTTACTGCGCCGCTGGAAGGGCACCTCCCCTGAACTGGATCCAGACTGGTGGGTGAGTACCTCCCCACCCCCCGCCACGAGGGCTAAGTCATGGAGGCTGAAGTGGAGGGGATCTGATACCCAGTCGGCACGAGGGGGGAGGTCAGAAGGCTAGGCGAGGGGCCCCCAGAAACACCACCAACTAAAAATGTGGTGGGGAAAAAACGATTTCTTCTTTCCCACCAAAAGGTAGGCTGAAATTGCTGCCAGGTGTAGCTTGAGTGAAGATGGTTTCAAGCCTGACGCCTGTAGGTGTACCAGGTAGTCCAGCAGCTGAGAGTCTGAAGCTGATGGGGGTTCGACCTTTTCGCTCTTGCACCAGAGGGAAAACCTTTTCTATTTGGTTGCATAAGTCTTCTTAGTGTTCAGTTTTTTAGCCATCTTCAGTATCTTAAGGACCTGTTCAGAGGTACAGTGAGGATGGAAACTAACTCCTCAAGAACCAGGCCTTGAGGTGAAGAGAGTGCATGTCTGGGTACTGCACTGCCGTCTGAGGAAGGGTTAGCAGGGAGCGAGTCGGAGGCAGGCAAATGGCCCTGCTGCAGGACACTGAGAGAAGGAGAGGGTACCAGGCTTTCCTGGACCAGTTCGGAGCCACTAGGATCATAGATGCAGGCTGCTATCTGAGTTTCAGCAAAACCCTGACTATCAGGGGAAAGGGAGGAAATACGTATAGGAACCTCCCTGACTAGTCCAGGATCAGGGCATCCAGAGGAAGTGTTCTGGAACTGGGGGCCTGCAACAGCACTGAGGAAGCTGAAAATTGAGAGGAGAGGCAAAACAGATCCAAGTCTGGTGTGCCCCACCACCTGAACACTGTGGCTAGTACTTGCTTGTTCAGTGTCCATTCGCTCTGACCTTGACTGATGCGGCTAAGAGTTCTGAGTTTGCCTGGGAGGTGAATAGCTGAGAGGCTGACTCCCAGGGAGAATGCTAGACCAGAGCTTCCAAACAGAGTATTTCTGATCTGGTACCACCCTGCTTGTTTATGTAGAACACTGCAGTGGTGATGTCCGTTCCAATTTGAACTGCCTGCCCTTCTATGCTGGGAGTGAAAGCTTTGAGAGCTAGTAAGACTGTTCTTGAGTTCCAAAAGATTTATGTGCAACTGTGACTCTTCGGGAGTCCAGCTGCAGGAGCTCCCCAGCCCAAAAGGGAGGCATCTGTGGTGATCACCTTTGTGGGAAGAGGAGATTGAAAGGGAACCCCTGCCTGCAAATCTGTAGGGTTCTTCCACCACAGCAAGTTTTGGAGGAACTGCTCCGACATGGGTATCAGCTTTGAAAATTTTTTGCTTCTCCAAGACCAGCGAGCTCTGAGGTAGGCCTGCAGGAGTCTCATTCTGTACCTGACCCCTGGGACTACTGCAATCATAGAGGCCATATGTCCCAGAAGTTTGAGGAAATGTCTGGCTGGTCTTGGCTGTCCCTGGGTGAAATAATCTGCCACTGAAAGGAAACTGAATTCTTTCCTGCGGGAGGAAAGCATATCCCTTCTGAGTGTCCAGCTGGGCCCCTATGAAGGTGAGTAGCTGGGTGGGCTCTGGGTGAGATTTCTTTAGATTTACCAAGAAACCAAGAGACTCAAGAATGTGTTCTGTGAGGGAAAGAGATTCTTGACCTGGCAAGGAGACTTTGCTACTATGAGCTAGTCATCCAGATAGGGGTAGAGAGCGACACCCAGTCTCCTGAGATGTGCTGCTACCACTGCGAGACACTTGGTAAAGACTCTTGGGGCTGAGGACAGGCCGAAGGGCATTGCAGTGAACTGATAGTGACCCGAAGGAAGTTTGAACCTGAGAAACTTCCTGTGAGATCTCCTTATGGGTATGTGGAAGTAGGCGTCCTTTAAGTCCAGGGAGGCTAGCCAGTCGCCCTGCTGTAAGGACTGTATGACCAGTGACCGAGTGACCATTTTGAATTTGTTTTTTTTCAGATGTTTGTTTAAATATCTGAGATCTAAGATAGGTTGCCACTCCCCAGTTTTCTTTTGTATCAGAAAATACCTGGAGTACAGGCCCTTGCCCTTCTCGTGGGTGGGGGACCCTCTCCACTGCTCGAAAAGCCAGAAGGTTTTGTACCTCCATTTCCAATCAGTGTATCTGTGTTGGGGACAGAGGTCTTGACACCTGGGTATGCTTGAGGTCTGGCAGCTGCTTGAACTGCAATGACAGACCCTTCTCCACTATCTCCAGCACCCATTTGTCCGACGTGATGAGGGACCAGTGCTGAAGATAGTGAGAGAGTCTGCCTCCAACTGGAAATGGGGAAGGGACCTGGACACTCACATCAGGACTTAGACTGAGAGGCAGATGGCTGGGTAGAAGTGGCTCTTCTTTGGCCCCTTCTGCTCCTGCCTCTGAAAGACCCCCTGTACTGACTAAAGTCAGATTGGGGATAGGGATTGTAAGGCCTGGGAACAAAACTTCTGCCCCTACTGCCCCTGGAATGGGATCTCTGAGAGGTGGCAGGTTTAGGCTTGGATGAGTGGCTCTGCCTGGAGGCCTTGTACTCATCAACTTTTTTCATGTTGTCAGTGGTTCTGTAATCAAACAACATATTTTGATCACAGAGAAAATCCATGGCCTTGTTCTGAGTATCTGTGGTCAGACTGGTTGTTCCAAGCCAGGCAAAGCGTCTCAGAGAGATGGCATGGGCCATCGCCCTAGAGGCTGCATCACTGTTGTCATCTGCCATGTGGAATTGGTACATAGTAGCTTCCAGGGCAGTTTTTGACGTATCCGCCAGCTCCTGCACCATGGAATCTGATCCATTGTGGGCAATAGCCTGGACAGATTTTCAAAGGGCTTTCTGATATTTGGCTGTGAATGCCATGTAAGAAGAAAGCCTGAGAAGCAGGGAAGCTGTGGCATACATTTTATTTGCTATAAAGTCAATTTTCTTGGAATCCTGGTCAGGGGGAGATGGCGACAAGGAGACTCCAGCTTTCTCACAAGCTGCCTGCTGCACTATACTTTCATGACTAGGGTGTGCAGACAGGAACTCGGTACCAATTTTTAGACAATTGATTTTTTCTCTCAAGCCGCTTTTCAACCCCTGATACTGAAGTGGGGTGTTGAAGCACCTTAATGATATTTTTTCTAAATGCAATATAGATAGGGACGACCAGGGTCTTAGAGGATTAAAGACCCTTCATCTCCCTATAATCTTCATCTTCGACATCCTGGTTGGGCTCCTGCATAAGAAGGTCCAGGGTATCCGGCATGTTTTGTAGAAATGTAAACATAGAGGAAGGATCCTCGTGGTCACCCGGAGGATCCCCAAGGTGAGAGTCCGGGGACTCCTGGGGCTCAAGGCCCTCAAAATCCATGTCCTCAATGGGGCATCATAAAATTGATCATCATCTGCATCACCCTCACAGTCTATCACAGTCTGCAGAAGAGAGAACTGTGGAAGAGTGCTTGCCAGCTCCAGTAAATTGAGGATCCATCTTTTGAAGGGTCTGAAACAGTTGCCATGCTTTTTCCATATCTTGCATTGACGGAAGAACCTGTGCAGTTTGTGTTTTGTTTTTTCTGTATGCTTTAAGCTGCCTGTTGTCTCGCTATTGGCTTTCCCAGGAGCAATGGGAGCATATCTGTCTTGACAGAGTTTCTTTTTAGCCACTTCATCAGAGGCTTAATCATGTTTCCTTTTTTCATCACTCTTATTAATTTTCAATTTGTGATGAACTTCATCTTTGGAAGCTTTATTTTTTGTCTGGGATCTGGAGGGTTCCTCAGCACTTCTGCTTCTGGTATTAGTACTTTTGAATGGCCCCTCATCAGAAGCCTTTGATTTATCCTCAGCCATAATAATCCAAGATTTGTCTCCTATGTTTGCCAATTTAAGCAAAGCATACCAGTTCTGGACCTACGAACTGAGTGCAGGTTACTGTGAAAATGTCACCGGCCAGTCCTGCCCCAGTTAAACTCTGTCTATTACTAGTGCCTTTTTTTGTTGTTGTTGTTGTTGTTGTTGTTGTTGTTGTAAAACTGGGATCTATACCAGTGCCAATCTTAATAGAAACCCAGTAATACTCAACTGCGCACAGGTGGCTGCTGGACCCTTACGGATGGTTCTGACACAGATAATATAACAAAAAAGGTATCCTTATAATTGCCAATCTAGAGAGAAACCCCACAGGCACTGTTTAAATTTGAAATCTACTGCAGGTGCCTTGTGATAAACCCCGCGAGGTCTGAGGTAAAAAACAAGTCAGTTGTCTCTAATTTGACGGTTCCCACCAGAATTTGCCCCAAAAATGAAGGAACCTGTTGAAAATAAGCACCTGCGCTAAAATTAGGCTTTAAACTAAATAGTCGCAGTAAAAATAATGTCAAAATAGCGCCGTCGTGCTAAAAACAAAAAATTTGCACAGCGCTAATGAAAAAGTAAAACGTTCACTCAGCACATTAAAGGAAATAATTTATGAGGAAAACTTTACCCAGATAAGTACTAGGAGGCTGTCAACAAGGAAAGTTGGGAGACACCTCAGAGGCAGTATTGCTCAGTCCAGCGGAGAAAAAATTCTGAAGCATTCAACAGCTCTCCCTCAACTCACACCCCCTCCTGTCTTTTGATTGGCTTGGCCCTGCACTCATTTAAATATCTCTTAAAGGCACACCTCCAGGGCAGTTGCACCAAGCCAGTGAAGTGCAAAAAGGTTACTGATGCTAAAGGACTCCTGGGGTAAGAACTGCACATTACACACTTGCTGCATGAAGTAATGCTTCCTGATGTTTCCCTTTATCACACTCTCCTGCATCCAACAGTTGAGGGGATGTTCTCTGGTTCTGCTTGTAGTTAAGCACCTCAAACATCTGAGTACACTGCACTCTGTCTACTCCTTTTAGTATTTTGAGCATCATGCGTTATCTCATACAGGGTGGCTGAAGTCTAAGTACTGCCTTGGTCTTCAAAAATGTGGTAGTTTACTTGGAAACTGCAAGCGGTGAATAAACAAAGAATATTTGATGGGGGCTACGGTGATCAGCAAAACAAATGGTCACTGGTATAGGCTGATCTCAGTTACAAAACATTCCAAAGATTTTGTTAACTCACAATTATCCTTTTCTTTATTATTAGGGACAGCTACATGACAACTGGATCTTTAAGCGATGTGCTGCAGGAGGTTCTCATGGGCTCTACAGAGGTGGTTGTTAAACTGCGTTTTATATAAAAATAAATGGGACAGGAAGAGTTGACATCCAACTGTTAATTACTTCACTGGATCTTTGTCTCTTACAGGTCACTTAAAACCGTGGCTTATTCAGGAGATGAAGTCACAGTCCCCTGCTGGTGACATCAGTTGCTATGGAAATTATTAGGATGTCACAAACAGAGGGATTATGAGTGTAGCTCCAAAATAAACCCCTGCTATACATGAAAGTACAGTTACGTAAGAACTTACCGTAACAGTAGATCTTCTAGAGGGGCTCTTGCAGCAGGCTATTACAATAAGGACTATGCCGCAGGCACTAGAACCCACTGGAAAACTTCTCAGCCAGCAGTACGCAGCAGGGACCACCCCCAGATGTCAGCTCCACCCCGTCAGCCCTAGTATAAAAGGGGCCGACCCAGCTCCACTTCAGTTCCCCCGCCAAGACCCACGAACGAGCCCTGACAAGAGAAGGAGGCAAAGCCTGAAGATGATGATCTGCACACCTCATTTGGGGGATGGAGGGTGGGAAAGCAACGCCTGCTGCAAGAGCTCCTCTCGAAGATTTACTGTTATGGTAAGTTCTTACATAATTGTACTATCTTACTTCGAGTGGGAGCTCTTGCAGCAGGCTATTACAATAAGGACTGAATCCCAAGTAGTCCCTCGCCAAGGAGGGATCCAATCCCGGGAGGTGGAAGAGAAGAAGCTGGACACAGCAAGTCAAGACAAGAGTCCCTGAAGGACTGCCAGGCCAAAGCCAGCACAGCATCTGGATGCAATGTCCAAGCTATAGTGCTTTAGAAAAGTATGCACTGAATTCCAGGTAGCAGCCACGCATATGTCCCTAATAGAGACATTCCGCAGAGCGGCGAAAGAAGCAGATTCTCCTCTGGTGGAGTGACCCCTAACCGGGCATGGAAGGGGTTTATTGTGCTTCTCATAACAGAAAGTAATGCAGTGGACAATCCACTTGGAAATGGTCTGCTTGGACAGTGGTTTACCCAAGTGTTGTGGCGCAAATGCCACAAACAGTTGCTCCGATTTACAGTGATAAGCCATTCGTGTAAGGTAATACCTCAGCGTCCTGTGGATGTCCAAAGTGTGAAGGAGAGCTTCTCCTCTGTTAGAGGGAGAAGGGAAATAAACTGGAAGGTCAACCGATTGGTTGAGGGTCAACTCCGAGACCACTTTAGGAAGAAACTTAGGATTGGTTCTTAGGGAAACCCTTTCCCTATGAAAAATTAAATATGGCTCTTTACACATCAGAGCCTGAAGCTCGGAAACTCTTCGAGCTGACATAATGGCAACTAAAAAGCAAACCTTCCAGGAAAGATAATGCAGCTCACAGTCTGCTGCAGGTTCAAACGGAGGAAGAGTAAGCTTCTCCAACACAAATAGGAGGTCCCGGAGAGGGATAGGATCCTGAATGGGAGGTCTCATGTGTAGAATCCCCTGTAAAAAGGTGTGGGTCACATCCAATTGGGATAAGGTTCTATCTCCCAAAAGGGCGTGATAAGCAGAGATGGCCCACATGTGCACCTTTATGGAGGAGTAGATCAAGCCTTGCTGGTATAAGGAGAGGAGATACTGCAATGCTGAGTTCACCGGACAGGTAATGGGATTCAGACGGGGAGACGACACCCATAAGCAGAACTGCTTCCACTTCATAGCACAAGTGGAGCGTGTAGAGGGCTTCCTCGCTGAGATGAGTACATCCGCCACCTCTGGAGATACCCTATACCTGGACTTTGCTACATCTGAAGGAGCCAAGCATGAAGGTGCAAAGACCTGAGACTGGGATGGACCAGCGAGCCCTGATCCTGGGACAACAACTGCAAGCATGTTGGCAGCGAGATTGGAGGTTCCGTGGACAACCGCTGAAGTAGTGGGAACCAAATCTGCCAAGGCCACAGCAGGGCGATTAGAATCATCTGAGCCCCCTCGGCCTGTAACTTCAAAAGAACTCTCTGGACAAGAGGAAAGGGAGGGAGGGAAGGCGTAAAGAAACCTCTCTGCCCAACAAAGGGACAACGCGTCTGGCCAGAAAACACCAGGCGTGGGCTCTCATGAGCAGAAAACTGGCAGTTTGGCATTGCATGGTGATGCAAAGAGGTCCAGCTCTGGAGGACCCCATGTGTCGAACAGCTGATCCTCTACTGATTGCAGTAGCTCCCACTCGTGTGCCTTGGACTGAGACCTGCTTAGGCTGTCTGCCAAGTCATTTAGGACACCTGGAATGTGCACTCCGGACAGAGAGATGTGCCACTCCAGTGTCCAGTACCAGACTCTCATCGCCTCCCTGCACAGGGGTAAGAGTGAGCGCCCCCTTGCTTATTAATATAGAAGATGACTATCATGTTGTCCATCTGAACAAGAAGAGAGCCTGGCATGAGGTCCTCCTGAAAGGCATGTAGCGCATTGAGGACTGCTCGCATCTCCAGGACGTTGATGTGGAGTTCGTGCTCTGTGGGGGTCCACGTGCCTTGCGTCTGGCGGGCCCCCAGGTGCGCCCCCCCAACCCAAATCCGAGGCATCCATTGTCAGAGTCTGATTCGGGGGCTCCGGACGGAAAGGGACCCCTTTTTCCAAATTGAGTGGGTCCAACCGCCAAAGAAGTGTTCTCTTTACTGGCTCTTGAGACTTTGACCATGTAGTCTAGGTCGTCTGAGCACTGATCCCATTGCACCCTGAGCATCCACTGTGGGACTCTCATGTGGAGGCGGGCCAGAGGAGTGACTAGAATGGCCGCCGCCATGTGCCCCAGAAGTCTGAGGAAGGTTCTTGCCTGGACCTGAGGGGTTACTAGGACCGATACGGCAATCTCTCACAAGCGATCGCCCCTCTCTTGGGGTAGAAAGGCCATGCCCTGGACCGAATCTAGGACCGATCCTATAAAGACGAGTCTATGGCTGGGTATCTGGGGAAGACTTTGGAAGATTCAGTGTGATCCCCAGGTCTTGGAACACAGTACAGGTGTCTCCGAGAGCTTGAAGAAGGCGCGACCTTGACGGGCAGCAAGCAGCCGATCGTCCAGGTAAGGGAAGACATAATGTCCCTGGCCCCTTGGAGCCGCAGCCACCACTGCCAAGCATTTTGTGAAGACTCAAGGAGCGGAGGAGAGGCCGAATGGAAGATCCCGAAACTGATAATGCTCCCCCTGGAAGTGGAACCTCAGGTACTTCCTGTGAGGGGGAAAGACCCCGATGTGCATGTACGCATCTTGCATGTCCAGGGAACAAAGCCAGTCCCCATGGTGCAGTAGAGGAAGCAGTCCTGGGAGAGTCACCATCCAGACTCTTCTGTACTCTATATAACAGTTTAAAGAGCTGAGGTCCAGAATGGGACAAAGGTCTTGTGTCTTTTTTGGGACCAGGAAGTAGTGGGAATAATACCCTTTCCCCCGCTGCTGCAGGGGGGGCTGTTTCTAGTGCCCTTTTGTGCAAGAGGGCCTGTATCTCTCCTTCTATGAGTGGAATGTGAGAAGGAGGCTATCTGGAGGACCTTGGTGGGGTGTCTGGAGGAATCTCTGTGAACTCTAGAGTATGTCCTCTCCTTATGATATAGAGGACCCACTGGTCCACATTTATAGAGCTCCATCTCTTTAGATAAAGGGAGAAGCGACCCCCTACCGCCTCCCCTGGCACCTCTGCCAGAGGAGGGAGGTGTGGAGGGAGTCATTGGGCGGAGCTGGGAGTGGGTAGAGAGGCCTGGGAGGACTAGGGGCCACGGGAAGGAGCGCCTCCAGGCTGCTGATTGCCGGGTCTCCTTCGAAAGCCACCTCTCTCTGGCCCTGTTCGTTGACATGGGCTTGGGCACCTGAGGGCTTATGAAATGGCCGTTTCCTAGGTCTCCGCTGGTCTCCTCCGTACATCTGACGGACAGACCAGATGGACGTCCATGATTTCTGGAGACGAGAGATGAGCGACTGTCTCCTGCCAGAACAAAACGGTACCCTGGAACGGTAAGTCCCGGATCCTGGACTGCAGATCTTGGTGAAAGCCAGAGACCCTCAACCAAGCATGGCGCCGGAGACAGACCCCTGACGCTGCTGCTCTGGCCACCGTATCTGCAGTGTCATATGAGGCACACAAAACATGTATGCCTACGTCCGAGCCCGATTTCAGGACGTCCAGAATCTCCGTCTTCTTCTTGGAGTCTGGCAAGGCATTCACTAGCTCCTGTCCCCGCTCCCAGAGCGCATTCTGGTACTGAACCATATGCGTCAGGAAATTTAGGGACCTAATGGAACAGGTGGAGGCAGAATATGTCTTCTTGCCCACCTGGTCCAAACAGTGAGACTCAGGGTCAGAAGGCTGTAAGCTAAGGTGCTCAGGCTGCTTAGATTTATCAGGAGCAGCCGTAATCACGGACGAGTCCACCTGAGGGTGTTCGGCCAGAAAAGGTTCATCCCTCGGGGCACTGTACAGCTTATCCGATTTTTTCGGAACCGCCGGGACCAAAGCTGGACGCTTCCAGGTGATCTGGGTGAGATCCTGGGAAGGTGTCCACCAAAGGAGGCACCACAAGAGGTTTGGGCTCCTTCTGCCTCAGGTACTTGGCCAGTCAACGGCGTTCTGGATCCAGGTTCTCCGTATCCCAATCGTTGGAGGCCTGGATATGCCTCATGACATCCATGAAAGTTGGATTATCAGGAGGTGAGCAGGGCTGATCCTTCTCCCCTGGGAAACCCGATTCCCGAAATGGAAGAGGTGGACCGGCTACTGGGTGTCGAGTAGCCGGACCTGTCCCTGTGACTAGCCGCACTCGAACGTCGGTGACTCACTGACCGACGGCGGTCTGAAGATCAACATTGGTCACAGGACCGATGATGGAGCGGAGACTGACGTCGGTCAGAGGACCGACGTCAGGACTGGCCCCGCCTAGCAGAACGGGAACGGCTCCTGGTGCGAGACCTGACCCAGCGTCGGCTACCAGATCTTGGTGAGCGCTGGCGCTGGTCTGTGGACCGAGATCGGGAATGAGCCTTGGAAAGTGTTGGAGGCGGCAGCCTCTCGGGGTCTTCTGCGGCGAAGAGGCACCTCCCGGCTGTGGTTCCCCTGACGGGTCCGGTACCGTTGACTGGGCCAGCTTCGGGGGGGGGCGGTCCGCTTCTGGACCTGGCCCCACCAAAAGGAAAACAGATCCTGGAGCTTGTCCATCATGAACATAGAGGCCGCTTTCCCCAGAAAGGGGGTGTCTACATCAGGCCTGGAAGGGGAGCCACCTGGAGAGCCCCGGGGGGAGGAGGACTTAGGGGATGGAGATGCTGCGCCCGCACTGGCTGCATCAAAATCCATCACCCCTTCTACTGGCGTTGGTACCGGGACAGACAACGGCTTAGCCACGGGGGGCGCTCTTATCAGGCGATGCCGAGGCCTTGGAAGGCAGGGCCGAAGAAGCTTGTGCCTCCGAGAACTTGGTGGTGACCCTTAGTGGAGTCACCTTATGCTTTGCTGGCTTCTCCTCTGAAGGCCCAGCCTTAGCCTGCTTCTTGGATTTAGAATGCTCACCTGAGCCCGGGGAAGCGCGGGCTTTCTTGGGAGAGGGCTGCAAGCAGGAGCGAGACCGAGACCTGGACCAACTACGGTCTTTGTCGAGGGACTGCTTAGACTTATCTTTGTGCTTTGCCGTCTCCCCGGAGGTTTGGAGGTCCATCTTCTTCTCCAATAGGTATGCCTTCAAAGCCTTCAGGCGGCGGATCCTGGTCCTACTAGTGAAGCTTTGGCAGGAGGAGCAGGACGTGGTGTCGTGGTTAGGCCCCAGGCAGAAGACACACTTCGTGTGGCCGTCTTTGGCTGGAATCTGATGGCCGCAACTGCACTTATTTGATGGGGTCCCGATGAGGAGACAGAGGACGGGGACGACATACGTTGGTACTTGAGAAAAACTGTCGAAATTGGTAGAAAAAAATGGGCGAAAACTGAAGTTTTAGCTGGGGTGGCAAGCCAAGAACTCTTCACATGTGCGGGTCACAGCGGGAAAAGAACTGAGGTGGAGCTGGGTCTGCCCCCTTTTTATACCAGAGCTGACAGGGTGGAGCCGACGTCGGGGGGCGGTCCCTGCTGGGTACTGCTGGCTGAGAAGTTTTCCGGTGAGTCCTAGTGCCTGCGGCATAGTCCTTATTGTAATAGCCTGCTGCAAGAGCTCCCACTCGAAGTAAGATCCGTAAGATGAAACACCCTTTTTTTTTTTAAGCAGCAGTGCAACGAAAACTGTTTTTTGCAAAAAGTTTGCTACAATTCATAAAAATATTAGCTTATGGCTGGCCCGTTGGTGCAATGGTAGTGCTACCACTTGTGATGCTGGCTACTCAGGTTCAGGAACGAGCCTGAGGCATTGGGGTCGGGCTGGGGAGGAGGATTGAGCGCTTGTAAGACTGCCTCCGGGGAGATGGGCAAGAGCTCAGGATTGACTGACCCCTGGTGGAGACCAGGGGTGTCGCAAGCCCAAGCTACAGAAGAGGAGGGGAGACGTGGCAGACATTGGCATACATACCTCGATGTCACTGCACGTCACATCTCCCACAGAAACAGGAAAAATGCTCTGGCACAATGATGGCCGTTCCTGTGGACCCAACCCAGTTGCTGTTGGTGCTCCTTCATCTTCGCCTGGTCGCATGGGGCATGACGCATGGCCCGCCACCCTCTGAAGGAGAGGCAGAGGAAGCAGCAAGTGGTATGGAGAATGGAGCTGAGGTGAGTCCATGGCCCCGGGGAGGGCGAAGCCGAGGCAGAATTGCTGGAGAGGGGAGAGTCCCTTCCCAAGCTGGGAAAAACAATATTAACTTATCTGTTAAATCTTCATTTGTAGGGGCCTCATACACTGTGCACCACAAGTTTATTTTCTTGATTTTAACCCTTGCCAGGTCTACAATGCTATTTCTTTTTATTTTTTAACTTTCTATTTTCCTCCTCCCCTCGCTTTCGGTGCCCCGCTTCCTCAGGAGTCGCCAATGGTGTCAGATCCACTTCTCCACCCCTACCTGATCCTATGGGTGAATCCCCATGGAGCCGCGTCTATACTCCCAGGCAGGTACGAGGTGGGGCCCTTCGCCCAGACATCCTTCTTGTCATTGGGCACCCAATGGCAGGACAGGCAGATGGGAGTTCCGAGGGCTACACCAGCGCTCCGTCTCCCTGGTGCTCCAAGAGTCATCCCTTATTCTGGGTGCGTGACTTCACCTAGACGTCAAGGCATAACTGCTGACGTCTGTCATGCCCCAACTCCTCTGAATGGCGCAGATGCTTGCTGTGTCTCCGGCCTCCGCAAGAGGCCAGCCTAGCACCAAACCTCGAACCCCCTCCCTCCCGGAGAAGGCAAGCGATCCCTTGGAAGCTCAAGCCTCCTCCCGCTTCGGCTGGCCCAGTCTCGTCCCTGAACCCAGGTTAACAGTATCGCAAGCAGTAGTGCTACCACTGCCCTGGCAGGCCAGCTACAATCCTATTTCTAAGCCAAATATGATGGCCATCTTTTTTTCTTGAGAAAAAAATTTAATTAAAACATTTATAAAATTCTCAAATTTTAGTGGAACTATAAAATGTTACCATCACATAAAACTGGAAGATGCCTGGAATCTTTCATTGTGAAAAAAAAAACAGTAAGGTGACATTTTGTGCCCTTCTGCTTTAAATGTAAGTACAACTGAGTTCCACTGATGGCAACAGTTACTTAATAGCCTGCAGAGTCGCCTGTGCTCAGCGCGAAGTGAGCAAGTGTATCTCCCCCCACCAATTCAATGAATTCAGTGATGCTGCTGCAGATGGATGGTTCCGGACACTTCGCCTCAACAGACTGACCTTTGTAGTTAACCTTGAGAATTAACATAAAAAAAAGCAGTCTCGTTTTTGGTGGATACTGTTGTTTGATGAATGAAATTATGTCATCTCCTTCCTCAGAGGGGACTGGCTAGCTGTGTCAACAGATGAATCTAAAGCAGCTGCTGTCCTGATGTGCTCTGTCCAATCTGCATCTGAAGCCCGCGGAGGGACAAACATACACAGGGCTTAAAAATAATCTTCACTTTTTTATATCTCCTGTTTACAATCCTTTCCTCTCCTGCCCCAACCCTCACCACCCGTGAAAATGCAGAGTCACTGCAAATGTCAACAGGGAATTCCATTTTACATCTGTGTGGCCCATCTGCTTGTCTTCTCTCTTGCTAGAATTCGGGTCCTGTGATTAAAATTCTGTCAAGGTTTCTAATTAGTCTGATTAAGTAATGCTCTGGAATGTTCACAGTTTAACCCCTTGGCTTCCTGAAGGAGGCAGGTGTACCGAATGAATACACTGTGGGTTTATGGAGCACTTCACATGCACGAGGTATCTCAAGGCACTTCTCAATCCAGCATGTTAGACCTGGGCAGCTATGGACTCAGAGGTCTCTTTTTTATTGGAAGTGCAATAATTCCAGAGGTAAAAATCTGGAAGTATTTCTCATTTTAGGAAGTAAATAGATCTACTGAACACCAGAGAATATCGTTCTTATGTTGTATTTGTTCTCCCCAGATGTTCAAAGAAATATTTGCCACCTTTTGTATAAGAGAGCCATAGGATTTCATTTGGATTTCTTGAGCTTAAGGGGCACTTGGTTTGGGCACTGCAGGTTAAGGAAAGTGTAACCTAGCATCTATCCTAAATTGATACTTCTGCTCAGTATTTACAGAAGAGAAGGTAGGGCAGGGCCCACAGCTCAGCACCATGGACACGGGGGGAGGGAGGGAGGTGTGCACTAGTCCCTTCACAAAAGAAAGGGTCCTACAAGAGCTCGCTAAGCTCAGGGTGGACAAGGCAATGGGACCTGATAGCATACACCCCAGGGTACTAAAGGAGCCAAGGGTGGAACTAGCAGAACCATTATCAGAACTGTTTAGTGAGTCTCTGAGCACAGGAGAGGTCCCAAAAGACTGGAGAAGGGCTCATGTGATCCTGCTCAACAAGAGTGGTAGCAGGGAGGAGGCAGGGAACTACAGACCAGTCAGTCTTACCTCAGTAGTGGGCAAGATTATGGAGGCACTCCTTAAGGAAAGGATAGTGCAACACCTGGAATCAACAGGAGCACAGGATCCAAGACAGCATGGGTTTACAAAAGGAAGGTCCTGTCAAACTAATCTCATAGATTTCTTTGACTGGGTAACCAGAGTGGTGGACCAAGGAGGAGCAGTTGAGGTTGCCTACCTTGACTTCAGCAAAGTTTTCGATAATGTTCCATATAGAAAACCGATTAATAAGCTGGGTAGGCTCGGGGTGGGTCAGAAGTTTGTCAACTGGGTGGCAAACTGGTTGACGGGCAGAAAAGAGAGAGTGGTGGTAAACGGTATACAGTTAGAAGAGATGCAAGTCACAAGTGGGGGTACCTCAGGGATCAGTCCTGGGGCCAGTCCTCTTCAATATCTTCATCAGTGACAATGCAGATGGACTGGAGGGTAAGGTCTGTCTGTTTGCAGATGACACCAAGATCTGCAACACAGTAGATGATCCAGATGGGGTGGGCAGAATGAGAAGAGATCTGGATAAACTAGCAAAATGGTCGGGAGAATGGCAACTGGGGTTTAATGCAGAGAAGTGCAAGATCATGCACATAGGGAAGAGAAACCCCTGAAGCCACTTATAGGCTGGAAGGGAGTTGCTGGCAATCACAATGGAAGAAAGAGACTTGGGCATCATCATCACCGATGACCTGAAATCATCCAAGCAGACCACTAAAGCAGTGGGTAAGGCTAGGGGATGTTGGGGTGCATTAGTAGGGGTATCACAAGTCGGAAGAGGGAGGTAATAATCCCTCTTTACAAGACACTGGTTAGACCCCATCTGGAGTACTGCGTGCAGTAATGGAGGCCACACCTTCACAAGGACATTAACCAAATTGAGGCAGTCCAGAGAAGGGCAACCAAAATGGTGCAGGGACTGCATCAGAAAACATATGATGACAGATTAACGGAGCTCAATATGTATACCCTAGATCAAAGGAGGGAGAGAGGTGATATGATTGAAACATTCAAACACCTTAAGGGCATTAACAAGGTGAAAGAGTCTAACATGTTTCAATATAAGAAAAATAGCAGGACAAGAGGACACAGCATGAGATTAGAGGGAGGCAGATTAAGGGGTAAGTGAGGAAGTTCTTTTTCACATAAAGGGTGGTGGATGCATAGAACAGCCTACCTCAGGAAGTGGTGGATATGAATACAGTGCAGGGATTCAAACAGGCATGGGATAAGCATAAGGGTGCAATACACATGAGTTTGAATAGATAGGCCATTGACAGAGCAAAGGCCGATGGCACATTCATAAGACAGAAAAAAGAAATGGGCAGACTGGATGGGCCTTGCGGTCCTTATTTGCCGTCAACTTCTATGTTTCAGTTAAAATGCACAACTCTGAACATGGAGACCCAAGTTCGAATGCCATCACAGTAACATTTAAATTAAGCCTTTTCTCATTCTGTGACTTGCCTGTTGACAGCACCGTCCAGCCTCTGTCATCAGCTTCCTTATGGACTTACCTGTGGTTATTCATCACTGACCCAGGACTACGGTAGTGGAGTGTGGCCTGCCATGCCTATTGAACGTGGACCTGGGGAGGGGTGCCGGTACAATGGCAGGCCAGGACTTTTTTCTCCAGCTCTTGGTTTTCTCCCCAAGGGTGCTGGCACGAATGGCGGCATCTACTTCCCTTGATGCAATCCTGCTGTGCTGTCTCCAGGCCTCCGTCAGGGTGGCAGATATAGAGCAGGACACTGTGTCCCCTTCCCTGAGGAAAGAGAGTTGTCCCTGGCCCTCTCCTAGCTGGCCTCGAGTGACACGAGTTGTTCCCAAACACGGGTCACCGGTATAGCGAATGGTGGCAATACTGCTGCGCTACTGGGCCTGTTAAGCATGTCACATTTACCGTCCCTGTGTTTAGCTTTCTTTCTTTCTCAATATGTAACTTTACTGAGCTTTTCTTAAACTCTATCAGCTTCACTTAACCTCCCTGTTTGCCCCTAAATTCTGCTGCCAACTGTTCATGGATTTTATTTTTGTTTTTATTTACTGTTTTTGCTCCCTTCTGGCCTTCCCCCATCTGCTAGCCCCCCAGCCCTGTCACCTGCGTTCTCCGGGACTTTAGTCTGAATGGTAGGAGGCCAGAGAGTTCTTAGAGACCATAGTCTGTTTCCCAATTTGACTACCCCCTGCCTCCAAACCCACCAAGGACTTCCCCTTCACGGCAGGGTTGTTTGTGTGGACCAAGCCACTTTGAAGATCCGCATCCAGTGGAGGAGGGTGCTTTCGGTCAGCATAGCTGGACCTGCAGGGTACTGCTGTCATCCTGCTGCAGCTGGAGCACTGCAACGTTTTCACCATCCTTCAAGAGCAGCGGTGCACTGTGCCTCCAGAAGCGCACTCAACAGGCATAGGCAGGAATGCACATACACGTCCTTCCCACTTCAGTCGAGCCCAGCATGTCACTACCCCTGTGAATCCACAGAGGCTGCTCGACAGTGGGTTGTGGTCAGTCTCCCCATCTGAATGCGACAAGTGTCTGGGTGGGATGCTCAGGGCTCCTCCACCCCGTTGCCCCCCCCCTCCAGCAATCCAAGTTTCTTCCCGAACCCAGCTTGCCTGCTGTGCCATTTGGCTGGCAACTGTTTATGGATTTGAAGGCACTTTGGGAAATACTGTACATGAAAGCCTCTGTTTAAAATCTGTTTCTATTACTTTCAGAGACGGACTCACAGAACAGATGACTAAAAGGGATCTACATCTGGAGGCAAAAGCAAAACAAAGTTCCACACCAAACATCACAGCTCGCAGACACTAGTACTGCCCAGTAAAATAAGCACCCGATTGTGGCCCTAGGAAAAAAAACCTGTAAACTTTAATATTAAAAGTGCAGCAACTCACCACCGCCGACCTAACAAATGTTGTTGCACATGCATATCTGTGTTTTCTTGAGAAAGCACACCTGTGTGAGTGTGAAAAATGTTCGGTGGGTTGGCAGTGGTGAGTCACTGTTCTCTTAATGTTTTATTAAAGTTTCCATTTTTTTATCCTAGGACCATGGTCAGGTCCTTATTTATTGGGCAGTAATTTCCAAAACAGCAGATTAGGGGCCACAAACGCAGCAAATTTTAATCAAACCCTTAGGAAAGCGTCACTGATCAGGTAGCACACAGCAGCGCTTCTCCTCGCCACTCTGGCGACCCGAGTTCAGGAATGGACTCTGATTGCTGGGGACCAGACGGTGGAATGAGGGGTGAGTGGCCCGTGGACAGCTCTCCTGGCTTCGGGTGTGTGTTTGGGGGGGTTGGGGTGGCTTTCATCTTCTGCTGTTCATCTTGGCACCCAAAACCACACCAGAACATGGCCCTGATGTGGAAGTTGTGCTCTCTGGACACCCAGTCATGGGGACTTGCCATGGGGCAAACAGCTAGGGAAGGCCAGTGATGGGGCTGGCCTGATGGGGGCAGACTGGCAATGGATGAAAAAGGACTGAAGGAAAAAAAAAAACCTCGCCAAGATGGCTGTTGATATTTGAATGCTCGTGCATCGCGCTTCCATGAAGCAGATCCGGGTTCAAGTGAATTCATGGTTGCGGGGGCTGCAGTTTTTCCCACTAGCACTGCAATGTTAGAGCTGCAATTCCTATTTTTGTACCTGCAATAAATATGAGGTCTAAACAAGCCATGGTAACAGTCTACAGATCTACTGGCACCACCTTGAGGGTAAATGATGAAAGTCGCCACATCTGTACTGATGTGTTCGTTATGTAAAGTAAAATCTTACAGGTTTTTCACAGAAGTGCAAGTCCCTTTTTGTAGTCAGTTGGCTTGAAAAAAAATCTCAGGAGACAGCAGTGCAGCTTATTGGTTAGAGTTCTGTGAATCTGGAGCTCTATGTTCGACTCCAATCACTGCCATTTACTCACTGTATGACCTGATCATCTACTGCAACTACTTATGACCTGCGCTTTGGAACAGTGTATATGAAAGGGGCTATACATGTTTTTTTTACCATTCTGTACCTCCAATTGTCCCAGATGTCTTCTGTTAAGACATCAAGCCATGCACCCGAGGTGCCATCCCAAACCAATACAACCTCACTCTGCATCCTCTGGGAATACCTCTTGCAGCAGGGTCTGGGTTTCAGTTACTGCCTGGGGTATCTGTTCACATGGCAAGGTGAGTTAGGGGTTGGTGCAAAGCCTGGTGACATGGGTGCCCAAGGCCTATCAGCACTTGTGATGTCTCGGAATTTGTTCCCCCTGTAACTTTCTCCCACTAGGGCTGGCCCAATGATGCAGTGGTAGCACTACCCCTTGCAATGCCAATGACCCAGGTTTGAAAACCAGCCTGTGTCGTCAAAGGACAAGCCGAGGAGGAGGATCCCTGGGACTGCACTCTCCTGCCGGGGGGGGTCCGGGGTTCCATCTCTTGGTGTCTGACTAGCAGAGGCTGGGTGATAGCACAACCTGGCTGCATAATGAGGGAGGTCCTGCTAGACGCTGGCACTGCATGTGGAAGTGCCCGCAGACCTGCCAGGGCACCTCTGAACCGGAAGCAAAAACCGGAAAAAGGCTGCCAAAAAGGCAGATGAAGCCTCGCATTCTCCCCACATCCAGCACCAGGCTTTTGCTACCTTGCCCTGAATACAGCGCCTAACATTTCGCCCTCACTAATGGTTTCAACCAGATCATGTAGGGAGTATGTCATGGAGCAGAAGGCAAGTCTGCCCCGGATGGAAAGCCAGGGGTTTGGATTTGTGTTGTGAGCGGTCTGGAGCTCCAAGTAGGAAGCCTTGGTGGACTAGATGGTGGTGGTGCTGACAATAGCTGAAGGAGGTCCTGGTTGGCGAGTGGTGGGGGGGGGAACAGAGTTGGAAAAAAACCCAACAAACTTTTCATTTCTCTGTAATTTAAAAGCCATACTCAAGGCCTCAGTCACTGAATGTAAGATTAAATCAAATACCACCCTGCAGTATTTTCACTTTGAAACATTTATTTTTTACATATTATATATATATATATTACAGAAATGTTGGGAGTTGAAAAGTTGTTTAAACATTTAGAAAGAGGCAATTCTGAAAAACAAATTGGTGTCGTAAGACTTAGCTGCTCAGTAGCCATATGCATCTGGTTGCTACAATGACATTTATAGAATCTCGGAGTATACCTTGATGCATGTAGCTGTGAAAGTGACAAGTGTTTAGGCAGCATAACCACCACAATATGAGGGATAGCAAAATGGCATCCCACAACAAAGAGGAGGCAAATATTTTTCTTGTGATCACAACAATGAACGCTTCTGTTTGTGCTTTGAAATGCTAAAAACAGCACAGCTAGAGGTCCTGCTAGAGCCTTCATTAACCCAAACCCAAGGACCTCAGACTCTGCAGCAAACAGGCCCAAAATGACTCATGTCATTCCAGTTATGGTCTGTAGGAGGCAATCCCCCATCTTGGCCTAAGATGCACTAACGTGGCTTTTAAGATACAACAGAGCCCAGGAGCAGGGCAACATCCAATCGTGCCATCACTTGGGAGACCTTCACTCTCAGGGTAGGTGTGTGCATGTGTGTGTGTTGAGTGCACTAATGAGGCACTCCGTTCCGGGGGGCGGATCCTGACCAACCAGCATTTCCACACTCCCTACCAGACAACCGTGGGGAGGCACGAGTGGCGATTATGAAAGTACCTGATGATCAGTCTTCCTGTCTGGAGGAAGGGTGCAGCCATCTGTGAGAACTACAACTGTTTCAGAGAGGGGGTAGGTGGAAAAGGGGACAAAAAACAGAAAAAAAATCTAATAGCACTAGTCGAGCGAGCCAGGCTCTTCCGGAAGCTAGAGTTTTTTAAATTTTTTGTCTGTTTCTATGATATGAGAGTCGAGGGTATCCACTTTTCCCGTCAGTCTGTCAATGATCACGTCCTGGTCTTCTATCTCTGTCTGAAGTCCCAAGGCCAGGTTCTTGAGGCGGCCCAGGCCAGAGGACATATCGTCTACAAAGAAGAAAAGCAATGGTCAGTTCAGCTTAGCAACAGGGGACAGCAGCAGCAGTAACTATGGGGTCGTGTTTGGAGGTGGGCCTTCTGATGAACAGACAGCAGCTGAAGCTGTACTCACATCAATCTCCATCACAGCAGTACCAGCCTTGAGTGAGGTGCCATGATTTCAGGCACTCTGGTCACACTAGTTGCATGGTGCTGTCCTCAAGACATGCAAGTCTTTCTTATTTTTTTCTACAGCTGTTCCCCCCAGTCCACCTCCATCCCCTGGTAATATACCCTAATCCCAAGGATGTACCACATCAGATCCAGAACCTCCGACTACCCCGCACCCCAGTTACCCACCAGTTAACCCCATGGCTTGCCCTCCATAGCAAGGGCTCAGTGGAAGGGCCATTCTCCCTTCCGAGATGGTACAAATTCAGTGCCAGCAGGAACTAGAACTCAGCAGAATCCCCAAGGCCCTAGTCCGTGGGGATTTTGCTCCCTTTATATGGTTCCCTCCCATCTCCCCAGACACGAATTTAGCTCCTAGACCTATGTCACAAACAGCTGACCCTAAGGTGAGAACAAGCTCCCAGGTCCTGTCAAAGCGGTTGCTGTGGCACTGGCGCTCACTGCAGACCCTCCCCAGCTGGGGTATGCTGCAGCTGCCTCGGCCAGACCTGCCTCCCAACGTGGCAACCCAATCTCACTTCTGCTGGGCCATCGATGTGGCCTCGCTAGCTTTTCTGAATTCCCCCATCCGACCAAACGGGGAGTGGGGTCATAGGCATGGTTAAAACTTTTTAGCAGGACAGCCCCCTTCCCAACTGAAAAGGCATGGTTGGCTGGCCTGTTGGCCCTGAAAATTGAAGCGCTGGATGCCACACCGTGCGCCATGCCAGTGACACGGATTCGGGAATAGAATCAGGTCGGGGGGGTCAGGAGGGGTGAGAAAGTATTGAGCGTCCGCTGACCGCTCTCCTTCCTTGGGGCAGTTGGAGCCCGCCTGACACCCAGCGGCGGCGAAAAGCCAGCATGCATGCTATCACAAGGGAGGCCTCATGTGACAGGGCAAATGGCTGCTTGTGCGGAGGCAGGGGCTAGCCATCTCCAGCCACTGCATGTACGAGGGCTCAGGGAGAAAAGTGGTGGAAAATACCGGGAGCCGGCAGGTTCCATGGTGGCCCAATACGCCGCGGCGACAGCATGCCCCGAATCTGGATTGTGCTCTGGGGTGGGGAGTAACAGCTGGTGCCTCTCTCCCTGGCCCGCCGTAGGGAGTAATCCACAGGGGAACCTCGTGGCATAGCTCTTGGCAGGGTGATCAGGACCAGAGAACGAGTCCCTCCGAGGAAGGGCCAGAGCTGCCTGCTGAGCTCTGCGGAAGCAGAGAAAAATGAATTAAAAAAAAAAAAAAAGGCATGGTTAAAATTTTTTTAGCAGGATTTGCCTCCCAAACTGAAGGAAAAAAGAAGACAATCAAAATGAATGGCATTGCATGAGTATAGAGACAAACATCCCCCACTCCAACAGAAGAGTGTTTACTCTTTCAGTCATAACCACAGGCCCATTTTCTGTCTGCTCCCCAGCTCACACCATGTTTACCAGTTATGCTGTTCTTGCCAAGAGACTCCCTCCATAGTCAATGTTAATTTTTATTCTGAAGGTATATAGCCCTGCCCCCTTCACTTCCCGATGCTGAACTGTGCCAGTTTTATTATTATTATAGCACATTAAAAGCGGAGATTCAGAAATAAAAGACCTTATTTTGCATCTAATAAGGATGGTGCTAACCAGCCTGCTCTGCTCCTGCAACAGCCCAATTTAGCAGTGGGCGATGAAGGAGAGTGGCTACTGCTACTTTTAAAGCACTGGTAGAGCCACAAAAGCAGACAAAAAAAGTGTTTTTTTCTACTTATTTATAATGACACTTAAACCAATATTTTCCCTGACGACTTTCATATTTAGTGCTAGTCCCTTTCATAGCACATCAACATTGTGACCTCACCCATTCTGACACCATTCATGACCAATCTGCAGAACGTCACTTTTTTGGCCAGTTATGATATCACTGTCAATGAGATCACAACACAGATGAGGTATAAAGGGGGAACTGACCTAGAAATGTCTGCGTCCATGTACAGTACGATTTCATGAAGCACACCTAGTACTGTCAGATAGAAAATCTTCTAATTAGCAAACGAAAGTACTTCAGATTCCAAAAGTAACAGCTGACTACTTTTAAAAATGAATATCAATTTCAGGCTGGGTACTAGCTCCTTAATAAAAATTATATATCGTGGGAGTGTCATGTGATGCTCCCAACTAATCACAGCACTTCCTACAGTTGCGTGGGAGGTACTCTTATTTCTGTAAGAGTCTCACACACGTTGAGCTGCTGTAACAGGCTTCTTGCTGGTCGCTCAGGCCATCAACATTGGGAAGAAAAAAGTAATTTTTTAGAAGTTACACAATCTAAAATAATTTTATGGGTCCGGTTGGCATGCCTCTTATGACTCAGAGTGCTGCCTTGTGCACTGTACTCGTGCATTCATAGGATGACAAAACTGCTCACCTTCGGTTCGCAGTCCTTTAGTTCTAAGAACGTGCAAGGTGACACTGTTGTATCCATAAGAGGCCCTCCAACTGGACCCATAAACTTACATCGGAATTCAAACAATTGTCAAAGACTGGGGTTTCTTCAGAAAGGACTGTGTAAGGACTTCTGTCTGGGGCCAGTAAGGAGGTGCAGAGGCTGCTGAAAGAGGGATGGGCTAGTAAGTAAACCTTTATTTATCAAGCACCCATTTCTGGGGGCCCAGAGCACTGTACAAAATATCATTTACAACAAACATAAATAACAATGAACAATCTCAACTATAGCAAAGATAAAACAGTTACAAATTAAACAGTTCTTAAAAACAGCTAACCAGTGAACAGATGGTTATAGGCCAAATGCCTCCTTAAAAAGGTGGGATTTCATACCCCTCTTAAAGGTCTCCACCAAGGGAGCCTCCCTCAGGGATCTGGGAAGGAGTTCCAAAGGGCTGAGCCAGCTACTTCAAAAGCCTTGTCTCTGGAGGATTTTAGCAGGGCCCTGGTAACTACCAGGAGGCCCTCCTCAGAGGAGCGAAGAGGATGGAATGGGTGATGAGGGGTCAGGAGGTAATGCAGATTGCTATGGCCCTGTCCATGTAGGGCTTTATAGGTCAGCAAACCAACCTTAAGGGCGATTCTACACCTCATCATCAGGAAATACAGACTACGCATAATCGGAGGGGTCATGTGCCAGGATTTCGCAGGTCTATGAGGAACCTGGCTGCCACATTCTGCACCAGCTGCAGGCAATGCAGGATGCCACCATTTACCCTGAGGTACAGAGCACTGCAATAGTCAAGTTTGGAGGTCGCAAATGCGTGTACTAGTGCAGGCAGATCACCAGATGGGATGAAAAGTTTGATCCGGGTGATGTTTCTAAGGTGGCAGAAACCACTCTAGAGCTCACTGAGCCCCAGAGCTCACACGTGAGTTTAAATGTTCTACGTTTAACCTTATTCAAAATGGCCGCCTGGGGCTGAGTGAGCGACAACGGCTGACACCTGAGCCTCTAGTGTCAAAACATTACCCAGAATCACACCTAGATTCTTCACCTTGGCAGAGATGGCAACAGGAGAGGAATCCAGCATCAGCCTGTCTGCCATGCCAACTGCCTTTACACCTCGCTGACGACCAGTCTTAATCACTAGAACTTCTATCTTTTGTGGATTAAGCCTCAATCAGCTAGACGGCATCCAGTCTTGGATCTTGGCTAGGCAGGAATTCAGTACAGACATCACATCCTATGTCCCGGGGGCAAATGACAGATACAATTAGGTGTCATTTGCATAGCAGTGAAACCCAATGCTGTATCGTCTAATTATGTCACCCAGGGGCAGCACGTACACTGCAAACAGCATGGGTGAGAGAATAGAACTCCACAAAATAGGGGCTTCGAACAAAAAGAATAATTTCCTATAATAACCCTCTGCTCCCCATCTGTGAGAAAGAACTCAAACCATTTAATGACAGTGCCAGTGAGTCCACAAAGCTCCCTAAGGCAATCCAGCCAACCACACACCATGGCCCACAGTGTCACATGCTGAGGGGAGGTCGGGTAGAACGAGAATTGACTGTTCACCTCTATCCCTTGGCCTGAGGAGATTGCTTAGCACCCTGACTAAAACAATCTCTGTGCTGTGCCTAGACTTAAATCCTGACTGGAGGGGTTTGTAGATGTTAAAGGTAGAGAGGTGTGTGTTGAACTGTGAAGTCACAATTTTCTCAATAACCTTTCCAAGAAAGGAAAGACTGGAGACAGGTCTATGGTTCGCTAAGCAGTCCGGTTGAGGGAAGGCTTCAGAAGGGGCTTCGCCAATGGCTCTTTCAAGGTGCTAGGGAACACCCCCTCTGATAGTGAGCACCGGACAATCTCGGTGAACATTGGACCTACAGACTCTACACATCCCATTAAGAGACGTGTTGGGCCCAGGTCCAGTTCACAGTACGTTGCCCATAGCTTCAAAATGACCTCCCTCACCTCTTCCACCCCCACTAGCTGAAACTCACTCCAGGCAGGAGGATCACTCCTGTTGATGACCAAGCTACCTCTGCAGAGCAGCAACAGTCTCGTAGGGGTGATCCCCAACTGAAAAGAGGACACTCTGTCAGAGAACAAGAAACCTCTTTGCATCTAGCAGCTGACATAGCTCTGACCAGCTGGAGACAGGCATGATGAAGTAGCCTGTCTGCTGTCCAGAAGGGCTGATCTGTTTTTCCCTGCTGCAATCTCCCTGGACAGAAATACTGTCTTCTTACAGAAGAATGTCCTTTGGTACTCATCGTAGTGAGTTCTCAAAGCCTGTCTAACCTCCTCAGTCCCAGATCTCCACCTACAATGCTCCAACCTCTGACCCATGGTCTTCATCATCTTGGGCTCCCCATCAAACCATGGGGAACTGCAAGAAGGCCTGGGTCGTACACAGCCAGATGACAGAATCAAGAGCCAAGAAGCCAAGGAGATGGCCTTGTTATAGGCCAACACCACAGCTTCCATACCCGCATCACAAACGGCCATCACACTCGAGAGGTCCATTACCACCTGAAGTCCTGTTGGGGACAACCCCTTTAAAGGGCGGTAATGGACCATCTTCACAGGGGTCAGACAACTGGGAAGGGTCCCAAATGAGCACTTTACGGTGCAATGATCCAACCACATGAGCAGATGAATCTTGAGGTTAACCTCAAGCCCCATTGAGAGTACCAGGTCCAAGGCATGACCAAGTCTGTGGGACACAGTAGTAGCAACTTGTGCTAGGCCCAGAGAATCCATTATCTGAAGGAAGTTTTGCCCAAATTGTGAGTCCATCGTTGATCCAAGCTTTGAAATAACCCAGAATTAACCATCTGGGTGACTCCAACACACTCTTGGCAATGAAGTCCACTACTTCCTGCAGAAATTCCCTCTAGTGCCCTCTCGTGTTGGTACAACAGAAGGATTCTGCAACCTGCAGCTGGACATCCCCCCCCACGTACTGCCATGCATTCAAATGACAAGGTAGACTCCATTGGGTGCACTGCAAAGTTCAAGCTGCATCTAAAGCAGATGGCCACTCCCCCACCATCGCGATCCTTCCTCAGACAGTGTACTACGGAGAATGTAGCGTGTACCGCCACCTCCAGAACTGGACCAATGACATCACTCAGCCACGTCTCCATAATGCAGGCCAGATCAACTGTGGAATTCAAGTCCACTATAATTGCAGTCTTGCATAGCACTGCCCAAAAGGGATGAGCAGAGGCTGCCAGCCTAACAGTTATCTGCCTACTTGGTCCAGTAAGAGCCCTGGGTATGGGAACTGGACACGACGGACCTCTCTCTAGCTCCCATTTCATCCCAGGACACCCCGTGGCCCTCACCACCCTAATACCATTCTCCCAGATAGCACTCCATTTATCCCACTACCCACTGCTCCACCTCCTCGCAATGTCCACATTCCTGCAGTGCCTAGATGTCGCTAGTGACAGTGGGAAATCATTAAAGGAGCAGAGATTCAGTAGCTGGGATGATGAGCAGCTAAGCCTGAGGGGTCCGGTGCCCACACACATAATGACCCTGGCTATGGCCGCACCCCAACAAATATAATTATAATGTTAACTTAAAACCTCCCACCCAACCCCTTACTCAACCTAAATCCTATACTTGCAGTCAATCAATCACGCGCATTCAGCTTCTGCAGATAAAAAGACAGAACACTCCATACATACAACCTAACTTATCCATTCAACCAATCTCACCCCCCCCCCCAAAAAAAAAGAAATAAGTCTAGGAGAACCCTAATACTCAGATAATGTCCAGTACAGTCCAATTAGTAATGGCTAAATCTAGCCTGTAAATGAAGGCAGCTGAAATTTAGTCAATTAAAGTCCAACCAGGTGCTGATGCAAACAAATGAGTTCTTAGCTCACCTAAATCATTATCAATCTTCTGGTGATATGCTCGAAGTGTCGGATTTTTGGGGTAGGAGTCACTGCTGGAGGAAGCTGCTGCGGAACCACCATCAACAGCACCAAAACCTGTAACATTAAAACAGAAAAACCAAAACCCACATAAATGCAGACCAGGAGACAGTTAGCAACACAGCCCATCAGGACACAGAGAAAAATCCTCATACTCTTAGCATGTTACTAGTACAATAGGGTCTTGCCCGCACTTTTGCACTGTAGAATGGATTCTGTGCCCCTTTCAACTGCTGGGACCAGGTTTAACTCAAGGCAGCCCCTAGATTATAGACACCTTATACAGGTAAATAAAAGAAGTGTATCATGGAGGTGAAGCACTCTGCTCCGGGGAGGGGGGGCCTCTGGCATTTGAATATACCATGAAATGATCAAGGTACGTCACTGGCGGAGATGGTGAAGGCAGCCAACTGCCTTTCCTCCTGGCCAGAGGAAGGAGAAGCTAATGTTTACCTGCAGTGGTTAGTAAATTACTAGCCATTGCTTGTGAAATTTGAGGATGGATCAATTGAAGTACCATATACTCGCATATAAATTGACCTTGCATATGTCAACCCCCTTTACCATCTAACTGTAGCAGCTTTTTTTTTTTTTTTTTTTTTATGCTCATGCCCCCTTCTCCACAGTCCTCCTCTACTCAGGGACTCCGATGGTGGGGGCCAGCCTAAGCCCCGGACTCGGTCTTCAGACCCCATCCTGCCACGGATCCCCCCCCCCGGGCAGGGAAGTGGGAAGTCCAGTTGCCTCCCCACTTACACCAAGTGTCGGGCCTCCGAACGATCCAGGACTGTACTGCACCCCAACTGGAGCCCGTTGACAGGAGGAACTGCGGGGCCATTTTCCTTTTTCGCCCTGGTATCCAGAGGACGGCAATGGCCAAGGAGGTCTGTCGAGGCATGCGCATGCTAAGATGTGACGCCACTCCAGACTCCAGATGACGTCCTCTCCCCCCCACGTGGCGTTCTCTGCTGCACCTCCACCCGTGTGCACCCAGGTGATGGCGTCACAGCGGGAGCGGCATCCCTCCCTTCCCGGACAACGCCCCTCAGGCACTTAATCCTCCTCCCCCTGGTCGACCTCCAGCTCCCCGGGCTTGTTCCTGAACTCAGGTTGCCAGTGTTGCAAGCGGTAGCGCTACCACTGCGCCAGCGGGTCGCCTCTAGCAGCTGTTTAGATCTACCTCGCAGACAGGCTGACCCCCCCCACCCCAAGTGTTTCTTGTGAGAAACCCTCCTAGCTGTAGAATACCGTACTTTATGGTATTACCACCTCCTCCCACACCACCAACTGAATTACACCAGTTTTCCCCTCCACCCATCTTCGTAGCACCCAGCTCCCTCCACACCCCCAGGTATCCCTGCAAATGGTACCTGTTTTAGCATTACTGAAGAAAAAAATAAGTAATTTCCCCCCACACCCCGCAGTAAGTGAGATGCTCTTTTATTTTTAATAAGCATAAACCCCCACCCAGGTCTTGTCCAAATTGTACTCCCCAACCCACACACCCACTGGCACCCCAGCTATCCTGCTCCATCCGCCTCATCCCCCAAAAGATCCACATTCTGTTAGCATCTGTAAAAACGAAAACAGTCCCACGCAGTGGTACTCAGTCTCTCCCAACATCAGCCCTCGTTATCAATGATCGGCAGCAAGTCCTGAGGTTGAAAGATGGATCTTCTGGGAGATGAGCAGCAGGGTGGCTGATTGCCAGTGGGTATTATAATAATAATAATAATTAAGCAATAATGCCCAACAGGGTGTGTGTCGTGCTGGGATAATGTCACGCCTCAGGTGGTCGAGCATGAGGCCGAGTGCATCCAACAACTGAGGCGTGAAGTTATCCCAAATGACACACACCCTGGAGGGCATTATTGCTATTATACAATGGCTCGTTGTTATATATAAAATAAAAAAATAATTTTAAAGAATGTTTTTTAGAGTGGGAAAATATTTTTGTTTCTTAAGAGGAGATGCAAAAAAAGAGGTCATCTAGCTCATCATATAGCTCATCTCCAGGTTCACAGTGAGGCTGAGACTAGAGCCGTGATACTGTGCTGGGATAACTGCACGAGTCCAGCCCAAGACTGACCAATCACAGTCCAGGATTTTTTCTTGACATTGTATAATATGCTTTCCCCCACAAGAAAGTCTTAAGAGCCCGCTTAAAACACCACACCGTCCCACACTCCCTAAGCTGATGAGGCAGAGAATTCCAGAGGGTAGGTGCCACAAACCCAAAAGCATGTGCACCAGATGATTTTAAACTTACCCTCGGAATCTCTAGCAACCACTCATCAGCTGAGCAGAGCTGTCGCAGAGGGGAGTAGGGCACCAGGAGCTCTTTCAAGTAATTGGGGCCTTGTCCGTGTAGGGCTTTGTAAGTCAACAGACCTACCTTAAAGGTGATTCGCCACTAAATAGGCAGCCAGTGCAGATCGCGCAGCACAGGGGTAATATGAGTTCTTCTTGATACCACAGTCAAACAACATGCTGCCGCGTTCTGCACTAGCTGCAAGCAGCGGATATCAATCCCAGGAAGCCCTAAGTAATTGGAGTTACAGTAATCAAGGTGCGATGTCACAAAGGTGTGGACCAGGACAGGAAGGTTGCTGGGCCAAACAAAGTGCCTAATCCTAGCAATGTTCCTAAGATGATAAAAGGCCAGCTTGATGTTTGCTGACACCTGATGACAAAGTGTCAGACCATTGTCAAGCACCACTCCAAGGTTATGCACTCGTTCGGAGGAGAGAATCTGGGCCCCTCCCAAGATTAAACCAGAGGGGAGTCCAGTCCCCAACCCCTCTGTCCTGTGATCTGGGTCCACAACCAGAACCTCGGTCTTTCTTGGGTTCAACTTTAAGCAGCTGGTACTCATCCAATCTTGGATTTCTGTGAGACAGCTGTTCAGTACTGAGATAGCACTAACCTGGTCGGGGGCAAAAGACAGGTAGAGCTTGGTATCATTAGCACAGCAGTGAAACCTCAGCCCATACCATCTTACAATGTCTCCAAGAGGCAGCATATATACTGCGAATAACATGGGGGACAGCACCGAACCCTGAGGTACCCCGCAAGGCAGAGAGAAAGCCCCAGAAGAAAAAATACTCGAGACAACTCTCTGCGATCTACCAGCGAGGAAAGATGTAAACCATCTGAGAACTGTACCAGACAGCCCACAGATGAACCTCAGACATTCGAGCAGAACACCATGATCCACAGTATCAAAAGCTGATGATAAATCAAGGAGAACCAAGATGGAATGACGTCTCCGATCTCTCGCCATCAGGAGATCACTGAGCACCCGAACCAGAGCAGTCTCAGTACTATGTCCCTTATGAAAACATGACTGGAGAGGTTCGTATAGATTATGGATGGTTAAATGGTTATCCAATTGAGCCGCCACAACTTTCTCAATAACCTTTCCCACAAAAGGGAGGTTAGAGATAGGGCTGTAGTTTGCTAAGTTATCCGGGTCTAAAGAAGCTTTCTTCAGGAGGGGTCTCACCACCCCCACCTTCAGGGAGCTGGGAAACTCACCCAAATCCAGAGAGCACCGGACAATCCAAGCTAAGACCGGGCCAATGATGTCAATACAACCCAAAATTAGGGAAGTAGGGCCAGGGTCTAAACTACAGCAAGTGGGACGCATCGCCTGGACAATCCTCATAATATCCACAAACTCCGGCAGCTCAAAGGTACTCCAGGAAACTCCAGGCTCTGTGACATAGCATCGGTCACCAGCAACACCCACAGAGTGGAGTTGGAGGCATTCACGCCTGATGTCTGCCACTTTATTCGCAAAGAAGCAAGCAATCTCATCACAATCCTTTTGTGAAAAAACCCGACGGACCTGCTGACAGATTGGGCTACACAGGCTGTCAACAGTCCTGAAGAGTTGGCAGGCGGTTCCGTGCGATAGCTATTTCCCCTGGACAGGAATTCTGCCTTCTTACAGGAAATTTCTGTTTGATAGAGTTTATAATGCTCTAACAAAATAAGGTGGTCGGCATCTAAGACTGTCCTCTGCCAATGGTGCTCCAACCTACGCCCCCTGTTTCCGCAACTCCCTTAGAGATCCATCAAACCAAGGGGCCCCAGGGCGATGTGGAAGGGGGCGAACATGGACAGGAGCAATTAAATCGAGAGCTGTAGAAATGGTCTTGTTATAGGCCGTAACTAGCTGCTCAGGATCCATGCTAGTTTCGTCAAATAGCGAGAGGTCAATTATCGCCATCAGGTCATCCGGGACCACTTCCCGTAAAGGGCAGTAACTGACCATCTCCACAGGGGCTGACCTATACGGGGGGGGGCCGAAAAATTGAACCCAACAGAGTAGTGGTCGGTCCAACCGACTGATTCCACCACCAAGTCGGAGGCCACGATCCCCAAGGGGAAGACTAGATCAAGAGAGTGACCACCCTTGTGAGTAGCTGAGGAAACGTATGGGTGGTACAATCTGGATGAGACGTGTATGTGTGTGTGTATGTTTATTAAAACTATAAGAGCGCGGTGCTACCGCGGGGGGGGAGATACATTTTTTTTTTCAATAACACTATATACAGTTACCATCTGCAGGGACATGGGGGGGTAGCTGAGTGCTATGACAGAGGGTTGGTGGGAGTAAATAGCTAACTCAGTTGGTGGTGTGGGATGCGATGGTAATAACAATATGTGTGGTATTCTGTAGTTGAGCATTTTTTTTGACTGGATCCAGGAAAGTGACTTTTTTTCTTCAATTAGTACTTTATGCTCCTGTCCACCAGGTCTGTCCGTGGCATTCCCCTCCCACCCCCGTCATCAACCTTCTCGTGGACTTACCAGGTATCCACCACTTACACAAGACCACCACAATGCCCTGGGTGGCCAGATGAGTCAGTCTGCAAGGGCCTGCGGGGGGTGCCCAGCCAGTTCACTCCCTCACTCTCTGAGCTTGATGTGCTGGAATGTGTGCGCCAGCGTGTCATGCTCCAGCACTTCCCTTCTGCATGCTGTTCCACGGCGCTACCGCCTGGCCTCTGCTAGCTGGTAGTCTCTGCCCCTCCCCCCAAGGGAGGAGAGCTGCTGTCGGGCACTCAATCTTTCCTCACCGCCAGCCTACAGGCTACCCTGCCCGCTCCTGAACCTGGGGTCGCCAGTACGGGGGGGGGGAGGGGGCCGGAGCACAATCACTCCTCCATTGGGCTGGCTATGATATCTTTTTAAAAAGAAAACACATGGATAGTCGACTGGAGCCTAATGTGTCAGGTACGTAACTTGTCTCTAGGTCGACCTCGCATACAAGTAGAGTCCCCATTCTTTAGTGCCACTTCTGGCACTAAACATACACCTGTATATGCAGTATAAAAGATTACTAGATAGCCGGCCCGGTGGTGCTGAGGGTTGAGGCGCTGGACGCCACACCTCATGCCATGCCAGCGACCCAGGTTCGGGAACAAGCATGGGCAGCTGGGAGTCAGAAGGGGTGAGAGAGGACTAGTCGTCCTGCTCGCTGACTGCTCTTTGGCAGTGGTTGGAGGGCAGTACAGGTTGGGTGGCTTGAAAGCTGATGTCCTTATGTCGGCAGGGAAGGGGGCCGGGCAAAAAGGGGAAAACGAGCCTGGCAGGCTCGATGATGGTCTGCCGCTCCCGGGAGCGGTCCCCTGGATTCTGGTTTTGGGTCTTGGGAGGGAGAAGCCAGCAACCTCCGCCCCGCCGGGCAATCCGTCGGGGAACACCAGTGAGACGCCTAGCACAGGGGGGTGGGACTGGAGAGAGAGTCCCTCCGATCGGAGGGCCGTAGCTACCTGCCAGGGCTCCAGTAGTGGGAAAAAAGTATTTCCAGAAAATAAATAAATAAATCAAAGATTACTAGATAAAGGATGTTAACCAATCAAGATTTTTTTTTTTTTCATTTGTATTTAATCATTTCATAAGCAAACACACAAAATGCAACTCCCTTGTGAGGGCTATTTACCAAATACAGGAAAGCATTTTTATATCAAGCATGCATCATTCATTACACTGTGTTATATCTTTGGGGGAAAATAAGGAAATAAGGTATCCGCTTATAGAGTTCTTCAAAATGACTACACTCATGAGGTACAGACCTTAAATTAACAATGTCCAAAAAAAAAATCCAGAAGATTGGCTCGTGGTCTATTTCTCAAGAGTGGCACAAAGTAACTGGATGCAGTCCAGAGCATTCATGTTCTGAAAACTGCATACCATCAACAAAGAAACATAGATACATAGACAATAACGGCAGGAAAAGACCACTGTTCCATCCAGTCTGCCCATAAGCCCCATCAAACCCTGAACCTATTGTCCATACAGGGTTCTAACCCACACTATCCACCCCCATGCTCCCCACCCTACTGGTATCACCCTGAGCAACCACTAAGCCCTTCATTCTGCCCCAGCCGTGTCTGAAACCATTGATAATTTTGGCACCCATCATATCACCTGGCAGACTGTTCCACGGCTCCGCCACCCCTTCTGTAAAATAAAACTTTATCATTCCCCCCAGGCAGTTTGCACTTGTGTCCCCAGTGTTTGTGATCCACTACTTATGCTAAATAGTTCCTTGTAGTTTATCTTGTTCATTCCTTTCAGGAACTCAAAGGTCTCTATCATATCTCCCCTCTCATGTCTGGCCTCCAGCGAGTACATGTTCAGTGCCTTGAGACAATCCTCATGAGATCTGCTCTGCTGGCCCTGAATTATTTTGGTCACTCTACGTTGCACTGTCTCTAGCCTTTCCTCATCTTTCCTTAGGTGAGGACTCCAGAACTGAGCAAAGTGCTCCAGGTGGGACCTCACCAGTGATCTGTACAGAGGTAGTAATAACCTCCTTCCTTCTGCTGTCAATACCCCTTCCTATAAACCTCAGCATCATGTATGCCTTGCTGTAGGCCTTGTTACACTGGTTTGATTATTTCAGGGAGTAACTAATGACGACCTTTTCCTCAGAGGTCGTGCACAGCTTTACCCCCAATCCAGTACTCTGTCCTCGGGTTCTTGTTACCTTGTGTACCACTTTGCACTTTTGGCAATGTGCATTTCAACTGCCAAACCTTTGACCACCTCTCTAGCTTTTTCAAGTCTCTCTGCATCTCCCTAACTCCCTCCACACACAATGTCCAAGCATGGGGGCATGGTCAGCGGATGGGGAAACTGGAAGGGATCGACTGGCCAGCAGTTCAGCCAGAGTAACGATCCCTTACTTTCTTCACATGACAGCATGAAAAGTTATAATTTTATTAATATGTAGGACAAAACAACACTCTTTTTAAGTGCACTCGCGGACCATAAAGAAGAAACTAATCCATGTTTCTTTCTTAAAGCCTTACTGACCAATTTTATTCTGAGAATACATAAATGCTTTTATTTGATCATTTCCCAAGCATTTTTACTGTCCATGCCCAAAAACTTGTTGAATGGCAACTTAATTCCATAATTATCTAGCACACAAATAAATATAGCCCAACTGAATATGTGGTCTGTTCATCAGCAGATGAATCAAAAACACAAAACAACAATGTGTACTTATCTGGGCTATAGCCCGCCAAGCCACTGCTGTGAACTTCAAGCAAACTTCAGAGTTAAATACTCGGTTCTCCTTCCTGGCTCAACTGCCTATTCCAATGGAGGAAAAAGAAGTCTAAACGGCTAGAGAAAAATTCTGAACGGCTTGTAATGGCTCCATTCGTAGTGGCTCAATTGCCTAATCCAGTGCTGCGAGTTCCCCTATATAACGGCTCTTTTCTCTTACTTCAAACAACTTAAATGCCTCCGGGTACTCTGTGCAAGCGAATAGTGTTCAGTCTACACGCTGAAATCTCGGGTGGCCATAACCAACGCACTTCTGTGGGCCTTCTCCATCTCTGAGTGCTAGTGCAGACCTGCTCCACCTGGCTTCTCCTCCTTCAGGTGTTCATTGTGTACGGACGTGCTGACATTTTGGAGAGGTGGTAACAATCCTGGAACGTGGTGGCAACCTGAAAGAGTTACTTCTACAACGAGAAGCTTATTGGATTTTCAAAATGCAAACATTATGGCCAAGAGGCCTTAATGAGGATCATGGATACAGTAGTTATTTATAAGAAGTAAATATCATGTTTGGATAGACTGGAGTATAAAATACATGGAGAAGAGCCATCTCAGGAATTCGTACAAGAAGGTTAATAGGTCAGTGAATGACCTGCACACTTGAAAGATAAAAGGTGGACCAGTGCAATTCTACAACAGCTCTGAAGATGGAGTAACACTTTACTCTAAGTCCACCCCTCCCACAAAGTTTGGTGTTGCCTGTGAACAGACACACTTTGCCCTTGATGCCATCGCCATGAAAATGTTGAATAACACAGACCCCAGCACCAAGCCCTGTGGGACACCACTTGTGACCACTCAGGTGCTAGACAACTCTCTCCCCCAAACCATTACCTTATGGGTCCTGTTCCCTAGCCTTTTTCCACCCATCTAACCATCTTCTCTCCTACTCCAAGGTCTGCAAACTTCCTGATCTGCCTCTTTGGGGGTACAGAGTCAAAGACTTGCTGAAATCCAGGTACAGGATGTCCACTGCTTGGCCCTTGTCCACTGTTTTGGTTACTCAAGTCAAAGAAGTTGATCAGATTTGTTTTCAAGACCTCCCTCCCTCCCATAAATCCATGCTGCCTTGCATCCAGGAGACCGTGTTCCTCTAGATGCTCTATCAATCGTTACTTCAGTATGGTCTCCATAAGTCTGCACACTATTGAAGTGAGACTGATCGGTCTGCAGTTCCCAGGGTCGTTCCTGGGGCCACTGTTGTGGAGAGGTATCACATGTGCCGTTCTCTAGTCCTGTAGTACCACGCCCAACTCCAGTGAACAACTGAACAGGTCCACCAGTGGCTCCACAAGCTCCCCCGCCAGTTTCCTCAGCACCCTAGGGTGCACTCCATCCGGGCCTGGTGATTTGTCTATCCTCAATTCTAGGAACCCTTTCTTCACTCTTTCCCCTTCTATTGCCCCATCTGTCCACCTCCCCCCTTCTGGTCCCGT
Source organism: Neoceratodus forsteri (assembly GCA_016271365.2). Lineage (NCBI taxonomy): Eukaryota > Metazoa > Chordata > Ceratodontiformes > Ceratodontidae > Neoceratodus > Neoceratodus forsteri. The sequence continues at coordinate 303,313,743 of JADMNL010000027.1, read as the reverse complement.
TTGCCACCCTGTTGGCACCAGTCAGTCTTTCTCCTTGGTGAAGACAGACCAGAAGTATTCATTCATTAGCGCTTCCTTCTCCCTATTTTCCTCCACACAGCTGTCTCCTTTTCTTAGTCTGACTATCCCATCCTTCTGGTATCATTTCTCACTTATGTTGTGGAAGAAAGCCTTCTCCCCCTTCCTAATATCCTCTGCTAATTGCAGTTCCTTCTGCACCTTGGCTCTCTGAACCACCCTTCCTACCTCCCTCATCAGCCCTAGACATTTTTCCCTGTCCTCCTCTCTCTTGGTCTTCTGGAATTTCCTGTAGGCCAGCCCCTTATTCCTCACTGCCTGGTGTTTTGACCTTTGAGTTCTTCCTCTTGTATATAGCACACTCCTCCATTGCAGCCCTTAAGCCTTCCTTAATAAGAGCCCAGTTTTGGTACACCTCCATAGTTATTGTAATTTTTTGCTAGGTGCCTTTTTAGTACTTCTCTCAGTCTCCTAAAGTCCGCCCTCCTAAAGTCCAGGATTTTGGTCCTAGTGGGGACACTTTCCCTGCCCATGTCCAGCCAAAACCACACCCAAGCGATGATCACACCCACCCAGTGGCTCCCTGTTATATCCTGCTCTCCGTTCATTAGCACCAGGTCAAGAATTGCTTGTTCCTGGGTGGGTTCAGTGACACCTTGAGTCAGGAACCCATTCTGAATCACTTCTAGAATTTTCGGAATCCTGGCACATAGCATGATCGGTACACACCCATCCACCCTGGGCACGCTGAAATCCCCCACTAATACCACTTAACCCTTCTCCATGGGCGAAAATCCAAACCCACAAGAATTTACATCTTCAGCTTCAAAAGAGAGGCAGCTAAGGGCTTGCTATAAAGTGGTGAGTACACCAGTGTCTAAAGGTGTCCCAGATCCTTCTGTGGTCTTTTTTGGTGAAAATCTTTCTAGGTTGTTACCTTTTGGATGACTCTTGCTTAGGAACCTACTCTTACAACTCTCCTGTGTTCAGCAGCCAAGCTAACAGTTGTAACTTGTCTTGATATAGTACTGGGCCCTAGTGCAGTAAGTCTGATCTGCTTACCAGAGTTATGGGGTCACCCACAGACTGTTGAACCAGATTGGAGTACTGGCAATGGTGGGGCCAACCAGGAATCATGAGAATCAGTGTTGACGGCTTCTTTCATAACTTCTGCAGAATCGTTGGGCTTTTGCAAGATCTTTGGTATCATCAGCCGTGGAAGAAAGGCATAAGGAAGTACATCCAGCCATGCCAGAGAGAGACTGTCTATTCTCACCGACTGTGGCATCCACTCCGGCTAAAGTATCTTGGGGGTCTTTCTGGTGAGCTTTGATGCTATGAGGTCTACAACTAGTGTTCTCAACTTGTTGCTGAGCATGTGGCACACCCCTTGGTTCGGTTCCCATTCACCCAGACACAGTTTCTGACAGCTGATCCAGTTGGCTTAACAATTTAGAATGCCTGCCAGATGTACCATGAAGAGGGGTTGAAGGTGCTGTTCTGCTCACCAATGGACCTTGTATGCTTTTGTCATCATGGATTTGCTTCTTGTGCCACCCTGGTGCCTGACGTAAACCACCAGGACTACACTGCCTAATCGGGTCAGGACCCACTGGTTGCGCACCGTGCTAGGAATGTCAAAGTGCTCAGAATGCAGCTCGCATCTCAAGGGTGTTGATGGGAAGTTTTTGTTCTACAAGCCTCCACACTCCTTGAGCTGAAGCCCTGCCTTAAACTGCTCCACAGCCGTAACACTGGCGTATTATCTGGAGTGTTATGTGACACACATCCCCCTTACAGTGACCCTCTTTGTGTACGTTTGCCTGAACGGTCCACTAATCAAGAGATACTGCCATCTGCAATGACAGATGTATTTTGGTTGACCAGGCTTGTATTTATGGGATTCAGTGCCACAGAAGGGGGAGCTGCAGCAGTCAAGAATAGAGTCTGGCCCACTGCACAAGATCTCTGTTTGCTGCCATCAGACCAAGCATGTGAATGACTGTCTGTGTCAATGCTGCCATCGTGCTCCTGAGTTTCTTGCATTCTTATAAGAGGCGTTGTATTTGGTCCGCTGTGAGAGATACTGCGTCTCGAGATGTGTCAAATGCTGTCCCTAGGTGTTGCAGGTGTTGTGTCAGGTACAGTGTGCTCTTCTGGTGATTTCTTATCCAAACATGATACTGCAAAGTCTGGATGACCTCCAAAACTGCCTTCTGTGCTGCACTCAGAGACTCCACCCTTACTAGCTAGACAGCCGGCTACAGGTGCACGTGATAGCCTTACATACAGATATATGCTGCTATTACGGAAGTGACTTTGATGAACACCCTCTGAGTGGAAGATAGTCTGAACAACAGAACTATGTACTAGAAGTGCTGGCCTTGGACGCAGGATCAAAGGAAACTGTGGTGTGATGGGTGAATGGGGATGTGGAGATATGCATCTTGCAGGTCCAGAAATGTGAGAAAAGGCTGCTCAGCCGCTGTCGGGGATTACAGTGTTTCCATTTTGATGTGATGCAGTTTTTTTCAATCAGCTGAGGCTTCTGAGGTACAAACTTGCTCTTAAGCCTCTGGGATGGCGATGAAGATGGAGTGCCTATGTATTGTTCATGGCAATGAAGCAGAAGGATTTTGCAGAGCTTGCCGTGATGGCTGATGGCACCCTGTAATGCCTGGGCTTTTGTTGAGTTGTGAGACACAAGTGACTGGTGGAAGAAATCTGTTTGTGGAGACGACCAAAACTGTATTGGGTATCAGTTGCAGATAATGTCCAACACCCAGGGGTCTGAAGTGATTTCTGTCCACTGGTACGCAAAGAATAGCAGTCTTTTTTTTTTTTTTGCAACTCTATTTCATTCCCGTCACGACTCCGAGGTCCTCCCTCAGGCATCCCATCCCTGTCCTGCCCGCCTGAGGATCCTCGATCTGTGCCTCCTCTCTCCCTCCTCACCAATGCCAGCACCCCCGGCTAACCCTATCCGGGGTGGGTCGCCCCCCTCCTACTTGGGCGCTCTTAGTAAGGCAAACTCCGGCATCGGATGAGGAGTGGGCAGGGGAAACTGAAGGCCAGCCGAGGAAGCCCGGCGTGGGGTATGGGGGATAGGTGCCATCGCCTGATCCTCAGTGCCGGTGTTTTCCTTTGTTCTGGTCCCCCCCCCAAACGTGAGGCATGCAATGCCGCTAAGCCTGTGATGCAGGTGCTCCCACCTACGTCCACAGGCAGCTGCCCAATGTCGTCCCTTGCTGTGTGAGCCTGAGTGCATAGCAGTGCCGCCGGTCTCCACCAGGGGCCGCTGCTGCACCGGGCTACCCCTGGATCCCTCCCCGAGAGAGGAGAGCAGTCCATCGGATGCTCAATCCTCTCTCCCCCCTGCCGACCCACGGCATTCTGGGCTCGTTCCCGAACCTGGGTCGCCGGCATGATGCGAGGTGTGGCGTCCAGCGCCTCAACCCTCCGCGCCACTGGGCCAGCCAAGAATAGCAGTCTTGTCCCCAGGTAAGGCTCTGGACAGCGGCTAGCCCAATCTCAGTATGACCGATTATCTTTATGGTCTCTGTTGTCCTTGCAGGTTCCTCTGCCTTGGCCACTCCGTTGTATAGAAAAGATCCCTGGTTGGAGCTGAAGAACCTGTTTTGGGAATAGTTGATCCCATAACCCAGTGAATATAGCTTAAAGAAGAGTCTTCCTTGAGGCATTTTGTCTTACATAGAAACATAACATAGAAATTGTTGGCAGATAAGGATGGCTAGGCCCATCCAGTCTGCCCACAGGCCCTACACTAGTTTGCAGCCTCTGACCCTACCTGGTCAATCGCTTTTCACCCCTCCTTCCCACTTCTAACGTTCCCATATGCCTGTCCCAGGCATGTTTAAATTCCTCCACTGTGCTTACTCTCACCACCTCCTGTGGCAGACTATTCCATGTGTCCACCACCCTCTTTGTAAAGAAAAACTTCCTCACATTTCCCCTTAACCTACCACCTTCCAATTTCAATCATGCCCCCTCGTTCTTGTACTCCTTCTATTATGTCCTTACAAAGATGTGGCTTCCAGAACTGCACACAGTTCTCTATGTGAGGCCTTTTGTCACGGAAGCAAACCTTACACCTTACCCCTTCCTCACCTACCCATACCCCTTTCCATGACCCGCTCTCCTACTCTACCTTCCCTTCTCAAGCACTCAAACTATCCCTTCCCTCCCCCTACTGTGACCCTCTCCTCTCCTTCACCTGCTCCATACCCATCTATCCCTGACCATGCCTAGACACCCAATATGACCATGCTGTATCAGTAGCTGGTTCTCTAGACAAGGCTATATAGTTGCTACCAGAAATGACTGTCTAATCTGAAAATATTTCCTGTATTAGTAACCATGATATGTCCCTGTATATTTCCTGTACCTGATGTGGAGCTTCTAGCTCAAAGGTATTGTAAGCCGAAGCCTCAAATAAAAAAAAAATTAAAATCCAAAATTTGTTTGATGATCGTCTGAAAATTGATAAACAGAATGCCTGTCATGTCTGTAAGGACCAAGCCTAACATGAACCATATGCTGGGAGTTAGTTACCTGAATAGTCTTTACCTTCCAAGTTTTTGGCATTTTCCACCTATACATATGATATGCCTTTTAACAGCCCAGTATTTTCAATGGTTACAAGTTTTTAAAGTCCTCAGCCACTGGCTAATTAAAGAACAGTTACCTACCATAACAGCAGATCTTCAAGAGAATCTCCTCCATTGAGCCACATCATAGAACTGCAAACTGTCAGCATCAGGACCACCTGGAAACCTTTTTTTTTTTTACTTTCACTTTTCGGGTCCCTACTTCTCCAGTACCTCCTGTGACTTGGGACCACCAAGAAAAAATTACTCACCATAGTAATGTTGTTTCTTCTAATGGAGCCTTGCTGTATTCGGACTATATGCAGTTAGCCTCAACACTTGAACTGCTCCGGCAAGTAAGGGGTTAATTCTATGCCAGGGCATAGAATGTTGAGCTCGAGTTCGGTTTTCAAACCTCAGTCTCTGGTACACTTCAGTGCAACTGTCAGATTCTTACGAGCAAAAACTAACTAACTAGAGTTATGGAAATTGTTTTAATTTTAGGCCCAAAAAGGCCACAAAGCTGGGGTCCATCAGACTCAAGTCGAGAACCCAAGAAGAAACAGAGTAGATAGTGAATTAAATGTCTAACAAATAACAAAAGAACAACAATAACAACTCCACCCTAAGTAAAAGGAGGGGTGCAAGGTACACCCTAGAGGTGCAACACTGTACCTGCCAACCCACATCCCAAAAACTAGGTTCTGAGAGGGGATGGAGGGAGGGAGGTCAAAATACAGCAAAACTCCATTAGAAGAAACAACATTACTATGGTAAGTAATTTTTTCTTCAAACAACATGAAGTCTTGCTGTATTCTGACTATATGCAGACTACCAAGCAGTATCCCCTGGAGGAGGGGACATAGAACCTTACTTTGGGAATAAGCTCTGCAACACTGCTGTACCAAACTGAGCATCACTCCTTGTCTGGATGTCCAGAGAGTAATGCTTGGTGACTGTATGGACTGTTTTCCAGGTGGCTGCTTTACAGAGTTCTACTAAGGGGCTATATCCCTAGCAGCTGCAAGGCAGCTGTACCTCTAGTTGAGTGGGCCCTCAGGCCTGAAGGAGGTTCTTTGCCCAATTTGGAATAGCAGAATTGGATACAAGAGACAATCCACTGGGCAATAGTCCTTTTAGTGGCAGGTCTACCTTTTCCCACTTTTCCATAAGAGAGAGAAATAGCTGAAGACAATCCTTCCTATGTGCCTCAATATGCTCTATGTAATAGCTAAATAAGCAATAAGACACGACGGGGTGTGCATTATGGTGTGATAACCGCACTCCTAGGGGCATAGTTAGGCACGAGGCTGAAGGCAGAGTGCTGGTCGTCCCTAGGAGTGCAGTTATCACACCGTAATTTCTTATTGCGCTTATAAAATGGCCCTATATTTTAGAAGCAGTTTTTTTTTTTGTTTACTTTAAAACACATTTCTAAATAAGTAATAATGTAAATGAATCTGTGCTTTTAACATAAAATAGTTCTTCCACCTATTAGTGCTAGATTAAGGTAGTATTATACAGTGTGCGTCTCCCTGTCCACTTAAACTTCAATATTCCCCTGCCAATCACAACAATTCACAAATGCTGTTTTCCTCATTCTAAGTATGACACATGACTCCCTTACTTTATTTCATTCTCCTCACTCTGTAGACAAAACTAAAAGAAACCATAACAGAGGCTTCTCAGTTCCTCGATGCTGCAAGCATGAGCATGGTTCAAAACTGCCACATTCACTGACAGCATCATGAACTGCTCACTGTGTCCCAAAAGCTAAATAGCAGGGTGAGTCATTTACCTCCTTTTCTCTTTGTTTATATAGTATTATTGCTTGCTTTCTTCAATCTGTTTGTTTCTCTGTGTTGCTCCACATTCAAGAAATGGAATGTTTATCATGGACTGTATACCATGGAATACTGGGATTCATAATTCTGCTCAGTTCTACTAGCAGAATGTTCCTCTACTAACATACTATGCACACACAACAAAGGCCTGTTTTAGAACCAGTGACTCAATTTTCTAACTGTCAGGGCAAGCAAAAGAGAATTTCCTGATGAGCAGGTAAAGAAAGAAGGGGGAATTTTTCACTGTTAGCAAAGAAACAGTTGTAATGAAAACTATAAACAATACTTAATGTTTCTAATTTGTTTGTGTGTGTAGGGAGAGTGTGCTGATCTGGTAAACAACATTTAATTAATTTGTTTTGTTTTATATTTAAGATAGTTTTATTTTTGGGGCCCAGTTGAAGGTTTCTATAGTTTAAAGGTAGCAGCCATGTTTGTGATGGAAGATCACTTCTGGCTGAAGAGAGATTGATGGAAGATAGTTCTGGTTGTAGGAGGATTGATTTGCTCATTGTGTGATGTGGTTTAGGACCAGGATGACTGTGCATATGTAGAGACTTAATGTACAGTCAGCTGGTCTCTCTCTTGGCCAATGAGATTTCTAGATTTTTTATTGCCATTTTATAAGTGCCCTTTTCACACCCAGACTGTGCAATCTTCTCTCCCCTGAGGAAGAATGGTCAGTGAAAAAACACAGGTAGAGACACAGATTGGTTTAGATAAAAATCTGATACCACTTTAGGTAGAAACTTTCTATTTGTCCTGAGGACCACTTTGTCCCTATGAAAGGAAATGAAGTCAGGTTCTACTGACAAGGCCTGTAATTCACTGATCCTCCTGGCAGAAGTAATAGCTACCAGGAACACAGTTTTTTCAAGTCAAGTACTTAAGCTCGGCAGAAGTTAAGGGCTCAAAGGGTGGCTGCATAAGCTGTGCAATGCAGACATTCAGATCCCAAGCTGGAGTAGGCTCTCTAAAAGGAGGGTTAATGTGGACCAAGCCTTTGAAGAACTTACTGAAAACAGGATGGGATGCCAGGGAAGATCCTTCCCTGCAGAAAGAAAAGCAGACACAGCTGCCAAATGAACTTTAAGGGCCACAGGCCTAGGCTATTAAGATGAACCAAATAATCCAAGGCCGTGGCAATACCTGCAGTCTCTGGCTGTATACCTCTCTGGAAATACCAAATGGTGAACCTTTTCCATTTGGAATTATAAGTTTTCCTGGTAGACGTTTTCCCTACAGACCTTCAAAATATCCATGACCCCCCTGAGAAAGATGCAGGCCTGCATATTCTAACTCTTCAAGAACCAGGCTTCTAGACCGAGAGACTGGAGATTGGGATACCAAATCCTCCCTTGAGAGGAGGTTAACAAATTGTGTCTCCTGGGTAGAGACAAGGGGAGTGACGCTGTTAGAGACAAGACAAGACAGGATACCAGGGTTGTCTGGCCCAGTCTGGGGCCACGAGAATCACTGTGCAGGGCTGAGACCAGATCTTGATCAGGACTCTGAATAGTAGAGGAAAGGCATAAAGAAACCTGCCTATCCAATCTAATAGGAGAGCATCCAAAGGAACAGTCCCTAGGACTGGAGGTCTGCAGCAAAACAGGGGAAGTTGATAATTGTCTGGGACTGCAAAGAGATCGATCTCTGGAGTGCACCATCTGGTGAAGATGACTTTCAGGATATGAGGGTTCAGGCTCCATTCGTGATGGCCCTGGGATATTCTGCTCAAAGCATCTGCCAGCACATTGTCCTTCCCTGGAAGATGAAATGCTGTCAGGGAAGCTTGGAGAGACAGTAAGCTAGAGACCACAGTTTCGCGGCTTCTGTGCACAAGGCCGTAGACTAAGTGCCTCCCTGCTTGTTTATGTACCACATTGTAGTGGTGTTGTCTGTCCTGACTTGCACCACTTTGCCTTTGACTGACTCCGAGAAAGCCTGGAGGGCTAGGAACACAGCTCTGAGTTCCAGGAGATCGATATGAAGGACAGACTCTTGCTGTGACCAAATTCCCTGTGCAGTGAGAGTCCCCAGATGGGCTCCCCAACCCTGGAGAGAGGCATCTGTGGTTAAACCACTGAGGGGGCTTGACTTGAGAAATGGGACACCCTGTCTGAGATTGTCTTGATCCAGCCACCACTGGACAGCCTGGGCCAGAGTCCGAGTCACTGGAATCAGTTTGGTGAGAGAATCTTTCTTCAGAGACCAAAACAACCTTAAGTGGAACTGAATGTCCCTCATCTGAAACCTGGCCCCTTGAACCACAGCAGTCGAAGCTGCCATGTGGCCTAGGAGTTGGAGAAAGTGCCTGGCTGGTCGAGAGACCAGAGGCCGAAAAGAGGAGGCCAAATCTGTAAGGGCGGTTACCCTTGTCTGTGGGAGGAAGGCCCTTGCCTGGACTGTATCTAACTCTACTCCTATAAAAGTGAGGAGCTGTACAGGTTCAAGAACTGACTTGGGAAGACCGAGAACAAATCTTAGGGAACTGAGCAGATTCTGAGAAACTTCCAGAGCTGACTTGACTTGGTCTGAGGACTGGCCTATAATGAGCCAGTTGTCAAGATAAGGGAAGATTGAAATACCCTACCTTCTAAGGAAGGCCACTACTACTGCAAGGCATACACTTTGTAAATACCCTTGGAGCTGAAGTGAGGCCGAAAGGCATGGCTCTGAATTGGTAATAGCCTGAGGGCAAGTCGAACCTGAAGTACTTTCTGTGGGAGCACCTGATAGGAATGTGGAAATAGGCATCCTTGAGGTCCAAGGATGCTAGCCAATCCCCTGGCCTCAGACAGGGGAGGATTATTCCCAGAGTCACCATTTTGAACTTTAGTTTTGTGATATGTTTGTTCAGATATCTTAAGTCTAGGGTGGGTCGCCACTTCCCTGTCTTTTTTGGGCTAAGAAAGTACCTGGAGTACAGGCCTTTGCCCCTGTGTTGTGGAGGAACTTTTTCCACAGCTTTGAGAGCTAGCAGGGAAGAAACCTCTGCCTCTAAGGCAATGGTCTCTGATGCTGATACAGGAGGAAAAGACCCGACTCTCATGTTTGGAAATCTTCTGAAACTGAGAGCCAGGCCTTGGCTTACTACCTCCAGGACCCATTTATCTGAAGCAACAGATGTCCAGGCCTGGAAATAGTAAGCCAGCCTGCCCCCTACTGGTATAGGGGAGATGACCCGAACTGACACATCAGGGTGTCTGTTTGGCAGGAGTCTTGGACTGGGAAAAGGATGCAGCCCTGCTCATCCCCCTCCTACCTCTCCCTCGGAAGAACCCACTCTGTGGGAAGGAAGAGGAGGCCTGGGCTTGGTAAAAAGGCCTGTGAAAAGGCCTACCCCTGCCCCTAGACTGCTGTCTCTGAGGAGTGGCTTGCCTCACTTTGGCCTGTGCACTCCTGTAGGTGGTCCTATATTCATCCATATTCTTCATTTAAGCCTTTTGTCTGCTCCCCAAACAGAGAATTACCAACCACAGGGAAATCATGCGCAGCCACCTCCTCCAGCTCTTTGGCTAGCTGGGGGTAGGCCGCCTTTGTTAGTTCCATTACTGTGTCCCACCTGGACTTCTGGTACCTAGCTGTATAGGCCATGTAGGTTGCCTGCCTGAGTCCCAAGGAAGATGCCAAGTACTGTTTTTTGGCCATGGCATCCACCTTCCTGGAATCTTTATCTGGGGGTGTGAAGCCAAAGGAATGTTAGCCCTGTTACAGGCTGCAGACTGCACTACCCCAACATGGCTGCAATGGTTGTACAAAAATTCCGTACCTGAGCCTGACAGAGTGCATCACCTGTCCATTTTCTTATCCACAGGAGGTAAAGAGTTAGGCATTTGCAAAATTGTTCTTGTCTGTTTCCCCAAGGACTTGTGAGGAGGGATAGACAGCCTTTTGGACTCTGGGATGTCCATCATTTCTATATAGTCAGGCTCTTCTTCCTCATCAGCAGCTTCCACCACTGGAAGCTGGAGAGTTTCAGCCACTTTTCTGTAAAACAGAAAATAGGATGGGGACTCAGAAAGGCTGGTAGGGGAGACACTGGAAGACTTGTCTGGGGAGATGTCAGGCTCTATATGCTCATCTAGGCCTCCAAAATCAGTATCCTCAAAATCCTTTTCCTCCTCTTCATCTCCCTTCCACTCCACATCATAAAACAATTCCGGATCATAATCCGATGGAGCTGGGTCAAACCGAACTGACCACTTAGTCGGAGGGATCGGTTCGGAAGGAACCAGACAAAGCGACTGCACAATGCTTATCGCTTTCGCTGTTCCAGTGGCGGTTGGAACTTGCGGTTCAGGATCCGAACTGGCCGACTTCCTTTTTCCTTTTGACAGAACCGACCACTCAGAGTCGGATCTCCTTTTGCCTGCGGGTGTATCACCCGTGTCAGCAGGCATCCCCTCAGGTTCGGTCGGAACCAAACTGGACTGGCCATCTGGTTCAGCGGACTTCTCGGCCTCCCTTTCCTTCAGCCTACTTAATCTTTTATCTAAAATGGCTTCGGAAAAGTTTTTACATATTTGGCAGTCTGATTTGAGGTGGTCAAACCCCAAACAAACACAATGAGGTGGGGATCAGCTTTAGCAAAAGCCTCCCCACACTCAGTACAGTGTTGACTGGTTTTCTTCTTGGGTTTCTCAGACATAGCCGTAACCTACAAATTACCCTTAACAGCTTTTAAGCCAGGCAATACACCCTTATCGGTTACCAACAGTGTCACGGGCTGTGGAAAAAAAAAAACCTGAAGAAAATCTCGGTATACAATAGCTTCCTCTCTGTAGGTGAGGGAAGTCTTTAGGAAAACAAGATTTGTTGGATTAATAGAAATCAGTCTCCGAGTTTCCTTTTTGGAGTCAAACTTAGGGTTGCCTGTAAAGTCTTTTGTTTCCAAATCCTGACTTAAAGATCTGTTCAGCATGTGAAAAAGTCCACTTTCCACAAAACACAGGTCTTGTTCCAAGGGTTTTGCAAGATCTACATATATTAAAAAAAAAAAAAAAAGTATGTAACAGTTAGTTAGGTTTTCTCAGCTCTAAGAAACAGTTCCTCTTCAGGGCTCAAACTTCAAGCTAATGCACTGATTTTCAAAATGTGTGTCTGTAAGATAAAATCTGAGTGGTGTTCTTTTTCAGGCCACACCCACTTCTTGGGGATGGGTGTGACAGTTCACCTTGTCCTGCAGGTGTCACTGTGGTTCCATGTCTAACACCCCTAACATATGGTTTATGCATAACCTTTTACTGGCTCAAGTTCATGACTTTAGGCTGCCCTCCCACTGGCCTTTTCTTGTTTTTTGGAAGGCTAAGTGTCCATTTTGATATAAAGGATATGACCCTTGAGATACATAAACCTGTCTGGTCCCTATCTAGATGAATGCCAGGCCCAAACTGGTTTAACAGTAATTCATTTTATTTGTTCAACTCTTCCTTGGCATTTTAAATGGACAATGTCTTAACTCTGGAGTGCCTCACAACCCAGGAAATAGGAACATTATATAAAGTGGTAATAGGCCTATCTTGCCACAATCCCCAAGTGAATTCAGGGACCTGGGCAAGAACACCGTTGACAGAAATATGTCATGTTCCACTGCCAAGTGCCAAACTCTCATTGTTTCTCTGCAGAGAGCATTTGAATGAATTCCACGTTATCCGCATCACTGACATATTGTCCATGTGGATCAACAGCAGATTTCCCTAAAGAAGGCTTGCAAAGGCCTGTAGGCCACGTAGAACACCCTCATCTCCAGAGTGTTGCTGTGAATCACTGTATCCAGAGGGCCCCACTGGCCCTGGGTTCTGAAGGTGCTCATATGAGCTCCCCAACCTCTCCCTGAGGCATCTGTGGTAACAGCCAACATGGGGAATAGCTGTAGGAATGGAGACCTTTTCTCTAAGTTGGACCAGTCCAGCCACCAGAGCATGGAATGGGGTAGAGGAGGAGGAGGAGTGACCAGTATGAGGCGCTGCAACTTGTCTGAATGCTGAACCCACTATACCCCGAGGAACCACTGTGGAATCTTCAGGCCAGTGGAACTGTCAGGCTGACTGCTGCCATCAGTGCACTCAGACTTAGGACACAGGGGGCCAACCCATAATCGCTGGGGGTAACCAGCTGTGCCTGTACCACTAGTGCTGTGGAATGGTCAGAGCAGAAATGCCCAACTGAGACCAGTGGCCAGTACAGCTCCTATGTATTGGAGCCTCTGGCAGGGGGTAAGGACTGACTTTGGCAAGCTGGCCCAGTGGTGTGGAGGGCTGAGGCCTTACCTCCTGCCATGATGGCAATGCGTGTTCGTGGTGCAAGTGGGTCGCCAGGGGTCGGCCAAGGAGGGAGAGGACTGAGTGTCCAGTGGACAGCTCTCCTCTCCCGGGGAGGGATCCTGGCAGTCCTGCTGAATGACTGTCCCCAGGTGGAGGCCTGAGGGCAGAACAGGTCGGGGACTGCAGCGTCGGGAGGGTGCTGCGGGACTCCGTACTGTGCGTACACCTCTACATTACGCTGCTGATGTGTTGCGCCCCGGCAACAGGGGAAGGACAAAAAAAGAAGCGGTAGCCAACAGGCAGGAGAATCGGTCTCAAGACACTGTGTCCAACCAGCCAGACACCTCTGAGCTGGGAGGTGTGTAATCTGGTGGACGCCGGAAGATGGGGCTGGGCCCCGGACCGATAGGAGCTGGTCACCAAGGAGAAACAGAATATGGGGGAGAAACAGACTTTGGATCGCTGACCAATATGCCCTATTGACTGAATATTTGCCTGGTCTAAAACAGTGCATATACAATAGCTTCCTGAGACAGGGCTTTTAACAGTCAATCATCTGTGTAAGGAAAAACATGCAGGCCCTCCGCTACTGCTGCAAATACTTTGGTAAAGACATGCAGTGCAGAACATAAGCCAAAGGGCAAAATATGAAATTGGTAATGAGAGCTCTAAAGCATGTATCTCAGATACTTTTGGTGAGATTGTCTGATTTTGACATGAAGGTAAGGATCCTTTATGTCCAATGCAACCATCCAGTTCCCTTTTAACAGACAGAGCAAGAGGGACTGCAGGGACACCATTTTGAAATGTTGTATTCTATGTACAAGTTCAGACCACTGAGGTCTAGTACTGGTCTTAACTCCCCGGACCACTTTGGAACCAGAAAATACCGGGAATAAAAGCCTTAGTTTATTTCCGCAGCTGGGACTAAAAACCTTAGTTTATTTCTGCAGCTGGGAATAATTCCACAGCCCTCTTGCGAAGGAGAGATTGAACCTTCTTCAGCAGAAAGGCATGATGCCTCAGAGGATATGTCTGGTAATGGGGGTGATTAGAGGAACAGTAAGGAGCTCTAGAACATGTCTCATGTATGTACTGAACCACCTCCAGAACGCAGGCATCTACAGTGATCTCCCTCAATTTTGGTAGAAAGACAGAGATACAGACTCTCACCAGAACCTCTGGAGGCAGGTGGTGATGTAGACGAGTCAGAAGATGCCAGAAGACGCTGGGGGCAGCGGGGTGACAGTAACTGTCTGACCTTCTGTAAGTCTGGCATGGGCACCAGGGGCAGGCTAAGGCCGTTGTGACCCACGGCTGGGGTCTCTTGAATAACCATGGCCAGGACAGCCATATAGCCTACGAAAAGAACCATGACACCACCAACTGGCTTTGGGCTTCAAGGTATGCAGGGATCAGAGTGTCATTCTAGACATCTGCAGATCCCTCAACGTATTTTCAACATCACTACCAAACAGTTGCCTTCCCCCGAAAGGAGCATTCATTACCGATTGTTGCACATCAGAGGAAAACCAGTCACCCTAAGACAGAAGTGGCGATGTATGCAAATCCCAGAGGCAGCAGTCCTAGCAGCAGCATCAGAGGCATCATATGCCGATCCGAGTAGGTACTTACCTGCTTCTTTGCCATTTGCTATTATTTTTTTGAGCCAGCATTTTGTCCTGGCCCTCAAGCAATTTTTCAGCCAGTGACCATTGTCTTCTACAAGCAATTCTGATATTTAATCATATATGTGTGATAGTTTGTAATTAATCCGAGTCCTAGGCTAGTGGAGGCAAAAGTCCTTTTACCCATCACATCCAGTTTCCTTGACTCTGTCAGGAGGAAGAGAGCTTAAGTGCTTTGGAGCTTTGGATCTGTCGTGGGCAGCCATAATTACCTCAGAATCTGTTTCAGGCTGTGATGAATAATATGACTTCATAGTTGGGGCAGGATATTGTTTATCCACCTTCCTAGGAACAGCAGACTGTTGTGCAGGCCTATGCCAGGCAGCGAAATTAACATCCTCAAGAGCAGAATGCACTATAGGAATGATAAAGTACAGTTACGTAAGAACTTACAGTAACAGTAGACCTTCGAGAGAGGTTCCTGCAGTAGATCATTACAAGTGGGACTAGCGCTACCTGGCGTCTTGACCGCACGGTGGACTTTTGCGGGGGACTGCCCACCCGACGTCACGTGACGACGACCCACGCCCGCCCTCCAGTTCTCCCGCCGGAGTCTTGAAGGAAAGACAGGAGAAGAAAACAGATTCTGGAATCCCAAAAGAAATTTGGGGGAAGGAGGCAAGGAAAAATATGTTCTACTGCAGGAACCTCTCTCGAAGATCTACTGTTACAGTAAGTTCTTATGCAACTGTACTATCTTACTTCGAGAGGGTTCCTGCAGTAGGTCATTACAAGTAGGACTGAATCCCAAGAAGTTCCTCTGAAGAGAGACCTAGAGAAACATGGAAGGAGGAGAATCCCAAAAGAAAGGACCGAACGGGACCAGCCTAGGACAGAAGGTCCTGCAGAACGACGAGGCCAAACCCGGCCCTCCGCCCAGAAGCAATGTCCAGACTATAATGCTTGGTAAAGGTATGGACCGAACTCCAAGTTGCTGCTGCACAGATCTCCACTGCAGACACATTATGAAGAAAAGCTGCAGATGCAGCCATGCCTCTAGTGGAATGACCTCTAACAGATCCCGGCAGAGGTTTGTCGTACTTCTGATAACAGAAGCGGATGCAGTTAGCTAGCCACTTAGACAGGCACTGTTTGGAAATGGCGTTCCCCAAGGATTTGGGGGCAAAGGAAACAAAGAGCTGGTCGTCGTTATGGGAATCACTGGTCCAGTGAATACAACACCTTAGGATTCGGTACACGTCCAAGGTATGCAGGAGTGCCTCACCTCTATTCTCGGGAGCCGGATAATAGACTGGTAGTTCCACTGACTGATTCAGCGTGAACTCCGACACCACCTTAGGCAAGAACTGAGGATTTGCTCTGAGGACTGCCCTGTCCCTGTGAAAATCAAATAAGGCTCCTTAAACACCAGGGCCTGAAGCTCGGAAATTCTTCGAGCAGAAGTAACAGCAACTAAAAACAGCGCTTTCCAAGACAGATAGCGCAAGTCACAGCTCATCGCTGGTTCAAAAGGTGGGAGAGTGAACTTCTCCAACACAAAACTCAAATCCCAAGGCGGTGTAGGGCTGCGGATGGGGGTGGGTTTCAGATGGAGAATCCCTTTCAGGAAGGTTTTGGAAATCTCCAACTGGGTCACGGGCTTACCATCCACAAGCACATGATATGCCGAAATGGCAGAAAGATGTACTTTTAGAGAGGAATAAGATAACCCTGAGTCAGAAAGATGAAGCAGGTACTTCATGATATGCAGGGCTGAACAAGTGAAAGGGTCCCAACCCTTGGAAGCCACCCAAATAGAGAAATGTTTCTACTACATGGCGTAAGTGGATCTGGTGGAGGGCTTTCTAGCCTCCACTATTACTTGATCTACTCTGGTGAACACCCCAAAATGAGATTTCACTATGTCTGCAGAAGCCAGGCATGCAGGTGCAGGGTCCTGAGCCCTGGGTGCATAAGCCGGCCTGGTTCTGAGTGAGGAGATTGTGCATCAATCGAAGCAGAACAGGGGGTTCCCTTGCCAACTGTTGAAGAAGTGGGAGCCAAATTTGCCTCGGCCAAAGAGGAGCAATTAGGATCATCCATGCTCTCTCTGCCTGGGGCTTGATAAGTACCCTCTGCAGAATGGGAAACATGGGGAAAGCATACAAGAATCTCTCTGTCCAAGAGAGAGACAAAGTCGTGCCAGAAAGCACCATGCTCTGGAATAAGCAAGCAAAAACTGGGAAGTTTTGCGTTGGATGGGGAGGCGAAAAGGTCGAGTTCCGGTCGCCCCCACCTCTGAAACAGTGAATCTACCACTTCCTGGTTCAGTTTCCATTCGTGAGTGAAGGTGTAAGACCTGCCGAGGCTGTCCACCACAATGATTTGCACTCCTGGAATGTGCACAGTTGTTAGAGACAGATTGTGCTGGGCTGCCCAGTTTCACACTCTCATTGCCTCCCTGCAAAGGGGGTACGATCGAGTGCCTCCCTGCTGGTTGATGTACCAGACTACGGACATGTTGTCTGCCCGGACTAGCAGCAATCCCCTTGGGAGAACAGACTGAAACGCTTGAAGATCATACAGGACTGCTCTCATCTCCAGAACATTGATGTGCAAGGACATCTCGAAGTGGGACCAGAGTCCCTGAGCTTGGTGGTCCCCCATATGAGCCCCCCAACCCAGATTGGAGGCATCTGTAGTTAGCGTGCCGCAGGGAGCTGGACCCCAAAACAGGAGACCCACGATCAGGTTTGAGAGATCCCTCCAGCATACTAAATCTTTCTGAAGAGCGGAGGAAATCAGGACCAGGTGGTCCAGATCGTCTTGAAGCTGATCCCACTGAACCCGCAAGGACCACTGAGTGACCCTCATGTGAAGCCTTGCCAGGGGAACCGTGGAGATGAAGGCCGCCATCAAACCCAGCAAACGAAGAACCTCCTAGGCTGGGAGAAATCTGGAAGAGGCTACAAGAGTGGCCTGCTTGACAAGAGTTTCCATCCTGTCTGAGTGGAGGAAAGTTCTGCCCTGGACTGTATCCAAAACTGCTCCAATGAACTGTAGTCTCTGAGAAGGGGTCAGAGAGGACTTGGGGACGTTGACCGTAATCCCCAGCTTGGAACACATCCAGAGTAACTGAAAGGGCCTCCGAAAGAGACTCCCTAGACGGAGCTGAAATCAGCCAGTCGTCCAGGTAGGGGAAAACCACTATGCTCTGGCAACGCAGCCACCACCGCTAGGCACTTGGTGAAAACCTGGGGTGCCGAGGAGAGACCAAATGGCAGGGCCCAGAATTGGAAGTGCTCCCCTTGGAAAACAAAATGCAGGAAGAGGCAGTGACCGGGAAAAATCGGGATATGCAGGTAGGCGTCCTGCATGTCCAGAGCACACAACCAGCGAGTCTGCTGAAGAAGAGGCAGGAGGCTCTGGAGGGTCAACATCCCGAATTTCTTGTACTTGATGAACAGATTGAGTCTGCTGAGGTCAAGTATGGGTCGCAGGTTGCCTGTCTTTTTTTGGAACCAGAGAAAAGTGGGAGTAAAACCCCTGCCCTCTGTGACGAAGAGGGACCAGTTCTATTACTTCTTTTAACAATAGAGCCTGTACTTCCTCCCTTACAAGAATGCCAGAGCCTGCTGCCTCCATTTGCGGGTGACCTGGTTGAAGGGCTGGCAGTCTGAGCAGGTTGAGGTAGGATAGTCTGAGCCCAAGCAGAGAACATACTTGTAGTGACCGTCTTTGTGACGTATCTGGGTACCGCAAACCTCACACTTCTTACAAGGTGGAGAAGACAAAGAAAATTAAAAGAAACCAAGAAACTTGGAAAAAGTACTAAATAAAAGGTGCAAAACTGACGGTGATCGCTGTGGACGTTTACTGTGAGGTAACATGCATGAGACGACGGCGGGAAAGAACTGGAGGGCGGTTGTGGGGACTGCCCACTATACAGGGTCACGCTGATGTTGTCACGCGACGTCGGGTGGGCGGTCCCCCACCAGACATTGCTGGAAAAGTCTGCCATGTGGTCCAGACGCCAGGTGGCA
This sequence comes from Neoceratodus forsteri, assembly GCA_016271365.2. Lineage (NCBI taxonomy): Eukaryota > Metazoa > Chordata > Ceratodontiformes > Ceratodontidae > Neoceratodus > Neoceratodus forsteri. Next base: position 303,295,337 of record JADMNL010000027.1, on the reverse strand, counting down.
CTAATCCTACTTGTAATAAACGACTGCAGGAACCCTCTAGAAATAAGATCTATAGGAGAGGCTGAAACCTTTAAGAACTCAAAGATTTTGCTTGGAAGAAGCCACTTTCTCAGCTTGGAACCCCAGTTTAGCCTGAACCTGTTTAAGGAGGGCCTTAAATGAGGCATCCTCAGTATGGTGTTTAACATGGGTTGATTTATAGACCTCTCTCAATCTCTATTGAAGATGATAGCCTATTATTAGATTGTGTATCTGATTTAAACCCGTATGAGAAAAACATACTAACGGGTGACTTTAATCTGCCAGGAATTAACTGGAATGAACAAAGTGGTACCAA